>JAUPFN010000023.1:4205000-4942500 GCA_036924255.1 Apodemia mormo
ACAATTGTCCACAATTTAAACTTTTAACTGTGTACATTCAACCATTTGTGTAATTGTTGTAAAAAGGGGACAACATTTTTGCGTTACATATAATATTAATACTATCGATCTCCCCGTGGCCGAAATTTGACCACAGACTAAACAATAAAATCTCATTAGTTTAACAATAGACTAGCCATAAAGAAAATAGAATATGTGTGTGTATATCATGTGCATATGACACATGAATGTAGTGTGTGTAATGTTTATTTTTGTTAGTGTATTTTTAATGTAAAAATATTAGATTTCTGCACTTCTCCGCACTGTAAACTTTAACTGTGCCAAATTTCATCCCTACCATTTTTGTAATTGTCCTTAAAAGAGATTCAGAGTGTCCTTCACATATCAATGTATAGATATCTGTTTACAGAAGAGCAGAAAGATAATTCCAATGAAGAGGAGCTCTTGGCCAATGGCAACAATGAGATCACCACTGAGTTACCCGCTGCTGAAGATCTAGAGGACTGGGAGGCATCTGTCGATGAGATACTGAACGATGAGAATAAAGAGAGTGGTGGTAAGTGTGCAATGGTACATAATATGTAGGCTTCACATCCACTCACAATTTGTGTGTAGATGGGGTAGGAACTGGTAAATATATTTGAAGGGTACACAAATACAAGGCTTATTGACAGTTTGATTATTTTGAGTAATCTACAAATTAAAACTTATACCGCATTTACACATTCATGTTCGCTATATGACGAACATTCGACGAAACATCCGTATACGAGTGCCGTCGCGAACTTACTTTCACACACTTGTGAGGTGAATCCTTTTGACATTCGCACACGAACATGGCGAACATACATAATATGTAGGCTTCACATCCACTCACAATTTGTGTGTAGATGGGGTAGGAACTGGTAAGTATATTTGAAGGATACACAAAACAAGGCTTATTGACAGTTGGATTATTTTGAGCAATCTACAAATTAAAATTTAGGGGCCATCCATAAATTACGTCACACGAATTTCATGATTTTTTGACCCCTCCCCATCCTTGTCACAGTTATGTTGGGACCCCTCCCTACCCCTTGTCACACATTGCCACACTTCAATCCCCTCCCTCCCCATTAACGTGTGACGTAATTTATGGATGGCCCCTTATACCGCATTTACAAATTCACGTTCGCTATATGATGAAAATTCGACGAAACATCCGTATACGAGTGTCGTCGCGAACTCATTTTTCACACACTCGTGAGTGAATCATTTTGACATTCGCACATGAACGTGGCGGACATGCATAATATGTAGGCTTCACATCCACTCACGATTTGTGTGTAGATGGGGTAGGAACTGGTAAATATATTTGAAGGGTACACAAAAACAAGGCTTATTGACAGTTTGATTATTTTAAGTAATCTACAAATTAAAACTTATACCGCATTTACACATTCATGTTCGCTATATGACGAACATTCGACGAAACATCCGTATACGAGTGCCTTCGCGAACTTACTTTTCACACTCTCGTGGGGTGAATCATTTTGACATTCGCACACAAACATGGCGGACGTGAAAATAATGGCAGCATACGCTCTACATCTATTAAGTCTATACAATTATTTAGATATCCTGCATGCAATGCAAAAGTAAATCTCATAAAATCCCATACTAGTTGATATATTATGGTTCCATGCATCGTTTTTCTTTTGTCTTATTTTTATGATGGCAATGTTTTGGGT
The DNA here is from genome assembly GCA_036924255.1 of Apodemia mormo. Taxonomy (NCBI): domain Eukaryota; kingdom Metazoa; phylum Arthropoda; class Insecta; order Lepidoptera; family Riodinidae; genus Apodemia; species Apodemia mormo. Next base: position 4,206,731 of record JAUPFN010000023.1, read on the forward strand.
TCTAAATAATAACAACAATAATATCGCTGGACAAATCTGTCTGATGAAAAAAGGGTGTAGCAGGATAAGTATGATGATTTGGCCCCCAATGACAACTCATGTCCAAACTTATAATATAGCATGGCCTCGATGTACGTATGCCATTTATAAGAATTTTTCTGCCGTATTCCGCTTTATTCTAGAGATATGGGTGCATGTATGATTATCCTTCAAACAGCCATATCTCAAAAACTAATTAAGATAAATACAAAAGACTAACGTGAGGTTGTAGGTAACGTTAAAGAGTATATTTTATATTTTTTTCAGATTATTTAAATAACTACGCGCATTTATAAATAATAAATAAATATTTTATCTTTGATTTTTTTAGTGTTCTTGGTGACTTACAATCACCGAAAAATTATATGTTGTAGTACTTGATAAGCCCTACTTACTCATGAAAATTATATTGAAAAAAAGTTGGTGCAACATTTCGAAAAAAATAAAATTCGACATGCACCTGTGTTTGCCATAGAGGAATTTTGGAAGAAACGTTAGCTAATGCTATTCAAAAATATTTTGTAGTCTCGATATTAATCATTTACAGTTGAAATTAGTTCAATAATTCATAAATTGAATATATATATTCATGTTCTATATATATTCTTAGTTATAATGTAGGACAAAGGTATGTACCTTTGTCTCCTCTGTATGTACCTCTGTCTTAAGAATATATATAGAACATGAATATATATAAATATATTTAATTTATGAATTATTGAACTAATTTCAACTGTAAATGATTAATGTCGAGACTACAAAATATTTTTGAATAGCATTAACTAACGTTTCTTCCAAAATTCCTCCATGGCAAACACAGGTGCATGTCGAATTTTATTTTTTTCGAAATGTTGCACCAACTTTTTTTCAATATAATTTTCATGAGTAAGTAGGGCTTGTCAAGTACTACAACATATAATTTTCGGTGATTGTAAGTCACCAAGAACACTAAAAAAATCAAAGATAAAATATTTATTTAATATTTATAAATGCGCGTAGTTATTTAAATAATGTGAAAAAAATATAGAATATACTCTTTGACATTACCTACAACCTCACGTTGGTCTTTTGTATTTATCTTAATTAGTTTTTGAGATATGGCTGTTTGAAGGATAATCATACATGCACCCATATCTCTAGATTAAAGCGGAATACGGCAGAAAAATTCTTATAAATGGCATACGTACATCGAGGCCATGCTATATTATAAGTTTGGACATGAGTTGTCATTGGGGGCCAAATCATCATACTTATCCTGCTACACCCTTTCTAAAATAATGCTAGCCTAAGTTACTCCTTAATACATCAGATATCTATAAGTTAAAATCCCGTCAAAATCGGTCCAGCCGTTTCAAAGATTAGCTGGAACAAACAGACAGACAAAAATTGTAAGGTTATTTTGGTATATTTACCGTGTATACATCTATATGCATTTAGTAAAAATGATTACAAACACACTTCAATTTTATTTATTTGTATGCAGGAAGTTTGATAGTTTTATTTACTTTGTTGATGTTTGTCATTTTTGTTGAGATTGTAAGGCTATTTGTGAAAAAAAAGTTAATTACCAATAATGATTTGTGTTCGTATGTAAGTTATTTTTGCCATAAATAATCTTTATAATGCACATTTCCAGAAAATGCCGCCGAGGAAAAGGAGCAAGAGGAAGACAAGCCTGAACAAGAGGTGGAGAGTAAGGATACATCAGAGTCTCCGACCAAGGCCAAAGGCAAGGCCACTCGTGGTCGCGGACGGGGCCGACGTCGCTACTAAATCGCAGAGTCAGGGATGCCATCACAGAAAGCAATATTTTCCCACTTCCCACAGTTCATTTCTACTTGATAGTGGTAATTTCTTTTTATTCTAGGAATAGGGCTTTGTCGTAAGAACTGCATCGCCTTGGTACAGTCATCTTAATGTCTAAAACACAACAAAATAATACCAACTATGGGGGTGTCTTTGTATTCTGACAGAATAGTAGTATTCAAAGAAGAAATAAGGTAATTGATTGTACAGATTTCATGTTATAGTATCCGGTAGTAGTTTTTAAAAAAATATGTTGACGTGTCAAAATAACTTGTAAAAAGTTTTATTGGATAAAGTATTTCTGATTTCTGATATAACGAAGTTTGGTGCGTGTGCACTGAAATGAGCAAAACAGTGTGTGAAACGAAACAAACTCATACAATATAATAACAAATCATACAATGTTTTATATCGATAACACTTGTACTGTTTCACAATAAACCTCCGTATACCAAAATAACCTTACAATTTATTGTGAAACAGTACCAGTGTTATCGATATAAAATATTGTGTGAAAATGGAATTTCACCAAATGCCGACATATAAATAAACAGTGTAGAATATATAAGTATTTTTAAGACATATAAATCATATATAAGTATTTTTGTTCAAATTTCGCGTTATAAATCTTATGATAAAAAAAAAATAAACCTTTATAGACACTGAAGAGTTGTGCCTTTTTTAAAATTTCTTCCGGATCGCAATGTGGCCACACACTGAGAGGATCCAGAGGTAGAAATCCAGTGGGTTTGTCTTTATTCCATTATTTCATAATCCATACTAATATTATAAATGCGAAAGTAACTCTGTCTGTCTGTCTGTCTGTTACGCTTTCACGGCCAAACCACTGAACCGATTTGGATAAAATTTGGTACAAATATAGTTTGAGACCCAAAAAAGGACATGGGATAGTTCTTATCCCGGAAATCCCACGGGAACGGGAACTATGCGGATTATTATTTTAGAATTTTTTCCACGCGAACGAAGTCGCGGGCACAGCTAGTTTATTATAAAATTACAATTATTACAGATTTCAAAAATATATATGTTAGAGATTGGTATGAGAATTCTCTATTGCTCTTCATATTTATGGCTTTTCAAAACGCTATTTCAACTTTTTCTTAAAAATAACATAAAAACTTATCAAGGATAGGTATATTATATACTTCTGATAGATTGAAAATAATGCTATGTGGATTAGCCTAAAAATCAGCCTTAAAACTTCACATTGCCTCACATAGGTGCTCCTATGGTTGCAATTTTACATAATTAACTGGCAGCATGTATATGCATATGGAGAAAAGGCAAAACTGCCTCTAGTCTGATGTATGGCACTATTCCTCTTTCCTCCCGGTAAAGGGATACGGTGTGAAGATGTCACGTATATGTGTGTACATTATAGTAATAGAAATGGCCTGTGGGAAGGGCTTATTCTGATATATACAAAGGACTGGCAAGCCCTAGTAATTTGACATTAGATTTTAATTCTCGTAGTTTATATAATATAACTAGTAATTAGTTAAGGTACATTTTGATGTTTTTTTCTGTATAATTAAGAATAATTTTTAATTAATGATGAATGAATAAAATAATAGATGCAGTGGGTCAATACATTCAACAAAACTAGATCGTATTACAAAATCTGTGTATATTGATCATCAATAAAAATAAAAGAACAATTTTGACTGATTGAAATAGACACTAAAGGACAGGGATCACCAATTACTTTGACGGAAGGTCCGTTTTAAACCCAAAAATACACTCGTGTTGATATGAGCAAGTTACATTTCAAGCATAGTAATAACGAATCAATTTATTGTAAAAATGTGTATCTGTTTATTCATGTATAATCCAAAAACTGCTGCAACAATTGACAAAACTTAAACACTAAAAATCCTTATACACTTTGTGTAAATTTTAAGCTATGTGACTCAAGTATATTTTCAATATTTTCTTAGATTATTCCCAATACTATGGTACAGATCCGGACTGTTGTCCACCGTTTGGTGACCCTGCTATAGATCATTCTAGATGCAACAGTATGTCAGCATATACACGTTGATATTTAGAAGTAAAAGAATTAAAGAACTGATGTCATACTATTTTGAACCTATTTGACTATTATGTTCATCATCTCATCTGATATACCTTCCCAAAATCTTTCAAATGTATTTATTGTACACTGGAAGATATTGGGGAAGTTATTATACCATCGTAGGTATATTATTTACATAATATTCATTTGATAAGTAAATGAAGAATGCCTATTATTTATATTAAGTTTTTTTAAGCATAATATTAACCTATTCACAGCCACAGTCTGTTATACTTGACAAATAGTTTTGGACGTTCAAATGCCAATGTCGGGTAATGCCGACACAAACATTATGCAAAAATAAAACTTAAACATTGTCCATTTTCAATCTTGATTTGAGAAGAAAATTAATTATATCTGATTGGTACTATGTTTGGTTACATAAGTCATTCACTCTCTAGATTATATTATCATAAACACATTGGTGCGAGAAATTCACAGAGTGAATGATATTTTATAAAATTATCTTGGTCTGATAAATTATATGTATTTTCTCAATAAATAATGTTTAATTCTAAAGGCATTTTTTAAATAATATTAATTAGTTATTAAGAATATAATATACTAAATGTATGTATGTTTATGATAGTTATTATTGTCTTAGTAATTTTGAATACTTACATAATTAAATTTAATCCATAGCAGGTAAATATTTATTTGGTTTGTTCTCCATTTTGTGTTAGCCATTACATCAACAATAATTGGTAATAATTTTTATTATAAATCACATATACTGCCCAGTAAGCCAAGTCGTAAACTTGTGTTGCTAGGGGGTCCAATATTTCCTCAGAAGCCTAAAATATCCCTGGTAATGTGTACCACATTACCAGGGATATTTTTAACACTTTTGTAGAGAGCATATAGGTTAATTATGGTACCAGATCAATTAACTTTTACAAATATAGAGTTCATCTCACCCCAGTGATAGTCAATCCTATTATTTTAATTCAACCTACCTCTGTACCAACAGCTTGCACACACCATCTTCCAGCTAAATTAACCCTTCCATGCGGTAGCGGTTTTTCAATGTTGCTGTCTATATGGACAACTTTTTATAAAGTCACTTCTCTAGACTGATGACGAGATCTAATGTTCCAACCATTGCACACTTTCTGTACGGAGGCCGTTTTATTATGTCTAATGAGTCTATCGGCAAATGCGGTTGGTCACTACTGCATTTTCCAAATTATATAGATAACATTGGTGTTGCCATAAATATTACCAAACATTTTTACATGAAAATCGAACTAAATAATTTGAAATTAATGGTTTTGAATTGATTAATTGAAAGCGTTAATCAATAACTCATGTTTACACGCATTTTTGTATGTAAATAATTTAGAAGCTTGAAATCTTGTAGCATGATATGCAATAATATACATTTTACAACAGAGAGTTATGTTCTTTAACTTCCGTACCGCAGAGCCACTCTTACAATTATAGTGAAGGATTAGCTTCAGCAGAATATTACAACTGACGTGTGGTAAATGAATTTTGATTTGAAGAGATATTACGTCGGCTGCATTGAAAGGGTTAAAAAATTTCTTTCCGTAAGGAGGGCCAACGTTCATCTCCAGTTATTGATCATCAACAAAGAGGTTATAGTCCAAATGCTCTTTTACAGATTTTGTGATTTCAAATTATCATAAAATCCTAAGCATACCTCTCCACAGCCGGGCCGTTTGAGCAATTGCAATACATATAGTTATTGGCATTGATTAATTTTTTATCTGCTATTCTATCACATTATTATAAGGCTCATATAAATATAAAAATAATCTTATGCCCATATAATATATACTTGGCAGGATTTAAAAACATATTTTCATTAACTATATATAAATGTTTGTCATAAGATAGCTATTATTAATTTGAAGCTAAGAATTCAAATAAATCATTTTTTGTGTAGTTTCTATGTAAATGGTCATAGATTTAAATCTATTAGAAATAAATATGTAACATGTATGACTTGTTTTATTTTGTATTTTAGTTTTTTTATATTAATGAAGAGTTCTCAATTGACTGCCCCATTGGTCGAGTGGTTAGTGAACCTGAATATGCATTGATGTAGCTCGGGATCAATTCCCGACCAGAAGAAATATTTTGTGTGATAAGCATAGATGATTGTATTTCTGGGTTTTGGTGTTTAATAAATATGCTTAAATATTTATATGGCTGTTTTTTTAGCCATGGGATGGAATCAAATCTGTAAATGAATTTTCACGCTTACACATAAAATGAAATTATATTACGGTATTTTTATTTGGAATATAAACTTTTTCGAGTTATTGCCGTCAATTAATTGACTACGATAAAGTCAGTTTGTTTTTGTTAGTCTGTATCATTGACTTGTATAATTATACACGTCAATGGTCTGTCTGTTACGCATTCATTTGTTAACAGTTGAACCAATTTAGATGTAATTAAGCAAAGTGTTATCAACCACGCTTGACGACAACTACTAGCCGGCTAGATGTGCAGCACACCTGTGTTATGCACCTGTTTGAGATGATGATGTCAACAAATGAAAAATAGATAACAATTGGTATAAATTTTATCCATTGGTAATTGCTGCACACTGCCCACTGGTGTTACTCTGCCCAAAAATTATACTGTGCATGTAAAAGTGATTCAAGTGTTTTATTCGGCCAAACTGCTGTGAGCATCAGAATGGATGGTCACTACTGATATTTTACATCGAAATTATTATAGGAAGTTGCTTCCTAGTTGGTACTAGTTGCTACTAATCATTAAATAGTTGCTACCTAAGAATAAAAAGAAATAAACTACTATTTTAGGTGACCGGCCATTCTGATATCAATGGCTGGTCACCTATCCAGTGATCGCAAACTGCGCAAAATAAATCGAGTTATTTTTAAGCAATAGTTGCTACGAACTGCTACCTTTATATGTATCGTTTTGAACCTTATAGCTTTTAAGGGTAAAAAGTTATAATCATTTGATTAAGTTAAAATCTATACTCCTGAAAAATCCGATGAGCCTATTCAATATCAAACATAATATGTGATTTATATGCAGGCGCTACTTGCTAGTTTTGTTTCAACTGTTATTTATTAGATACATATACATTAAGTGATTAACGTTTATAATTATAATATATGGAAGACAGAAACATTATTTTACAAATATGGATCAAATTCGCAGCCCCTTGGCTGATTGTGATTGCCCTGACAGTTTTTTTAATTTTTTACATTTTTTATAGTGTCCTACTTGGGATTTGAGCCCGGGACCTCTTGAATCGAACGTGAAGCATTCACCACTTTACCAACAAGGCAATCCATCAAGTAGCGCCTGCATATAAATTACATATTATGTTTGATATCGGATTTGCTCATCGGATTTTTCAGGAGTATAGATTTTAATTTAATCAAATGATTATAACTTTTTACCCTTAAAAGCTATAAGGTTCAAAACGATACATATAAAGGTAGCAGTTCGTAGCAACTATTGCTTAAAAATAACTCTATTTATTTTGCGCAGTTTGCGATCACTGGATAGGTGACCAGCCATTCTGATATCAGAATGGCCGGTCACCTAAAATAGTAGTTTATTTCTTTTAATTCTTAGGTAGCAACTATTTAATGATTAGTAGCAACTAGGAAGCAACTTCCTATAATAATTTCGATGTAAAATATCAGTAGTGACCGTCCATTCTGATGCTCACAAACTGCTTCACGTTAATAAAAGAGATTATTAAATAAAGATTTTAAAAAAAGTGTGGAGTAACCAAGAAAACTAATTAAGATATTGTCAAGTCTTGTAACTCATATTTACCCTAGTCGTAGTCGTCTGGTCGTCGGGCTAGTGACTACTAAGTGGTAGAGTTCTGCAATGCCTCGCCCTATCTATCCTTCCGCAATAGTATCAATGTTTGTCATTGTCGTGTTCCGATCTGGAGTCAGGTAGCATCACAGAACAATATAACTAACGGTAGCATTGTAGGATGGAGTCAGGTGGTATTGCCATCTCGCCACATGGACAGCATCGCACCATTACCATCTTAATGTCTATAGGTGATCGTTTCTCTTCCTATCAGAAGAGCCATCCGCTTGTTTGCTATAAAATAAAAGAAGCATTTAAATACTCGTAACTGGCGATGGTTTAAAGCACAAAATGAAAGTAAGTGTCCTTCTTTCCTGAAAAGTGCGTGGCCTTAGTAGTGTGTAAAAGCCAAGAATGTTGGTTTACTTCAGTCTTGAACATGCCAAATTTAAGAACTCCATGTTTGGTGAATGGTCCATGGTCCCAGGCTTTGAAGAATAGGCCAACTGCCGTTCTGCCAAGCAGGTCATAAAAGGTGGCCGATTGGCTATGCGAATCACTACCATTATGGCTACTAGATGGTAGAGTTCTGCGTTGTCTCACCAGGCCTGGTACCACCATAAAAATTCCATTTAATTCCCAAGATTTGCTTTCCTTGTTGGTCCGACCTTCTTTGAAGAAAATGCCAATTGCCGTTCTGCTAGGCAAACAGGGGTCTGGTACCAATGCCTTACCTATTCCTGCTGCAATAGCGTCAGTGCTAGTTACTCATATTCTGGTTTGAAGGGTAAAGTAGCCAGTAAAATGCATGTGGTATTAGACCTGGTCACAAGATAGCAACGCACTAATATCTTTGGTGTCTACAGGCAATAGTTGACACTTTCCATCAAGAGACCCATATGATTGTTTGCTACCTTAAGATATAAACTAAACCTTTTTTAATATAAATTAACAGATACACTCTTTCAGCAATTTAATTCTATCAATCTTCTTCAATCGCCTCTGTCGTCTAGTGGTCCAAGGTTAGTGTTGACCACATGAGGTACTGGGTCGGGCAATTCAAAAATATGCTTTTTCACTTTTGTGATAAAAAAATCATTGCTCGCAATAGGTTTATCACCTATCACATTGTGTGGGACTAAGTGGGTATTTGGTGGTATCTTCGGCTAATAGTGAGTGCAGTTGTACCTCTTCCTACCTCATAGGGAATATCACTAAGTACCTCCAAATAATAACCTACCTCTTCGGGAATATGGGTATGAAGATACTTTCTTTAAGGTACATTATAAAATACAAATATATTTATGTTCAATATGTTTTATTCACTAACCTATATATTCTTACAATCTATTAAACAAAATTCATATAATAACATGTTTTATTTTAAGGTACATAAGACATATTACCCAGATTAACCAAATTGTCAACACCCGTTTCAAAATTAGTTCAGATAGTTGTCTCCTCACAGCATGTTTATTTTGGTTACATTTTCTTAACTTTATGAATTAAAAGCAATTATAAGGAATAACAAATTCAATTATAACTAAGATTTCTTATTCATAAGTTTTAGCAATAATTTTGTATCATTAATCTGAGTTTTTTGTCGTTTCTTATGCTTTTCTACAGGTTTTATTTTTACTTTGTTTTCTTCTTTTGGCTTTTTATTTTTAGTTTTATCTGATTTATTGAACAGATTTTTCAACAGGACTTCTGTGTCGGAAACCTGTTTAACTAATTGTTCAGTCTTAACTGCTTCTTTCAACAATACTTCTTTCTGGAAGGAAACTTTTTTCTCAGCATTAAGTTTCTTTTTTAAAACTTTATTTGTACTATTGCTTGTATTTGCATTTCGCTTCTTCGCTAATTTATTTAAATGTTTTAGTTTATTTTTTCCAAGTTTAACCATTTTAGGGCTAGCCTAGCTATTCTTACAAAATATATTCATGCAAAAATCAACAAATAAATTATAGGTACAAAAATTTACAACCTGCAAAGCAACTGCATTTATTTGGCATTTATCTATACTATATTAATTTTCTCTTTGGCAACTGCAAAGTGCAAAATATTGTTCACAGACCAATTAGAGTACTACGTACAGACTGCCATCTGTAGAACAAAAGTTTTAGACCTTAGCCCGCTGATGATACATGACAGTTATGCTTTTTTTTTCTTTGAAACGGACGCCGTGACGGCACAGAATACTCTATATTATGCCTTCTTTAAAGTATGCGCGTATGCATATCCAAGGCCTTATTATTCTTAATAATAAAACACAAAATAATTTAATAAAGCATTTATTTTTAAAATAAAATTTAATGAAACAATATTGTATATTAAATGATTTATTTTTTAGCGTTGTCTTGTACTTCAAAGAGCCTTTTTTGCATCGCAGGCAAAACTCTATTATCTAACCTAGCAATGTATGTGCCATTTATAATTTTATTAATGGTGTTACACAAATTAATAATAGTAAACCTAATTGTGACCCCGATAAAATGCTTTTCAACTTTATTCTGATATTCAGTACAGTCGATAAAATCAAATGAATACTTGGAAAGAAGAATGTAATTTGCGATATTACAAAATATTATATATTACATGATATTTATTTTCGTGTGGCTTTTTTTCGACGTATTCATTTGTTTCCTTAACAACTGCACCAAAATTGATTGAAAAATGAAATGAAATATATTTATTTGCAAGAATATGGGTGTCACAAGTTATTAAAAATAAAATAAATTACAATCATGTTCTACCATAAGGGGCCATTCAAGTATTACGTAAGCACTAGTGGGGGGGGGGGGGCAGGGGGCCTACCATTTGCTTATTTTGATGGCAAGGGGGATTGTCTAGATGGTGATTACGTCAGCAATTTTTTTTTACTGTTCGATTTTTCTACATATTTACTGCTTGCTACGTTAAATGTTTACGTTAAATTCTTTTATCTTACCTACCTAACCCCATTATCTAAATTTAAACTTAAAAAATACTCACAAATCAATCACAAAACTGAGGATCAGATTAAAAAATAAATTTACAAATGTTTACGTCAGTAAGGGGGGAGGGGGTAAGTGATTTGCTTACTTTTACTGACATGAGGGAGGGGAAGTCAATAATTGTAAAAATCTGCTTAAGTAATACTTGAACGACCCCTAATATAGTGTGCAAGCATTTGAATTTAGGTCGATTTCCTAATAATTACTACCGGATAGGAACGCGGCCACACACTGAGAGGATCCGGCGGAAGAAACACAGTGGGCTTGTTTTTTTTTCTATTTCATGTATTACAATAATTTATGTATTACAAATTTCCAAGAATTATTTAACAACAAAAAGTTGTTTTTACAATTTACTTATGTCATCTTATGCTCAATCCAAAGTCTTACAATTTACAAAAAAAATACCATTTTACAAAATTTGCTATTCAATTTTCATTATATTTAAATTTTAAGATAAATTGTACAAACTATTTCTATTTATTAACATTTATTTATAATCTTATCAGCTAAAAAATCTCTAATATCATAGTATGTTTTATTTAATAGTAAATCGAACCATTTTTTGCAAAATTTATTTAAAGGTAATGATTTTAGACTATCAGGAATATGATTGTATATATTAATTGCCATACAATATGCATTTTTTTATATTTAGTCTTTGGCTTAGCATGTGTAGCTTCTCACTGTTTCTAAAATACGAGTTCCCCTAAAGGTTCCCTAATACTTCAGCATTTGTTTTAAACAAATGTTGATTTTTCTACAAATACGCATAACGACAATATGTAAAAAAATGTAAAGGTAGTATTTTAAGAGTTTTAATAGCACTTTCGGATGGGTAGTTTGTGTATTTCTAAGGAACCTAATTCCTTTGTGATGAGACTTTGGGAACAAGCATAACAATTGAGTTTGTCAACAATTTTGTTTGTTGAGTTTGTCAATCGGAGACGAAAACCACCTTTGTTCAAGGTACCTTATGGAAGGACAAATTTGCAAAATAAATCACCTCTGACACGCTCGTTACAGGTGCTTAACTTGGTAAGTGACAGCATAGACTTATTTTTGTGTTCTCTGGGCCAGTTCGAACAAGTAACGTTATGACGACTAGGGTGTCGTGGCGTTGAATTACCAAACAGTTAATTTTTAGATTTTATTTTTATTTCTATTTTTTTTAATATTAAGTTCCTTACTCAATCACTTTTTTGTGTTATAATATTTGTTTCCCAATTTTATTTTTCCTTGTGATTAGTTTTCTTAAATTATATTTATTTTGACAATTTTTAAAAATATATATAATTTGTATGGTAGAAATTGATTTCAAATTTGATTTTCCTTATGATTTTTTATGTATTATTTTTTTTTGACAATTTTTTATAATTTTCTTTTAATGTTTATAATATTTTTTATTGGTAAATCAATTGCAGTAAAATTCTGTTTTTTGTATACAATGACAAATTTTCAGAACAACTTTTCAATTTTTTATAATGGCATACGATTTTGTGATATTGTGAGGACTACACTATTGTATTAGGGCAAACAGTAAAAATAGTTGTAAATGTGAATAAATAAATAAATAAAGTTTAAATTTGTTAGGTATAAGCCGAACAACCCATCCAGCAGTGTAAGTCCGGGAATGAATATTGTTACGTTCTCACCGGACCTTTTCTATAATTACATCTATATTTTGTGGACTAGCATGATCCGGCTCCACATATTGATGTGTATCATCTAACAATAATTTAAATTTATTACTTGGTCAGACGGATCATCCTCACAATTAAATGTGTCACTGTAAAATTTTATGAATTGAAATCATTAATGATAGCAAGATCATTAATGATTTAAATTTACTCTTGAAGCTGTGGCAGTTTGGGTGATTATTTCTAAAATTATAAGCCCTAAATTGATCAAAGAAATTTTCCATCAAATCGGAGTTAAAATATCATGGTCTCATAATTTTTATCTCTTCACCTTTAAATATCTACTACAGCATCAATAAATTTTTATGGTTGCAATTAAATTAACAATAGAAGGCACTGACTTAGGTTTTCCATCTTTATCGATAAATTTCATTTATTTTAATTTTATTATTGCTTCTTTCCAGTATGCATGACGGGAAGATACCTTCATCTTTGATGTTCGTAAAAGCTTTCATATTTTTATATTCAAACCTGCTCCATTAAAACTTTCAAATAATTTGTCAAGGAACAAAACATTATCAGCAGTAATTTTCAATGTCTTGCTGACTGCTCTCCCATCAATGCAGTGAGCTGGAAAAGATTAATTATCTATTACATTACGATGAAAATTCTGAAGGCATAATGTAATAAGGTAACCAGAGGATAACAAAAAACTATATTTGATATACAACTAACTGTAAACTGATGTAAAAATTTGTTCACAGATACTAAAACAATTAAAAATGCTACTACATAATAGAGGTAGGAATCTATTAAACCTCACCATCAAAAGCCCTTAACTTCACAAAAAGATATCTAACTTTAAAACAAATGGTTAGATTTCCAATATATATTATATAAGGGAAGAATCCCAAACAATGTTGCTTTCAGCTAAAGAAAACTTGCATCGATATTGATTCATCAATTGATAGGATTATGCTTAGACAAACAGACATACAAAGATAGAGGTTCTTTATTAATATGGGCTTAATGTTTAGGGTTCCGTACCCAAGGGGTAAAACGGGACCCTATTATTAAGACTCCGCTGTCCGTTCGTCTATCTGTCTGTCCGTCTGTCACCAGGTTGTATCTCGTGAAACTTTATAATTAGACAGCTGAATTTTTTTAACAGATGATGTATTTCTGTTGCAGCTATTATAACAAATACTAAAAATAGCATAAAATAAATATTTTAAACGACTCCTACACATTTTTTGCAATTTTTCCTCGATTCCAATAACTACAACTGGTAGACGCATAAAATATTCACAGAACCTTCTTTATATATTCACTTTAAAATTAAATAATCAAATTAAAATAAAATAAATATTTAGTGGTTCCCTTAAATACAAAAAACGTGTTTCTTTTGCCATTTTTTATAGATAATGGTATGAAACCCTTTCTGTGCGAATCCAACTCGCCCTTTTTAATATTTAACCTGCCTGGAGTATATTTCAATCATAAAACAACTAGATGTTTATTTTACTTACAGAACTTGGCCGTATATAACGAAGTCACAGTTACTGTTTGGCACAAACATTCACAGTTCTTCACCTGAAAATAAATAAAATCTTTATATAATCAATCTAATCCATGCATTAACAACAGTTCCCCCGTGTTGTTCCGGGTTCCTTTGAAAAATAGACCAACTGGCGTCCTGCCAGGCAGGTTGTAAAAGGCGACCGACAAACCGACTGGCTATGCGAGTCACTACCATCGTGGCTTCTAAGTGGTAGAGTTCTGTATTGTCTCGGCCGGATATGGTACCACTGCTATACCTATTTCTGCCACAATAGCGTCTGTGCTCGTTACTATCGTGGTTTAATTTGGAGAGTAAAGTAGGTAAAATTATGTATGTGGCACTATACCTCACCAAAAGATAGCAACACACCATTAACATCTTTGACGTCTATAAGCTATAGTTGAATCTTGCCATGTGTTTTTCTTTTTCTTGCGTTTTTCCCTTTTTAGCTCGTTTATTAAAGTTTGCTTGCCTTTTTGACTTCTTATACTCATTATAATTATAACAATTGACATTCGGGTGTCAATATTTTCAATTTATTAAAAAACCTCTTCCTTTTCAGTATGGTTACTTTTAATCATAAAACAAAAAAATAATGTTAATGATCATTGATTAAAAATGCTACGTAGATTTTAAAAGTGCTTGGATGACTGACCTTAAGGTCAGTTCAATTTATTTGATTATGGCTGGGTGATTGGGTCCATGACGTTTAGATCGTAATTAACTCGTAAAAACAAGTAGGGATTAACACCGACTTTGGGAAAACTTGCGTCGAATCGCTAAGAGTCGTTTTCCTGAACAAATAAATATTGCTTGTATAGAATAACAACATTGCTACAACTTTTTTTACCAGCCAACCTATAGTGGCTGATAATTTAATGGACTAGGAGCAGGACCCATTGAACATGTAGACTCTATGTTTCCTTAAAAATTAATAAATTAGATAATATTTACAAAAAAGTTATAAAATTTATTTCAAGTTTAAGCAACAACCACATCTTCTTGTCAAATCCCTTATTAACGCCAGTGACAGATATATCTACACAACAGGTTTACCGCCTAAAAAAAATCTGCAAGTACTTTTTTAAGTTGGTCAACTATAACTCATAAACTTGTGAAGCCTTCTAAGCCATGATAAGATTTTTCTTTTAATTTCATTATATTCACTACTACCATTATTTTTTTTCAAAATTCCAAAAATAAACCATTTAGCTGACAAAGGGGAAGAGGACAATTGATTCTAAACAAAATTAGCACTTGAAAGCTTAAAATTTCACAAATGAGTCCCTTAATCGAATAATTGTCTTTACAAACCTACTAATACTTTAAAAAATCAATGATACCCCACACTATGGAGTACACGAGAAAAAATTAAAAGCCTCACTTTTATGTGGAAAGACTTAAAAAAAATTTTCCAAGATTTTGTGTTACCACTTTGTTGCTGTGATTAATATGTATATTCACACAAAATTAAAGTACTAAGGATACTTTCTAGGACTGAGGATGTCTATGCTAGATTGATAAAGGGACGTAGCTAAACTAGGTAGACAGATTTCTATTTTACTTGGGAACTCTAAAAGAGTAAAAAAAAATACTTGAACCAAAACTAGTTCACAGATTTGAGGGATCTGGTAAAATCTGGAACTCCTTGTAGCCATAAGTGATGATTTCTGAAATAGTATTCCAATAAATTATAAATTACAGAAAGAGATAGTAAAATTTTCTTTACAAATAAAACTACATGTTCTGATGAATAAAAAAATGTTCTATTGAATTTTACATTCAGATTTCTAATTCAGAACCATTATTCAAACATATTTTTTGTGTTGCTTCAGGCTCCTTCAAAGAATAGACCATTTTGTGTTCTACCAAGCAATTCGGTACAGGCAAACGAATGTCTATGCGAATCACTACTATTGTGGCTATTAGGTGGTAGAGTTCTGATTGTCTCGGCTGCATTTGGTACTAACACCTTACCTATTCCTGCCCACAACAGCATCAGTTCTTTTACACAGCTGTATTTCGATATGAAGGGTGAGGTAGCCAGTAAACATAAACAAGTGGCATTAACAATTTTCTTCGTGTTGGTTCCGGGCTTCTTTGAAGAATAGACCAACTGCCGTTAGGCCAGGCAGGTCGTAAAAGGCAACCGATTGGCTATGCAGGTCACTGCCATCGTGACTACTACATAGGTGGTAGAGTTCTACATTGCATGCATTGCATGTTCCGGTTTGGAGGGTAAGGTAGCCGGTAAACTTATGCATGTGGCATTAGACCTCGCCACAAGCTAAAAAAGCTAGCCTAAAGCTTTCTTCGTGAATGTTGCTATCATTATATATATATACATATATATATATATATATATATATATATATATATATATATATATATATATATATATATATATATATATATATATTTAGATTAACGCGTACACCAAACAAACAAACAAACGCTACAGCTTTATAATGTTAGTATAGATAAATTGGCTGTTGAAAAATTATGATAATTATTTAATACATAATGTTTTCATTTTAAGTATTGTTAAGTATATTATAGTATGTATGTATTTATTTTGTATTATTTGTTTATGTAGTCTATGTTATTGCTTAATATTATATTAGTATATCCGTTTAAGTATAAGTATATTATATGTATATGTTTTATTCAAAGTAGTATTTATGTATTATTACTTATATAATTATTTAAATATGTATTCTTATTTAAATTTTATATATCTATATTTTCTTTGTACCTACACACTACTATTTCTGTTAGCCTGAATTAAGTACGCCTTTTGTACAATTTTACTTATGTAAGTGTACGATAAAGTATAATTAAATAAATAAATAAGATAGCAACGCACCATTAACGTTTTTGGTGTCTATAGGCGATGGTTGATGACTCTCATCAGGAGACCCATCTGCTTGTTTGCTATCTTATGATATAAAAAAAACAACCTCTTTCCACACAAATAGCAACGCATCATTAACATCTTTGTTGTCTATAGGCAATGGTGTTTCTTCTCCATCTCTCATTCTCCATCACAAGAGCCAACTAATTGTTTGCTATCTTATAATTGAATTACACACTACTGTGTGTATGTATAATTCAATGGTATGGATGTTTAACAATGTTCAGAACCCTTGTGATGATTTCGTAAACTCATAGGTCAGTTACTTACGATCATTGGCTCAAGGCAGTAAACGGTTTTTCATTTCAATACAAATTTGATATATGAAAATGAGAAACCCAATATGATACAGTGATCTAAAAAACTAGTGCCATCGATTAGTAAATTTTACAATGTGTGGTTGGAACAAACATGCAGTAGAAACATTGTGGAATCTACATACTTTACAGTAGTCTCATAGTGAGGGATACCGGAAATCTGTACCCATAAAACTTAAAATTTTCAAAATCCCTTCGGGGATATGGGCGTGAAGATACTTTTCTATCAGTTAATATAATTTAATTAAAATCTTTTTTAAATTATTTAAACTTATTATTTTAAAATGATATAAGAAGAAAGATAAACCTTATTTTCAGTACTGACTCTACAATCTAACTAATATATTTAGACTAATCTGCCATAAATTTAAAGCAATTAAAAATAAACAAACCTTTCAGAGGAGTCCTTTCTGCCTTGGCCCATGTATGGTCAAATTGTTTTTTGCTGCGAATAACTATCATCTATCAGGGGATTTAAGTTTTCTGCAACATGGTAAAAGCAAGTGATAAACTTGATCGAATAGACAGTGGTCATAACTCATAAACTAAACATCATTCAAATGTTACAAACTAAGTAAATGTGTGAAAATGTCAATTTCACTTATATACTTTCTTATTGTTTTATTGTCTGTTACCACAATTTCTTATTATAAAAATAAAACAATTTTGTTAATAGGTGTTTCAATTTCAGACAAACTATAATAGATATATGTAAAATGTACATGCATCTGCCCTGGACTTTGCCTATATTTATGTTGTTTAATGTGGAAAATAATTACCCTTCTCTAGCGCAGTAAGGTGAAAAATAATGTTAATGCAATAAATCTGTGTGTCGTATTTTCTAATTCGTTCAACTGTTTCTGCGTGGTGACAAACATCCACAAATTCATTCAAACAAATTTTTGCTTTAATAAAAAAGCAGAATTTGTAAAAAAATACAACTGTGCACATAATGCATTGTTAACAAACAGTTGGGTTTACTTTATGTGTATATTAATGAACTTACCAGCATTTTCCCGGGATGTTATTCTGCTCAAAATCAGCCGTAAACAAAGTCGGATATGTTTTGCCAATGAGATAAGATGTAGGCGTAATGAACCTCTTCTCAAAGTGCTTCTGACAAGTAAAAATCTTTGAGAACTGCTCTGGCAATAATTTATTCAAATCACCACGGTTTAGAGACACTTTAACGACGTAGTAAGTCTTCTCGTTGCCCAGAAAATAGAGTACAATAGCGTCCTTTCCCAGACATTTATACACACAACATATTATGTAATACATTTTGAAAGAAACTAAATAACTGCACAAAGAGACAAAAATGCTCTAAATAATACAAATAAAGATGAGGATAGAAGGATAAGTTTAACGAATTACTCAAACAATAAACTACCTGGTACTTGTAATGTCAAATTAAATTTGACAAACGTCAAATATTAGCTTCAACGACATCAGCCAATCACAACAAAGAACAAATGTCATACACAAGGAAGTTATATTCTAGGAATGTTCACACGCGCTTCAAAATCGTTCCGAAGAGTACCACGACATGGGTGGAGTGTGTCTCTTTCTACTAAATAAAGCGCCAATCGCCATATATAAGTGCGGCCATGCGTTGTTTGCAAATTACTACTAAGTAATTCTACTAATTTGAGAAACAGTTTTTGCATTGCATAATTAATTACGTAATAATTAAAATAAGCACATTTTAGAACTCACTATGTTAATTACAATACATTTTATGCTAATTTATTTATCGACGTGTATGAATAAAAAGTATTTAACGATTACCGAATGTGTAAAAATCTACCATCTAGATAGTTTTATTTACACTGGCAATTACAAGAAAGGGACAACATCCACTCTTGTCGTTGTCTTGCTCAGAACGTTTTTCCCCTCTGTTATGTAAGAAACAAATGTCAACTTTATTTGTTACGAAATAAAGTACATTTTTATTTTTCAAATATTGCTTCGTAACAATTCCAGTTATAGTATATAAGTTCCTTGGTCATACATCATCAAAAAATATGGCGGCTATGGAAACGTTTCGTTTCACGAGGATTTACGGCCGTGATATAGTTCTGTGTGCAAAATAAACTCGTTACTCGGCTGTCAATTTATAATTGCAGTGTTACCACAGAATATATACCACTTACCACAGAATAGTTATTCTCTATCTTACGTAGTAGTAGTATTGATATATGTACTCTTTGATTCTCTACGAGAGCCACTAACGCAGATTGTTATTACTACCTACTAGTTGCTACTAGTCAGTAGTCATCAGGTTGCTTGTGATTGGTTGTTTTAGGTAGCTCCGTTTTAAAATTAAGTTGTTACCAAAGAACTTATATATGATAACTGGAATTATTACGAAGCAATATTTGAAAATTAAAAATGTACTTTATTTCGTTACTACCGTAGACCGTAGGGTGGTGCAATTGTCCGCACAGGACGCGTACCATATAGCATACCAGCGATACGTCACGCCGGACGCTAAGGCGATTATATCCTACCATACCTAACACAAATAAACTAGGATACATTAGCGGATACATAGGGTACACACCGTATTCTTTAAAATATAAAAATCGAGTAAACTTATTTTGAATTTTTTCCACCATTAGACTATATTTTGCCTCATGGGGATTCCAAATAATAGCCGTTGACTCAAGGTGACTTCGAACGAGTGCGTTATACAGCATTTTTATGACTAACATATTGCTAAAGTCTGCAATTTCTTAAAATCCTAAATTTTGAAACGATTTCTTGCAAATGTTCGCAATATGATTACGAAACGTAAGCTAAGGTACCATCTCAACGCCTAGGTCTCGAACACAATTAAAACGTGCAATTGACACTGATAGCATTTTGTAATGATAGAGCAGTGAAGCTTTAGCCCGGCTATAGCTCATTATGCTACACTGCCACGTTAAAATACAGCTTATTGGCGTTACTCCACTGCACGATCCTATCAATGTCCTCCTGCAACCGCTCCATGTCCAAAGCGTCTGCTATTGATAAAAAGACCTTAAGGTCATCTGCGAACAGCAGTAGGTCATTAACCATTAAAATAAATTCCAATGGCTCTAAATTACTTCCGTGACTTATACCGGAAAATGTAAAATATGGCTCAGATTCATGACCTGCATATTCTACGTACTGCCGACGCTCACCAAGATAGTTAGCAAAAAATTTAAGTAAATTTGGAGTAAAACCCAGTATCGCCATCTTTGACAACAGCACATCGTTGTTAACAGTATCGAATGCCTTTCGGAAGTCAAAGTACGCGCAATCTACCTGCCCTCCAGCATCAATAATAGGTGTAATATAAGTCGTAAAAGACAGGTTACTCGCAGTACTTCGCTTCGGCCGAAAACCGTGCTGAACATGGACATCGATTTGTGCATAAATAGATGCTTGTAATACAGATTCGAATACCTTGGCGAATGCCGGCAGAACCGCTATCGGCCTATAGTCACTAACATTTGTACTAGGGCTTCCTTTCGGAACCGGTCCTACCGAATGTTTGGGCTTCAGACGCTCGAGAGCTTTTGATCAGACTGGTTTGTCAATTTTATTGAATGAATTTATTGAATGTTTGGAATCAAAGGGGCATTCAATATTATTGCATAATAAAAGTATTGTGCAATATTATTGTAGGTCTTTGACACCTTATGAGCAGTTAACGAGCTATTGAAATATCAAAAAAATAATAAAAAAATCAATTTCCCCGCCAACTTAAGAGTCAATTTTGGAAAATTAAAAAAAATAAAATGTACAAAAAAAATTTTGATCGCACCATTAAGAACAGTTAATGAACAAAGGAAAGAGCAAATAAAATGTATAAACAACTTCCGCCAACTTAAGAATAAAAAAAAAATAACTAAAAACATACAAAAAAATGTTTGCTCGCACAGTTAAGAAAAGTTCACGAACAATAGGAAAACATAATAAAAAATCACTTTCCCCGCCAACTTAAGTCAATTTTTGAAAATTCAAAATAAAAAAACTAAAATCGGAAAATAAATTTTTTTGCTCGCACAGTTAAGAACAGTTAATGAACAATTGAAATAGCAAAAAAAAATAATAAAAAATCAATTTCCTCCCGCCAACATAAGTCAATTTTTGAAAATTCAAAAAAAAACTAAAAACGTACAAAAAAATTTTTGCTCGCACAGTTAGGAACAGTTAACGAACAGTTGAAATAACAAAAAAAAATAATAAGAAATCAATTCACTCCCCGTTAACTTAAGACACCCATAAATCTAGCTACAAATTACAATACCCATAGTCTCAGAGAAAAATGACTGTATGACCAGAGAATAGGTAGGTATCTATAATAACGTACGGGCTGACGGCCACACAGGCAGACGGAATGATAAAAATTCCGTTTTTTGTCATTTGGGTACAGAACCGAGTGTATTGTGAAACTGTACAAGTAGTTTTAACGTAGATAACAACAAATACTAGTTTTACCAAGTGTCGGCTAGAGGTGTAAAATAAATTATATTCATAAGTTTACTAGCTAACTAAGATCACAACAGCTATGAGTGTTACCGCGATTATTAATTATAGCTCAGAGGAATAACGCTATTATTCTATATTCATCATAGCTTTAAGGCTGTGCCAAACTGTTGCAACAAGCTTCCAACAGGGGTCACTTTGGTGGGAGACTTGTGAAGTTCACGGTTAGTGTTGCGTCCATACTGGTTTACAACAAGGTCTTCATGTGTTGTCGGCTCTTTGTTTGGAAGCACGCTTTGCGATATGGCTCCTTACCTATCTAAACGTCAAAAAGTTGGCGTAGCATTAGCACTTGTTTGCACAAATAAAAAAAAGGTAAAATGCGTGTCGGGCCACGCGTAATATAGATTCTGATAGTGTGGTTGCCCATGGGCGGTGATAATCACTTACCATCAGGTGAGCCTCCTATCCGTTTGCCCCCTTTTCCATGAAAAAAAGATTTCCGAAATTACCCATCACAATAATGCGGATTAAGAAGAGGAATTTTAGAGTTTCATACTATGAACGTTTAAGCTATTCAACGTCAATGACAAATACATGGGCGTACCGAAAGGGGGGGGGGGCAGATAGAAGCCACTGCCCCCCCCCATGAATTCATTTACCTCTCTACTAACTATGTATTGTTGTAGATAAAAATATAGTCTTAAAATTTTACGGCTGCCCCCCCCCCCCCGGTCCAGAGCCTGGGTACGCCCATGGACAAAATATTTGTCATTGACGTTGAATAGAGTTTTTCTCTAAGTATATTTTTAAATTGGTTTGTTGGGTTGGTTAATTCAAGAACTTGTAAAGCCATTTAGATAGCTATTAATAATACAGGATAAAATGAACAAAATAATATATTTCATCTGATAATAATTTATTATTGTCATATTGCGTCTACAAAACATCATACAACAATATATTATCTGACACTTTGCAATTTACATCAATTTTTTTACACCTCAAAACAATTGAAACGACGCGTTTCCAAAATGAGCAAATTATTTAGTTAAGATATTATAGTTGCAACTAGGGCCAGATTTTAACATAAGCAATAATAAATAGTTGAACAACACGAGCTCTAATACACGTGTATTTATTACGTACGTAAGGTGTTTCAGGCATACATTGTTTTATACCTTATTTAGTAGCAAATTGGAATGTTTATATATGAAATACGTATAAAAACAAAAATATAAAAAATCTTTACAAAATATACAACTACTTGTAAATGTAAGCCTATGCGATATGCAATATCTAAACAGTTTACAATATATGATTAAGAGTGTAACCGGATGAATACTAAAATAATAATTTAATACATGATATTTTTGTACTCTTCCGGTTACACTTGTTCCACTTTACTATTTATTTATTTTGTTCCAATTTCAGCTCAATTGGGAGCTTAGCAAAGTAACATCTTCTCTTAACGAAACGATATCTAAATATGTTATCTTCTCTGAGATTACGAAAACAATTTTCTAGCCAATGTAAAACTTGTCGCGATCGTCGTGTCAAATTGTTTTTTCGTTAAGAAAAATAAATAAAGCCAATGCGACTACCAACCAAAACTTAGACAACTATTCGTTCAAATAGTTCGTTACTATAAGGTTTCGTTACGAATTGTAACATTGTCTACCAACTTGTGATATCTTTGACGATTGACCACGTAATTTAGCGTGGCTTATGTCAATTCAATAGATTTTTTTTTAAAATATTTCGCTATCGTTTTTGTATTGTTACTTTGTTTAGGCCCCCAGGTTCCACTTTTACGGCTTTAAGCGTAAGATGAGTTAAATCGGTCCGTTTTAAATAAGTAATGCTCGTAGTGGTGGTAACTTGTGGTATTTAAGCCTAAACGCGTATAATATTTTTTTCGAATTATCGTAATGCAGCCAGTCACTCAAGCTGTTAGTTACTGCAACACTGATCGTTTGGACAATCCAGGCCAAGGTTTAAATTTAGGTCGAGGCCTTGAACCAAACCTAAGATGGTTAATTTTCGATTTCTAAAATTCGATGGTATCGCCAGGAACAAATAGGAGCTGTGACACGTAATCGTGTAAGCAGTTTCGCGCCGTGAGCGTTGGCGACGAGCGTTATATCGTGACAGTCAGTGATATGTTATTAGTGACAGTCTATTTTTTGTCACGGTGATTTGCAAGAGGTAGTGCTTATACTTAAGGGTATAATTAAAATAGTTTCAGAACAATAATATAATAGTGATAAGTTATCTATCTATTGTAACGAAATGAAATACGAACGACTATTACGATATATCTCGAGACATTTTTTGACCATAATGCTGCGTGCCTGATCTTGTAATTTCTACACGTGACATAAATGTCGATTGTCATAAAATGTCTCACAATAGTACTTAGCCACCTTGTTTTAATGAATGATTAAAAAATCACGAAAGTTGAAGATATGGTGAAAATAGTTCGGTGTAAATGTAGGTGTAATGTTTAGATATTTCACCTCGTATAAACTATACTTAATATAAAACACAGCCTTAAACATAAATAACACAATTTCACACACTTATCAAACTTTTCTTCTAACACAAGCTTAACACATAATTTTTATCGGATTCGTGTGATAGCTATATTTTAAATAGTGTTTGACTCTTTGACTTTGCGTGATTTTTCGTATCTGTCAGAATGGTTAGTGACTACTGTAAGATTTCCAAATAGGTCCAAGCTATACTGATTAAATGTAAAAGAAATATTTGTAATTATATTCAGATACTTAGGATTTTAAAATGTTACATCGGTAATTCTACTCAAACAAGATATTCTATTATATAGGTGTTTTTACATAGCCATTTTGAAAGAAAAATTGAAGCCAACATTTTGTACATGTATACAGACTGATTGGTGAGTTACCTTAGTTACTTCTGGAAAGTACTCGGTTCTCGATTCTCGTCAAAATGAAATAATAAAATTAGGGGCTTCATTTTTGACCAATATTTCTCTAAAATTAAGTGAAATGTGGATATTATATTTCCCTGCCAACTTAAAAGAGCCATGGAAGCAACTAAAATTTCGCGCCATTTATGTATTATATGCGCATGTGCGGCTGTCAATTAATTTATAATTATCAATAAAACAAATAAATTGCATCATTTATCAACCAAAATGATGGACCAATACGGACCTAACGATAAAGAATACGATTTTGATTAAATTAAACAAATTTTCATTAAATGAGATGCTAAAAGGTAATTTTTTTAACTAAAATTTGAAAAATTATTTATAAAAAAACTATAAAGGGCCTAGCGAAAATATGGGGTGCTAAATGTGCACAGGTGTACTTTTGTTACTTACTATATCATTCTATCATAATATATTCATGCCAATCTACTTTTAGTCTGCTTAGTGTATCTGTATTCTGTTATCTTTAGCACATTACGTTAAACGACAGAACGTGTCTTAAGCAGGCTGTTAGCAATTAACAATTTGTCTTATTTTAGGTGCATTATCGAGTTATAATATATATATATATATATATATATATATATATATATATATAATTTATTTATTATTTTATTATTATAATTTTTAAATTCGTTTCGTTCGACGCATTCGGCTCGGAACTGTGCGTCCACCTAAAAACGTACAAACAAAGCGTAAAGTTTGACAAACATGTTTGAATGTTTACAGCCTGCATTGAACTCACAAGTTTCAATTTTGATTTTTTTTAAATAGGTACCAACTTACGAAATGGCTAACAAAGAACCGTATTCGTAAAGCTTGCCATTTCGGCCGAGACGAAATGACGTGGCTAACTTATAAAAACAATCACAAAAAATCATATGCTAAGCGGCGATAATGCCAAAGTTTAAAATAACATATCCATCACGCAAACATAAACTGGTGTTAAGCGAAGTGTCTTCATACATTTTTTCTACTGCACTATAGCAGTTGAGCTTGAAAATAATTGCTTTACATTAGTGTACTAGATATCTAAGTTTTACAAAAGCTACATTCTATACATAGAGAATATTGTCATTTATAGGAGTAGCTGTTTTATTACAAGTATCGATAGTTTATAGACAGGTACTCAAAGTCAATTCTATTTTAAAGAAGATATCAAATATAATCGGTTTTCTTATCTTTTTTTTACTTTTTCAATTTTTGCCAACAGTTCACAAGGGATTTTCTTAAGATTTTTTGTAAAATAAAACGTTTTATCTATGGAGTGTAAAGATAAGGAGCACAATTACATCACTCCAAGGAACTTATATACGATAACTGGAATTGTTACGAAGCAATAATTGAAAAATAAAAATGTACTTTATTTCGTTACTCATAAAGTTGACATTTGTTTCTTACTTAACAGAGGGGAAAAACGTTCTGAGCGAGATAACGACAAGAGTGGATGTTATCCCTTTCTTGCAATTGCCAGTGTAAATAAAACTATCTGATGGTAGATTTTTATATATTCGGTAATTGTTAAATCCCTTTTATTCATACACGTCGCTAAATACATTAGCATAAAATGTATTGTAATTAACACAGTGAGTTCTAAAATGTGCTTATTTTAATTATTACGCAATTACTTATGCAATGCAAAAGCTGTTCCTCCTCCTCAATATCTGTCAAATCCTGTGGTCAAATCAAATTAATATGTACTAGGCTGACACAAAATTGAGTATTTCTGGCATTGATATAAAAAGGGAACATACGTTACCTAGTCACAGTGCCTGGTCCTACAAAACTAGGTCCGTAGACACAGTGACAATTGGTGACAATCAATCAGGCGCGGTACCTCATATCATACACTTATATTTTCCCACTGTTTTTACCATTAAACACGCATCAAAATACCTTCTTGTATATCCAGCCAGTGTTATAATCACTCAAGGAAAAAAAATAAGACACACGGGATTACTTTCCTTTCGTAAGTACAGTTGAAACAATTTGTTTGAAAATAAGATTAAATTATTGTTTAGTTCACCATATTTGCGAGAGTGAGATAGTACAATACAAAAGTAAGCGAGAGAAACGTAGTTTGCTACATTCGTCGCAATCCTTTGCGTTCGACTGATCGAGCTTAGGTTTAGCAATTGAGATATTAGAGCGTAACATACATATATTCCCTTTTTATATCAATGGTTTCTGGCCGTTATTTCTGATTGGGAGTATAGTTATTTTATTTTAATTTTTTAACATAGCTGTTTAAGATCGTCAATTAAGAATCAATTTGCGAAAAATCATATTAACTTAAAATTATCGAAATGATAGTGTTCATATGAAATAAATATCCTGCAATATAATATCAAAGAGTTTTGCATCTTGAAATAACTTTGTTAATAACAAATCATGCACGGATTAATTGATTTTAAACTAATATTAATAGCGTTCCTTATTTTTTTTAAGTGAGATCCTGTTCCATGCAAAACATTAATAACTTAAAACTAGGTACAGATATTACAAATTACAGTACAAATATATCAAATGTAGGTACACTGATATTTTTGTACTAAAATATATCAGTTTGTACTAAAATGTAATAAAAGGGTTTATTTTAAATAATTATGTATTTACATGTCATTCTTGTTCCATATATGCAAAATGTGATGTAATTGTCACATCGGTCTGATAAAGTGGAGTTTTTGTATGTGCATTGTTATTATTGCAGGTTATATTTTGAAATATCATCTCGCCACATGGATAGCAACGCACCATTAACATCGAGATTTTTTTAAACGAGATGATATTTCAAAGAACAGATAGTAGCTTCTAAATATAACCTGCAACATTACAGGGCAGGCATACAGCATTTAGCCACACTACGAGCTATAATGCATAATGCGTTATAACAGACGTATTAGAATATGTTTCCTTAAAAAAAAATTGCGACAAATGCTTGGGCTACGATTGTAAATTGCGTTTTCAAAAGAGTTGTTCTTTTTTAATATACATTATCTCAGAGGAATATCTCCTATTATTAGTGTTGAACTATCTATGCCTTAATTTATTGCCATAAAAGTTGGTGACAGAATGATGTTCATTGTAATTGCCTCTTGACTGTTTTGCTTCAGTGTTTAGCTATTGTTCAACACTCTACATTTCTTTCGTGAAGAATACTCATCACGTTATTGAACAAGGACGACATTAGTAAGAGCATAAAATGCACCATAAGGCAATGCATTCATTTCTACTATTAAAACCATTGACATGTTAAAAATGGAGGATACGTTATCTAGTCACAGCGACCGGTCCTACAAAACTAGGCCTAGTGGACTCAGTGACAACCAATCACGCGCGGGACATCATATCGTACGCTTCTACTTTCCCATTGTTTTTGCCATTAAACACGCATCAAAATGGCTTCTTGTGTATTCAACCAGTGTGTTATCACTCAAGAAAAAAGACACGGGATTACTTTCTATTTGTAAGTACGGCTAAAACAATTTGTTTGAAAATAAGATTAAATTATTGTTTGGTTCGCCATGTTTGTGGGAGTGAGATAGTTTTATACAAAACTAACGCGACGAACGTAATTTGCCGAGCCCAGGTTTAGCGATTGCGATGTTTAAACGTAACGTATCTTCCCTTTTTTAATATATCAATGATTAAAACACATTGATCACAATCAATATAGTCGTTATTAATATAAAACAGATGTAGATATATTACAGTTGTATAAATATTAATCGATCCAAAAATAATATTTAATTTGTTGTATTTTTCACCTTAGGTATGTGCTTGATACTGGTATAAGCTGAACCTACTTTTATCTGTCATAGTTTTTACACAGAGGTATCATACACAAAGTAGACGAATCAAACTAAAAATCGTCCCATCCACAGAAAGTTAGAAAGAAAATGAATTTGGTATTCGTTTGAAGCCGAGAAAAATTATAAAAAGTTGGCAGCTTCGCATGTTAATTACAGAAGATACTAATCAGATACGATTACATAATGTGCATGCATCATTAAAACACGCATACCAAATATATGTTGTTTCTCCCTCTACAACGAGACATTTTCACTTATATACACGTTTTTGCCACCTACTATAATTATCATTATGGTTTTTCATCGCACTCAAAGTATCTACCACAAATGTTTGTGGTCTGGCACATGTGTGATATGGTAAGTAGGTATTTAGACATATTACATCTTCCTCTTACCTAACTTTGGAAACAGCACTTTCCTCGGATTAGGATAAACGGAAATATTCCTGGGTTCACCAGGGCGTAAACGTCCAAACTTCCGAATAATTCCTTTAATAATAATGGTGGTAATATTAAGTACGTACACGAATCATTGTTTGACCTAAAATCATGTTTTTGTCTCAAACGGAACGACGCTCATTTACTATTTTCACCGCGTCCACGTCATCCGCAAAACTAAAAAAATATAGTGACTGAAAAAAATAACAGTTAAAATGAACAGTTGCTTTTTATATTCATTATAATCCATAACAACATAAATGCGAAAGTCTATCTGTTCATCTTTTACACTTTCGTGGTTAAACCTCTGAACCAATTTTGATAAAATTGAACACGGATTTAATGTAATTGCCGGGGTCAAATATAGGCTTACTTTAAAAAAAAAAACAACCCCTCAGAGATTGAAATAGGCGATGAATATTTGTATAAAAAACTATATCGAATACAATGACATGTTAATCTGCCGCGAGCGAGCTACGCGGGTCAGCTAGTAATCTGTACATATAATAAAATCGTAGGAAAGTCAAAACTATACATTGAATATTTTTTAAAAGAATACTTGGGGCGTGATCTACAATCGATATCGAAGCCAAAAATATAGGTTTTAGAATTTTTGTCTGTTTGTCTGTATGTATGTCCGGGGTAAACTCAAAAAGTACTGCATGGATTTACTTCAAATTTTGCATGAATATTACTAACAGGTCGGGTCAACATATAGGCTACATATTATCACGCTATCACCTAGCGGGGAGATGTTGTGCGGAGTAAACAAAGTCCGCGCGGACGAAGTCGCTGGCAACAGCTAGTATTATAATAATAGAAGATTTATACAAAGACTTTTGTGTACTAACGTAATGCGTCACGCCACATGTGTTCCACTATGGTGCAGTCCATGGAATGCATCTACGTCAGAGCTCGCTGAATAAAACGCGTAAGCGCCATGAGATTTACGGTTGTTACGACTTATTGGTCTCGAATATATGTTATACTCTAGTATATGCAGCAGCGCTGCTAAGCTTTGACTTTGATTGGACGACTTATTACTATTTCAGCGCTGCAAAGAGTGTAAACGAAATGAAACACGACTTCTTAGCATAGCTTCTCTAGTACTCGGACATAGTACATAGTAAATTAAACTTTCTGGATTTATAATATTCACTATATTAGTGTGCCAATTTCCGTAGAACCGTGTCTATCATCCCCTTGACGTCACGAACTGGTACTCTTATTGTACTGTTTGTTCAAAACGCTTATTTACGTCTTACGTCACTACAATAGCGCGCATGCTAATTAGCAGTTTACGGAATTTAATTTGTTGTGTTTTACTAAATCATTGATATCTTAAAACTGTGCTCTTCAAATTATCTAATTGTACTTTATAAATGTGATAAAGTAAAATATAATGTGCCAGACCAAATAAAGGACCCACTTATAATATTTGTCAGTAACAGTAGCTGTCGAAATACATATAAAATGCACTTAAATTTAAATGATAAATATTATGACTATTAGGTATTGTACTTTACGGTAAATTTTTGTTAATTTTCATCTCAAACTCAGACTAGAAACAAAAGCAAATGAAATCTTACATCCAAGTAAAATAAATACAATACAAAATTATAAATAAAAGCTGACAATCATTCACTCACTTAACCACAGAGAAAGTACACGTAGAGTAGACGAGCCAAGCAAAAAGTCATCCCGTCGACAGAAAGAGAAAAAAAAGGTAAGGTAAGGTCACTTACCACACAACCCATAGACCCCTAATAACAGGCGAATGGCTTCTGTCAACACATCTGACATATAGTTCCGATGTAAATGTCCATGCACCACTACCCAATCAGTGTCGACCAATCAGATTCTCTGTACATCACTATCTTTCACTGTGGCCTTGAGTAAGCCAATCACGATGTTGCAGCTCAGCTCAGTTAGTTGCCAGAATGCATTCAATACGGAAAATCGAACATTAGGCGTCTATGGGCTGTGTGGTCGATGGATAAGGTACTCACTTCTCTATCTAACCTATACGAACACCAATTGACCATGCTTGATATTTCTATTTCTGTCAACGAGATATTTTCACTTACGTACGCGCTTGCGGGTCGCCCACTCTAATTTTATATACCTAATATCTTTATGTATTTAAAACCCGCACCGCAGAGTGACACTTACGTGACAGAACATCAGTTAAAGATCAGTGCAGAACATGAACATCATTATTATTTAAAATAAACTTGGCTGCATGGACTTACTTCTTTTGTGTTTCGCTACACAAATATTATACAAATAAAAAAGAAGCAATCCCGTTTTTTTTTTTATTTTAGACATTTCAATCAATATTGGCCAGCGAAAATTTATATTTATAGAAAACAAATATTTAGGGCTAAAGAAAAAATTCTGTATATTCCGGGACTAATTTTTAGCACGCTTAGTTTTTTAGAAACATTGATGGAAATACTACTCATCAAGCCACTTTTCTAATTTGAATATATTTCTAGTAGGTACTGTATCTTTGCATAATCTCTCTGAATGGAAATATTGTACATTTGTTTAAAAATGTTATAAACATTTTCGATTTTTTAAAACATTGTATTTTTGAAATGTGAAAATTCACCAAATTTTTTCGAACAATTTTTCAGCCCTCAGAGTTACTTTGTAAGACTGATAATATCGTGTAAAACATCGCACGAGACTACGCAGGCAACAATAAAGCGTCCGTCTCATACATCCATCGTGTGCAAATTCATTGTAGTGTGGTTTGGCCAAAACTTTCCATAAGCTGATGCCATTTATATCAGTTGATAATCCATATTGGAATCTATTACTATAAAACCTTTAGTCAATTGTTTCATATTCTATGGATTTAAATTAAAACCATTTGAAGTGTCCTAAAACAGTCGGAATGGAGTAACCTTCGTTATATTTGAGACTGTGGCTTAAAGGAGGTGTTAAGTTTAACTGGAGTAAGAGTCATTTCTATGAAAACATCGGTACGTGACCAGGGAGCAAGACCACCGTTCACAGTTGTGTATTCTTATTTATTTCTTTATTTGTAAAAAAACGTTTGTATTAAAATGTGTTTACACGAGAAAATTGTAAAATATTTTTGCATATTGCAAACGGTTGAAAAAAAAATTAATTTTCTAGGTAAATCACCTTAAAAAATTGTAGTACGATTTTATGTAAACTTGAACAAGGACCTTTCAAATAAAAATTGTCATTTATTCATTCAAAACTCACCTGCATAGAATTGCTAATGCAAAATGGCAGGATTAGCAAATTGAAATGTCTAAACTTCAAACACTGTCATTACGTAAGAGCACGACATTTTTATTTGTACAAACTATGTACAAACTACTTATAAAGCCTGCCTATTCTCAAAGCGTTAGTCTGTTATTTGTTCCTGACATGTGTCATTTAATTTTTATTTTTCATCTGTCTCCATCTGTCATCATAAGTGTCATCTTTAGGGTTGCTACATTAAACAAAAACTTCCAAACGTCGACTTCCTAACGATATACATTCAATAAACATGCCTATACATTTGGTATCATTTTAACAATGCTATAAATTTTTACATTTTTATTAAAAATGGTTCTTTGTCCGGATATGCTGTTTTTTCCATTGGATGTCTCGCTCACTGAAAAAAAAATACGTTACGTTAATATGAATATATATATATATATATATATATATATATATATATATATATATATATATATATATATATATATATATATATATATATATATATATATATATATATATATATATACATATATATATACTTGTTTTTGGTCATTTTTCTAAATAACTTGCCCAGCATATATTTTTAAGATTAAGACAAAGTCACTGGTTCTAATTCAATTGTGTAAAAATTTTTCTTTGCTATTTTTTTTAAATATTTATAATAACATACCTTTGTTTTTGGTCGTACGGACAGAGTAAGTTTTTGTACTAAACGTGTGGCAGCATCTGTGAAAATAACAATAAATTAGAGTGGGTTTTTGTTTTGTTCATGAGAGCCCCGACGTTTTTGAAGAAAAACTGCCTTCATCTTAGGCACAAAACAAATATGTACAGAAGTCAATGTCTATACAAAGGGCGCTCGAGCAACGCACACATAGGCACTTCTCACGCGTCAGTAAACTTCAAAAACTAAAAAATACATAAATGAGATTGAGTTCTGTACCTATTTGTTTTGTGCTACATGTGTCAGAATTTTTTTGCCTTATTTAAAATATTATTAACGATTATTTTCGCAGGGAAAAAATTTATATGACTACATATTATACAAAATAATTACATGTATGATATTATACAAAATAATTACTTTGATGGGGGTTTATTTTTCACAGTGTAGTGTTATTTAGCATAATGTAGGGTAGTAGAGTGCAATATAGTATAGTCACCGACCACACAGCCCATAAACAACTAATAACAGGCGAATGGCTTCTGTCGAGTCAATGAGTATTAATTGAGTAAGCAGTGTTGACCAGTGTGGTCTGTACATCAGTATGTTTCACTGTGTGTGTGTGTGTGTGTGTGGTGCACCTGTGATGGAGGCGAGCCCGGTGAGGCGGGTGCGCGGCTCGAGCAGCAGCAGGTAGACGGGCACGGCGGTGAGGATCATGAGGCAGCCCACGCCCGTCTCCGCGGGGGACGCCACCGCCGGCACCGCCACCACCAGCACCGTACAGATTATGTACACCACTGCACATACATACTACTGACTCAAAAAATTCAACCACTGTCAATTGTTTCTTTGCTGTCGGTGTTGACCATATGAGACCCCGGGTTTGATTCTCGGGTACGGCAATTGAATAATGTGTTTTTTTTTCAATTTTATAATAAAAACAATGTCATGCCTTCCCGGAATTAGAAAAGTGCCCGGTTGGCGATAAACTCACCACCTATCACATTGTGTGATTAAGTATCCTCGGCTAATCGTGAGTGCACTAGTTGTACCTGTGCCAATCTTTT
Organism: Apodemia mormo; assembly: GCA_036924255.1. Lineage (NCBI taxonomy): Eukaryota > Metazoa > Arthropoda > Insecta > Lepidoptera > Riodinidae > Apodemia > Apodemia mormo. The sequence goes on from JAUPFN010000023.1 coordinate 4,240,549, forward strand.
CAAGGGATACGGAGGGTCAAAATACTTTCTTTTTATAAAATTCACATAAAAAAAGTATCGTCACGTCCGTATCCCCGAAGGGGTAGGCAGAGGTACAAGTGCACCCATGATTAGCCAAAGATAGTTAGGTTCAAATAAATGTAAAAAAAGAGCGAGTAAATTTTGTGTGTATGGAAAAATATTTTAAAGTCTCTTTATAACTCGATTTTCGATGAGTCTACTCATTGTACAGTTTGTTTTAAATAAAATAATATGTATGACTTCTTTTTAATCATGTACAATAATAAAACATTAAATGCTCGTAAATAAAAATCTTGGCGATTCCCCTAAGCACGTTTCGGTTAAGCGAAAAGTGTTTTGAGTACATACATTGTGCATTTTTCTTGTCCTACTAATACACTATACAAGGTAAGACCATTGTACCACTGAGGTTTTCTTAAATTTTCAGAACTTTCCATTTTCAGAGCAAAACTCAACGATTGCGATTTTTTACTATGATCTGCGATCTATTCATTCTAGGGTTTTTTTTTAAATAACTGCTGGGCTTAAGATACAAACTTCCCTAAATTTCGTAACGAAATTTTTGTTATGCAAGTCCAAAGATGTTAGTTTTTTTCTGTATGTACCAAGAATAGAACCCTGTGGTATGCCTGTAATGACAGTTGCACTGTTCAATTTTACACCATTAACATAATTTTTTTTAACTTATAGTTTAAATAAGAAGTCACTAAATCAAGAGTTTTTCTTCTAATACAATATTAATTGAACTTTTTAATTAAGACTTTATGATGGATACAGTCGAATGCATTTAAGAAATTACAAAATAACTTGATTACATGTTGTGATTCATCCAAGTTTTGATCTACATTTTGTAATAGTTCCCCGATATTATTTATATCGGGGAACTATTACTAGCTGAAGCAAAAATATTAGAAATGCGTTTGAAAAATATTGTTTGATATAAATTCTCCAATTACCTGGGAAGAATAGATTGACCTTAATAGGTCGCTCCAGATCCGGCTTGGTATATCGCAGCACTGGCAGACATACAACTGCTGCACCTATACTGAGCTGAAACAAAAATAATAAACAAATGTAAATAATAATTTTCCAATTAAAATAAATAATACTAATTTTGGACAAAGATATTGTAAATACATTTGTCTTAAAGATATTTACTCCACATAATGGTTATTTACTCCATATAATGGTAGAATATGTTGGTAACTTAATTTATTTTTAACAACTTGTAACACCCATATTCTTGCAAATAAATATTTTCTTTCTTTCTTTCTTTCTTTCACAGTTTCTTTAAAAAAAAATGATGTGGTTTATTCCACGTATTTATTCTTACGGTTTTACTATCACATTTTTTTCAGTTCGGTCGCGCAGCAAAATCCCTATCCCCTCCAAGCCTGCCGTAAGGAACTTCGTTCCAACAAATTACCGACGTATCCATTGATATAAAAAATCCTAGATGCACAGTTCTGAACAAAACTGACACTCAAAAGTGTCTAATTTCACACAAGTAGTTATAGATATGGCAAAAATATATGTTTTTGCATATCCAACCTTAAGCGCCGGACTTATAGTTGTTTTTACAAAGCAATGTACGAAAAGAAATAAAATTGACAGTATCGTAATCGACACGATTCTATTTGAAATGAGCGCACAAATTAAAATATTGCGCTCATTTTTAGAGGACGTTTTTGAGACGTTGATTGTGTATCTTGGGTTTTTTTATATCAATGGACGTATCATATATTTTCTGAAGTGAAGGTTATTGAAAACCATAATATTACATAACATATAAACAGCTGCATACGACAAAGCGCTTCTTAAAAGAATGTACTGTACTGTGTGTTCGATTATTGGTGTTTTTGTATAAATTATACCTCCTTCCCCTATTCCTTCAAAGGGATGACTTTTCAAAAGCCTTTCTTATTGCTCCTCGGTGTTGGAGTTCCTAATATACTCCGTATTAGGAACTTCAGTATAGAGTTTCATGTTTCTAAAAGATTTTTAGGTTACTACTTTAGACTAAACATTGTTTATAGTTCGCTATGTATCGCTCACCTCTAAATATTTGCACACTTATTGTCTCGACAGGTGTCATCCGCCTGGATGACCGGATCGATCTAGTCTAAATTTTTATATAATTTTATTTAAGGTTCCAATGAAAAAGGGTATTCAGCTTATTTAGAATTTTATTTTCCGGTAACTTTTCCAATCTTTATTTTTCGAAAAACCTAATTCAGGTTTTTAAGTAAAATACATTCAAGAAAAAATTGGCAAAATTAATTTAACCCTTCTCAAGTGACACCTACGATAGCATTGCTACGAACTTCGAGTTCGTATTGTGCAATAAAATACCACTTATATTAAAACCGTGTATTTACAACACAAAAGTACAATACGCCACAATGCAATACGTAAATACACTAATGAATACTAATAATAACACTCACTATACTAACACTAGAATTAACAGACTACACTGAATCACTAAATTTAGTTTAGTGATTCAGTGTAGTCGGTTACACTTCCCATATTCACTGTACTATATCGCGTTCCAAGTATCGCTTCCGATCGCTTTATCAAAACTGAACTCTATTTGTCAACACATCGCGTAAACAATAATTCTAACCGTAAACAAGTCCTAGTGCATACTATTTTCACCCTTATGACAAAAGATCCATTATGCTATAGCTGCTTAGGTAACGGCGGCTTTTGTTTATCAATAGAGCAGCTATCTCTTTCTTTTAGTTCTAGATTTTTTTAATGTTTTCACTCTTCACTTTTCTAGATTATTCGCAATAGTATATTGTTTCAGATGTTTTATAAAAGTGATACCTATATACAAAAAGACAACCTCGGTGGGTCCGTTTCAGGCTAAGCTTAGTGAATTTAAAGCCAATATACGCGCAGGTCACCGACCACACAGCCTATAGACGGCTAATGTTTGATTTTCCGTATTGAATGCATTCTGGCAACTAGCTGCAACGCCGTAATTGGCTAACTCAAGGCCACAGTGAAAGATAGTAATGTACAGAGCATCTGATTGGTCGACACTGATTACCCAATCACTACTCATTGGCGCGTGGACATTACATCGGAACTATAAGTCAGATGTGTTGACACAAGTCATTCGCCTATTATTAGGTGTCTATGGGCTGTGTGGTCGGTGGCGCAGGTTTACCAATATTCGTAAATTTAGAGCCATCTATTTGTTTGCTATCTTATGTATATAAAAAATAATGGCCGTCACTTTTTTTTGCGTGCTGTTATATGAGCCCGTAGATGTAGCCAGGATGAAGTACGGCAGTACAACTACGATATAATACAGCGGCAGTGCGGAGTCGACCAAGTGACGAAGCCCACGTAGTTGATGAGCGTGTAGATGTCGGGGACGGTGAGGTAGAGCAGTGTACCCTACACTAAGGGCACTCACCCAAGTGGCGAAGCCCACGTAGTTGATGAGCGCGTAGATGTCGGAGACGGTGAGGTAGAGCAGCGACAGCAGCGCCACGGCCAGCACGGCGGGCGCGGGCGTGGCGCGCGCCGACACCATCGTCAGCATGCCCGGCATCTGGCCCTGCGCCGCTCCCGCGTAGAATAGCCTATTCAAACATACCAACTGAAAACACTCTCAATTACTTTATTGGCCTGACTCATGAAAAGAGAAGAAAATGAGACGTCTTCCCTCTAGCCAATTTTAAAGAGGCGAACAAACGAAGGCTACGTTGGTCTTTACAATTGCCTTTCACTGGGGCTGACTTGATAATGCAATGAGTGAATGTCTGTTAAAATTACTCGCCAAGTTAAAACAAAAGCAATGAGCTGATTTAAAAAAATGTTCAGACCCCTAACGGTACTGTGACGTTAAGGGACTTTCACGTGTTGAGAAAAAAACATTTATTTCTTACATTTGCTTTAGCCATCAAGCTAATTTTGGAGATAGAATGTAATGTAAAATTATTTAATCATAAATAATAATAGAATATACTGATATCTTTGATTAATTTGAAGTATTATACGAATATTAAAGTAAGTATATATAATAAACATTCTTAATTTCATTGATAATAGACTAATATAATAAAATAATACAGCCTTAGCCTCCACTTGTCCCAAAGAAAATGATTTGAGGAGGAAGCGTATATTACTCGACGTATCAAAATCAAGAGTTTTCCTGAGTTCTTTAAAATCTTTATATATAAAAACCAATTGCTGTTCGTTAGTCTCGCTAAAACTCGAGAACGGCTGAACCGATTTGGCTAATTTTGGTTTTGAATTAATTGTTGAGGTCCAGGGAAGATTTAAAAGGTGAGAAAATATAGAAAAAAAAAAAAGAGTAGTTAAAAAGTTCTGCCTTTTTTAAAAGGCAGAACAGCATTTGCCGGGTCAGCTAGTAAAATATAAATCAGATCTAGAAAAGGTTGTATGGATCAAGTTTCTCAGTCGGCCGGCCAGAAAGTTTCTGCAGTTTTGTGGATTTGGAGAAAGCGTGTGATAGAGATGTGCGAAAGAAACTTAGGGACATTTTACGCAGTTATGGGATAGACGGGCGTCTGCTACGTGCTTTGCAACCCATGTACTAGGATTGGAAAGCATGTGTGCGTGTGGACGGTAACATATTGCCCTGGTTTGATGACAATATTGGCGTCAAGAAGGGTTGTGTGTTGTCAGCTCGCATATTTATCATATATTTGGATAGGTGTCTCCAAAAATTAAGGTAAATGAATGTGGGAATACGCATGAGTGATTTAGCGGTGAACTGGCTGCTTTATCTAAATAACGCTGAACTTTTAAGCTCAACTCCATCTCAGCTGCAAATATTGGTCACAATTATGAATAATGATTGCAAGAGTATGCGAAGAAAACTAGTTGAAACTAGTAATAATTGAAACAGAAGTAATCAGAACGTATGTAAGAGGTGTGGTCGATGATGTAGTGCTGGAAGTGGATGAGTTTGTATATCTTGGATGTGATTTTATCAGGGATGGAATGTACACCGCTGATTTCGAAAGAAGAGTGTATGCAGAGAACAGAGTGAAAAGAACGTTAGGGAGATTACTTAAAAGCAGAGATTTAAGTCAGTGTGCCCGTCTATCCCTGCATAATTATGTGCTTATCCCAACGCTATTGTATGGAAGTAAGAATATGAGTATGTTAGAAAGAGCATGAAAGCTTGAAAGCTTTGCTTGATAAAAGTTAGCCTTGAAAGAAAGTATCGCTGTAAATATGCATGCTCCGTTGATTCGGACATGTAGAAAGAATGGTAGACCAAATGGTTAACAAAACAGACATACAACGCGAATGTGGAAGGATCAAGTCTTACGTACCACGATCAGATTGATCGAGTACTGTTCGAAGGTGGTGTCAAGAGTCTTCGCAACCGTGTGTGTATGAAGAGAGTAATGAATGTAAAGGAAGTGCAACAAACCTGCAAGGATTGTGATATATGGCATTCGGTTCTCTCTGCCTACCCCGTAAGGGATCTGGCATGAAGATATGTTGTTGTGTAAAATATTAATTGTCCCAACTGTTGAGGTTGACTCCAGAACTGCTCAGGCAACTCCTCCAATTAAGTTCAAGAATCATCGATAAATCCAACCATAGCATCACTTAGTAATCTAACCAAGGCACGTCAAAAACTCCAACTATTGTAATTATGAAGGCTTGATTTCCGTTAAACTCATTTCAATTGCATAACAGTCGCTGAGGACATGCTGGAATGAGTCAATTCCTACTCAACACTCATGAAATGCACTGTTACTGGTGATGAGACGAGGATTTACGATTTTGACATAAAAATAGTCAACAAGCTTCGGATTGACGCTTTCAATTGAACCGAAATCGAAAGAACCACGCCAAAATTAATCGAAAGAAAAAATCGAGTTGAATTTTTTTTTCCTTCGGTAGAATACGTAAAGCAGAATTCGCGGTAAGAACTGAACTAAATTCCGGAAAAAAGCGTTTAAAAATGTTTTGATGATTGGATTATCCGTTGGCGTTAGTGTATTTTTACACGCTTTTTATTTACACGCTTTTTATTAGCTTCACCTGTATGTTTGTATGTTTGTATGTTTGTTTGTAACCGACTTCTTTGGGCGCGATTTTGACCCACTTTAAACGGCCAGATTTCGTTCAAACTTTGTAGATTTATCGAGGACCGATGACAATACACTAATTTGATAAAATTATTCCATTTTTAACCGACTTCAAAAAAAGGAAGAGGTTCTCAATTCGGCTGGTATATATTTTTTTTATGTATGTACACCGATTTCTCCGAGGTTTCTGAACCGAATTACGTGATTCTTTTTTTGTTTGATGCGAAATAGTTTCGGATTGGTCCCATAAATTTGATTCAGGTAGGCTCAGTAGTTTTTGTTTTATGAGCATTTTTTTATTTATTGTACCTATCTCGATGTCTGAAATCAAATCTCGCAAGTAAAATTGATTCACTTCCCGGTTACCGATTGAGCTGAAATTTTGTATACGTATGTTAATTGAATGACAATGAAACCTTATTATGACATGGAGCTGATCTGATGAATCTGAATCGGAAGGTGACCACAGAAACTTTATAATTAAATGGTTAAAAATCGGTTAATGACAGGACTATTGAGTTTGGATTCATTTGATTCATGTTGACGAGTACTTTGGTGCTTGGTGGTGACTAGGATCCTACAGGGTCCGATGATGTAGCTAGAAGATGGTCATAGGACTCAGCAATTAAATGACACAACTCTATCGAATTTGGGCTCATTTGATTAGTGTTGACGAGCACTTTGGTGTTTGGTGCTAACTAGGATCCTGCAGGGTTCGATGATGAAGCCAGAAGGTGACCATAGGAGCTCAGCAATTAAATAACACAACTTTATCGAGTTTGGGCTCGTTTGATTTGTGTTGACGAGCACTTTGGTGCGGGTGGAAACTAGTTATAAAAGAAACTACTCTTAACAAAAGTCTTTGTTCTACGTCTGTCAAGTCGGTCAGTTCAAGAGGTAAAGATATAACTTCCATGTTGTTCCAGTAGGCCTGAGAAGGAACTTTTCTTTTTTTTTATGGTAGTCGAGCAAAAAAAATCAAAACGTGCTTTAACTAATGACGTCTGTTGTTTTGGATATAATAATTTCTTACAGATTGTACATGGTACTTCAGCATATTGATTTATGGTGGTTATTAAATTACGCTCAGTAATTGAACGAAGTCTTTGTGACGTCTGACGCGCTACCGCTAGACGGTTCTCACGTGGCTGAGCAGACTCGATTGCTGTACGGTTTCGTATCACTACTAATCCACGAGCTCTCTGCTCGACGGACTCCTTAGCTAAACGCTCCTCAATGAGACCAATTCTATGAGCCTTCTGCTCGGCAGACTCGTTCGCTAGTAGTTCTCTCGCTAGTCGCTAGTTCGCTAGTTCGCTCAATAATGAGATCAACTCTAATAGCTTTCTGCTCAAAAGACTCATTCGCTAGACGCTCTTGGATCTTATCGAGTCTACTTCTACCAAGGCTGGGCCAAAGCGGGTTTACAAGCATGGACCAGAGATAGACACCATTGCGCCAAGCATGGCCCATATCTGGCCCCGTCGTATTGTCCTGTATAGGAGTACGACAGGAACGCCTTGCACACTTACACACACACACACACACACACACACACACACACACATATGTCTATAAGCGTGTAAGTAGTTCCGTGCTTCTACCGCGGCACTCGACTAGGTATGCGCATTAGAGTTTGCAACAGTGTCTACGCATATAACTTAGATTTCACGAGCCACGAAGAGTCCCCCACCGTCTCTGTGACTGAGTTTAATTGCCTGAGTAAAAAACAAAAAAAAAAACAAAAAAAAAGTACATAATATTTATAGATATAGATATGTCACCATCCATGTTAATTTTACATGGATATATATAGATATACAGTCTTGTAGTTTTCGTTTTTTATTAATAGTAATTAAACGACACTGAATTTATTAGCCATTCGCATTCGATGATCTACAATTGCCGATTAGAATTAAAAAAAATAACTCAAATAATTGATTTTTTCATAAGTTACAGTGTTTCCGGAGTTTCATACATGACGGACAGGAAATTTTTTGACCTATTTTCATATTTTTTTCCGTTTCTATTGCACTAAATTAATTTTTAGCAAATATAGAATTAATCTCCATTAAACTATCTCGACAATAGTATGCAAAATATATTGATTCTGTTAATTAACAAGGCTATAATACTAAAAATAGTTGCCAAAATAAGGCGAAAAACATTTCCGAAGGTGGTATCAAGAGTCTTCGCAAACGGCGTGTGTGTATGAAAAGAGTGATGAATGTGGAGGAAGCGAGACAAGCCTGCAATTATCGTGATGTATGGCACTCGGTTCTCTCTGCCTACCCCGTAAGGGATCTGGCATGAAGATCTGGAAGAAGAAATTTCGATCGTAAAGCACTCTCTGATGCTTCGCATCATGAGTCGTGCAATAGTTTAAAATTAAAAAAACAAGCTATTATAAATAAACCAAACTAAAAAGTAGAAAATAAATAATAGTTTAAAAAAACTAAAAAACACGCTTTTTATAGAAAACCGAACTAAAAAATAGAAAATAAATTTTAATAAATTTAAATTAAGAATAGTGTTAAAAATTTCAATAATTATAAATTAATAATAGTGTGAATAAAAAAAATAATTTTATTTTAAAAAAAGCGTGGGGTGCTTTTTAAGATATTACCGAAATGATAATCACTCTACTCATATGTGTCAATAAAATATTTATAACTATTGACACCATGCACCCCACGCTTTTTTTTAAATAAATTTTTTTTTTTATTCACACTATTATTGATTTATAATTATTGAAATTTTTAACACTATTCTTAATTTAAATTTATTAAAATTTATTTTCTATTTTTTAGTTCGGTTTTCTATAAAAAGCGTGTTTTTTAGTTTTTTTAAACTATTATTTATTTTATTGTTGATAGGGAAGCGCTTGACCACAATCTCACCTGATGGTTAGCTAAGATGTGGCCTAAAATGAAACGCGTTTCACTAAAAGATACCCGTTCACTCTTCTCTTGGAGATCCTCAGATTGAACTCGAACAGACTTGGGAAGTATTTTCCAGTCCCTTGCGGTGAGAATGAAGAATGTCGAGTAGAGCCGCTTTGTCCGGGTACGTGGAACGTCCACCATATTGATAGAAAAACGGGGATGGCGGATTAAGTCGTGCAATTCCGCCACGCACTTCACTCTGCGGTGATGAGCGGGACTCTGGAGTTTTTTGCCTATCAGATCATCGTCGTTTATAAACGACGATGATCTGATAGACAAAAAATGCTTGGCACGCTTCTCTATCGCCTCAATAGTCTCCAGCTGGTATTTGGCGGATCCATCCTAGAGATGCGAACAGTATTCCATGCACAAACGGACTTGTGCTTGATAGAGGTTGAGCAACCGTCCCGGGCTGAAAAACTGTCTCACCTTTGCCCTAATACCAAGCTTTTTTGAGGCAACTTGGGCTTTTGATTTGATGTACGAACCAAATTTGAAAGTAGGCGTTAAGGTGAATTATTTCTGAAGGATCATACTTCAAACGAGATAAAATAAATTTTGATGATTAGCTACAATTTTTCGTATTTTTGGTCGATTCCCGGTACTTGGAGGTAGGGTAATAGAAGATTTAAAAGTAATGTAAGAACAACGAAGGTAAGAAACTGATACCTGATCAGCATGGTGTGGATATCGACATTAAAAACGAAACGCTAGGTCAAATCTTTGGAGCAAAAGGGCATTAGATGCTAAAGTGATGAATATTCTTAAAGAAGCTGTAAAAAAAGAAAAGTGGATATTGACATTAAAAACGAAACGCTAGGTCAAATCTTTGGAGCAAAAGGGCATTTGATGCTAAAGTGATGAATATTCTTAAAGAAGCTGTAAAAAAAGAAAACACAATGTATAACACTGACCTGGAAGACGTAAGAAGTACTCCGTTAACAGCACCGAAGGTAGAAGCAGCCACGAACAGTGGGATGGCGAGCGCGAACCAGCCGAATAACCGCTCGGCGAACGTCACTGCCACAGCAGCTGATCCTAAGACCTATTAACCAAAGATTATGATTGAATAAATAATAATTTCCACACTTTATTCAGGGTCCCATAAGAAACGAAACGATTTTGAAGAATAGACCATTTGTCGTTTTGTCACGCAATCAAATAAAAGGCAAACATTTCGCCAAAGAGTTCCTATAATCACAACTATTAGTAGATAGAGGTCTGTAACGTCTGGATCGCATTCGATGCCCCATTCCACAATATCGTCGGTGATTGTTTCTATCATGTTCTGGCGTGGAGGGTAAGGTAGCAGGTAAATTTATGCATTTCAATCCGGCAGACGAGTGGCAAATAAACCAATAACATTTTTGGTGTCTATTTTATGCTCTATAGGCAATGTTTGTCTCTTTCCATTAGGAGAGCCGTCAACTTGTTTGCTATCCTATGATATAAAAAATGAACGAGCCTTAGAGTAGTATATGATATATAGCATAGCATCTGACATCTAAGCGATTAAGATAATACAATATAATGGCCAATTCTGCCATCACGCGTTCTAAATGGTCAATTCAAGTAACAAGCGCTCATTGGTCAATAAAACTGCCACGCGCTTCTTGGTCAATTCAAATAGCGCGCGCTTCCTGGGCCTTCTTTTGCATCCTTCCGTTGCATTTCACGAAATCACACCAACAGATTGATTGATAAGCTAGAAAAAACATGTTACCCATCAAAAAAGTCACATCAAGTCATCACCTTTGTCTAATTCTTCAGGACTATTTGTTGAAATACTGTTATTATAAAAGTATTCTGCTTAATGTTTTGATGTAACGCAAATAAACATTTTCAGAATGTTGATGTGTAATATTATAATAATAATAATTATTATTTATTTCTTTAAATATAATCTATATCTCACGAATTAGTGGTGGGGGCACTCCATTTAAGTATGTAAATACATGTGTGAGGAGACCCTGTTCTTCTACACAAAGTTAAAATTTAAGATTAAGTAGAGAATTGACTTAATTAAAATACGTGCCGACCCCTCCAACTATAGGCCAATTTCAGCCACGTCCATACTCTGCAAGACTTTGGAGCTTGTACTGAACAGCAGGCTAATGGCACACCTAGAAGCGAACGATCTATTGAGTGACCGCCAATACGGGTTTCGCCGAAATCGGTCCACTGGGGATCTTCTAGCGTATGCCACTTACATTTTGAGCTCGGCCATCAAGAAGCATTGTGAGGCACTAGCTGTCTACCTTGATATCTTGAAGGCCTTTGACAGGGTATGGCATGATAGTCTTATTGGCAAGCTTCCATCGTATGGTCTGCCTACTGGTCTCTGCGCCTGGATCTCAGATTTTCTAAGTGGTTGGTCGATCAGAGTAGTCGTCGACGGCTGCTCATCCAACCAAATGACTATAAATGCCGGAGTCCCTCGGGATCAGTTCTCTCCGCAACTCTATTCCTGCTACACATTAACAATCTACTGAAGCCTGGTATCTATGGGTACGCAGATGATAGCACTGTTGTGGAGAGTTACGTATCCAATGCGCGGGCCAGTACGGCACAGATCCGGTCTCTCAGAGAGGCAATGGTCGATCGTATGAACCTGTCCTTACAAGCAGTCTCCGATTGGGGCGATGCTAACCTGGTCAGGTTTAATGCAACTAAGACCCAAGCGTGTCTATTCTCCGCTAAACGGAGTCCACTCCATCTATCTCCGTCTTTCCAGGGTGTGGCCGTGCCGATAAATGACCACCTCGAGATCCTTGGTATCACGTTAACGCCTACTCTCAACTTTAGTTCGTACATCGAATCTAAAGCCCAAGTTTATATTTACTATTCCACGTTCCCATAAATTTTGTAACCGTAACCTGTTCTCTAGGCTATAAATTTGAGATAACTTTAAATTTATTCAATTCTGAAAGTTTTCAGTCAACAGATATTTTGACCAAACTGCCTTTAATTTTGACATTGTTCTCAAATATTAAAATTTGGTTCCACTATAAATGAAGACATTATACATGACTTAGATAACACCAATGTCGGCAAATCTTACCAATGTAATCCGGAGACCTGCAAAACGAAATTATCAACCCTGAGTGTCAATGCTTTAAAAATTGTGTCACAAAGTATTAGAAGCATAAACCGAAACATTAACGAATTTAAAATTCTTTTGGCTAGATTGAATATTAATTTCAAATTATGTATATTAACCGAAACGTGGAATAGCAAACCTGCAAATATTTCCACAATTCCAAACTACAATGTGCATTTTACACAAAACAACCACAATCAAAATGACGGTTTAGTTGTTTATGTTAGAAACGGCCTAAACTACATCGTTGAAGAATATTAGTATAGATGATGCTAGTTGTATGACCATTAAAATAGATATTTCTACGTTAGTCATTGCAGTATATAGATCTCCATCTCAAAGGAACATTGCCTCATTCATTGATTCGTTAGAAAAATTATTATTAGAAAACAAATCTTACAAAAATGTAGTTATCACGGGAATATTGATATAAAACCGGAAAATTGTGATATAAATTCACAAGATTACTTGACGTTTCTTGCATCTTATGGATTTTATAGTGGCCATACTTTCCCTACAAGAATGGCCAACTGTAGATCATGCTATGGTTAAAACTAAAAGTTCTATCACCACTGTTGTCTTAAATGTGCCATTGACAGATCAGTCAGCGGTCATTCTAGGTTTAGATTTATTTTCAAAGTCAAATCATAAAAATGATTCTTATTTTATAAATAAAGTAAGCTACCAAGCAATACTTGCAGATCTAAAAGACATTGGCTATGAGGATATCTTAAATTCTAAAGATACGGAATGAGCCGCTGAGCGTTTTGTCAACTTACTCTCGTATTGTGTTAATAAACACACTCTGAAAATTAAAGTCTCAAGAAGATGCCGTTCTTTAAAACCATGGATAACACCAGGACTTTTATGTTGCATTAGAAATCGAGGCAAGATGCACCTAAAGTGTAAGGCTGAACCCAATAATGAGATAATGGCTATAACTTGTAAAAAATATAAAAATTACTGTAATGACTTATTAAAACGCATAAAAAGAAACTACCCGTAAATTAATTTATATATTTAAAACTCTACGCCACATAGCAGATGTAAAATTACTTACATCAATATATTACGCATTAGCACAGTCTATATTATCCTACTGTATTAGAGCCTGGGGAGGGGCACTAAAATCGCATATTCTTAAACTTGAAAGAGCACAACGTGCCTTGCTTAAAGTAATGCATTTTAAGCCTTATAGATATCCTACATCCCAACTGTATAAACTGAGCGATGTGTTATCAGTAAGAAAACTATTTATTCTCTTATTTTTAATTCTTAGTCTTTACTCTCTAAATAAATACAAATGTAAACAAAAGCTGACAGTTTGGTTACAATCACAAAATTACGAACAAATAGAAAAATTTATTACAATAGTCCAATAAGTGAGCCATAGGAATAATTAAATAAAGTATTATTAAGAAAGTAACTAATTTAAAGTATTTATTTTTAATTTTTTGTATTGTACTGTACCTCTTATTGACCTATGCAGCGGGAAGTAGTTAGTGTCTAAAACACAGGCCTGGCCTAGTTTAGATACCAACAGTAGAATGTAGTGAATTTAAAAAAAAGTATTTATTAAACTTAAAATAATTCATATAATATGGGTATTTATAAGCTTAACATAAGTTCATAGTTTTAGTGTACTAGAAAATGAAATCCGACCACACATTATTTTTACAAAACATCGTGGGTACAGCACAATGTTTTACAAGTTAATACTAACATTTTTGTTTTTTGTTTTTGTTTTTAAATATTTATGTATGTACTTGGATTTGTTTAATAAAAATTATTATTATTATTATAAGTTGCCTCAAAAAAGCTTGGTATTCTAGCGAAGGTGAGACAGTATTTCAATCCGGGACAGTTGCTCAACCTTTATAAAGCACAAGTCCGTTCGTGCATGGAATACTGCTCTAACCTCTGAGATAGATCCGCTAAATACCAGCTGGAGACACTTGAGGCCATAGAGAGGCGTTCCAAGAGGCTCATAAACGACGATGATCTGGTAGGCAAAAAACTCCAGAGCCTCGCTCGTCGCCGCAGGGCGGCTAGATTATCGGTTTTTTATCGAGTATACTTTGGAGAGTGCGCTGCGGAATTGCACGACTTAATTCCGCCATCCCCGTTTTTCTATCGATCGTCGAGGTGCGCAGAACCTAGGCATCGTTATATGGTGGACGTTCCGCGTACCCGGACAAAGCGGTTCGACTTGACATTCTTCATTCGAACCGCAAAGGACTAGAACAGGCTTCCTGAATCTGTGTTCCCGGACGAGTACAATCTGGGGATCTTCAAGAGAAGAGTGAACAGGTACCTTCTAGGCAAGCGCGTTGCATCTTAGGCCTCATCTTAGCTTAGCATCAGGCGAGATCGAGGTCAAGCGCTTACCTATCGATAATAATAAAAAAAAACAACGCGGTAACATTAACTTGACGCATCTCTGGAATGTAAGGCGGGGCTTCCCTTAGCTCGCCCGGTTAATAATATAAGTGTCAGTATGGCCATGGTCAGCATTTTTGTTACCGATACGCGCGTAGATAATTTGGTTAGCTTTCTGTTATTGTTATATTGTTTTTGGACATTATTGTTACGTTTTGCGCTAAATGGCGCCATCAACGGCATGCGTCAAGTTAATCTGACCGCGATGTATGGTAATATTACAAGCAACACCTAACGTGCAGTCGTTCATCCACTGTTTTACAATATAAAAAAAATATTGTAATTTATTACAGTTTTCTATTCAGTCTTTTAAATATAATGTATTCAATTTAATTTCTCCATAATAAATAATCTACACATGTATTAATCTAATATTAATAATTTATTATATTGTGTTTGTGCGTGTATGTACGTGCGTGTGTGTGTGTATGTGTGTGTGTGTGTGATTGTGTGTGGTGTGTGTGAGTGTGTAAGACGAAGTGAAAGTTTTAATATTTACGTGTATATAATATGTTTACAGCATTTACGATATGAAAGCTTCAATTTGTTCATAAGTTAATCTTTTTAGCCAATCAGTTAATGTTATTTTACAATTATATCTTTTCATCATGTAGATATCTAAAAGTCTATTTAATTTATTAATAAAAAATTGTAGATTTATATTATTATATTGTTTTTTCCGCTGTTGGTCCCGGACTCCTTTGAAGAATAGGGCAACTGCCGTTCTGCCAGGCAGGTCGTAAAAGGCGACCGAGTGGCTATGCGTATCATTACCATCGTGACTACTAGGTGGTAGAGTTCTGCATCGGCTTGCCAGGGTCAGGTACCACCGCCTTACCTATTCCTGCCGCAATAGCATCAGTGCTTGTCATTGTCGTGTTCCGGTTTGAAGGGTAAGGTTGCCAGTAATCTTATGCATGTGGCATTAGACCTCGCCACAAGATAGCAACGCACCCATAACATCTTTGGTGTCTATAGACGATGGTTGACTCTTTCCATCAGGAGATCCATCTGCTTTTTTGCTATCTTATGATATAAAAAAAACAAAAAAGTTTTAGTTAAATACATTTTCCGTCACTTTCCTGCAATCTGTGTGTGATTTGTTAATGCGAAGCATGTGTGTTATTACACACATCCGAGAAGCCAGGAATGCGTGCACCATTCGAATCAATGAGTACGCGTTATTTCAACTGACCAATGAGCGTGCGCTGTTTGAAGTGACCAATGGTCGTGCGATATTTTAATTGACCAATGAGCTGGCGCAGTAGTTATCAGCTATCAGGTAGTAGCTATCAGGTTGTACCAACTTAATCACTTAGATATTAGGTTTTATACATCATAAGCGACTACTGTAAGGCTTGCGTGTTCTTTTAACTAAATTCACGATGCTGAGGTTCATAACTATCAATCTCGAGCGGTCAAGACCTCTTACCTCAGCGGGAGACAGAGTGGTATAAAAGGCGACGTTGGTAAGCGTGTACACGATAGTGACTAGCGTGCAGGAGATGGCAATGGCGCGGGGTAGGTTGCGGACAGGGTCTTTCAGCTCTTCGATGATGAAGTTCAGGTAATTCCTGGAATAAAGCGTATTGCGGGTTTGAATCTCGTAAATGAACCGCTTACAATTTATTTACACTAATGTTACAAATTGTCTGTAAGTTTGTTACAGTAACTCTCAAATGTTACTTTAAGTAATTTAAAAAAATACCTCTGAAATTAAATTAAAATAAAAGTAATAATATCTTCACCCTTGGGATATTCCCGAAGAGGTAGGCAGATGTAAAACAAGTGCATCCACAATTAGTCTAAAGTCCCACAATGTGATAGGTGGCAAGCCTATCGCCAACCAGAACTTATCTAACCCCGAGCGATGTTGTTTTTATCAGAAAACAAAAAAAACACATTTGAAATTGCCCGGGAATCGAACCTGCGACCTCATATGGTCAACACCGACACTAGGCCACAGAGGCGATTATAAAAATATTAAACGATAAATTAATATCACACGGCAAATTGAAGTATTCCATATTGGGCACCCGCTTAAATGGCACCTGAGACAATGGCACCTGAGGTATTCCACATACGGCACCTCTCGATATTTTTGGGAGGTGCCATTAGTGGAATATTTTATTATTTTAAGTTTTATTCCCCAAATGGCACCTACGGATCAGTAGGTACTAGTGTTGGGACATACTTAGGAAATGAAAAGCAAATCGATCAAAATCAATACAAACTATAATTACATGATAAATATACAGCTTAATTAATCATTTTATTACCACTATCAGTTTCTTTGTTTCGTCTCCATTTAATAAACAAAGATTAAACCAAAGACCTACAAAAAATATAGACGTAGTCAAGCGCTCGTATCGTGAGTCACGAATGTGATGACGATGCAGCAATATGAAGCCGGCGGCTTACCAGTCGGCCGCGAACTAGAGAGAGTGAGAAACGTTCTTTTTGTGACAATATTTATTTTGAAATCATGACATCCTGTGTGATAAACAATTGTTAAAACAATTCATGTTTTGAAAAAAGTCTTCCGGGATCACTTTTCACAAGGAAGTATCCAAATTTCCATAAATTTAACAAAACTGAAATAATATTTGATATAATTTCTCAGAACGAAGCGGCATTGTGACAGTGTGGTAAGTTAACATACGAGTAAATTTCCCCAAACATTAGGGAAATGTCCCTTTTATTCAGAAAATATATGTTAATGTTAGACTTATTGTTTTAATTGGATTCACCGTACTATATATGTATATACTACATATATACATATTTATAAAACATGGTTCGCCGTGTTTCATGATTGATTCGCCAACTAGCGCTAGAAGATAACGCCATAAAATCATATACCATAATCAATCACAATGACGCAAACATATCAATATTATAACATTATAAATCCTTGTTAAAGACACCCCTGTGTAAACATTAATATTAATTTTTGTAAAAAATTAAAACTTGTAAAGTTCGAATTTTTAAAGGTAAATTTTATTTTTTCATTTTTTTGTGTGTAATTTTTTTAAAACATTTACTTTTTTGAATAATTAATAAAACTTTACTGTCTTACTATATCTATCCATTAAAACTACAAAAAATATGCATTTTCATTTTAAAGGTGGAAATCAGAGTGGTAATTATTTTGTTTTGAGTAGTTTTATATGCCTATGTAATATATATATATATATATATATATATATATATATATATATATATATATATATATATATATATATATATATATATATGTGTGTGTGTGTGTGTGTGTGTGTGTAGTAATTTAATTTTATTGCAATTACTTCATTGTATGCCAAGTCGAAAATTATCTTTATTTTTAAGGAGCTGACAAGACCTAGTTAGTTGAAATTAATGTTTTAAAGCAGTTTTTTAAGAAAAATTATTTGTTATAGCACATCAAAAAAAATATATGTTAATATTCATCATATTTCAAAGACCGTGGCCGGACTCGATACATAATTGAAAAAAATTGGCTTGATAGAAAATAATTGCGAAGATTGGTCTTTAAATCATCATTAACGGTTCTATATCTTTATTTCTTTGACGTATGGGTCTGCAATAGAAAACATGAAGTCAGCATATTCATACCTAAACCGCTACCGAATCATATTTGACAAATAATCTACACTTTTTTTTAATTTCAATATTTATTCATTTTAAGACCCTGGCCGCCCTGTTACACTGATAGTGTGGTCTCGTTTACTCCGATAGAAATAGACAGATTGAGCGATTTCGGTAATGACAGCGTCTTAATATTTCCTTGTTACGGGTTGGCTGGAAGAAATCTCTATTACTGGAGATAATCTCGCCCATTTTACTTATTTTCTATTATTATTGTTATGTTAGTGTTTACTGTGTACAATAAAGAATTAAATAAATAAATAAATAAGCTCGTATTTTATTTTTCGTTTTATTTGTTATTTGTGTGTACTTTCAGTTTAGAAAAGAAGTTATATATTACTATTAAAGATGAGTATTAAGAATGTATAATAAATAGTTAGCATTATAAGTAAAAAAAAATATTAAAAACCTATTGAATTATTAGTTGTAATTATTTAGAGTAAAAATGTAAAATATGCTGAAAAAGTTTCGTAAAAATATTATTCATATTGTAATTAGTGCATATTTACATGTGTAAATATGCATTAACATAATGGCATATGGTCAGTAGATAAAATAACTAAATTTCAAGAGCTTCTAAATTTGTTTGTCTTTGACGTAGGAAATAGTAACACAAATAAAATATCAAATATTAATATAAGTAAAACGCATTATAATTTATAAAACGTAGTAAAATATTAAACCAGTAAATGGAAATTTGAAAGCCAATGTTTGCAACACTAATCTCTAGCACACGTACGTAATGTTTTACGATGGTTGCAAGTGTTGGCGTTGGCTTACGCGCACATGTACAAAAGTTATCTTCACCGATTTGTTTCTAATTGCTTACAATGGCTACGTCTATATTTTTTGTAGGTCTTTGGATTAAACGATGACGCTCACCGCAGGCGCGAGGTATTCCTGCGCTAAATAGTGGAGTGCCTGGAGCATTCAAAACCGTAAAACCTCGGTTTAGACTTATAGTGAATAAATTAATATGATCGATGTGGGATATTGTTTTTTAAACTATAAATTGCAATGTTTACCCAAATTTTTTTTGTTCACTCCATTGTTTCATTGTTTAAACAAATTATTACGAAAAATTAATGTTTGACCATATATTTTCACTTTAAACAGTATTTTTTTATTTATATGTTAAATCTTACCTTCGAAGACTCTAGCAATATATTCGCCGCTTCACTTGTAAGGAACTTGGCCTGGAAATGCTTAAAGTTGCAGCTTTAAAATGACTAATTCCTGACACTGCTGTTGAATTGATATTTTCAAAAAAAAACGTTTACGTTACGTGTACGTTACGTTTACGTTACGTTTGCGTTACGTTTGCTTTACGTTTGCGTTACGTTTACGTTACGTATGCGTTACGTTTGCGTTACGTTTGCGTTACGTTTGCGTAACGTTTACGTTACGTTTACGTTACGTTTACGTTACGTTTACGTTACGTTTACGTTACGTTTACGTTACGTTTACGTTACGTTTACGTTACGTTTACGTTACGTTTACGTTACGTTTACGTTACGTTTACGTTACGTTTACGTTACGTTTACGTTACGTTTACGTTACGTTTACGTTACGTTTACGTTACGTTTACGTTACGTTTACGTTACGTTTACGTTACGTTTACGTTACGTTTACGTTACGTTTACGTTACGTTTACGTTACGTTTACGTTACGTTTACGTTACTTTTACGTTACGTTTACGTTACGTTTACGTTACGTTTACGTTACGTTTACGTTACGTTTACGTTACGTTTACGTTACGTTTACGTTACGTTTACGTTACGTTTACGCTACGTTTACAATACGTTTACGTTACGTATACGTTACGTTTACGTTACGTTTACGTTACGTTTACGTTACGTTTACGTTACGTATAAGTTACGTTTACGTTACGTTTACGTTACGTTTACGTTACGTTTACGTTACGTTTACGTTACGTTTACATTACGTTAACGTTACGTTTACGTTACGTTTACGTTACGTTTATAATACGTTTACGTTACGTTTACGTTACGTTTAAGTTACGTTTACGTTACGTTTACGTTACGTTTACGTTACGTTTACGTTACGTTTACGTTACGTTTACGTTACGTTTACGTTACGTTTACGTTACGTTTACGTTACGTTTACGTTACGTTTACGTTACGTTTACGTTACGTTTACGTTACGTTTACGTTACGTTTACGTTACATTTAAGTTACGTTTACGTTACGTTTACGTTACGTTTACGTTACGTTTACGTTACGTTTACGTTACGTTTACGTTACGTTTACGTTACGTTTACGTTACGTTTACGTTACGTTTACGTTAAAATTTTCTGAATTTAGCTCATACCAATCCCCAATAGTCCTTGAATTGTTTAATCCGCTGGTTTTCTTCAATTAACCGCTTAACAGTAGCCACATTATTTTTGTTGACAGTAGTTGAAGGCCGCCCTTCACGAAATTCGTCGTGTAAAGAAACTCGACCTCTCTTAAATTCAGCGAACCATCGCCTCACGGTGCTCAAACAAGGTGCTTCTCTCCCAAAAGCATTTTGAAGACAAGCAGAGAACTTTTAAAATCATAAAAAATCATCGCTCTAAAATCTTTTCGACTTAATTCTATTTTCGTTGCGTACGTAGAACTTTGATGTGTGATAAAAAACAATTGACAAATCATTCCATACTAATATTATAAATGCGAAGGCCTGTACAGACAGCTGTTACGCTTTCACGGCTAAACCGCTGGACCGATTTTCATGAAATTTGGTATGGGTATAGTTTAAGATCCGGGGTCAAATATAGGCTAATTTTTTTTCCAAAAATCAGTCCCTTGTGGGCTTAAATAGATATGGAATTAAATAGATAATAGGGGGTGAAATTTTTATTAAAAGCTATTTGGACGACTTATTAATATACCGGGGCGAAGCTGCGCGGGTCAGCTAGTTCAATATAAAAACGTCGTCTTCAATACACCTTCCACTACAAAAATATACAAGAATTTTTCACTAAAAAACCAAACTTTCACAGTTATAGAAGCACAATATTCACAGAACACGTATTACTTGCAACTAAACTAGCCGAGAAATTCCATTATACATAGCAGCTGTCGCTCCGCTCGCCCCTCCACGTTTTTCTACCTGTTCAAAATCCCTACTGTTATTTTTATACACAGGTATCTTTGAAAAATGTTCTTATATGTCTACTCAGGTAAGATTTAACATATAAATAAAAAAAAATACTGTTTAAAGTGAAAATATATGGTCAAACATAAATTTTTCATAATAATTTGTTTAAACAATGAAATAATGGAGTGCACAAAAAATTTTTGGATAAACATTGCAATTTATAGTTTAAAAAACAATATCCCACATCGATCATATTAATTAATTCACTATAACTCTAATCCGAGGTGAAAACCCCCAGGCTCTCCACTAAAAAATGCATTCCAATTGCGTTCCTACTTGCATACGAAGGATTACGAATTTGTCCGAAAAGTTCCGATATAAATAAAAATTATACTAGACGACGCATAGCTAGGTAATATGGTAAAGTATTTTATATTTTTGAATTCTATTGTATCTTAGGACTGATTTTGTATTGCATGTGATTAAGAAAACTGATTGTGATATTACGGGTGCCCAATATGGAATACTTCGACAAATTACGCGAATTCATCTAATCCCAAAGTAAAAAATATATTTTTTTTTTACTTTTTTAAGGACAAATTACACTTACTGATCTCATCCCAAAGTAATTTAAAGTTAAACTTTTAAGTTAAATTTGCTTGTGTTATGGGTGTTAGTCTACGATACTAATACATAGAAATCACTACATAGTATAAAACAAAGTCGCTTTCTCTGTCTGTCCCTATGTCCCTATGTATGCTTAAATCTTTAAAACTACGCAACGGATTATGATGCGGTTTTTTGTAATAGATAGATTGATTAAAGAGGAAGGTTTATGTATATAATAACATTCAATATATTGTAGAGAAATACTGCAATTTTTGAGTTTTCTGATGTCATGTCGTAAATAATTATATTTTTTTCCGCTTATATTGCAAACGCAGGCTAAACCCTACGAGATTTATCAAAATAATGTACCAAGTATTTGTACACCTTGAAAAGGTCTACAGAAAAGTCCGCGATGGTATATGTCTAGCTCTTATGGATAACCCACAATAGCATTTTTTTGTCATTTACTTTTAACGAGAAATAATGGCGTTTTTTCAAAGCAATTTTAAGCAATACAGCACTAATCCTTATCCAATTAAATACCTTAAATATATTGTTGATTTAATATAGATCAATATGACGTTTACAGCATGTAATTTAAATGAATATTTTCGAAGATAATACAAATTTAAAATGCAGGGGCATAGCGGTTGCGGGGTTACCGGCCGGTCGGGCGGCGAGCGCGCGGTGTATTCAGAAATCGCTGGGAAACGTATTGATTTTCGGATAAATAAATATAGGAAATCTGAAAACCAAAATTTAGTACATTCCTTTTTTAACTAAATATCACCATAAAAAATCATGTGGATGATTAAAAATAGTATTAACAAATTATTTTTCCTGTTTTCGGAATTTTATATGATCAAGTAAAGTACATTCTATCATGTAATAAGTTAGCACATTCCTTAGATAATATCTTCAGGTATATCGTATATTTTTTGTAAAATTGTTATTTAACAACCAATGTAAAAAAACGTGATTTAGCAAACCAGCTTTTTACTACTTTACTTACTCACTTTTCATTTTACTTTTCTTTTTTTTCACTGAGTGACATAGGCTATTTGAAAAAAAAAACTTCCCACTACGTATGTAGATAAGGAAGTTACTGATTTTACCCCGATTTTCGAAAATCGAGTTTTTACCAGATGTCCACGTTTAGAGGTCCTAGGAATCTTTTCCGACTATTTTCACGATGACGTCAGTATGTCTGTATGTATGTATGTATGTATGTATGTATGTATGTATGTATGTATGTATGTATGTATGTATGTGTGTGTGTGTGTGTGTGTGGGTGTGTATGTAAACGTCTCATAACTTTTAAACGGCTAGACCGATCGAAACGCGGTTGGTTTCTGCTCAACTTAGATTTCCTGAAAATTTGAACCGATTCGGTCCAGATGTTGAGAAATTTTGAAAAAACACCAAAAAAATTTGTCGAAACAGTATTTTTTTGATATAACTTCCAGATTTATGTACCGATTGAGTACAAAAACTAATCAGCTCTATTTCCCAAAAAACTACATCTAATACATAAATCGCATCAAAATCGGTTTATCCGTTCGGGAGTAATCATTGACGAAAAATTTTGAAAAGTGTTTTTTCGACGTAGCTTCGAAATTTTTCAACCAATCATTTTTTGGTGTTCTACGATATTTTAGTACTTAAAAAACTACGTCAAATGCCGTTTCAAAAATCAAAATCGAAACTAATTCTCAAACTTATAGCTTTTCATACGTTGTTTTTAGCAAACTTACTTAAGTTTTTTTAAATAACTTTCAAGTTAATTTACCGATTGACTTAAAAATATTATCAGCTTTTGTTCCGTTAATTTAATCAAAATCGGTCAATTTGTTTGGGATTTATCAATGAAGAAAATCAAAAATAAAATATTTTTTGACATAGCATCGAAATTTTTCAACCTATCGATTATTTAGGTAAAACAATATTTTAGATCTCAAAAATTGAGTTGAATGCCATCATCGTTTTCAAATATACAGCTTTCCAAAAATTAATAATACTGTCATTTTTAACAAAATAGATGTTTGAACTGAAAAATCTATGCTTATATTTTTTACTCTTGAGCTTAAAATACCTTAATTTAGTGAGAAGTTTCAGGGATGGCCCGTAGGGTCAACCATTTACACATTTTTTCCCCGTTTGTCCTGATGCCTCGCTTTAATAAATCGCAGGGTTAAGCCTTCAACGTTGCAGGCTTAGATTTGAGCGTTGACTGCTTTTCACATGGCCAACTATATATCGCTCTTTCAAGAGTAACCTCTAAAGAAAACATATTTGTATTGTCTAATGGCAAGAAAGCTGTGAACGTTGTATATAAAGACATTCCATAATATATTAATTGTAAAAATAAAAGAAATAGGTAAAAATGTAGTATCTATATGAGTTTAGATATTCCAAAGATAGCAGGAAATCTTCATAGAGAAAGGGGAATCGTTTTACTCCAAATTTAACACGTGCGGGCCACGGGTAGTAATGAATAAATCAGAACTACTGAATCGATTTTAATCATTTTTTCCCGTGCGAAGCCGGGGCGGGTCGCTAGTACATATATAAATACAAGAATATATTAGCTTATATTTGCTTATAATTGTTTTTATATCATAAATTATATCATAAAATAGCAATCAGATGGGTCTCCTGATGGAAAGAGTCAACCATCGCCTATAGACACCGATAGTATTAATGGTGCGTTGCTATTTTGTGCAGAGGTCTTATGCCACATGTATAAGTTTACCAGCTACCTTACCCTCCAAACCGGAACATGACAGTGACAAGCACTGACGCTATTGCAGCAGGAATAAGTAAAGCGGTGATCCAGACCTGGGCGAGACAATGCAGAACTCTACCACCTAGTAAATGGGTGTAAGTCAACGATATAATACATAGAAGTTCATATTATATAAATACTGTTATCTATTTTGAATATATTAATATGTAAAGGTCAAACTTTGTACTCCTTTTTAAGACAATTACGCGAACGGACGAGTATGACATTACGCATTGTTAAAGTTTACATTGCGGAGGACTGCAAAGCCTAATATTTATAAATAATATGTATTACAAACATATTTTTGTACAATTCACATACCACACAAATTCTAATAGACACGGTGTTGGGCGCAAAATGCGTAGCCGCTCATATGAGCAAATGTATGTAAATGTCAAACGCTTTTACATATATCGTAAAAAAATAGAAATGTGCCACATTGTGCTATTTTATCATGTCTAATAAACAGTCAATACTTACAGAGTGATTTTATTTTATCGGTAAGTTAAATTTTTATGTGTATATGCAAGTGAGGTTGACAACCTAAGTGCTTGCGACGTTGACAACCTAAGAAATTACCTTGAAAGGCGTATCCAGTACCCTCAAAACTGGAACACAACAATGATAAGTATTGACGCTATTGCGGCAGGAATAGATAAGGCGATGGTACCAAATACCCGGGCTTGAGTTGCGGAACCCTATTAGTCACGATGGTAGTGACTAGGCATGGATCATTTAACAGTTAACATATTAAATTTCGTACTAAATTTTTTTAACAATTAACAACTGTTATTTATATTAGCAAATACTGTTAAAAGTAATTTTTATGCATCACTTAAATTACCCATAACTTCATATATGATAATAATGTTATTAAAAATATTTGAGAGAGCGTTTTATTGCTCGCTAAGTTGATTTATGATAATACTGTTATTAAAAATATTTCGAGAGACCGTGATAATAATAACTGTTAAAAGTTATTAAAACTATTCTAGACGACCTTTTTTGGTAGCTTCGTGTTTTTACTGCTTCTAATACGTATTATATAAAGGCTACTGATATAATATAACATAAATAAATAACTGTTAAATATTAATTAACTTTAACAACATAGCAGTTAATCTAATTTAACAATGATTTCCATGCATAGTAGTGACACATATTCAACCAATTGGTTACTTTTACGACCCGCCTGACAAAACGGCAGTCTTCCTATTCTTTAAAGGGTATCCGGCTCAACACAGGGAATACAGACAGACACGATATATTTATATGTTTATGATGTTTAAATAGGGCTGCAAATTATTCCATCGCTCAAGTACAAAAACGCTAGCAATAATAAAAGCAATTTACCATCCATTGTAGGCGAAGAGGCCGGAGTAGAAGGAGAGCGCTATGGACGTGACGTCACTCGTCGTCCCCTCGAACGTGAAGTGCTCCACTTTCCCTGCAATTACCATATTTTCACGTAAAGATCGTGGAATATTTATGGAAATAATTATCGAGGAATATATCTAGAAATTGTCGTGGAATGTTTGATAACAATATATGTAACACTAACAAGAATGTTTTAACTTCCCGCTACGTTAGTAGCAAAACGAGGTTGTTACTGATTCTATTCTTATTTTCGAAAATCGAGTGTTCACCAGATCTCCACGTTATGAGGTGCTAGGAACTTTTTTCCAGCTATTTCAAGGTGACGTCAGTATGTATGTGTATGTGAGTATGTAAACATGTCATAACTTTTGAACCAATCGATTTTTGAATTTTACAATGCCATTTTAAAAATTTAATTCGAATTAAGTTTTCAAAAGCATTTCAAATAATATAAAATGATGTTTATAAAAAACTTACTGCTTACATATAAAATATTTTTAGAATAATATACTATCTAATAGATTTTATCTAATCAGATCTTCTACGAAAAATTGAAATAAATACCGTGAATCGGATCAAAATCGGTTGATGCGTTTGGGATTTATCAATCACATAATTTTAAAAAAAAGTATAAGTAAGTAAGTTTTTTTACCATTACTTCTTCAACTAATGTACTTTGTTACTAAGGCACCATTTTGGAGAAAATTGCGTTTAATGCCGTTCGAAAGATCAACATTGATCATCGTTTTCAAATTATACCGATTTTCAAAAATTACAGTCATTTTTAACAAATTTTATATTTCGAAACTCATGAAAAATTCTATGCTTTATTTTAGGTCAAGCATTTAAATACAAATTTATTATTGTATTCATGCAATTTTCATTATTTCTAAAAATAGTACAAATACAAAATATATTAACCACAATTTTTAATTCATTTTTGGTATAAGTTAAATTAAGTTTTGTTTTTTTTTTTATATATTATTAGATAGTAAACAAGCAGATGGTTCTCCTGGTGGACAGACACCCATCGACTATAGACAAAAAGACGTTGATGGTGCGTTGCTATCCATCCATGTGGCGGGCAACAGGCATGCAAAATTGTTTATAAAACATTAACTATAATTAAATTAAATTAATAAATAAATTCTTAATTTCATTTATTATGCATAAAATAGTCATCTACAGTGTAAAAGGACATTTTTATTAGCCATTTCTTGAGGACTTTCCAGAATTTACGTTTAAGAAAATCTTGTATATTTGTATAGTCGCCTCTGTGGTCTAGTGGTCCGGTGTCGGAGTTGACCGCATGAGGTCCCGGGTTCGATTCCTGGGTCGTGCAATTATAAAATGTATTTTTTCAGTTTTCCGATAAAAACAACATTGCCCGGGATTGGAAAATGCCCGGTTGGCGATAGGCTGGCCACCTATCACATTGTGGGACCAAGTATCTTCGGCCAATCGTGGGTGCACATGTTGTACCTCTGCCTACCCTTTCGGGGATACGGGCGTGAAGATACTTTGTATATTTCTAGCTAAATTGTTAAATATATTTAGAGCCTTTGAATGGTTATTCCTTTCTAATGACATAATTTGCATAATTCTTAGATATTCCCAGATAAAAAACGGAAAAAGTTCCTTAAAAATTACAGACTCACAAGCAAGTTCGATGCAGTCACATCAACTGCACGAAAACTCCAATTTTGCAGATCCAGGTCAAATCGTGTATCTAAACTCTGAGAGCGAATTGTAAATTAGATCGCTCATATTATTCAATTTCCTATGCATTTGAGATCTAAAGCGTAAGATACGCAGGATAAGGCGATTTCGAGTGTGGTGTGCCTTTTCACTTGAATTAAAGTAATCAGAATGGACCGGAAGTGAGCCATCATTTAATAAACGCTAGTGGTCTGTGCCGTCAGCTCGCCGACGACGCTTTCCGTCTAGTTAAGAAACATATTTTAGAGCTTGGATATTATATTCCTTTGATGTTTTTTTAAGTCATAAAATGGCAAACTAATAAGAAATCTCATAGTGGAAAGAGAGAACCCATAGACACCAAATTTTTATGGTGTCATATCCATGTAAACCGGAACCCGGTGATATCACAGTTGGGTAAGACGTTGCAGACCTGTAACACCTAGTAAATTGTCATTATCGTGGTTCAATATGGAGAGTAAAGACTTTATTATTGTCATTGGTCGCCTGTAAACTTATTCATATGGCATTAGCGGAACACGGGGTAATTGGCACCACTTAAGAAAAAAACTCCTATAATTTGGGTCAAACATACTTTTTATTGGAACGAAGTTCCTTACGGCAGGCTTGGAGGGGATAGGGATTTTGCTGCGCGACCGAACTGAAAAAAATGTGATAGTAAAACCGTAAGAAAAATGCGTGGAATAAAAGCGTTAAATGAGACGTGCGCAGGCGCGACAGTCGCGTACACAAGCGAGTAGTGCCGTTTAGCCGAAGGAAGTTCGTTCCTACCTGGTGTCCCGCGACACCACATCATTTTTTAATATAGTTTTTGTATTATTTTATACAGTAACTACTCAGGTTTATATAATCAAAACATCTCTTGATATTATTAAGTACCGTACAATTTTGTTATCTTTTGATATTATAATTACCGTCACATACCCATTACTAGTGCTACCATCAGTTCGGGTTTGACTTGATGTCCACGAGTTTTAATAGTGCTTGTCCGGTGCGTTATATATAATTTTAATATTTGAAAGGCTGTAACTTTTGAAAATTTGAATCGATTTTCATCGTTGAAAAATTAATTGACGTAGTTTTTTAATTATTAAAATATTGTATATGACCAAAAATTGATTGGTTGAAAATTTTCAAAGCTATGTCGAAAGTACGCTTATTCAAAATTTTGCATCAACGATAATTCCAGAACGGATAAACCGATTTTGATGCAATTAATGCATTGGATGCAGTTTTTGAGGAAAAGAACTTTTGAGGATAAAAATTTTGTGCTCAATCGGTATATTAATTTAGAAGTTATTAAAAAAACATTGTTTCTCCGAAAAAAAATGAGGTTTTTTGTATGTTTATAAGGTAGATGGGTCTCCTGATGGAAAGAGTCAATCATCGCCTATAGACACCAAATATGTTAATGGTGCGTTGCTAACTTGGACGCAGGATCTTGGACGCAGGACGCATTGGACGCAGTTTTTTGAGGAAAAGAACTTTTGAGGATAAAAATTTTGTGCTCAATCGGTATATTAATTTAGAAGTTATTAAAAAAATATTGTTTCTCCGAAAAAAATGAGGTTTTTTGTATGTTTATAAGGTAGATGGGTCTCCTGATGGAAAGAGTCAATCATCGCCTATAGACACCAAATATGTTAATGGTGCGTTGCTATCTTGTGGCGAGGTCTAATGCCACATGCATAAGCTTGTTAAACAAAAAGATAGTACAAAAACTATTGTATAACAGAAAAGTATAAACAGTGAATAAATTTTTAATATTACGCTAACGTGATGGTAGCAAAAACGGCTAAGCCAAATATTTTGACTAAGGCATATCTGTATATATAAAAATCAATGCCACTTTTCGTTGTAATTTTATAACTCAAGAACGGGCTCACCTATCCAAACCAAATATTTAGGCTCGGTTCGGACTATTTAGTAGATGGTTTATGTGAAGTTTGCACAAAGCAGTTCTTAATTTATCACATTTTTTTGTAATAAATGAATTCAATAAATGTATCGCCATTTACCGCCATTACAGCCGCAATAACAGGCCGCTAGTAGTTTATGAAGTTAAATGCTTGTAGAGTAAAAGTGTGTAGAGTTAGAAACTTGGCTTTACATAACATCTGATAACTTTTTGGCATTGCGAGCCATATTGTGTTCTCGTCTTGACAACACTTGAAAGTGATTAATGGCTGATATTTCTTAGCTTTACTTTTTTAATTATTATTCAATATTTAATATTTCAAGCACTAAAAAATATTTTAAATTAGGCATGACTCGTAATGTAATAATCTCTACGGATTATGCATTAGAGAGTGCTCTACCATCGAAACACTTTTCGCCTGTTGTTTTGCAACTATTTCTATTGTTGTTCTCTTTCTAGTACATTGAATCTATTTAATTTATAAACCACTATAGACAATTAAATGAAGATAAATTTTCAAAATGCAATTTAAGTTAATATAAATTCAATTAGCATTAAAAAAATGTGTACTAAGCTTGGAAACACTATATCTCGGGAAATGAAGTATTTAAATAATTATACTTAATAACAGTTAATTATTTTTAAAAAATAAGCATTATGATCTGTGCACTTTTGGATTTTCAAAAGTATTTAAATCTTGAACTACCGTATAAATAAAATATGTGACATTTTTTTTTAACTTGCAACAACTATATTTTTTTAATGGCTACTAGTATGTAAGCAAGACCTTATAGTGTCTGTAGCAGATGTTAAACATAACTATTTTAATTATTTTACTTATTATCATACTCGTTGTAACATGTTCATAATTAATTCATATAACACGTTTTTGTTTTATTATTTACAATCGCATAAAAACTGGTTCGGTTGTAAGCATTAAAACTACAATTTATTCATTTTATGTACTTTCGGCCTTGACACAGAGGACTGCTGACTGCAAGCGATATTTTTTCGAAATCTTAAACGGTAGTTTTAAATTTCGCAACATTTCAATATTTAATTAAGTCTTGTGTAACCTATGAAGATAACGAACAAGCAGATGCCCCTCTAATAAAAAGAGTCTACCATATCCCATTGGGAGTTATCGTTGACGAGAAATTTTGAAAAAAGTATTTTTTTGACATAGCTTTGAGATTTTTAACCAATCATTTTTATATCTTCCACAATATTTTAGTACTTCAAAAACTACGTCAAATGCAGTTTGAAAAATGAATCATATCTTCAAAACTTTTGTTTGAATTTGTTGTTTACAGAAAATTTAGGTAATATTTTTGAAATAACTTTCAGGCTAATATATCGTTTGACTTAAAAATCTAATCAGCTTTTCTCTCTACAAACTGCGTCAAATACAGTAAATTTGGGATTGGGAATCAATAACGAAAATTTTTTGAATAAAAAATGTTTTTTGATATTATTCGCCATTTTCAGCCTATAGATTATTTAGCTAAGAAAACATGTTAGAGCTCAAAAATTGCGATTAATGCCATTTGAAAGATCAAAATCGATCATTGCTTACAAAATATACAGCTTTTCAATATTGATATTACTGTAATTTATAACAATTTTTAGTTTTTTGAACTCTGAAAAAATCTATGCTTAAATATAGTTTTTGTTTCTTTAAGCTTAAAATACCTAAATTTAGCGAAACGTTTCAGATATGGACTACAGGGTCAACCGGTTTACAGATTTTTTATTATCATACCTTCAAAACTATATCACGACATTGTTAAGAAAATTTTTTCTTGTGTTGGTCTGGGCTCCTTTGAAAATAACACTATCTGCCGTTCTGTCAGACAATTTGTAAGAGGCGAACTAATAACGTTCTGCATTGTCTCGCCCGGGTCTGGTACCACCATCTTACTTGTTACTGCCAAAATTGCGTTAGTGCTTGTCACTGTCATGAGTCGGTTTGGACGGTTAAGGAGCCAGTAAACTTAACAAGTAGAATTAAAACCTCGCCACACGGATAACACCGCACCACAATGCACCATTAACATCTTTGGTATCTATAGGCGACGGCTGTCTCAATCATTTCATATGTTTGTCTGCTATCTACGATATAAAAAAATTAACTCTATTGTGGTCGGAATAGAAAGATACCGTAAAATTAGCTCGAATTTTTATAAGTAATGATAAATTTTGTAACATTTTAGATTAAATTCATGCATTAAATTTGGCTACTGGTAAGTATCTAATATCTTCAGGAAGCTTATTGCAAAAGCAAATACATTGCATATTCTGGCAAGAAGAGTAATTCGGTGGTGTCACAAAACACTGTAAGTAGTACTACCAAGCCAAGATCAAACATTGCGGAACTCTACCACCTTTTTTGCCATTATATTTTCCGCACTTAGCCACTTGGGCCTTTGTACGTAGCTGGCTATGTCTATTCCAGCTATCATAACTCCTTCCAGAAGCTTATAAGACTCTACCACCTTACAAGGACGGTGACGCGTCCGGCTAATCGAACAACTTTTACGATCTTTGAGCAGTA
Source organism: Apodemia mormo (assembly GCA_036924255.1). Lineage (NCBI taxonomy): Eukaryota > Metazoa > Arthropoda > Insecta > Lepidoptera > Riodinidae > Apodemia > Apodemia mormo. The sequence goes on from JAUPFN010000023.1 coordinate 4,272,861, forward strand.
TCTACTATCTTGCTTACATATCATAAGATAGCAAACAAGCAGATGAGTCTCCTAATAGAAAGCGATAACCATGGCCTATAGAATAGTCACCAAAGATGTTTCGTTGCTATAAATGTGGAGGGAAAACAACACGATTAATAATTATCGTCTACCTTACCCTCTAAAGTGAAACATTACAATCACAAGCTTGACAATGTGACAGGAATAGGTAACTGGAGGTACCAAACCCAGGCGAGACGTTACGGAACTCTACCACCCATGTGGTAGTGACACATTTGGACAATCTTTCGCCTTGCAATCGCCTTTCGGCAATATGGCAAATGTTCTTTTATTCAAAGGGGGTTCGGACCATAATTTTTCCCTTTTTTTATATGATAAGATAGCAAACAAGCAGATGGGTCTTCTGATGGAAAGAGTCAACCATCGCCTATAGACACCAAAGATGTTAACTAATGATGCGTTCCTATCTTGTGGCGAGGTCTATGCCACATGCATTTTGGGCATAGCCGGATTAATATGGGAATTCTGCCCCCATGGCTTTTTTGACTCATACTTAAGGGGTCGATTTGGTGTCGAATGAAAATAATTCACACCAATTTTTAGCTCTTTAACTCAAACGGTATTCGAGAATTTCAAAAAAACCTGTTTTTTCAAAATTATTTTTATTTTTATAGTAAAATTCGGATTTTTTTCCTAATTCTTACGAGTCCAAAACATGAAAAAATCATATGATCATGATTCTCACATAGAAAACCGATTTTTAACAGAGAAAAGAAATTTTTTTTATTTTTTTTCAGCCTTTTTGAAATATTTCACTCACCAAAATTCGTCAGAAAATGTCTGTTATACTCCTCTATACTCACGAATTTTTTTGAATTCTTAGAAATGGTGGAACAATTCAAAAAAATTAAAAACTCATTTTTTTTAAATCTTGCGTTTTAACAAACTTACATTTTTTTTCTATGTGAGAATCATGATCATATGATTTTTTCATGTTTTGGACTCGTAAGAATTAGGAAAAAAATCATCATTAATCAATTCCGAATTTTACTATAAAAATAAAAATAATTTTGAAAAAAAAAAGGTTTTTTTGAAATTCTCGAATACCGTTTGAGTTAAAGAGCTAAAAATTGGTGTGAATTATTTTCACTCGACACCAAATCGACCCCCTAAGTATGAGTCAAAAAAGCCATGGGGGCAGAATTCCCATATTAATCCGGCTATGCCCTTTACCGTCTACCTGACCCTCCAAACCGGAACGGGACAGTTACAAGCACTGACGCTATTGCGGCAGGAATAGGTAAGGCGATGGTACCAGATCCGGGCGAGACAATGCAGAACTCTGCATACCAGTTGGCATGTTCTTCAAAGCCGGGACCCGGAACCAACAAGGGAACCCCCCTTGTTGGTTCCGGGTTTGATTATATTGACTTAATTTTCGCAATATTTCAATATTTAATTAAATCTTATGTAATCTATAAATAATCTCTATACACAATGTCATCTAGTATCTAGTGTGATGGGATAATTTCAATGACGTGTATAATGATTATACATGTCATTGGTTACTTTGCATTCTATATAAATATTCTCTAAGTCTTCTTGGTATGATTTCCACAATTTATTTTTCATTGTTACATCATATTTTATATTATAAATCGGATATGTAATTCGAGATCAAAAATGTAAACAATGGTAGTCAATTTAATGTGACAGCCGCGTTTTTGTGGTTTGTCAAAAAGTACTAAAATATCACGAAAAATTATATGTATACCCGCGGAGTAATCATGTGGTCTGCGTGTATAACTTACATTCATAAAACTAAATATTGCAAATCAATGATGTAGAGAAGAATAGATGCGTTGTTCGCATTTCAAAATGGCATCATGAAAGCTTACATAAATAATTGGTCTCGCTGCGTTTGACGCGAGACTAATAGTTTATCTATACATAAAAGCAAGACATTGCCTGAATTTTATTTACTCAATTTTAGTTATAAGAAAATATTTACTTCAATAAAATAAGATCTAATTAAAAGCTACAAATAATGCTGCCATATGTTACAATCTAATTGAGAGCTACGAAATATGCTACAACATGATACAATCCAATAGAAAGCTACGATACGTGCTACATTACAACCAATCTAAATTAAAGCTACATAATATGGTACAATACCACGGAATTACAATACAATACGATATCTAATTGACATCTACAAAAATGTTAAAATACAATACGATCTATTTGAAAAATAGGAAATATACTCTAATGCAATTTAATTATAACCTATTAAATTTACTGCTATACATACATTTTTAGCTCTCAATTACAGCGTATAGCTGTAATTGAGAGCTAAAAAATATGCTACAATATATATATATATATATATATATATATATATATATATATATATATATATATATATATATATATATATGTATATATTGTCAAAACAGACGCAAAATTAACGCACGATCTAGCAGCACTGCTCACACCAAATTAGAAAGTTGCGCACGATAGGTAGCGCACCAAAAACGTAACGAGGTCATTCGTTCAGTAGACTTTACTCCTCACATTTTTCTCATACCGGGCACCTTATATCAAAAAACCGATTCTTAAGGAGTAAACTCTAAAAATGTAAGTCCGTAATTGGCTTTTAGAATAATTCTAGTAAGTAAAATTTAAAATAGATTAAGAGCTGTGGACTTTGTTATACATAAATAAATAAACATAATAGGTACGATTCCGTTGGTAGCTACCAAATATTCTACAACACAACGAATCTAAATAAGAGCTACAAAATATAGTGCAATACAATACGATCTAATATTGACATCTACGAAATACGCTGCAGTATAATTATTATGATCCAATTGAGAGCTACGAAAAATGCTACAAGACAATTTTTATATTTATTTATTTAATATTTTATTGTACACAACAAAAGATAAAATAAACAAATTAATATCCCCGTGATGGTTCGGGCTCCTTTGAAGAATAGATCAATTCCCCGACTATTACAATCTGGGGATCTTCAAGAGAAGAGTGAACAGGTACCTTCTAGGGAAGCGCGTTCCATCTTGGGCCTCATCTTAGCTTACCATCAGGCGAGATCGAGGTCAAGCGCTTACCTACCTATAATAAAAAAAACCGACTGCCGTTCTGCCAGGCAGGTCGTAAAAGGCGACCAATTGGCTATACGAGTCACTACCATTGTGGCTACTAGGTGGTAGAGTTCTGCATTGTCTCGCCCGGGTCTGGTACCACCGCCTTACCTATTCCTGCCACAATAGCGTTAGTGCTTGTCACTATCGTGTTCTGGTTTGGAGGGTAAGGTAGCCGGTAAACTTATGCATGTGGCATTAGACCTCGCCACAAGACAGCAACGCAGCATTAACATCTTTGGTGTCTATAGGCGATGGTTGACACTTTCCATTAGTAGACCTATCTGCTCGTATGCTATCTTATAATATAAAAAAATCGGTAAACCGTCCCTTACACACTACATATTTTTCATCAATGTATTATCCTGAAGGTGAAAAAAAGTATCTTCACGCCCGTATCCTCAAAGAGGTAGGCAGAGGTAAAACCAGTGCATTCTCGATTAGCCAGAGATATTTAGTTCCACAATGTGATAAGTGGCAAGGATATCGCCAAACGGGCTCTTATCCAATCCCAAGGTACGTTGTTTTTGTCAGAACACTGAAAAAAACCCATATAAGATTTTAAGAACAAACACATTTAATAAACTATGTATGTGTAAATTGATATAAAGTACGAGTGCCTATTTATTGTATTTATACCAATACATTACTCATAACACAAGATACCTTTGCATAGTTGGTACGCCCCAGCAGCTATGATGATGAAGAGCGCCAGGAGTTTGGCGTACGTGAACCAGTCCTGCACCCGCGTCGCCGCCCGCACCGACCAGCAGTTCACGAACGTCAGGAGCACTGGACCAAGACACCGTGATGACATTAACAAATATTTTATCAACATTAATATTATAAAGAGAAAAGATTTTTTTTGTTTTGTTACGTTTTAACTTAAAAACTACTGGACCGATTTTAGAAATTCTTTCACCTTTAGAAAACTACTTTGTCCAGGAGTGACTAAGCTAGTTTTTACCCGACTGAGCAAAGGCAAGTTAGGATATGATCACGCGAACAAATTTACGAGTAACTGCTAGTTTTAAATAAATTAATATCGTTGAACAAATTATACGAATTAATCTAACCCTATAGTATGCAAATTATTTGCTTGTAATATTATAAACCCATAGGTATTTAGTATCTTCACGCCCATATCCCCGAAGGGGTAGGCAGAGGTACAACAAGTGTACCCACGATTAGCCGAAGATACTTGGTCCCACAAATGTGATAGGTGGCAAGCCTATCGCCAACCGGGCACTTTCCAATCCCGGGCAACTTTGTGTTTCTCAGAAAACTGAAAAAACACTTTTTTTAAAAGTGCCCGACCCGGGAATCGAACCCGGGGCCTCACGTGGTCAACGCCAACGCTGGACCACTAGACCACAGAGGCGATTATTATTATATTATTATTATAATATTATTTAGTAAAAAGCGGTTAACTTAATATTACAAACAGACACTCCAATTTTATCTAGTTATTTGTACAGATGTATAGATTTCACTCATTAACATAATACATAGTAAATTTTTAACAAAATAGCAACCACAATAAGGTTGGAAGTAATACGAGCATTGTATCGTGTAAGATCACGATTTTTAAGATAACGCAGTTTTATTTATCGATTTTTAATTCTTGTCCTTGCAAATATTGATACCGTATTTACATAAAGACGTCATAATAATGAAGAAATATATTTTTTGTCAAACCTTGATAGAAAGTCATTTTCGACTCTTTCTTTAGGGGCGAAAGTGCAACATGGTCTCCCAATTACATGACGAAATTATTTCGCATGTTTAAATTTCTTACACATGAGGAATTTTTTTTTTGTATTAAAATCGCCCCTGTTGTCCAAGTCGTCCGGTGACGGGATTTGATTCCCGAGTCGGGAAATTCTAAAAATGTGTTTTCCCAGTTTTCTGATAAAAACATTGGAAATCGCCCGGTTGGCGATAGGCTTGCCACCAATCACATTGTGGGACCCAGTATCTTCAGCTAATCGTGGGTGCACTTATCATACCTCTGCCTACCTTTTCGGGGATACGGGCGTAAAGATACTTTTTTTATTAAAATTTTAAAAGCTCTTTAAATGTCAACAGTTTTAAACTGTCTTTTTGTTAATTAATTTATAGAGCAGAACTTTCAATCCAAATCTGATAAAAATTGTGTATACACACCACGCAAGGAAAGTATGACATAAAAGTGGTGTGACACTCGTGGACCGGGTTCGTATTGTCGAAGTGAGAGAGAGGTTAGGTTTGAAAGAAAGTGTCAGTGTAAAGATGAGAAAGGGCATCTCCGTTGGTTCGAACATGTAGAAACAATGGTAGATCAAAGGTTAAGGCGATTACAGCTGCGAACGACCTTGAGTTTCTGACAGGAGCAGCGCAAAAATTATATCGCGCGCTAGCTTGCTCCAACGTCAAAGAGTATTTACAGTAAATGCAGATACCTACGTTTTAACATTTTTATTCACCTATATGAACTTTTATCATCATGAATCGACTGAATGTTGTCAAACTCAAAACCAATAACCAGTAATCGCTCATTTATCGATTACATATACATTCGTTTTAGAAAAACGATAAATATCTAAAGAAAAAAAATGTACCGAAAATCGACAAAAAATCATATAACAATTTACACAATAATAACAGTTTCGTTTCCTATTTCTTTGAAAGTGTTGTAATATACAATACATCCCGTGTAGCACTTTATTTTAATACATACAATCAACAATTAATATTTAACAAAACCTTTCAAAATTTGATTTGGTTAAATATAATCTCTTGAATAATATTTTAAAACTAACTAGCTTCTTAGTTTTTGTTTCAAAATCTCGTAATAAAAAAGAAGATATATAATTTGATTTAATGTTTATAGAGGAAACTACTAAATAAGTTGATTTATTTAGACTATTTGTATGTCTACCTTCAAATAGTACCAGTTTTTTTTTTCTTTAGAGTTTTGCTTTTTATTCGCTTGCTTGAATTATCTTCGTTGTTTATATGTTTTATTTTTTATTTATTTTTGTACATTTATACAAAATATTGACAAAATACTTATCTATCTCTAGCTAATAAAACATTCAAGCGTAAACGTAGGAAAGCGTAAACATGAATAGTCTCAAAATATTATTCAGCATCTACTCGCAAACAAAACTATTTATAAAGTACTAGCTTTCAGCCCCTTTAATACCCTCTTTAACCTCTTTAAGAGATAAAACTCACAGCATCCTTACATGCACGTTTATTTAATTGAATTACAGATGACTAATAAATTTGAAGAGATTTTGATTAAACATATTTTATTTTTTCTACAAACTTTACCACTTTTTTCATCCTTTGAAGAGATGACATTTGAAAACCTTAAACTCGTATTCATTTAATTGTATTAAAAATCATAAATACTAAGTTTTAAATAATTTCTACAATATTCTACAATAAACAATCTATTTTTTATACAAACATCAATGCTTTTTTTACCCTTTAAGGAATAAAATTTAAAAAAATCCCCAAATATATGATTCTTAAATTGTGTTGAAGATTATAAGTGCCGAATTTCAAGTTATTTTCACCATAAACCTTTGATTTTTCATATAAATTGTAACACACACTTTTACTCCTTTAATGGATGAAACTTCGAACATTACATGCATGTTTCTTCAATTTCGATTGAAGAGCATAAGTACTAAAAAAATCCAAAAATTCGTACTTTTTAATTGTATTAAAAATCATAAATACTAAATTAAAATAATTTAGATTTTATAGTAATGCAATAAATAAACAATTCATTTATGATACAAACTTTAAAGCCTCTTTTTACCTCTCTATAGGCTAGAATTTCAAAAAATATTAAATTTATATTCTTTTTTTTCAGTTAAAGGATAATTTAATTACGGCATATCATTCTATTTGAGTTGTAATAACTCAAAAATGATAGAGTTTCAAACAAACTTTCACCCCCTATTTCACCATCTTAGGGGATGAATTAATAAAAATCCTTTCTTATTCCTTGTCTATATCATAAGAACAACATCTGTAAAAAAAAACAGACTTCTCGGTCCAAGCTCATTATCTACTATAAAAAAACATCCAAGCGTAAACGAAATCTTCAATTTCCAAACGGCACAATCTTACTATTGTGCCAAACGTTCTATCTGTACTATTACTCTTTGACTCGAATATGGAGAGCGGAGCATGCTAACATGCGACACAGCCTCCCCGTATGAACGCTACCGGGAGACTGACTTTCGACGCGAGCGCTGTCCGCGAATTAAATAATAAGGTTTTTATTGATTTAATAGCACACTATAATGATTTTGTAAAATTTTGAACTTAAATTTTTTAAAGCAATAAATTGTCTGTAATAAAAAGAAAAATTATCAAAATCGTTACAGTAGTTTGGAAGTTATAAGCAATTTTTTGTGTAAAAATAAGAAAGATATTCGATTTTTTTTAAATTTAAACTTAATTATATTAGACGTATAATGCATATTTTTTTTAAATTATTGGACCAATCGGTTAGCAGTAGTAGGCTTTCAAAGAGGTGTCTATTTCGTAGTTTGGCATTACCTATCGCCTTAACAAAACAGATATACAATGCGAATGTGGAAGGATGTAGGTACCGGGGAAGACCAAGACTGACATACCACGATCAGATTGAAAGAGTATTGTCCGAAGGTGGTGTCAAGAGTCTTCGCAACCGGCGTGTGTGTATGAAGAGACTGATGAATGTGGAGAAAACGAGACAAGCCTGCAAGGATCGTGATGTATGGCACTCGGTTCTCTCTGCCTACACCGTAAGAGATCTAGCGTGAAGATATGTATGTAATAAAATAAATATTTGAGGTGACCTTAAATACTTATTTTGTTTTAATTATTTATTTTTTTAAGTGAATATATAACTAAATATTCTGTGAATATTTTAAGCATCAACAAGTGTCCGTTATTAAAACGGGGAATTCACTAGACGCACGCGGGAAAGCCCGCAGACATGCCCGCCGGAATGTCCTACTATAGGCCGGACGGCCCGCGTCGGTAATACACTTGACAGACATTTGCACAGACCTTTAGTAGCAAAATCCGGTGGGCATGTCTAGTGAATTCCCCGCTTAAGATACAGCCCGGAGACAGACGGACAAACAGACAGACAGATAAACAGATAGATAGACAGAGAGACTGATGGACAGCGAAGTCTTAGTAATAGGGCCCCGTTTTACACTTTAGTAAACGGGCTTGCCCGCGGGCATGATGTCTAGTGAATTCCCCGCTTAAGATATAGCCCAGAGACAGACGGACAAACTGACAAACAGACAGACAGACGGACGGACAGCGAAGTCTTAGTAATAGGGTACGGAACCCTAAAAACGCGTCACTTACATATACAGCAGGCAGCCAGAAGTCTTGTGGCGTCTTCTGGTGGATCACATTCAGGAAATATCGGCTTCAGGACGTACACGCTGAATGTAAGTGCTACGATTGCCTGAAAATAAAAATCGTCGATAATTTTAAAAAGTTTTTGATAGCGAGACTGTCTGTTTTTAGTTCCTTTTTCTTTCTGGACAGATAAATAGAATAGTGAATAATTGAGGAATAAATAGTCATCACGACAGACAAGGTAGCACTGTATACTCTATATAGCAAAGACATTGGTCTGTCTAGAAAAAGCTTTGACAAGAGAAACAAGGTTTCTTTAATCAGAGGAAAAGCAGTATGAAAAATTCTGAATAATTAAATGATCTATGATCTATCGTGAACTATACCATTTAAGTAAAAAATCAATTATTAGAGAAGCGTGAGAAAGGTTGAATGCGATAATTCCGCAGGCGTATCACCTAACGTTTGCAATCCGCCAGCGATCAGCAATTACTCTTAAACGTAACGAAAAAGTCATCAAAAACCTCGCCAATTGCTTGCTGGTCACTAGATGCATTTTTTGCTGTGTCACAGCACCAAAACTAATCAAACGACAACGACTGGCACTAATATATAAGGCTTTTTGCAATAACTAAACAATTACAATAATTTCGCATTGCGAGTTACATGATAACCCCGCCGGTTTGCATACATTCATTATATTTAAACTTCTAATCGGCTCCTCTTAATATGCTATGTACTTATGAAGATATATCGATTCCTAAGTTCACAATTGTACTTATCGCTTCTGTAGTCTAGTGGTCCAGCATTGGCGTTGACCACATGAGGTCCCGGATTCGATTCCCGGGTCGAGCACTTAAAAAAAAGTGTTTTTTCAGTTTTCTAATAAACACAAAATTTTCCCGGGATTGGAAAGTGCCCGGTTGGGGATAGGCTTGTCACCTATCACATTTGTGGTACCAAGTATCTTCGGCTAATCGTGGGTGCACTTCTTGTACCTTTGCCTACCCCTTCGGGGATACGGGCGTGAAGATACAATTGTACTAATTGCAAAATTTTCAATTTTCACTTTTTTAGTGACAAATGCACAAAATGTATCATACCTCGTTTGTGCGTATCGAAATATCGATAATATTCTTGTGAATATATGCTTTTATGCATATTTTTTTAATTTACTTTTTTGTGATGATATTCTTTTATGCATATTGATAATATTCTTTTATGCATATTTTTTTTATTTACTTTTTTTTGTAATTTTCACAACTAAGTTATAAAAAACTTTAAATCGCTCTCCTCATATTTACCAATTTTGTAGTTAGTGCAATTGTGAACTAAGGCATCGATATGTATAGTCCCCAGTATTGGATCGGGCCCTTTTTAAAGAATAATACCATCTGACTTTCTGCCAGGCAGTTCGTTAAAGGCGAACGATTGCCTAAACTTATCACTACCATCTTGACTACTAGATGGTAGAGTACAATGTTTTTGGTACCATCGCATTAACTATACCTGCCGCGTTAGCGTCCGAGCTTATTGCTAGCGTTTTCCAGTTTGGAGGGTAAGGTAGCTGGTAAAGGATATAGCCGGTTAAGCATATGAAAACTACTCTCACGTCCGACTAAGGGATCTTACCTTGTTTTTGTTGTTTTTCATCTAAAATATTAATGCACTTAATCTCACTCCCCTTACCACTAAATATTCGGGATGACAACTCTTAACGAATTTTTTTTCTTAGTACTTATTAAATATATCTATATGAGGTTGAAATAATACACGTCTGATAATAAGCTCATTATCTATACATATAAAAATGAATGATTGTCCTTTATAGAATCGTAAACTATGCATTAAATCATGTGATCATGCAAAGTTGTCGTGCATGAGCCTACGAAGGTTTCTGTGTTAGTTGGTATGTCCAATTATCGACAAGGGGTAGCAACGCGCGCAGGGTACAGCTAATAATATATATTTTTTAGATTTTTTTCTAATATTAGAAACTATGAAAAACTAGAAATTATATTTTTTGGGGGTGGTTTTTTATATCAATCCCCAAAGGAACACCAAACAAAAAATATAACTTCTTTCTTAATTAGTTAGCTATTATATGGTAAAGTTACAAAATCCCTTCGTCCGTCATTCGTAGCCGTTAGCAACCAATTTAATAATAATGAGGATATAAATATGTTTGGACATTTGGTATTTTCACATTTAAGGAACAGTTTTAGCTTACGCCTCGTAGATAAAGTTACTATTCGTAACTAAAACGAGACGTTTTACTGATAATGGAACCGGCAAATATCCAAGTCAAATGTAAATGCCCCTTTTACGTTAAAGTCGAAGCGATATTAACCTACAATCCATTGTAGGCTTCACAAAGCTTCCTTGAACTGCCGGCCGATCGCAATATTAACTGAGTTCGTGTTTCGTAAATAGATTGATTCGTCTTTATTAGGACCCCATGGGACCAACTGTTTATTTTACTTAGAGACAATAAATACAATGTTATTGGATATAAAACAATTTATAGAGATGTTACTTTTGTTTTTAGAACGTAGTTCCTTATCGCGCGTTGTGAAAGGGGGCTAGACGGAAAAAATTCTTACGAAAAGTTGTCACGACACTTTTTGCTATAGTAAGGTATTGTAAGCACAGAAATATCCAGCCACTTCCCTTTAGCTCGTGCATTGAAAGTGAAAGAGTCTATCTACTATTTGATTGAGTTTACCTTTTTTATAGTGCCAAATGTTCGACATTTCTACAGAATTTCGGCCGAATGTCGAATTTCGACCAAAATTTGAATTTCGACGGATAGTCGAATTTCCCATGGGGTCATGGGACCAACTGTTTATTTTACTTAGAGACAATAAATACAATGTTATTGGATATAAAACAATTTATAGAGATGTTACTTTTGTTTTTAGAACGTAGTTCCTTATCGCGCGTTGTGAAAGGGGGCTAGACGGAAAAAATTCTTACGAAAAGTTGTCACGACACTTTTTGCTATAGTAAGGTATTGTAAGCACAGAAATATCCAGCCACTTCCCTTTAGCTCGTGCATTGAAAGTGAAAGAGTCTATCTACTATTTGATTGAGTTTACTTTTTTTATAGTGCCAAATGTTCGACATTTCTACAGAATTTCGGCCGAATGTCGAATTTCGACCAAAATTTGAATTTCGACGGATAGTCGAATTTCGAACGAGTGTCGAAATTCGACCGTGTGTCGAATTTCGATCGGTTGCCGAGTTTCGACCGCCGGTCGAATTTCAGTCGGGTGCCAAAATTCGACCGCGTGCCGAAATTCGACGGTGGGTCGAAATTCGACCTTGCACCTGAAATTCGACCGGATGCCGAAATTCTACCGCGAGTCGAAATTCGACCGGTTGCCGAAATTCGACCGGATTACGAAATTCGACCGGGTGCCGAAATTCGACCGTTGGTCGAAATTCTAAGTACTTCCTTATCGCGCGTTGTGAAAGGGTGCTAGACGGAAAAACGGGGGGCTCTCTCTCTCTCTCTCTCTCTCTCTCTCTCTCTTATAAAGAGCAAGCCAGATATTTTTATATCTATTTCGTGGTGGCGCGACGATTATTTGTGTTGAGTGTATACAGGTTTTTTGTAAATAATAAGAAAAGGAACTTCGTTCCATCCAGGTGTCCCTTGACACCTCTCAAGTTTATTCTTTTGTTAGTATCATACATACAATCCACATATACGGGAGAAAAAATATGGGGTATCTCAACAATTTTCCGATTAAGAGATCAAGCAGTATTTTTGATAGTTTACCAGCTCATCATATAAAAAAAATATTGAAAAGATCTTGGACATAAAATATAAATTTATGAATAATTTTAAATATTCTAAATTAGCCAACAATCAAAAACATTCAAAACCAAATCAACAATAAAAAAAATAACTTTAAAAAAGTGTTTTTTCTACATAACATCGTTCAACTATACATTTTTTGGTAGTATACGATATTTTATTCCTAAAAATCTATGTCGAATGCCGTTTTCAAATATTAAAATACGCTGTATTTAGCAAACTGACTTAATATTTTTGATATAACTTTCAGGTTAATACACCGATTGACTTAAAAAACTCCTTAAAAACTGCGCCAAATACCGTTAATTAGTTAAGAATAGGTCAATTTCTTTGGGATTTATCAATGACAAAAATTTTTGAATATCATTTTTTTTTAACAATGCTTTCAAATTTTTCAATCTATCGATTATATAGCTGAAGAAATATTTATATCTCAAAAATTGAGTTGAATGCTATTCGAACGATCAAAATTGATCATCGTTTCCAAAATATGCAACTTTTAAAAAAATTAATTACTGTCATTTATAATAAAATTAGCGGACCCGGCAACGTTGTTTTGCTAAATATATTTATAACAATATTTCTCTACTATATAATGGATTTTACTATACATATAAACCTTCCTCTTGAATCACTCTATCTTTTAAAAAAAAACCACATCAAAATCCGTTGCGTAGTTTTAAAGATCTAAGCATACATATGGACAGACAGCGGAAAACGACTTTGTTTTACACTATGTAGTGTATTAGATTTTTTAGTCTGAAAAAAATTTATGCTGGGATAGTTTTTGTTCCTTTAAACTTAAAATACCTTAATTTAGCGAGAAGTTTCAAGGATGACCTGCAGGGTGTTGACCCTACAGGCCATACCTGAAAAGACTGCGTTTACAGATTTTTTTTATCTATACTGGCTGACTGTTAAAAGATTGTACATACTGGATTGTTCAGTAGCCGATTCTGATACAAAATATGTAAAACATAGGTACTTAAATTTTGACCTAATTTTCCAATAAAATATTTAGTAGCGACATCCGCGCACGGCGCATTAAAGTTTATTGTTTAAAACGGCGATTTGCCGATCTCAGGACTTACGAGATCGTGCAGTAACCATATTTTTTGAATATTATTACACTAATTTCTTGAGGTCCTTATTTTTATTGTTTACTTTTGACTGTAGTGTAAACTAGACACTAAAGTTGAAAGTCGAAAGTAAACGATAAAAATGTTACCTAATGTGTATATACTTATGTAATGCATAAATTTACCGGCTACCTTACCTTCCAAACCAGAGCACAATAATGACAAGCACTGACTACTGCGGCAAGAATAAGTAAGGTCGTGGTACTCTGTCCCAGAACTCTACCACCTAGTATAACGTAGTAAGCATAGAAATATTGAAAACACATAAAACACGGTCATGTCTTGGATTTACGTAAATACCGGACGAAAGTTCGGGGGTTACGGCGCTACCTTTGTATTTGACGTAACCGAAATCAATAGATAACTAGGGCAGAATGATCCACTTAGCAAATACAAATACGTTTATTTCGTCAAAACCAAGATTTACATTATTATTTACATAGTAGCTGTTGCTCGCGACAAAAATTCTAACAAATAAAAATATTTTATTTGTTAGAATTTTTGTTATATATGTATATATATATATATATATATATATATATATATATATATATATATATATATATATATATATATATATATATATATATATATATATATATATATATATATATATATATATATATATATATATATATATATATATATATTTTATTGATGAAAAAATTTTTTATTGATGAAAATAATATTATTTAGCAACGAAGTTTATAACAGGCGCAATCCTATTCTCAGTTAGACCGCATTGTTATCTATAACAGAATCTAGAATAATACTAGAGTGTTGACACATGATATTATGTGAAGTTAGTACATAGCGTTAATATAAACGTAATAGTAGGGAAGCCCAAGAGGGGATTTTGGTATTTACTCGAGCACGTCAGATTAACATAGGAGGGGGTACCTTGCATACTGTTAAGCCTCTCCACCAAATATGAGCCCTTTCTATAGAGGGGCTAACTATAGCAGAAAAAAAACAAAATCAAGATAACTTCGGCTTGTGGAAATTGTCAGATTATATTTTTTTCGTAATTCTTACATCATTTTCTCCATAATAAAAGAAAATACCAAGATATAAGGTTTATCTCTACATTGTCTCGCCCAGATCTAGTACCACCGTCTTACCTATTTCTGCCGCAATAGCGTCAGTGCTTTTCAATGTCGTATTCCGATTTGGAGGGTAAGGTAGCCGATAAACGTATGCATGTAGCATTAAGATCTCACCACAAGCAAAGCATCATTAACATCTTTGGTCTCTATAGCTATAGTTTTCTATCAGCAGAGCCATCTGCCTGTTTGCTATCTTATGATAAAAAATTGACTCGATTGACATACCTGGGAGCAAGGCCTGACTATCATGCACTCTATCCACAGCCGGATGAACGCGGCGAAGGGCCCGAAGGTCTCCATGATGTACGCGTAGTCGGCGCCGCTTAGCCTGATCATCGTACCCAACTCCGCGTAGCAATACGCTCCGATCTACAAACAAACATTTATATGTAAATAAAAAGAAATTTTCATATCCATTACTTTAGAATTGTGGAACTATTAGGCAATTTTTTTTCGTAAAATTCTTGTAAGAGCCGGACTATTACAATAGTTTTCCAAAAACAAAAGATTTATTGGCTAAAACCATGCAACAGTTGTCTGGATTATTAAGACAATTTGAAAAACCTTTCCTTACGTGATAAATAATTAAAATAATAAACCTTTCGTTTTGGATCAAAAATCTTTACATATTGTTAACCTACCGCACCGCTTGACAATTTGTTAGTTTGACAGTTACAGGGCAAGCAGGTGGTTCTCCTAATCCTGGCCTCTTCTTTTGTAATACCATAACTCATAAGTATGTGGTCTCTGTGGTCTATTGGTCTAGTGTTGATATTGACCACATAAGGTCAATTCCCGGATCAAGCAATTCAAAAATGCGTTTTTCTCATAAAAACAACGTTGCCCGGGATTAGATAAGCTTGCCACACATCACATCGTGGGACTAAATATCTTCGGCTAGTCGTGAATACACTTGTTGTACCTCACCCTACCTCTTCGGGGATACGGGCATGAAAATATTTTATAATATCTACAGATAATATATTTTTGGTGGCTCTCCTTATGAAATGAATAAAAACACTGCCTACAGACAACAAAGTGTTAATTTTGCGTTGCTATTTTTGTGGCAAAATTTTAATGCCACATGCATAAATTTACCGCAATACGACAGTGACAAGCACTGATGCTATTGCTGCAAGAATAGATAAGGCGGTAGTATCAGACCTAGGTGAAACAATGTAGAACTCTACCACCTAGTAGACACGATGGTAATGAGTCGCTAATCCAATCCTTCGCTTCTTTTGAACCACCCGGCGGAACAACAGCTGGTCTATACGCATAATGAAAATATATAACTATCGAGTATAAACACCAAATATGATAATAGTGGAGTGTTATTGGTATAACCTGAATGTAATTCCAAATTATGACTTTTTTTTATAACATAAGATAGCAAACAAGCAGATGGGTCTCCTGATGGAAAGAGTCAACCATCGCCTATAGACACCAAAGATGTTAATGGTGCGTTGCTATCTTGTGGCGAGGTCTAATGCCACATGCATAAGTTTACCGGCTACCTTACCCGCCAAACCGGAACACGACAGCGACAAGCACTGACGCTATTGCGGCAGGAATAGGTAAGGCGGTGGTACCAGACCCGGGCGAGCCGATGCAGAACTCTACCACCTAGTAGTCACGATTGTAGTGACGCGAATAGCCACTCACTCGCCTTTTACGACCTGCCTGGCAGAACGGCAGTTGGCCTATTCTTCAAAGGAGCCCGGGACCAACACGGGGAAATTTTTACATTACAATGTTTTTTATTACCCCCAACGCAAAAATAAGAACCAATGTATTAACCGATGTATCTGTGTATCTGGGTGTCTGTATGGTGCATATATATATATATATATATATATATATATATATATATATATATATATATATATATATATATCTCATAAGATAGCAAACAAGCAGATGGGTCTCCTGATGGAAAGAGTCAACCATCGCCTATAGACACCAAAGATGTTAATGGTGCGTTGCTATCTTGTGGCGAGGTCTAATGCCACATGCATAAGTTTACCGGCTACCTTACCCTCCAAACCGGAACACGACAGCGACAAGCATTGACGTTATTGCGGCAGGAATAGGTAAGGCGGTGGTACCAGACCCGGGCGAGACAATGCAGAACTCTACCACCTAGTAGCCACGATGTTAGTGACTCGATAGCCAATCGGTCGCCTTTTACGACCTGCCTGGTAGAACGGCAGTTGGCCTATTCTTCAAAGGAGGCCGGGACCAACACGGCGAAAAAGCTCCCAAGCGAGTGATAATAACTTTTAAAATATGAACTTTTAAACCAACGCTTTCTACTATCATTTTTAAAATATAAACGGTTCAAAAACGCGTACATACGCAAAATGTCCGCTCGTGCTCGAGCTTTACAAGAAAGTTTTATATATGTACGCGTTTTTGACTCGTTTATATTTAAAAAAATGACAAGCGATCTGATTTAGATGCGTTTTTTTTGAAACGAAGTTCCTTACGGTAGGCTTGGATGGGATAGGGATTTTGCTGCGCGACCGAACTGAAAAAAAATGTGATAGTAAAACCGTAAGAAAAAATCCGTGGAAAAAAGTGCGTGGAATAAAACCGTTAAATGAGACGTGCGCAGGCGCGACAGTCGCATACACAAGCGGAAACGTTACATTTGTACAAATCACTTTTTTTTTTGCAATTTGTGTCGATTCTACATTAGCCGAAGGAACTTCGTTCCTACCTGGTGTCCCACGACACCACATCAATTTTTTTTTTTGTTTTTCGAGATAATATAATCCAGGATAATAAGCTGTTTAACACTAGCATCAGGATCTCTGGATATTTTCAAGTTAATAATTTAAACCATTGGTTAAATGTTTAGTTTTAGTAGCATATACATATTAGAAGGTCTCATGATGACCAACCACTTGTGGATCTCAGTCAATATGGTCCAAATTTTAGTTATATATTTTACTCTGCCGATAATGTACATAAAGCATAAAGGTAGTCCAAAGATAATCTCAAATCTTTATTTTAAAACTATTAATTAAAAAAAAAACTTTCCATTTTTTACACTTTTGGAATATAATTTGTAAATGTGAATTATTACAGTTTCTCTTGACTGTACTTTTAAAAAAGAGATGGCCTGTGGCCGAAATTCGACCATAGACTAAATAATAGAATCTCTTGAAGTTTGACTTCAGTCGTAAAGAAAATTTCGGAAAAATTATAGTAATAGTTCCATGAAGAAATTAGTAAGTATAATGTGTGTATGTATGTATGTTTATCATGTATGTCACACAAATGTAGTATGCATAATATTTTATTTTTATTAATTTAATGTATTTCTACTACATCTATATCCATACTCCATACTTATTCTACTTGTATAATTATTCTACTTGTATAATAATTTTAGTTTCATCGTCAACTAACTATGAGCGATAAAATGTATTAATGCGTGAAAATTATTTAAAAAGTTATACTTAATATTATAAATACTTAATATTATAAATGCGAAAGTCTGTCTGTCTGTATTTCTGTCTGTTACGCTTTCACAGCTAAACCACTGGACCGAAAAAATGAGCCCCTGAAGGGCTGAAATAGAGGATTAAATTTGTATTAAACTATTCCGACGACATGTTAATATACTCGCGGGAGAAGCTGCGCCGTCAGCGTCAAGTCAACGTCAGCTATAGTGCGCACGGAACTAGTTGGCCGCGCCTGAGGTATGTGAACGGTGGGGCGGAGAGGCAGGGGCGCTTGCTGTCATTACTCAGTGCGGCGCCGTACTTTGCGACGGCAACACGCGTTGAAAGTTCAGGCTAGTTTAGACAAAACGCACATAAGATTGCAATAGCGAGATGAGTCCGCCGATAAAAAGACAATCTAAGGAAATAATATTTAAAGTGCATACATTTTTTAAAACGGAAAGCCGATGTCAATAGTTTAGAATATAAAACTGATGCGAATATACATAAACTAGTAGCAGAAGCAACAAGGATATCAGAACGAAGTGTTAGGAGAGTGATTGCTGAAAGTAAAAAATCGTTGCAAAATACAGGGGAAGCAAGATTTAGTTCTCCATGTAGACCAAAAGAAATAAAAAAGAAAATGCAAGTTGATGACTTTGATTTAGCAGTGATAAGAAGAAAAATAAATCAGTTTTATACGGTAGAGAAAAAAATTCTAAGTCTACGAAAACTAAATGCTGTGTTAAAACAGGATAATATTTTAGACTGCGGATTGACTTTTTTAAGAACACTTTTGCACAAACTGGGATATTCATTTAAAAAATGTAAATCGAAGAGATGCCTTTTAATAGAGAGACCAAATATTGTTGAATGGCGAGTGAAATATATGAGGGCTATAAGAAAATTCAGAGAAAACAAACGAAATATATTCTTTTTGGACGAAACTTACGTTAACCAAAGTCACAATGTCCAAAAATGTTGGCAATCTTCGTCGGAGCCTGGAATTTATACAGATATAGGCAAAGGAAGGCGTTTGATAATAGTTCACGCTGGTAGCCGGAACGGGTTAGTTGACGATGCTTTGCTAATTTTTAAATCAGATTCAAAAACGGGGGATTATCATGGAGACATGAACTCTACAAATTTTTACAACTGGGTTGATTAAAAATTAATACCTAAACTTCCACCTAACTCAGTCATAGTTATGGATAATGCTGCCTATCATTGTGTGCAAGTTGAGAAGAAACCGACTATGTCCAGTTTGAAAATTAATATGCAGAACTGGTTGCAAAATCATAATGTAACATTTTCTCCCACGATGATCAAAGCTGAACTCCTGAGGTTGATTAATGCGACCCAATCAGAAAAAATATTCAAGATTGACGAACTTCTGAAAGCTGCAGGTCATACTGTTCTCAGACTACCTCCATATCATCCAGACCTCAACCCGATCGAGCTTGTGTGGGCAAATATTAAAAATTGCCTGGCCAGAGATCACATTAATGCTACATTGGACGAGAAAATGACAATACTAACAAGGCTATTTTCCGAATTCTCTGCCAAACAATGGCAAAAATGCGATGACCACGTACAAAAAAATGAACAGGAATACTGGAATCATGATATGAAATTTGATACTATGATGGACCAAATCATTATAAGTTTACAAGATGATTCTGAATCAAGTTCAGAGAGTTCAGAATCAAGTGATTCTGAGAATTGAGTTTGTTTGTTTGTTTGAACGTGGTAATCCCAAAAACTACTAAACCGATTTGAATAATTCTGATTTTTATTATATAATACACATATTTAATACACATCCATAACTCATCATTATCTCGTTTCGTGGTCATTTGGAGGCAAAAGCAAAGCTTTCGTCCAAGAAACTTGTTGTTCTGAACAGGGCAAAACAGTCGATTGTTTGCGACTCTACAAGTCACAAATCAGGCTTCATAGGAGTACTGTTCTCATCTTTGGCCAGGGGCTCCACAATACCAGCTCCTTCCTCTTGAACGCATTCAACGCAGAGTGTCTTCAATGCCGATCACGATAAACGTATACTGATGACTCAGCCTGAACTAAATACTTTTCGTAACTTCTACTGACACGTGTTTACTACCAAATTACTGAACTAACATTACAAAGTTCAATTTGTATTTTATTTATTCTTTTCAATAAATGAAAAAATAATGTTCACGATATCTTCAGATTGGTCATCACTGTCTAAGCTCATGTGCATTGCGAGCAGTTGACAACCCGCCCCCTTACCCCTGTCACCACCTAAGGCGCGGCCAACTAGTTCCGCGCGCACTATAGATAATATTCTAAATGCGAAAATTTGGATATTTGAATGGGTATGTTTGGATGTATGTTTGTTCCTCAATCACGCAAAAACTACTGAACGGATTTGAATGAAATTTGGCACACAGGTAGGTAAAATGACCTGGAATAGCACATATGCTACTTTTTATCCAAGAAAAATTAAAGATCCCGCGGGATTCGCCAGAACCTTTTATAATGCAGCGGGCTGAACGCTGCAGCTAGTGTTGTTTAAAAATATAAAATTTCTAAAGTCCTGCGCAATGTGAATTTTAACTGTTAAATTTCATACTTCATAGTTCACGTAATCGTCTTTAAAATGGGTACAAACTTTTTACTTCACGTATAAATATACACTAATAGATAAACGACTGATGACGAATATATACCCGCATTTTGACCCCCCTGTAAGCTTACGAACAATATAGAGATTTCAGTATACAAAAATAAACAAAAAAGTTTACTGGGGTCATAATAACATCAACGTAATATACTTATAATTGTTGTCAGCTTATCTGATACACGCAATGACAGCGACGCCAACTGATAACTTTGTGACCGCTTTCGACGCCCATTACCCATTAAATAACATCTCACGTCTAGTAAAATCAATTATGACCACGATTTTATTTTAGTGCATAATATCTATATTACATATAATAAAATAGTAGTCAAAACTGTACATTGAATATTTTTTTAAAAGAATACTTGGGGCGTGATCTACAATCGATATCGAAGCCAAAAATATAGTTTTTAGAATTTTTGTCTGTTTGTCTGTATGTATGTCCGGGGTAAACTCAAAAAGTACTGCATGGATTTACTTCTGCATGAATATTACTAACAGGTCGGGTCAACATATAGGCTACATGTTATCACGCTATCACCTACGGGGGAGGAGCTGTGCGGAGTAAGCGAAGTCCGCGCGAACAAAGTCGCGGGCAACAGCTAGTATACAATGTTACAGCATACGTCGCTAAAAGACATAGTAGGGAGCTCAAGAGAGGAAGAATTCACTCGAGTGCAGCAGATGAAAATAGGTCCCTTTAAAACCATGGAGTTTTACCACGCACAGTTAAAACAAAAATTCGGAGCGGCGAACATTAAGGAAATATTGTTAAAAAACCTCATTAAACCGGTTTATTAATTCAAAACTTTTATAATTTTGCTCCATTAGGATTTCCGGATTTACGGATCCGGTACTTTTGAGGATAAGGGACCTTTAAGGGACCTTACTTACTTTTACTTACTTGGAATACTAGGTGGTAGAGTTCTGCATTGTCTCGCTCGGGTCTGGTACCACCGCCTTATCTATTCCTTTTGCGATAGCGTTAGTGCTTGCTACTGTCGTGTTCCGGTTTGGAGGTAAGGTAGGTAAACTTATGCATGTGGCATTATACCTCGCCACAAGATAGCAACGCACCATTAACACCTTTGGTGTCTATAGGCGATGGTTGACTTTTTCCATCAGGAGAGCCATCTGCTTGTTTGCTATCTTATGATATTTAAAAAACAATACGTTCCTTATATACTTGCACTGTTTTAGGTTTGAAATTAACCTGAATTCTCAAATATTTTATAATTGCTTAATAACTTTAATATTATTGTAGTATAATAATTGCTGAACTCGCCTCGATGGTATTCATTAGGTCCTGGACTCTCATCTCGAGCCAGACAATTCTTTCGAAAAGGTTTTCAGTATTTCTGGAAAAACAAAATTGGCCTGAGTCTGGAGTTGTAATTAATTTGTCTATTGTGCGGCCACCTGACAATCACATCATGGGCATAATACGTCGGACTTATCATACACATTAGCCGCATCGGGCTTTTATTTTTACCTCTAAATTAAAGCTATAAACAACTTTGGTGCATTCCAGGAGGTGAAATTTCCAGTTCTTCCTGAATCTTTTTCTTGCAGAAAATACCCAGTTTTTCTGAATCTTTTTCTTGTAAGAAATATCCAGTTTTTTATATATTTAATAACCCAGAAACATTAATATCTAAGTTCATCACATAAACGCTTGTTTCTTTCGAAAATCTAACACAAGCCTAGTCAATATCTTAGTCCTGGTTTCTAACCGGACTTGACCAGCAGGGCGGAAAGATTAAATATAAATAAAATATTAATAAATTGCAATTAACAAACACTCCAATTTGCTTCAATAAAGCCTTCCGCTGATTAATCTCTGTTGGCGTATCGTTATAAAGGGATTTTACAATTCCCACGCAATTCCCTTGTTATTTCTAAGTAGACTGAAGCAGATGTCGCTAATATTATAAGCTTCATTATTTTACATTTTAATAAAATAACATAATACGTAATTATTATAAAAACAAATAAGCCAACTGCGACCTGATGCGAGAAAAAACCTAACCCTCCTTTTTTATATCACAAGATAGCAGACAAGCAGGTGGGTCTCCTGATGGAAAGAGTCAACCATCGCCTATAAACACCAAAAATGTTATTGGTGCGTTGCTATCTTGTGGCGAGGTCTAATGCCATATGCATAAGTTTACCGGCTACCTTACCCTCCAAACCGGAACACGACAGCGACAAGCACTGACGCTATTGCGGCAGGAACAGGTAAGGTATCAGACCCGGGCGAGACAATGCAGAACTCTACCACCTAGTAAATAAAAGCCTCCTTCAGCAGTCGGGAAAAAATATAAATTCTTTGTTAGTCTCGCAATTAAAACGATTTTAATAACACTTCTCTAGCTTAAATCCATGAAGCAATCTAGAGTACAGAGCTTGTCAATAAAATATGTACCTATACACTAGCTGTAGTTTCGCCCGGATCAGGTTTTTTATGTTACTTAAATAGGCAAACTGGCAGACGTGCCTCCTGATGGTAAGTGGTCACCCCCGCCCGTGGATATTCGCAATATTAGAGGTTTTGCAGTTGCGTTGCCGGCCTTTTAAGAATGAGTAAGCCCTTTTCATGAAGGCCCCCAAGTCGTATCCATTTGGAAACACCGCTGCCGGTAATTGATTCCACAACAAAGTAGTGCGAGGCAAAGAGTGCCGAGAGAAACGCACAGTTGTGGATTTCCAGACATCAAGATGGTGAGGATGGAATTTCATATTTTGACGAGATGTCCGATGATGGAATTCGGCGGCAGGAGTTAATACAAATAACTCGTCGGAACACTCCCCATGAAAAATATGATAGAAGACATAGAGTGAACAAACATCTCTGCGTAACGCCAAAGAGTCGAAATAACCTGGTGGTAGTCGAAAAAGCCGTTTCGAAATAGCCTGGTCGTCAACGATTCGAACCGCTCTACGCTGAATGCGATCAAGAGGAAGGAGCTGGTACTGAGGAGCTCTGGCCCAGAGACGAGAACAGTACTCCATGTGAAGCTGAATTTGAGTCTTATAAAGTTGAAGGCGATGGGCCGGCAAGAAGTACTGTCTCGCTCTGCTTTTTGGAGGCTAGTTTAGCTTTACCTTCCAAATGACCGCGAAACTGAACATAATTCGATATGTCGACTCCCAGAATTCCGACACTAGCTGAGGCTGTCAAGGGAGTATCTCCAAATCGAGGTGACACGTCAAAGGGTGTCTTTTTAGCGGAAAATACGCAAAGCTGTGTCTTTTTGGGGTTAAAAGTGACCAGGTTTTGACGACCCCATTCCGAGACATCGATTCGGTCCATTCTCAACTTCGGACACAAGCTTGTTTCGGCACTCTTCGACGTGTTCCTGAGAAATACCGCTACAGCCGGAGTATGTAGCATCACCAGTACTGTCATCCGCATAGCAATGTATGTTGCGAATTCGCATCATATCATTGATATGCAGAAGGAACAGTGTCGGTGATAGCACGCAGCTTTGTGGAACACCAGTATTGACAGATTTAAGGTAAGAGCACGCACCGTCGACTGCGGTCTTGATGTTCCGATCGGCCAAAAACCTAGTGATCCACTTGCATAATTTCTCGGGAAGCCCATAGGAAGGCAGTTTCGCCAGAAGCGCTATGTGCCATACCCTTCGCTGTGTACAAACTAATTGCCAATGCCTCCCGCTTGAACTCAACTGCTTCCGCCCACGTTTCAAGAGTTATAATATATAGACTGTTACTGGAAAAGTTGTATAGTCAGATAAAATTATAATGATATCTCCAAGGATCCTGCCACCCAAAGTTCGCAACTTTTTATCTAATACCTATATTATCTTGGAAAAGATTTTATTTGTTTACGTTCATCTAATATAAAAATCGTACCACTATAGGCTAAGGTTTCCAGGCGTTCGGCTTAAGTTGGACAGGATCCAGTTTTTTAATGTTTACCCGACTATATAAAATGCTGTCCGGTTTGTTTGCTTTTATTTGGTTTTTAGCGTTGGCTTAAACAAATTTATTATTTGTAATGCCTAATAACGGTTTTGTTAAATTGAATTCGTGTTAGCACGACTGATTATTAGAAATTTAGAAAAATATAAATTGTATTTTCGAATCATAATATAAAATTTTCGATTTTTTAAGGTATCCTATGTTTTGGATATTGAAATATGATAAGAGAGAGGACAGAGGTCCACAATTATCCACTCCACAATCGATGGAGTTCGAATTCGATTTGCCCATTAGGTACAAGTTCTGTGTGATTAGCAGTGTAATTTGTAATTCTAGATTCTATAGTTTATTACATTTAGTGTTTAAATACCTACGTATTTATATGTATTTTATCAATATACATTTTTATCACTAGATAGAGAACAAGCAGACGGCTCTCCTGATGCACACATAAACTATCGCCTATAGACACAAAATTAATGGTGAATTGCTATCTGTATGGCCAGACAAGCTGTGACAAGCATTGAACGCTATTGCGGCAGGAATAGATGATGCAGTCGTACTAAATATCCGGGCGGGACATTACAGAAATCTACCACCTTACACGATAGAAATGACACGTATACTTATCTGAACGTTCGCCTTTTATAAATTGCCTGGCAAAATGACAGATGATCTATTATTAAAAAGGGAACCAGGACGTTGGTCCTAATTGTCGTATTACAGGTCATTAACCAACTTTTTGGGCGTTAGCTTAATTCATGCAATATATCAAAGTAGTCCGGCTTTTTAGTTTTAATTCTTGGCGATCCTAGTTCCGGCTAATGTCCGTTTCATAACACTCTAGTGGTAATCGAGTCATCGAAATCGGTGGCATTCTGTCTAGATTACTTTCTCGGTTAGCCTTGTTAGCTGTTAGAGCGGTCGAGGTTAACGCAATCGTGTTTCGACAAACGTCATTGTTAATTGTTTTACGTGAAATAGTTTTTAGGTATAATATTTTGTTCAAATCGTTACTACCTGTATTGATACGGAATAAGAATAGTATTATGGCCTTTCAGCCAGGCAGCTCGTAGAAGCCAAGTTAATGTATTTTAAAATGAAAAATAAAAAAATATTTATTATAATAAAAATGTTTATATATTTCGGCGTTACTTTAAGGAAAACCAGATAGAATTACAAAAAATAAATTAAAAGTCTGCCAAAATGAAATGGAAAAGAGTATTTTAGGTATAAAAAAATTGATAAGTAAAAGACAAGAAATAAGAACTAAAACAAAATTCGAAAATGCAATACAGATAGCTTAAATGGCGTTGGACGGGACATATGTTACATAATTAAGTAATAACAGAATGGTGCCCAAGAGATGGCAAAAGAAATGGAGGCAGACAAAGCAAAAAATGGGAAGATGAGCTCAAGAAAGTGGCTGGTCCGGTATGGACCCGTTTAGCAAGAGACAGGAATATTTGGAAATCTTTAGAGGAGGCCTTTGTCGACAGAAGCTGTCCTACAGAAACATCCACTTGCCGTTAGTTCAAATAATAGAATAGATTAAATTAATTAAGTGTTTAGTAAGTAGGCATTTATATGTTGCAGTCAAAACTCTTAACCGGTCAAAAGTACTTTTGACTGGAAAAAACAGTCAAAAGTAGTTTTGGCTGGGCAGGTTGGTCAAAAGTAGTTTTGACTGAAATTGCAGTCAAAACTAGTTTCGCCCAAAGGAGCTGGTCAAAAGTACTTTTGACTGTCTGAATCAGTCAGAAGTAGTTTTGACCGATATTTATCAGTCAAAACTCTTAAAAAGTTAAGGTAGTACACTAAAATAGCAATAAATCTTTTATAAAACCTGTTATTTTGTTATAAGTACTCAATATTAAAAAAAAAATGAGTCACCAAGAAAAGAAAGGGCGTTTTTTACAAAGAATTTTAACTATAGAAGATATGAAAGATAGTCACTTTAATGTGATGAGTAGAGAAAATTTTGAAAAATTTACAATGGACGTGGAAGATGCAAAGTTTATAGAAAGACCATGGAAAGTGTTTTAGGCAAGTTGGGCAAGCAATAATATAATTGTCTCAACAGTATTTTGTTTTACTTAAGTTCATGAATATCCAAAACTTATGTAATAGCCTTTAATTTTTTTATTCAATTGAGGGCGCTACTTAGCTTGATCGCTTTAGCGATTCGCCTTGATTTACAAACACATTACGTAAATAATTTTAAAGTACGAGGTTCTGATTATACTAAACAATCAAAATAATGTTTTGCTTTTAATTTTAATTACAATTAATAATTAAGTAACAATTCTTTTATCTATTTTTATGTAATTTGATTATGATATAAATCATATTCTTTCTATTCATTTTAATACTTGTGCTTTGAACTAATGTCTAAATACTAAGACAAACATATCATGCATAATTTTACAAGTTGTGATTACAGAGCTAATTAATATTTCGCTTTATTAAATTGTATAATTTAAACTCAAACAAATAATATAATAACTCAATTTCGGTTACGCAAATATTTTGACTCCGCTGTTTTTATTGCATTAATTTTATTATATCTTAATAAACGATTGCTTGGTAAATGACGGTATTAATTTTTACATTTAAACCATTAACAATAGTTTTGACCGATGCTTTGGCGGTCAAAAGTGGTTTTGACTAATAATTACAGTCAAAACTACTTTTGACCATTAATTTTCAGTCAAAACTACTATTGACCAATAATTTTCAGTCAAAACTACTTATGGCCAACCTTTTCAGTCAAAACTACTTTTGACTGATTTTTTCAGTCAAAAGTTAGTAAGCAGTAACCGCCTGGCCATGAAATTTCGCGCGCGCGAACAGCGGAGCGTCTAAAACAAATGTATGGGAAAGTAAATTAAGCATGCCATGCGGCGCGGCTACCGGCGGACCGATCGACGAATTTTGCCCAACGAATCGCGCGTGTGGCGGGTGACGCGTCGAGCGATTGAATTTCGAAACAAATGTATGAATCAGAGTGCTAAGTGTGAGTTTTTCTTTTCGCATTCGATCGTGAGCGCGTTTGGAGTTTACTAGGAATTTGTATGTGATTTTTACAGCGCCACCTAGTGGTAAACGTGAGAAACCAGTTTACCACTAGGTGGCGCTGTACAAATCACATACAAATTCCTAGTAAACTCGAAACGCACTCAAGATCGAATGCGAAAAGAAAAACTCACACTTAGCACTCAGTACTACGCATGCCACGGACTAGGGCGGCGGCCGCGGCGAATAATCTAGGAATCAAAACGGTTTAGTTATAGTTGCCGAGAAATATACTATGAACATTGTAACTTTAATTTTTAAATAGTAGCCAACTTTTGGAATTCTAGTCACCATATCATAAGTATAAACAAAGTCCAGAGATACAATTTTTATTTCTTCCCACAATGTTGAATATAATATATTGATGAGAATATAATTATAGTAGTGTTGACAAAAGTCGATAAATTTAATCTAGAAACCGCATAATATCGATTGTAATGTCAATAGCATAGGTATCGATAGTATCAATCGTTGAAGATAAATAACTTTATTTATCTTCAACGATTAATATATCGATACTTTCGACAGATTATTTTTTTAATCATAAGTATTACCGATGATATCGATTATCTTGCTGTTTAATTATAGTATTATAATTAATGAGATGATGAAACCCTATAGATGATGGACTATCATGCGGTGACACCGTAAACACATAAACCAAAGGTTTTGACACTCATTTCAAAAATTTATCTGGATATAGTATGTATTTCTCGCACTACTTGTGAAATTAAACGTCTATGCTATACCCCAATTCCTATTTAAATCATGTATTACACATTCTCTTCCAAATAGTAAGTGTCGAAGTACAGAACTACTCCCCTCCAAGCAATATCGAGATACAGTTGAAAAGGACATTTCGCTCTCGGACTAAACTTCGCGTGGCCGAAATTTGCGCCGCGCGAATTTTCGCCTCGCCTGCCGCGATGCCGCCGCCGCTAGTTCGCGTAGCCGGGCGGTAAATGTCGCTCTGAGTTATTAATTATCAATTACTTTTTACTTTTTATACAATACACTCTATTATTTTATTAAACAATATTATTTTAGAACGTTCATGTACATCATATTTTGTAATTAACTATTTTGCCTTTGTGTGCGACGACTAGGGCGTTTGTTATTAGAGTCTTAGCGTTGACATAAACAATAAACTATACACACTATACAACTTTGATAGTTACTGTAAAATATTAAAGAAGGAATTAGCTTTAAACTATTGTTTACTGCAAAACACGTATCACAACGTAACAAGTGTCACTAAATTTTTATGTGATGATATAAACTTATTCATGTTTTAATGTAAACGAAATTAAAGTACCTGTGGTTACACTTAAGTATGATAACAAAAGTCAATCAATTTAAAGTCTTTATTTATTTATATAATTATTTTCAGCGACATGTTTTATTTTATTTAATTAAAAAACGTAGGAAAATATTTATTTTATTTAATTATTTATTGTACACTTATAAAATGACAACAAAATTAAACGATACTTAAAACAATGCAATGCAATTATTCTTGTTGATCTAGTATTTGTCACCTCAAAAGGCGCAAAAGTTATTCAAATTTAAAACTGCTTATGATCTTTTACACCTGTGTACTATATACCTGTGTGCCACAAATTTTAACACACAGGTAGATGATATGACACAGAATATGAATGAATACTCTTTATTGCGCACCAAATTTAAGAAAACAGATTATGACTTTTTTCCCGGAAAAATATGTTATTCCTGTGAGATTTAAGTACCAAAAACTTTTATGATGTAGCGGGCTGCAGGGTGCAGCTAGTATTGTATAGTTATCACATTTTTATAAATATGTAGTGATAGTGTAAAGCAAAGGTTCCCAAACTTTTTTCCTCATAGAACACTTTCAAAATTTTGTTGTTTCCAGTGGATCTCCTGAATCTAAATTTCTACTATACTCCCAAAACTTAAAAAATATGAAGATTTTAATATAAATATATCTAACATAATATTATATACTAGTCTATGGATCTAACTATGGAAATTTGCATTACAGCTGAGTTCGAAACGTGAATTAACAGTTTTCGAAAAAAATGAGAATTGAATGGGTACCTAATTAATTGATATTTTTACTTCGCTTACGAATTGTGACCCCCATTTTTGTCACGCAAACGTAGACCCCCGTCGAACCCCGACCCGTCGTCTCCCGTGGACAACTGGGGGTCCACCTGGACCACTTTCGCAATCAGTGGTGTAAGGATTAGTCAAAGGAACCAAATGGCGCAACGCGTCCTTTGTGGTACATGAACCAGCTTCAAATTTAATATTGTAACATCGCCAGTTTGATTGCGGGAAAGGCAGAGGGGGTTCAAAAAACAGCCCCATCCAAAACTATTCACCGGTTTACCAGCTGGCGAGATAGATCCCTATCGTCGCAATTTACCACCACTATTGACCTGGTAAAGATTACCACATGTTTCTAGTAATAACCGGGTCTGAAGGCTTTACACGATCTTGTGAAATACGGGAAAAAATCATGAAAGAATAAAATCTTCAAAGTTTTTCCTCTACATGTAAAGTGGGATTGTTCATTTTTTCTAGCGTATATGTCGTTGGATAGGTTTTTAAAAAATATCGCAGGTTGGTATTCAAACAACTTTTCGGCTAATTTTCGTTGGAGTCAAGTGCCAGATAAACGGTTGTTTTTGGGGATGCGGAAAAATTTACGGTAGTTGTAAATATAATGAAATCAAAAGGAAAACTATCACGGCTTTACAAGTTAATGAGTAATAGTCGATCAACTTATAAAATGTACTTAGAGAAGTTTTAAAGGCGGTGTACCTGTCGGCGAATATATCCATCATTAACGTTAAATACCTACGTTAAATGTTCATAGTATGAAACAATATAAGGCCTGTTCTTAGTCCGCATTATTGTGATGGGCAACTTCAGAACCCTACACTGCACGTGGTTCGACACGCACGTTACCACTTTTTTTTAAATATGCCTAGAAATATCTATCTAGATTCATGTAGTTCTCTCAGGCATTTAGCAAAAACATATGTAGGCTTAACACTTACCATACTAAAAACACCAGAAGCAACCCACACGATAAGACTGGCGTTCACCGAACCAGTGTACTTCAGCACGCCCGTTGGTGAGACGAAAATGCCGCTGCCGATAATCGAACCCACTATAACTGTGATGCCATTTAAGAGCGACATTTTAGCTTCCAAAGCTCCATCATTCTTATCATCTGCTGCCTGCTCCGCTTCTGGTTTCAGGGCTTCTGTTTCGCAGTCATCTTCTGATGCTTTGCTTTTTGGTGACCTGCGAAAAAAATAGTAATTTGAAATTTTCAACCGACTTCAAATATTAACTGTACTCATATCTCAAAAACTACTGAACATATTTTGATGAAACTCTGACTGTTACCTAGGTTGGAATATACATAATTTAAATCAAAAAGAATTATCTCTGGCTTTTAAATGCTCAGTAATCCGTGGACAAACATACAAACACACATATACAAACATATACTTACGAAATTCAGTATACGTCCTTGGACGCCTAAATAGATCATCGAACTCAAATACTCGTATTATTTATTGACCGCCCCGTCGGTCAAGTGGTTAGCGACCCTGACTACGCAAGCAACGGGGCTCGCGTTCGATCCCCGACGGGGACAAGCATTTGTGTGTTGAGCATAAATGTTTGTATTTCCGGGTTTGAGTGTTTATTTTTTGTTATTTTTTTTTATATTATCAGATAGCAAACAAGCAGATGGGTCTCCTGGTGGAAGGAGTCAACCATCGCCTAAAGACACCAAAGATGTTAATGGTGCGTTGCTATCTTGTGGCGAGGTCTAATGCCACATGCATAAGTTTACCGGCTACCTTACCCTCCAAACCGGAACACGACAGCGACAAGCACTGACGCTATTGCGGCAGGAATAGGTAAGGCGGTGGTACCAGGCCCGGGTGAGACAATGCAGAACTCTACCACCTAGTAGCCACGATGGTAGTGACTCGATTATTATGTATGTAAAAGTATTTATATATGTATTTCTATGTATTAGTATCGTTGACTAACACCCATAACACAAGCAAATAATTTGCTTACTTTGGGGTAAGATCAGTCAGTGTAATTCGTTCCGTGAATATTTATATTGATTTATTTATATTTATTTATCCTATTCCAACAACATTACATTGTACATACATGTCAAAGTGATAACCTCCGTTTTTCCGTTGAATTACTTACTGATTACAGAGTGCTAAGTGTGAGTTTTTCTTTTCGCATTCGATCGTGAGCGCGTTTCGAGTTTACTAGGAATTTGTATGTGATTTGTACAGCGCCACCTAGTGATAAACTGGTTTCTCACGTTTACCACTAGGTGGCGCTGTACAAATCACATACAAATTCCTAGTAAACTCCAAACGCGCTCACGATCGAATGCGAAAAGAAAAACTCACACTTAGCACTCTGATTACTGTCTGTGTCTGTGGATACAATGCTTTAAAGCACAACATATCGTCGTTGATTTTTTTATATCATAAGATAGCAAACAAGCAGATGGGTCTCCTGATGGAAAGAGTCAACCATCGCCTATAAACACCAAAGATGTTAATGGTGCGTTGCTATCTTGTGGCGAGGTCTAATGCCACGTGCATAAGTTTACCGACTACCTTACCCTCCAAACCGTATTTCAGTATCAACGACGATATATTAATGGTATGTTGATACTGCAATACCGCGTAAATAAACAGTAGATAATCCGCGGATGTACAAAATATCAAATTTTATATTTATATTTGTATTATGATGTATTTTTAGCTTAATATAGATTGGATTCAATTAGATATTATTAGGTATATAAGCTCATTAATACACTTTTCAAAATAGCTAAAAGTTAAGACACGTATTTGATTAGTATTGGAAAAGATTTATAGTTTTTTCGTTCTCCTGTAAAATTTGCCCCGTTGGTCGAGTGGTTAGCGAACCTGACTACGCAATCAACGGGGCTCGGGTTCGATCCCCGACGGGGACAAGCATTTGTGTGATGAGCATAAATGTTTGTATTTCCGGGTTTGGGTGTTTATTAAATATATTCTGGTATTTATATATGTATTTCTATGTATTAGTATCGTTGATTAACACCCATAACACAAGCAAATATTTGCTTACTTTGGGGTTAGATCAGTAAGTGTAATTTGTCCCGTGAATATTTATTTATTTATATTTATTTATCTAAGTTACGCGATATAGTCTGTTGTTACTTACGCGGTATTGCAGAATCAACGACGATACGTTAATGGTATGTTGCTATTCGTGTGATAGGCATATAATGATGCATGACTTCCTTATCCTTCAAGGTATAATGTAATAGTTTCGAGCACTGGCATTATTGAAGAAGGAATAGGTAAATTTTGGTACGCTGGACTAGTTCGCATTTTACGATGTGCCACAACAACAAAAAGTTTGCGAGCCTTTAATTTTCTTGTTACTATCAAATCCGAACGCAGCCACACGGTAAGATCCTACCCTTATGTAGAATCAGCTATCGACAGAAATTTTTCCAAACGTATACGACTTAGGGATTTTCAAGAAAAGAGCTTACTCATTCTTAAAAGGCCGACAACGCAACTGCAAGACTCCTGGTAGTGTAGTTGTTTGTGGGCGGCGGTAATCACCATCAGGTGACCCCCCTGCCCGTTTGTCCCCTCTTCTATAAAAAAAAGATCCTGCGGAAGAACATCGGCGAGCTTAAATGTCTAATGACGTCACATAGTGAAATATGAACTACGGCACATTGTACCCAGCAGGAACAAATAAACGCGCGTTATCGCAACCTCTGACACGCGATAACAATGTTATTCACAGATAACTGATGTTTTTAACCTTTACACGAATTGGTTATGATAACTGCTTATGTAACTATATTATAGAAAGAAAAAAAGAAAGAAAGAAAGAAAGAATTTATTTATTTGCCAGAATATGGGTGTTACAAGTTATTAAAATTTGATTAAGTTACCAACATATTCTACCATGATATGGTGTGAAAATATTTTAAACTTAAAATTATTTATTATTAAATATAAATAAAATATTATTAAATATAAAAAAAACATTAACATATAGTGTCCCGTGATTTATAATGGGATTGCAAACTCGTAGAAAACTGAAGCTCTATTTCATAGATATATCCGCTTAAGATATATATGGCATGTGCTATGGCATAGACAATATTTTTCATGGTTCCGTACCTAAAAGGTAAAAACGTGACCCTATTACTAAGCCTCCGTTGTTTGTCTGTCCGTCTGACTGTCTGTCACCGGGCTGTATCTCATAAACCGTGATAGCTAGAAAGCTGAAATTTTCACAAATTATGTATTTCCGTTGCCGCCATAACAACAAATACTAAAAATAAAAAATATTAAATATTAATTAACCATACAATAAACGTTTTTATTTCGTATTTTTTGCTCAATATTAATAACTGTAACAGGTAGTAAAATTTTCACAGAATATTTAGTTTTATATTACACTAGCTGCAGCTAACAGCCAGCTGCATTATAAAAGTTTTTGGCAAATCCCGCGGGATCGCCTAACTTTTCCGGGATAAAAGAAGCCTATGTGCTATTTCAGGTCATCATCTACATGTGTGCCAAATTTCATTCAAATCCGTTCATTAGTTTTTGCGTGACTGAGTAACAAACATCCATTCAAACATCCAAACTTTTGCATTTATAATATTAATATAGATAAATAATAAATTATAAATATAAATAAATAAATATAGATTTCAAAATAAATAATTAAATAAAAATAAAGTAAATTTTAAAGGCGGACTCCCATACAACAAACGTAATTTTCAAGCGATTTTTTACTCGACCTTAATAAACTGGTAGAAATTTGAATAGGGATGGTACGGAACCCTTCGTGCGCGAGTCCGACTCGCACTTGGCCGGTTTTTTTATATATCATAACTATAAGATAGCTAACAAGCACATGAGTCACCTGTTGGAAAGAGTCAACCATCGTCTATAGATACCAAAGATGTTAACGGTGCGTTGCTATCTTCTGGCGAGGCCTGATGCCATATGCATAAGTTTACCGGCTACCTTACCCTCCGAACCGGAACATGACAGTAACAAGCACTGACGCTATTGCGACAGGAATAGGTAAGGCGATGGTACCAAATACCCGGACGAGATGTTGCGGAACTCTACCATCTAGTACTCACGACTGTAGTGCAATTTTACCCATTTTGTTTGCTAGCTGTAACAGTGGGAGTAGGTACTTTAGCATATCTATTAGCTCATATGGTATAGTTCCAAGTAAGGCAAAATAAACCGTATTACGAACAATATACAATATACTATTTATTAATGTCTAAAATGTGTTTTAAATAATAAGAAATCATGATACTTATTTCAATAATTATTACGTGTAAAGTTAAATGTTTGTTCAGTTGTATTTGAGGCTATGTGGGCTTCGATTAACAAGTATGGTATAGATTTGTAATATATGTATAAAGCTTAGACAGATAGACAGGCTCCATTCCCTAAAAATTGTTAAAACGAGTGCTGCGGTTTTCAGATTTCTCGATGAGTACACAAAATTGCTTTCTAAAAAAACCGGCCAAGTGCGAGTCGGATTCGCGCACGTTTATTATATATATTTTTTAATTTTTAGTGTGTGTTGTTATGGCAGCAACGGAAATACATAATTTGTGAAAATTTCAGCTTTCTAGCTATAAAGGTTTATGAAATACAGCCTAGTGACAGACAGACAGATGGACAGACAGACAACGCAGGCTTAGTAATAGGATCCCGTTTTACGGTTTAGGTACGAAACCCTAAAAATTAAGCCGGTTGACCCTGCAAGACATCCCTGAAACTTCCCGCTTAATTGAGATATTTTAAGCTCAAAGTAGCATAAACTTAAGTAGCAAATGCTTAAGCATACTTAGGAGGAACATGTAAATCTCTAATGAAATTTCCACCCCGTGCCAAATCGCTTTGAGGAATATACCATCTGCCATTCTACCAGGCAGATTGTTAGATGCGAACGGTTGGCTATACGCGCTCTACCATCATTACTAAGTCTTGTCCGAATATATGGTACCACCGCCTTACTTATTCAGGCGGAAATAGCGTCAATACTAATCCTTGTCGTATATCTTCATTTTGAAAATACTTTCCTGAAACCTTCACCCAGTATTGGAATACTTGTCGAGCGACGTTTAGTTCCGCGGTCACTTGGAAGTTAAGGCTAAATTACGCTTTAAAAATCTGGGAATTCTTTTTTATTTTATTTTATTTTATTTTTTAGTATCGATATAGGGAAGCGCTTGACCACGATCTCGCCTGATGGTAAGCTAAGATGAGGCCCAAGATGGAACGCGCTTCCCTAGAAGGTACCTGTTCACTCTTCTCTTGAGAATCCTCAGATTGTACTCGTCGAGGAACACAGACTCAGGAAACATATTCCAGTCCCTTAAGGTTCGGATCAAGAATGTACAGTCGAATCACTTTGTCCGCGTACGTGGAACGTCCACCATAAGGTGATGCAGGTATCTGTGCGCCTTGACAGATTATCAGGGCTATTTTTTGTATATCATAAGATAGCAAAGAAGCAGAGAGTCTCCTGATGGAAAGAGTCAACCATCGCCTATAGACACCCAAGGTGTTAATGGTGCGTTGCTATCTTGTGGCGAGGTCTAATACCACATGCATAAGTCTACCGCCTACCTTACCCTCCAAACCGGAACACGACAGTGACGAGCACTGACGCTACTGCGGCAGGAATAGGTAAGGCGGTGGTACCAGACCCGGGCGAGACAATGCAGGACTCTACCACCTAGTGAAGGCTAGGCAGTAACTCACACCATCCCATCGCTTACTGTTTTATAATGCGCAAATCCGGCCTCATATGAAGTACTGCTCTCATTTATGGGCGAGGGCTGCTGAGTCATTATCGTGTTCCGGTTCGGAGGGCGAGGAAGCCAGTAGACTTATGCATGTGGCATTGCCATCCCACCACACAGATAGCAACATACCATCGCTTGGTTCGTGAAAAAATTATGAAGATCTGATTTTGGGGTCCAGATATAAAAGAAATTGGAAATCAGTTATAGTTTTTCTACGTTTAAATTATAACATACATACATATCTTCACGCCAGATCCCTTAGAGAGAGGAGGGAGGGAGGAGGAGAGGGTGTAGAGAGAGAACCGAGTGCCTTACATCACGATCCTTGCAGGCTTGTCTCTCTTCTTCTACATTCATCACTCTCTTCACCTTCGGACCACCACATTCGGACAGTAATCGATCAATCTGATCATGGTATGACAGTCTTAGTCTTCCCCGGTACCTATGTTCTTCCATATCTGTTTTGTTAACCGTTCATCTACCATTCTTTCTACATGTCCGAACCAACGGAGCATGCCCTTTCTCATCTTTACAGCGACACTTTCTTTCAAGCCTAACCTCTCTCTCACTTCCACATTAGGTACGAACCGGAACGTTTAAATTATAAAATCGTATTTTACTAGACAAAAGACATTTGTTGGCCATACGACACAAGTTTACGCAAACATTAAATGTTTATACATGTGCTGTTTCATTACGCTTAAATTGTCGTGAAGCCCTAACATTTTAATTGTTACGACGTCAATATTTTCACGAATATTCGTCATAACTAAAAAACATGCTTAAAACTTACAATTCAACAAACAAGTCAATGTAGGTTATGCTCAAAAAAATATTGTAGGTTTGTAACAATAATTTTTCGATAAATGAATCCGTTTGTGAAATATTGTTGGCCCCGTGTTGGTCCCGGGGTTCTTTGAAGAATAGGCCAATTGCCGCTCTGCCAGGCAGGTCGTAAGAGGCGACCGATTCATTATACAAGTCACTACCATCGTGGCTACTAGGTGATAGAGTTCTGCACTGTGTTGCCCGGGTTTGGTACCACCGCCTTACCTATCCCTGCTGCCATAGCGTCAGTGCTTGTCACTGTTGTGTTCCGGTTTGGAAGATAAGGTAGCCGGTAAACTTACACACGTGGCATTAGACCTCGCCACAAGACGGCAACGCACCATTAACACCTTTGGTGTCTAGAGGCGATGGTTGTTTCTTTCCATCCGGAGACCCATCTGCTTGTTTGCTATCTTATGATACATTTAAAAAAAATGATGAAGTTAAAAGGAAAACTATCACAGCTAACCACCTTATGTTGGTCCGGGCCTACTTTGAAGATTAGACCATCTGCCGGTCTGGCAAACAGTTCTTAAGTGGCGATAACCAAATACGAGTCACTACCATCACAGCTACTAGGGGTAGATTTCTACATTGCCTCGCCCGGGTCTGGTACTACCGCCTTAACTATTCCTACCGTAATATCATCAGTGCTGTTTACTATCGTATTCCGATTTGGAGAGTAAAATAGCTTGTAAACTTACGCATATGGTATTAAGACCCCGCCATAAGGATAGCAATGCACCATTTGCATATTAGCTTCTATAGACGATGATTATTTCTTACCATCAGGAGAGCCGTCTTCTTATTTATTACTTATCATAAGGCTATCTTATCATAAGATAGCCTTATGATATAAAAACAAAAGCTGTTTCTTATATTTTACACTTTTAGTCGTCGGCATTTGGTGAAACTCCATTTGTAGTTTTGTTAATACACTTGTACTGTTTCACAAATTACATGTTATATGTGTTTTTTCAACTTTCCTACTTTTTAAATTTATTTAAATTTTATTCTGAAAGGCTCAAAATATAATTTTGTAATTTTGTAGAAAAATGTATAATGGGGATGTAGATGATGACATGATGAAATATTTGCACGCCATTTATTTGGTAAAGCAGGTTTAAAGTGCTGTATTTAGAAAGAACATCGTATGTAACCCTGATTTATGCAAAATAAATAAATTTGAAGTTTGAAGTAAATTTGTATTTTCTCAAAACACTCTGTAGTCGCCTCTGCGGTCTAGTGGTCCGGTGTCGGTGTTGACCACCTGAGGTCCAGAGTTCGTTTACCAGGTCAGTCAATCCAAAAAATGTGTTTTTTTTTCAGTTTTCTGACAAAAATAACGTTGCCCGGGATTGTATAAATGCCAGGTTGGTAACAGGTTTGCCACCCATTACTTTGTGGGATTTAAGTATATTCGGCGAATCGTGGGTGCAGGGGTTGTACCTCTGTCTGCCTCTTCGGAGATAGGAGCATGAAGATACTTTTTTTCTCAAAACAACTTTTTCAGTTGAGTCTATTTATATAGCATGCTATTTTACAAAAACCGAAGTAAAATTCTTTATTATGCAGACAAATATTGAACATAATAATAAAAAAATATTTTAGTGCTGTAAATCTCCTGAGAATGCTAAAAGGAGCGGGTTCCCATATGTTTTATTGGACTAATTCAAAGCAATGCCTTTGTGTCGCGCCTTTGTTAAAAGTAAAGAAAAGGGGTCACACAAGGACGTCTACTTGGACCATTATTGTATTATAATTGTACGTTGACCGTATAGCAAATATGTGGTGACACTTTGAGAAAACTTTCATGTATTTATTTTTAATATGAAGTTATACATTATTATGATTAGAAATATTATCCAGAATCAGTTGTTGACATGAAGTATACGTATTTGATTTTACTAGTATTTTTTTTGATTGCTGATGTTTGTCATTTCTTTATCAGAACTCAGAAGTACTTCATTCGATAAAACTTTTTACCAGTTATTTTGACGTGTTAACTTTTTTTAACTAATACTAGATCAGAAACGTGGCCACACACTGAAAAGATCCGGCGGAAGAAACCTATGCTTTGACGCCTCCAAGGATTTGGATGAAATTTAGTATAGAAGTAGCTTATGTTCATAGCTGTTTTTCTGCCGTCCTGAGATGTACGACAGGAAAACATTTTTTAGAAAGGACGCTTCGCAAGATTGTTTCCATAAACCTTTCAAGTTATTGGGATTGGAAGTCGGTTTTTGTAGTATTTCTAGTTTTTTTTTTATCATAAGATAGCAATAGCATAAGATAGGATCGCCAATAGACACGAAGGATCTTTATAGTGCATTGCTATCCATATGGTGGGATGACAAGACAAGAATTAACGCTAATGTGGCAGATATAGGTGGTACCAAATACCCGGATGAGATGTTGTAGGATTCTATCACCTAGTAGTCACAATGTCAGTGACACGTATAACCAATCAGTCACCTTTTTTGTACCGCCCCGTTGGTCGAGTGGTTAGCGACCCTGGACTACGCGATCAACGGGACTCGGGTTCGATCCCCGACGGGGACAAGCATTTGTGTGATGAGCATAAATGTTTGTATTTCCGGGTTTGGGTGTTTATTAAATATATTCTTGTATTTATAAATGTATTTCTATGTATTAGTATCGTTGACTAACACCCA
Organism: Apodemia mormo; assembly: GCA_036924255.1. Taxonomy (NCBI): domain Eukaryota; kingdom Metazoa; phylum Arthropoda; class Insecta; order Lepidoptera; family Riodinidae; genus Apodemia; species Apodemia mormo. The sequence continues at coordinate 4,313,008 of JAUPFN010000023.1, forward strand.
TAACACAAGCAAAATAATTTGCTTACTTTGGGGTTAGATCAGTCAGTGTAATTGGCCCGTGAATATTTATTTATTTATTATTTATGTCCTGCCTGGAAGAACGACAGTTGATCTATTCTTCAAAGGAGCCCGGACTAATGGGCTTAATAGTACATCCACTATGGATTAACGATATGACGTCCTGTGATGTCAGGGTGGTCTATGTTTGTTTGATTTATCGGTAACAAATATGGGAGCATGTACCTGTTTAAGAATGAATTACGAGAGACAGTACCGTATAAAAATGATAAAGGACATATGCGGACATGTTGAGAATAGCAGGTAAAATGTTAACAAAATAAATTTAAAAAATATTTTTATTATATATTCACATGATATCAATAAAATTAATTCCGTAGCGTTGAAAGGGCAATGACCAGAACAGATGTAAGAGTTGTGATTGATAATGTATGCGAATAAGTACGTTTTTTTTTTATCACATAAGATAGCAAACAAGCAGATGGGTCTCCTGATGGAAAGAGTCAACCATCGCCTATAGACACCAAAGATGTTAATGGTGTGTTGCTATCTTGTGGCGAGGTCTAATGCCATATGCATAAGTTTACCGGCTACCTTACCCTCCAAACCGGAACACGACAGCGACAAGCACTGACGCTATTGCGGCAGGAATAGGTAAGGCGGTGGTACCAGACCCGGGCGAGATCTTGGATTTGCTTTTAGCAAAGATAGATCACTTTCTTCATTTTTGTTTATTTTATAGGATGCCAAACAAGCAGATTGTTCTTTAGAAACTAATGCGTATAGACATCAAGTACATTAATGGTGCGTTGCTATCTGTATGGCTGGATTGGATTACCACATGCATAAGTTTACCAGCTACCTTACCCTTTAAACTAAAACACGACAGCAATAGGTAAGGCGGTGGTACCAGATCCGGGTGAGACAATGCAGAACTCTACCACTTAATTAATGTTTATTTACCTCAGAACTCGGTCATTTATGAAGCGATTTTAAAAATTTTTTTTTTTTAAAAAGGTATACTTCTCACGTGCTTCCTTTTATTATTATTAATTTGGTGATTAAATATATACATATAATAAAATCGTAGGAATGTCAAAACTGTACATTGAATATTTTTTTTAAAAAATACTTGGGGTGTGATCTACAATCAATACCGAAGCCAAAAATATAGTTTTTAGAATTTTTGTCTGTTTGTCTGTATGTATGTCCGGGGTAAACTCAAAAAGTACTGCATGGATTTACTTAAAATTTTGCATGAATATTACTCATAGGTCGGGTCAATATATAGGCTACATATTATCACGCTATCACCTACAGGGAAGGAGCAGTGCGGAGTAAACGAAGTCCGCGCGGACGAAGTCGCAGGCAACAGCTAGTTAAAAAATAATATTATGTAATTTGGTGGTGGGTTTCATATATATAGGAATTAATGGGAATTCGGTAGCTGCTGTTTTACTGCATAAAACATTTCATAAATTAAACTCGTTAGTATAATTATACAATCCAGTAACTTCTATTTCCATTGTTAATATTTTACAGTACTCAGTTTTGGTAAATTAAATTCGGTGATATACTTGAAAACAATTTACTTCTAATTTTACAGTTACAAAACTTTTCAATACTTTAACTCGTTACAGAATCATCGATTCACAAATCACGATTGACCTCTTTGAGTTGAGTCCTTCATTTACAAATATTAGCTTTCTCTTTATTTATTATTACCTTCATTTACAAATATTAGCTTTCTCTTTATTTATTATTACCTTCATTTACAAATATTAGCTTTTCTTCCTTGGCAATGTAATCTTTGGCTGTGTTGTTAAAGACAATTGCGCGAACGGTGGAGTATGAAATTTAGTTTCATACTCCACCGTCCGCGCAATTGACTCAAAAAATTGTGTTTATAAAAGGTTTATTCTTTGTGTATGTATACTTATAGTATTATTGAAATATGAACACGTATCTATTGTATTTACACTTTAAATCAAAAAATGCTTGACCTTGGAATGTGGAAGGTAGAGCACTACCTCAAGGCTTCGCTTATGAAGCGTGCAAAATTTAAACGCTATATATCGACTATCGTCGATTTGAGAGATCACGCCGCGTAGCCCAAAACCTCTCGTTTATATTGTCTAAAATACGTCTATTCGATTTACTCTGCTACGAATTTGACGTAACTCGTAGCACGTCTACATTATGTTACGCCTATGGAAGTGAAATTCTTGTAGCGCTTAAGAAATACAGTTCAATTATTTTACGGCCGGTTTCCGAAACGTAAATCAATTTTAACAAGCAATTAATTTGTGTTTAACATATTTTTTACAAACAAATGATTTGTTAAACGCGGATAAATTGCGCGTTAAAATTAATTTGCGTTTAGGAACCCGAGCGTTAGTATTTATTGTAGACCATTAACTCCTAGGTTTGAATCTTATTTATATGGAGACCGAAAACAATTATTATTTAACAAGCTGTGCCCGCGACTTCGTCTGCGTGGAAAATTTTCGAAAAAAAATCAGCCTCAGTTACTCCCTGTCACATCAGCTATCTGCTAGTGAAAATCCCGTCAAAATCGGTCCAGCCGTTCCAGAGATTAGGCGAAATAAAGAGACACACAGATAGACAGCCAAAAATTGTAAAAAATGTTATTTTGTTATGTTATGTACCGTGTATACATCCATGTGCATTTAGTAAAAAGCGGTTATTTTAATATTACAAACAGACACTCTAATTTTATTTATTTGTCTTTGTATAGATAATAAAAAATATCATCACGCCGGTTCCTTTGCAGGTAGGCAGAGTGAATTGAAAATCCTTGAGACTCTCCGGTTCACCATAACTTACCGAGTCATTAGTAGGTGAAAAGAGTGGCAATCCGAATCGCCGGATTTTATCGACCATTACCTAAGTGGTAATAGTCAATAAAATCCGGAAAACAAATAAAAAAAATATCTAACGATGACCGGGCTGATTTTATGTGCCCATTCGAGGTACAAAGGTGAGAGAAGATTACACCACCAGACTCCGTGCTGGCACTGAGATTTGATTGAGAAACACCTAAGTAAAACGTTTCCCCTGCAACGGTATCGAACCCGAGTCTTCATGATTTTAGTCGAAGACGCTATTACTTAGGTCGAGGTTTATATGATAAATATTCACGGGACAAATTACACTTACTGATGTAACCCCAAAATAAGCAAATTATTTGCTTGTGTTGTGGGTATTATTAGTCAACATAGATAGAGATAAGTATTTGTACTTTTACCCGACCGTGCAAGAGGAAGGGTTATGTTTTCAAGTGTATACGCATATCCCTACTAATATAAATGCAAATGTAAGTTTTTTTTTTTTTTTTTTTATATTATAAGATAGCAAACAAGCAGATGGGTCTCCTGATGGAAAGAGTCAACCATCGCCTATAGACACCAAAGATGTTAATGGTGCGTTGCTATCTTGTGGCGAGGTCTAATGCCACATGCATAAGTTTACCGGCTACCTTACCCTCCAAACCGGAACACGACAGCGACATGCACTGACGCTATTGCGGCAGGAATAGATAAGGCGGTGGTACCAGACCCGGGCGAGACAATGCAGAACTCTACCACCTAGTAGCCACGATGTTAGTGACTCGTTAGCCAATCGGTCGCCTTTTACGACCTGCCTGGCAGAACGGCAGTTGGCCTATTCTTCAAAAAAAAGCTTTTAACGCGAAAACCACTTAACTGAACATCATGAAACTTTGTACACATAGTCTTGGAGGTATTAGAAGTAACATAGGATATATTTTATTTAAAAAAATGCGAGTGAAGCCGCGGGTAAAGGATAGTATGCATATTACTTTGGCACACTCTGTAGCCTAATGAGTAAGCTTGAGAGGTATCATTAAACTGTGAGGGTGCTATAGGATATTTAATTTTAAGATGTAGCAATAGGATATAGATTTTTAGAGAAACCCGACTGCACTAGATGGATGGTTATACCTTAAAAACAACAAAGAAAAATATCGACACGCGTGATTTGAACCTGCGACCATCTCCCTAAAGCCGAGACGCTCTTCCACTGAGCTAGTGTCAAAAGGCTCGAGGCGGCGAAATTCTTCTTTGCTATATGATCGATTACGTCGATTGTACTGATCGCTAGCTATACATACGTATAACTAGTTAAATGAGTTCATCGTTACAGATGAAATTCACATTTATAATTTTTATCAGTACTTTCGTATTTCTAATTATTATGTGTGTTGTTATTTGCGTGGGTGTATTTTTCTTTGTTGTTTTTAAGGTTTTTCCAGTTTCGCAAGCACGGGGTGAGTGCTATAACACAAATATAAAAAGGATGGTTATGTTTTTTCGAAACGGGTCGTAGTCGTTTACTTCTAATAATTTTATTAAAAATGAATAAACTTAAAAACTACATTACCTAGATACATAAATCTACGCATGCCAGATAATTCATAAGCATATAATTTGTTTTGTTTGAAACTAGGTTAGTTCAGTTATTTGTCTAGAATTTTTTTTGTTACTTACAATACGTGTAGTACTCGTTAAAATGCTCATAAAAATATTCATTCATAATTATAGTGTTATTACCGTGCTGCATAACGACAATGTACCTTGTGACCGCCCCGTTGGTCGAGTGGTTAGCGGCCCTGACTACGCAATCGACGGGGCTCGGGTTCGATCCCCGACGGGGACAAGCATTTGCGTGATGAGCATAAATGTTTGTATATCCGGGTTTGGGTGTTTATTAAATATATTCCAGTATTTATATATGTATTTCTATGTATTAGTATCGTTGACTAACACCCATAACACAAGCAAATAATTTGCTTACTTTGGGGTTAGATCAGTAAGTGTAATTTGTCCCGTGAATATTATTATTATTATTATTATTATTATTATATCTATATTAATATTTTAAACGCGAAAGTTTGGATGTTTGGATGGATGGATGTTTATTACACAATCACTCAAAAATTATTGAACGTATTTGGATGAAATTTGGCACACTGGTAGAGAATAACCTGAAATAGGCTACAATTTATCCCAGAAAAATGAAATGTTCCTGCGGCATTCACCAAAAACTTTTTTAATGCAGCGGACTACACGGTTCAGTTGGTAGATAATAATTGAAACATGCTCTATTCGTAAGTCAAAGATGATATTTAAAAAAGCATCTTCACGCCCATATCCCCGGAGGAGTAGGCAGAGGTACAACAAATGCACCCACGATTAGCCAAAGATAATTGGTCCCACAAATGTGATAGGTGGCAAGCCTATCGCCAACCGGGCACTTTCCAATCCCGGGCAACTTTGTGTTTCTCAAAAAACTGAAAAAACACTTTTCTTATGTGCCCGACCCCGGAATCGAACCCAGGACCTCATGTAGTCACGCCAACGCTGGACCACTAGACCACAGAGGTGACAAGATGATATTAAGGTTGTTATAATTATTTAAATCGTCTTCCGTAAAAATAACCGTTTTTGGCGCTGGTAAACCTTAAATCAAGAAGTGGCAGCTGACAACCCTACTTACAGGCAACCCACAGACCACACAAATACTAATAGACACGGTTTTGGGCGCAAAATGCGTAACGGCTCATATGAGCAAATCTATGTAAATATCAAACGCTCTTAGATATATTATATCATAAAAAAAGAAATTTGCCATATTGTGCTATTTTATAGTGTCAAATAAAAAGCTAAGGCTTAAAGAATATCTCTGGAGAGATTTTATTTCATCGGTAGGTATTTCAACTGTATTTCTCTGTGTAAATGCAAGCGACACTGACAACCTAAGAAATTGCCTTGAAAGGCGTATCCAGTTTAATCTGTGAGGCCACCTAATAAAATTACTTCATATTTTTTGAAAAGTCGGTTGGCGACTTACTTGTAGCTATTGCACTTGTATTTGGAGCCACAAAATATTATACCGCAATTTACGGCACTATAACTGATTACGATACAGTGTCACTAGCGGGACTCTATAAAATTTTTAAAACATTTTTGCATTTTTTTTTGTATAAAACCACTAATTTTTAATCTATTCATTTTACTAGCGATCGCTGTGTGGTCGAAATTCGACCTTGGACTAAACAATGAAATTTCTTTTACATAAAGAATATAACACACACTACATTAATTTTACATACATGATGTATGTAAAATGAATGTAATGTGTGTTATATTTTTTTAATAAATTAAATAAATAAATAAATATTCACGGGATAAAATACACTTACTGATTTAACCCCAAAGTAAGCAAATTATATGCTTGTATTATGGGTGTTAGTCAACGATACTAATATATAGAAATACATATATAAATACTAGAATATATTTAATAAACACCCAAACCCGGAAATACAAACATTTATGCTCATCACACAATGCTTTTCCCCGTCGGGGATCGAACCCGAACCCCGTCGATTGCATAGTCAGGGTCGCTAACCACTTGACCAACGGGTCGTTCAATTAATTAATGTATTTTAATGCCTTTTATTTAAAAATGTTTATCGAATCCTCTACAATGTAAGCCTTTAAACCTCGAAGTTCAAACTGTGCAGCTCCCCGCGCCGCCGTCGGGCCGCTAGTTCACTTCAATAAGGATCTATATATTAGAGTCGAAGTTTGAGATCTAACTGCAACAAATATAATAATCCGGTGGGAGGGATGTCTTATGCCACGCTCCCGGCTGAATGGGTACCACCACCTTGCTTGTTTCTCCCGTGAAACAGCTTTGCTGTGTTTCGGAGAGAAGGGCAAGACAGGCAGTGTAATTACTGGCACCGAGACTTAACATCTTGTGTCTCAGGATAGGCAACACATAAACGAGTTGCCTGGGCCAGTTCCAGGTAAACTAGTTTATATTCATTTGTAACGTCGACCACTTACCATCAGGTGGCACTTCTGCCAGTGTGCCTATCTAACATAAAAATCTCCACCCTTTTTTAAAACATAACAAATGTTAAAAAAATACCCTATAGATTGTGATTCCTTTGTCAAATAGCAAAATATGCGACCAATCGGGACATGCGGGACGCTTCCAACATTTTCTGGGATTATTTTATTAATTCTTGCAAAGCGGGATTACATCCAGCATTACGGGACGGTCCGGCGATTACGGGACGGTTAGCCGCCTTATCTAAGCCCCCAGTTCGTGAAAAACGAACGAACGAACGAAACGCGTCACTATTATTATGATAACATCAGTACCTGTCATTGTCGACCCTTACACAGCGTGGCAACATATCATTAACAAAGAAAATCTAGCCTAGATCTGGCTATAACACCCCACGTATTTATTGATCGCGTTCGGCCCCTTTCCACGACCCCAAATACGTCTGATCTGTTGCGAATTTTAAATGTTCTTAACCAACAAGTTGACAATACACTAGGGTAGCCAACTCCATATTTGAAAAACTAGGAATTGAAGTTGGAATAACAAGTACAATTCAGTTTATGCATAGGATGCAGTAGTACCTATATTAACAGTAGTTAAATTCATTTGTAATGAAAATGAAAGTAATATTAATAAGCATATTTTGTATTTTTTTTTTTTTTATTATATTTAAATAAAATTAACTAAGTAATTAAAATACACAAATAAAGACGCTACTTAAAAACTAGCTCAGGATACTTTAAAAACGAGAACATGTCCTGGAAAAATAGGAAAGTTGGTAACTCTACAATACACTAAAGAACGTACTTTATTTCTGTATTTTTGTAATAAACTAGTGATCGCCGGTGGTCTATATTCCGCCATAATGCAAGTGGTAATTAATTAATTTTATTTTATTTATTTTATTTTAATTATTTTATTTAATTTTAAATATTTCATTACACGTCATATACAATGAGTAACAAAATCCCTATCCGACTCTGAACGGGCGTATAGGTAGGTCAATGACATTGATTGCTTGTCAAAAAAATCTGTAACCCTGCGGGTTATCCCTGAAAACTCTCGCTAAATTGAGGTATTTTAAGCTTAAACAAGCAAAAACTATACCTAGACAGAGATTTTTGAACTCACAGAGTTCAAGAATCTAAAATTTGTGAAAATGACAATACTTTATTTTTGAAAGGCTGTGTATTTTCAAAATGATGATGAATTTTTATCTTTAAAATGGAATTCAATTTTTGAGCTTTAAAATATTTTATTAGTTACAAAATCGATAGGTTGAAAAATGTCAGAGAAATGTCAAAAATACTTTATTTAATTTTCGTCATAGATGAATCCCAAACAGACGATTTTGATCCGATTTACGGTATTTAACAACTGCGTTAAATACCGTAAATCGGATCAAAATCGTCTGTTTTTAAGTAGAAGAGCTGATTAGATTTTTAAATCAACCGGTATATTTACATGAAAGTTATTTTAAAAATATGAAATAAGTTTGTTGCAATATGTAACCATATTTACATTAGCTTTAACTTTTTAAAACTTAATTTGATTTTGATTTCTGAAACGGCATTCAATGAAGGTTTTTAAGCACTAAAATAAAAGTCAAAAAATTATTGGTTGAAAAATTTCAAAATTATGCCGAAAAAACACTTTTTTATAATTTTCGTCAAGGATAACTCCCTAAAGATAAACAAATTTTCATACAATTTATGGCATTGGACGCAGTTTTTCAAGAAAAAAGCTGATTAGTAATGGTGTTTAACAAGTACATTAATCTAAAAGTTATTCAAAACACAATAATATATTGTTTCGCCGATTTTTTTAGGTATTTTCAAAATTTGCTGGGCCAAATTTATTCAGATTTTCAGGATGTCTTAGTCTAAGTCAATCGAATGCTATCAACTGCATATACAGACACACATCCGCGCGCACATACACAGATGCATACAGACATACTGATATCATCGTGAAAATAGTTGAAAAAGGTTCCTAAGACCTGAAAATGTGAAGATCTGGTTAAAACTCGATTTTGGAAGATTGGGGCAAAATCAGTAGCGGGATGCTAAAAAAGAATAAAATTACGTATTATTCCCGGGAGGGATTTGGCGCGAAAATATGTATGTAATTATGTATGTACATATGAAATTATTCTATTCATTAAAATTGAAGTATTATGGTATATTAAAAACCTTCAATATTTCTAAAATTTAGGATATACCGTAGAGTCTTCCTGATCAGCCACCATTAAAAATTAGGGGTTTCTGGATTATTGGAATATTTGGATTATTGGATTATATAGAATAAATCATATCATCTAAATGAAATAAAGCATTTTATAAAAAGAAAACATATATATTATTAGTTACATATAAGTATATTGCATATAAATGACATATTTTACAATAAACTGCAGCATGCAGCCCGCTGCATAATAAACATTTTTGGTGAATCCCATGAGAAACACTCATTTTTCGGGATATAAAGTAACCTATTTGCTATTCCAGGTTATCATCTACCTGTGCGCCAAATTCCATCCAAATCCGTTCAGTAGTTTTTGCGTGGTTGAATAACAAACATCCATTTATCAATTCAAACATTCGAGCTATCGCGTTTATAATAATATTGTTGCGAATAATCTAGAAACGTGAAGAGTTGGAACGCTGGAGAGATTTAGAAATAAAAGAAAGAGATAGCTACTCCTATTGCTAAACAAATAGTTGAGCGCAACCCGAATAGCTATGCCATAATGGATCTTCTCTTATAGAGCATAAGGCGAATAGCACAGGGCATAGGGAAAATAGCGTGTACTAGGACTTGTTTATCATAAATTGTTTACAATTAGAATTATTTATTGTTTACGCGATAAATTTAGATTTTTCGGGAACCAGATAGAACTTTACCCTGGGTATAAATAAGTATGTGTTGACAAATAGAAAGCAATTTTTAATAATTTTAAAATAGAAGAATAATACGAGCGACCAGTGTGAAGCGAAGTGACCAATATGTAGTACGGTGAATAAGAAAAGTGTTTTCGTTTAGCGTAGTCGGTAAAGTTTAGTGTTAGTACAGCGAGTGTGACAAGTATGTATAGTGTATTTACGTTAGCTCATCAGTGTATTTACGTATTTCATCGTAGTTTATTGTACCTTAGTGTTGTAAATACACGGTTTTAATATAAGTGGCGTTTTCCATAAAATTACGAACCCGAAGCGCATAACAATATTAAAATAGATTAACTAATCAATTGAGGTATGTTTTTTGCAATTCATTTTATATTTCAAAGATAAGAGTTCTAGGTTGCCGTTATCTTTACATTTTCAACTATTATATCTTTACTACAATAGTTAAATATTTACATGCTCTTATGATAATTTTTGTCATACTGATGCCGGTGCGCAAGCGCAGAATGAGAGCAGGGAGGGGCGAGCGCAGTGGTGGCGCAAGATCTATAAATTTATGTGGACAAGATACATTTTGCGGGACCATCTGCACGCAACGCAAGTTCGATCAGCGGGGATTCCTCGCGAGCGAAAGCGACGCGAGCACTATTTTCGGCGCGTTCATGGCTTTTGAGTAATACATTTCTCCGTGACGCGAGGCCCCTCGAACCGCGAGGCCATGAGCTGTGGCCCACGTCACCCACACCTCTGGGTGTGCGGAAGGTGCCGAATTATTAGACGTTTCAAACTACTGAAGTGCCGGATTAGGAGACTCTACTGTACTTCAATTTTTTAAACTGAAAAATACCACTTGAAATTAGCGGCCGTGGTGTATTTGATGTCGTACCCGCCTGTTTTTACTCGATTAAGTAAAAGAAAATTATATCTGTAGGGCACGCGAACGAAATAGCGGGAAACGTGTAGATTTATATGAATATCCAATAAAAAAATTGGAAACTTAAGAAAGAAAAAATTTGACACGACTGAATTTGAAATAGCGGCGTTGCCTTAAAACTGTCCTTAAGACAAGGTCACTGGTTCAAATTTAAAAATGATTTTTTTTTTATATCATAAGAAAGCCAACAAGCAAATACTGAGCTACTGATGGAATAGTCAACCATCGCCTATAGACACCTAAGATGGTATTGTTATCCTGGTGGCGAAATCTTAATGCCAAATGTTAAAGTTTTCCGGCTACCTCACCCTCAAAATCGAAACACGACAGTGACAGGAATTTCCGCTATTGCTGCAGAATTAATAGGCAAGGCGGTGGTGGTATGCAAGAAATGTGGAATGGGCAAGGATTATGCCACATGCATAAGTTTAGCGGCTACCTTACCTTCCAAACCGGAACACGATAATTGCAAGCTCTGAAGCTATTGCGGCAGGAATAAGTAAGGCGGTGGTACCAGACCCGGGCGAGACAATGCCAGGGTCTGGTACCACCTCCTTACTATCACATAGTAGCCACGATGGTAGTGACTCGAATAGTCAATCGTTCGCCTCTTACGAACTGCTAGGCAGAACGGCAGATAGACTATTCTTCTAAAGGAGCCCCCAAGCAGCAATCAAGCATGTTTAATACCCATAAAGCAGCTCATATAGAACTTAAAGTTCTATTGCAGCCGTACAATGGTGTAAAAAGATGCTTTTATCGGTATAAGAGACCTTTATGAGTTTTTATACAGCCTAATGCTGTACAAGACCTTTCTTAATTTTCTTAAAATTTTCACTCCTTGTCGGTTCGGGCCCGAACCGACAAGGAGTGAAAATTTTCCTTTATTATGTTTTTAAGTTTTCGCTAGCACGGGGTCAATGCTTAAATATTTCGACGGGTCCCAAGAACAAAATCGTATGGAGAGATCAGACGGGACTGGTTTTATAATAAAATTCACATTAAACACGCATAAAGCTACAAGACAATATATTTTTTATATTTATTGGTCTATTATTTTTGAAAATACTCAAGTGAACATCATCTTATCAACAATGTACTCCCACAAACAAACATATTGTTATTTGGTAATTTTGTAGATACGATTTTGTTCTTCGGACCCGTCGATTTTATAGTTAAAAAAACGCCACGCTCATATCGCAGAAGATGGTTGAGCTAGGCGGAGATGCAAAGCATCCACTGTTGGTCAACGATATTTACTATCTAATTACTGCTGTTCTGCAATGTCTCGCCCAGGGTATATGGTACGGTACTTAGTCGTACTTTTCCTGCCGCAACAGCGTCAATTCTTGTCATTTTCGTATTCCGATTTGGAAAGTAAGAATGCCGGTATACTTTCGCATGTGGCGTTGCCATCTCGCACCAAGAATAGCAACGCACCATTGACGTCTATAAGCGATAATTTCTCTTTCCATCAGAAGACTCATTTGATTGTTTGGAAAGGGAGTCCGGATCACGGCTGGGGAGAAATGTTTTAAAAATAGTGATAATATCACAAAATAGGATTGTCCCCTTTCCATCGGGAGAACCACAGTCTGTTTGTTTGCTATCCTATGATATATAATAAATAATGAATAAGTATACATATAAAGAGGGAGGGGAAGGAGGGGGGGGGGGGAGGTCAGGGAGCCAGACCCCTTGCCTTTAGCGAAAAAATATGTATGCGCGGAACAGAACAGATATCACAACTCGCATCCGACATGGGATATCCGTGTGTATATAAAATATCTGGATAACCGACTATCGAAAACTTAGTTCGGAATTTTTTTATGGTATATTAATAGACCGGGCTCCCAGGAACAAACTTTTTTGATTACTAACAAGCTGTTTTTTTGTGAACAGCTTCGTTTTGACGAGACAAACATCTTTTCTATCTTCGAAAAATCTCAAATTGGGTAGATAATAAAGTTATGGGGCTTTGAAAACTTTGATTCGGTGAAGGAAAAATATTAATAACAATAATTATTTTTTGACTTAAATCGCTTGAATATATTGTGAAAAACACGATGAAACTTTTGTCTTACACATTCGATGTTTTTTTTGGCGAGTCCTCCGCCCTAAAATTTCGGAATTATGAGATGTTTAAATTGCTATTAATTAATGTAATAAAAACCCAATTTTCTCACAAAAGCCTGTTAATTATTATTGTTATTCAAGGGTAATATTGTCCTACACGTAAAGTAGAAACTTTTCTTAGTCCAACACTCTAAAGTTTTCTTTTTTATCTATCTTTATTAGTTACCTGATTCGAGATTTTTCGAAGATAGAAAAGATGGTTGTCTCGTCAAAACGAAGCTGTTCACAAAAATTTAGCTTGTTAGGAAACCAAAAAAGTTTGTTCCAGGGTTCCAGGGTTCAATGTATTATATATTTTCTGTAAAAGAAGCCTAACCCCAACCCAAACCCCAACATACAAAAATTGCTTGTTTAAATGTATTAGATAGATAGATGTCTTATTGATGTGTTTTCGTATGTATTAATTAACAATATTTAAAAAGTATCTTCACGCCCGTATCCCCGAAGGAGTAGGCAGAGTTACAACAAGTGCACCCACGATTAGCCGAAGATACTTGGTCCCACAAATGTGATAGGTGGCAAGCCTATCGCCAACCGGGCACTTTCCAATCCCGGGCAACTTTGTGTTTCTCAAAAAATTGAAAAACCCTTTTTTTAATTGCCCGACCCGGGAATTGAACTCAGGACCTTATGTGGTCAACGCCAACGCTGGACCACTAGACCACAGAGGCGATAACAAGACAATATTTAACGTATATTTGCGTTATTCGTGTAACTTCTGTGATATTGAAAAAGAAACATCTTCACCTAATTACATCAAATTTAATCATATTTCGTGTTGTAAATATTTCGGTAATGTCGGTAATTAAGTTATCACATTAGATTAATAGCTTCTTAACTCGCACGCTTATTAACTAAATAGCTTTGATAGTTTTGATTGTGTTACATAAATAAATAAATATTGTTGGGCAAATCATACTATTTGCTCTAACCCCAAAGTAAGCAAATATTTGCTTATGACATCCTATTCTTTAAAAGAGCAATACTTGTACATATATTTGTATATAATTGGTTTCTCTGAAACGGTTCAAAATATTTTGACGAAATTTCGTACTTAGTCTTAAAGTATCTTCACGTCTGTATCTCTGAAGGGGTAGTCAGAGGTACAACAAGTGCACCCACGATTAGCGGAAGATATTTGGTCCCACAATGTAAGTAACATGATAGATGGCAAGCCTATTCTCAACTGGGCACTTTCCAATCCCGTTAACGTTGTTTTTATCAGAAAACTGAAAAAACACATTCTTTCACACCCAGGAATCGAACCCGAGACCTCACGTGGTCAACTCTGGTCTCTGACACCGGACCACTAGACCAGGGAGGCGACTACAACACGAAGATGCATAATATTATAGTGAAAAAAGCCGATTCATATACTTTTTTTTATATCATAAGATAGCAAACAAGCAGATGGGTCTCATGATGGAAAGAGTCAACCATCGCCTATAGACACCAAAGGTGTTAATGGTGCGTTGTTATCTTGTGGCGAGGTCTAATGCCACATGCGTAAGTTTACCGGCTACCTTACCCTCCAAACCGGAACACGACAGCGACAAGCACTGACGCTACTTCTGCAGGTAATGCAGAACAGTACCACCTAGTAAATACGCCTCACTTTTTATATACGTCAATGAACTATTTGATGATTAATTATTTATTACTAGCTGTTGCCCACGACTTCGTCCGCGCGGACTTCGTTTACTTCGCACTGCTCCTCCCCCGTAGGTGATAGCGTGATAATACGTAGTCTATATGTGGACCCGACCTGTTAGTAATATTAATGCAAAATTTGAAGTAAATCCATGCAGTACTTTTTGAGTTTACCCCGGACATACATACAGACAAACAGACAAAAACTAAAAACTATATTTTTGGCTTCGATGTCGATTGTAGATCACGCCCCAATTATTTTTTAAAACAAATATTCAATGTACAGTTTTGACTTTCCTACGATTTTATTTTTAGATATAGATATTTCATAGGGCAGCAAACGAGCAGATGGTTCTCCCGATGGAAAGAGATAATCGAATAGACATAGACGCCTAATTATTATTAATGCGGTGTGTGGTGCGGTTGGAATGCCACAAGCATAAGTTTATCGGCTACCTTACTCTCCAAACAAAAACACGGCAGTAATTGACACCGAAACCCTTTTGATACGTAACACAATTATCCAGTTAGTTGTCACGATCTTAGTGACAAGTATAAACCTTTTTTGCCTTTTACAAGATGCCTAGTAGTAAACCAGTCTAACAGTTCTTAAAAAAAGCTTGGAAGGGCGTATATCTATTTTGTGATATTTTCCCCGTGCTGGACCCGACTTCCCCGTGTTGGTTCCGCGCTCCTTTGAAGAATAGGCCAACTGCTGTTCTACCAGGCAGGTACGATCTGCCTGGTAGAACAGCAATTGGCCTATTCTTATAAAGACCTATAAAGGCGACCGATTGGCTACATCTATATACATATAATAAAATCGTAGGAAAGTTAATGTATGTCCGGGGTAAACTCAAAAAGTACTGCATGGATTTACTTCAAATTTTGCATGAATATTACTAACAGGTCTACATATAGGCAAAATATTATCACACTATCGCCTACGAGGGAGGAGCTGTGCGGAGTAAACAAAGTCCGCGCGAACGAATTCACGGGCAACAGCTAGTAAGTCAATAAAATCGTGACTACTAGGACTAGTAGCGTTTTGCATTGTCTCTCCCGGGTCTGTTAACACCGCCTTATCTATTCCTGCCACAATAGCGTCAGTGATTGTTACTATCGTGTTCCGGTTTGTAGGGTAAGGTAGCCGGTAAACTTATACATGTGACATTAGACTTCGCCACAAAACAGCAACGCACCATTAACATATTTGGTGTCTATTGGCGAGGGTTGATTTTTTTCATCAGGAGATCCATCTGCTAGTTTGCTATCTTATGATATAAAAAAATATATATCAGTATTTTTAAAACATTCCTACCCAGCCGTGATTCCGACTCTCTCTTTTATATCATAGAGTAACAAACCGACCGGCCGAGCCCCGTTGATTGCGTAGTCAGGGTCGCAACCACTCGACCAACGGGGCTGTCATCATTAATTATTATCGCCAACCGGTTTCGCCTTTTACGGTATCTGGCGAGGCATCGCGACAAAGGGGAAAAAACTGGTTTGCTAAATCACGTTTTTTTGTATTGATTATTAAATAACAATTTAAAGAAAATTAAACGATATACCTGAAGATATTATCTAAAGAATGTGCTAACTCATTACATGATAGAATGTACTTTACTCGATCATATAAAATTCCGAAAACAGGCTAAAAATCTCTAAAACAAATAATTTGTTAATAATATTTCTAATCTTCCACATGATTTTTATATGGTGATATTTAGTTGTAAATACAAAAAAGAATGTGCTAAATTTTAATTTTCAGCTGATGTCCTATATTTATTTATCCGATTATAATTAACACGTTTCCCAGCGGTTTCAGAACATACCGCGCCACCCATTTTCTATACAATTGACGCGCGTCGAAATACCTCGACTTAAGGGCTACGAGACTTTTATATAGTAGAATAGTCTATCTGCCGTTCTGCCAAGCAATTCGTAAGAGGTGAATGATTTGCTATTCGAGTCACTACTATCGAGTATCGTGGCTACTAGGTGGTAGAGTTCTGCATTGTCTCGCCCGGGTCTGGTACTACCGCTTTGCCTATTTATGCTACAATAGCGACAATTATTGTCACTGTCGTGTTCCGATTTTGAAGGTAAGGTAGCCGAAAAACATATGCATTTGGCATTAAGGCTCCACCACCAGGATAACAAGGCACCATTAACATATTTGGTATCTATAGGCGATGGTTGAATCTTTATGATATAAAGAAAATACATTTCTGAATTTGAACTAGTGACCTTGCCTTAAAAACAGTTTTAAGGCAATGCCACTATTTCAAATTCAGTCGTTTTAAAATTTTTCTTTCTTAAGTTTTAATTGTTTTATTTGTGTAATTTACTTTAATTTAGCGATTTCAAAAATACCATGGAAATTACACGGAGAACACATTTTTGAATAATCGCCCTAATAGATTTATATCAGAAATGAGCGTGGGTTTTAGAATATATTAAAAAAATAAAAACATTGAAAAATAAACGTTATAGTAAGCTTTATTAGATAATTATTACTTTCTACGAGATTTAAAATTGGAGCAGTTGTGTTTCAAACTTAAATTTTTGGAATCCAATATTTCGTTATTTATCTACTTTTTTTTATATTTTTTGCTATGAAAAATTTGGTCTTTTTTATGCATCCTAGCTCTACCTAATGTTTAACAGATGTAAAATTATTCAGCTTTGTGATCCGAGCTTAAACCCAATATGGCTGTAGTATACTAAAATTTTCTTTGGGATTTCATCACGCGCTCGCGTAACCTAAGACACGTGGAAATCAGTACAACTCAAAATCAAAACATGAAACTAATTCAAAAAGTTTAATGTGTATGGTAAAATTATTCTAAAAAATTATAGTAAGTAAATGCAAAAATAATTAAAAAAAAATATTTTTTCTTTCGGAGTTTCTTTTTTTAAGAGTCAAGGTATTTTTATAACATGCAATAATAAAAATTGTTTTAAAAACTAATGTGTAGAACACTTTATATTATATATTATGTAAATTACAAAAATAAAAAGCGTTCTGATAGCAGCTCTACTTTTAATAATAAATTTATAAGTCAAGGTTGAAAAATACACAGTGATAACATTTAACGTAAAACAAAATTATTCAAGTCATGTAACTTACATCTTTGGTTTAGTTTTTGTTGTTGTAAAACACTATTTTTCACTTCACTATTTTCCCGCCTTTTTCGAAGGGGCCGACTTAGCCCGCCAACTTAGAGCGCGAGACTGCCGTGCGCCATTATAGAGCGAAACAGAAAATCGTATTGGTTTGTGTTAAATAGAGATGCAAATATTATCGTATTGAACGAGAGAAAACGAGGGTGATGGGGTTGTTCTTTAGGTCACTTTTAAGGTTATTTTCCTGAGGGGTCCAGAGAGGAGCTAGGGACTTAGTCGGAACTGGCCAGGATTGGTGAATTATCCATTAGGGAATAACGATATTTGATAATAACCAAGTTCAATAAATATAAATTTATTAGCAACTAGCTGTGCCCGACTTCGTCCGCGTGGATATTTTTTTAAAAGTAGCCTAAGTTACTTCCTGTTATATCAGCTATCTACCAGTGAAAGTCCCGTCAAAATCGAGTCAGCCGTTCCAGAGATTAGCCGGAATAAACTTACAGACAGACAGACGGACAGACAGGCAGACAAAAATCATAAGTGTTATTTTGGTATGTGTACCGTGTATACATATGCATTTAATTAAAACCGGTTATTTTAATATTACAAACAGACACTCTAATTTTATTTATTTGTATGTATGTATAGATTGGATGTGGCTCTCAGCTCCTCTCGCGTGATCTACCACGCGAGAGGAGCTGAGTAAGTTGTGGCTCTTCCGACTTAAAAGGTTGCCAACAATTGGCCAAGGCAAGGATTGATAAAATCTAGATTTTGTGTGAAATAAAGTATACCTACCAAAAATAACAAAAGTGGTCTAATCTTTTTTCGCTTTAATTAGTCGGGTAGTAAAAATATTGGACTACATAATGCGAAAGATAGGTTTCGAGTCTTATCGTCTACGATTTTTTTTTTGTGTATTGAATAATGTTCAATCGTAGCTCAAGCGCTTTTGGGCATTTTTAATTCCCGACACAAAAACGAGGAGTGTTATAAGTTTATACGTAGGTCACACTATAAGTTTTGCGTAACTTAAAAAAACAACATGTTATAACCAAAATATTTTGTTTATTGCTTTTCAAAATAATCTCCTTTACATTTTAAACATTTTTTAATGCGATCGAACCATTTTTTAAAACAGGAGGACCACAGATCTGAAGGCATATTTTCTACGTGCTGATTGAACGCTATCACTGCCTCTTCGGAGTTGGTAAAAGTAAAACCTCTCATCAAATCTTTAATTTTGAAGAAAATACAGAAACCACAGGGTGCTAGGGGGCTGCGCAGGATGAGTGACGAGATGTACTTTTTCGGAAGCTAAAAATTACTTTGTTTTGTTGGCCGTGTGTGAAGAAGCGTTATCATGGTGTAGGATAATGCGGCTTTTGGGTCGTCTTTCGCGAACTTTTTCTAACACCCTGGGTAAACAAATGGTAGAATACCACTCGGCATTAACACTTTTGATCTTCAAGTGGAATTGTACAGATGGGACACGTAGCTGAGAAAAAAAACGCGATAATTTTTTTACCAACTTTTCTCGCCTGTCTCACTTTTGTTGGCCTGTTCTCATTTTCAAACACCCATTCACAAAATTGTCGTTTTTTTTTCGGGTTCATAAGAATAAATCCACGTTTCGTCTCCTGTGACAATGTCATAAACATCATTAGAATGTCCGTGGTTGTACTTCAGTAGCATCTGTGAGCACCATTCCACGCGAGCCCGCTTCTGCTCCGCTGTCAGTTCATGAGGGATCCAACGACAACAAAGTTTCCGAACTTTCAATTCTTCGTGTAAAATTTTCTGAATTTGGCTCATACCAATCCCCAATAGTCCTCGAATTGTCTCATAGGTAATCCGGGGGTTTACTTCAATTAACCGCTTAACAGTAGCCACATTATTTTCGTTGACGGCAGTTGAAGGCCGCCCTTCACGAAATTCGTCATGTAAAGAAACTCGACTTCTCTCAAATTCAGCAAACCATCGCCTCACGGTGCTCAAACAAGGTGCTTCTCTCCCAAAAGCATTTTGAAAACGAGCGGCACAGTCTTACGGAGAAAGAGAACTTTTAAAATCATTCAAATCATCGCTCTAAAATCTTCGACTTAATTCCATTTTCGTTGCGTACGTAGAACTTTGATGTGTGATAAAAAACAATTGACAAATCATTTCCCGCCAATTATTTTTTTTTTATTATTATTATATCAACGATACTAATACATATAAATACCTACCTTTTACATCATAAGATAGCAAACATGCAAGATGGGTCTCCTGATGGAAATAGAAACCATCGCCTATACACACCAAAAATGTTAATGGTGCGTCGCTATCCGTGTGGTGGGCTGGGAATGCCACATACATAAGTCTACCGGCTATTTTACCCTCCAAGCTGGAACACGACAATGACAAGCACTGATGTTATTATGGCAGGAATAGGTAAGGCGGTGGTAACAGACCCGGGCGAGACGTTGCGGATTTCTACCACTTAGTCGACACGATGGTAGTGACACAAATAACCAATCGGTCGCCTTTTATGATCTGCCTCTCAAAATGGCAGTAGGTCTATTTTTCAAGGTAGCCCGGAACCAACACAGGGGACAATTACTTTCTAAATATTGTTAAATAAGAAACACCCATACCAAGTAATACAAACATCTATGCCAACACACAAATGTTTGTTTCTGTCGGGAATCGAACTCGAGCACCATCTATTGAGTAATCAGGATCGTTGACCGCTCGACTTTTTCCTCAATAACGAGTCGCTCACGTAACTCCGGAGGTACTGAATCAAAGGTACTGATTCCGGGGCTGGATACGATAAATTTTTATTCCTGCAAATTCTTATCGTCTCGGCAGAATAATTTATTCCGGCCAGAATGGTGAGTGACTGACCTTTCTGCGATAAGAATAAAACAATGAGTACTGAGAGATATTGCGAATTGCGGATAATGTCTAGTGTCTACGCTCTTCCGGTGAGACGCGACAAGCGATAATCACTATATAGTATAAAACAAAGACGCTTTCTCTGTCTGTCCCTATGTATGCTTAAATCTTTAAAACTACGTAACGGATTTTGATGCGGTTTTTTTAACAGATAGATTGATCGTTGAGGAATGTTTTAGTATTAGTCCAGGAGAAATCGGCGCATGAGTACCGAAAACTATTCCACCTCAATATTTTTATGCGGTCCTCTTCAAATTGTCCTACTGATGATATAACCCCGTGCCATATTGTTTAAACCGAAATTGTTTAAACAATTACAAGAAATTGTTATTTTTCAACCGGATTTTTTTTATATTCTTTATTGAAATACAAATAAAAAAGGTACTATGACTTTTCATGATAAAGTAAATATTTTTAGAGATATGAATTTTTAAAGGTTCGAAAAGTCTCAAATTTGGGTACTTTTGACCCATGAAAAATATATTTAAAAAAATATTAATAATAATATTTTTTTTTAATATATATTTTTAGGGCAACCCCGTGCCATATTGTTTAAACAATATGGCAAGGGATTGCCCCATGGCAACATGTATTTATATCATCAGTAGGACAATTTGAAGAGGATCGCATAAAAAAATTGAGGTGGAATAGTTTTCGGTACTCATGCGCTGATTCCTCCTGGACTACATATAAACCTTTCCGACATTCCTATGGGAACAAAAGCTACGCGGGTGAAACCGCGGGCAGGTCGCTAGTCAACTTATAAACTATTAACATAATACTGTGGAATTGGTGGGAGCGAGAAAAATATATAGAGAAACGTTCATTTAAAAATACGACCAGAGAATATATAAAAAAATATATTATAAAAACTTGAGAGGTGTTTATGTATATGGGACTATGTCGCCCCCAGATGGGACGAAGTTCCTTTTATTGTTATTTACAAAAAACCTGTATACACTCAACAAAAATAATCGTCGCAACACCACACTGTTCAATGCGAAATAGAAATGAAAATATCTGGCTTGCTTTCTATAAGAGAGAGAGACAGACAGAGAAACATCCGCACGCCGCACAGCTTACAATACCTTACTATAGCAAAAAGTGTCGTGACAACTTTTCGTAAAAAAATTTTCCGTCTAGCCTCCTTTCACAACGCGTGATAAGGAACTTCGTAGAATTTCGACCCACGGTCGAATTTTGGCACCCGGTCGAATTTCGGAACCCGGTCGAATTTCGGAACCCGGACGAATTTCAACCCGCGGTCCAAATTCGACCGTTGGTCGAAACTCGGCAAACGATCGAAATTCGACACTCGGTCGAATTTCGACACACGTTCGAAATTCGACTGCCCGTCGAAATTCTACTTTTGGTCGAAATTCGACATTCGGCCGAAATTCTGTATAAATGTCGAACATTTGGCACTAGAAAAATGTAAACTCAATCAAATAGTAGATAGACTCACTTTCAATGCCTCGTGCATTAGGGAAGTGGCTGGATATTTCTGTGCTTACAATAGCTTTCTATAGCAAAAAGTGTCGTGACAACTTTTCGTAAGAATTTTTCCTGTCTAGCCTCCTTTCACAACGCGCGATAAGGAACTTCGTTCCAAAAATAACTTATTAAGATGATTGGCAATTTTTAAAAAATAAGAATTTACGTTTTATTTATTGAATGCCTTTAAAAGATAATTCACTCCACATCTAAATTTAATTATTTCTTCATATTTAATATACTATTTTTCTTATTATCCATTTCTTATATTTATTTATCCATTACTTATATTTACTAATTGAATTGGATATATATTTGTCCAAATGTTTGCATGTTCCCTTGAAAAAAGGACGAAGTGAGACGACGAAAAAGGACGATTACTCGCCGCTAGTTTGAAGAGTTTTATTAATATTATCCTTCCAAATACATTTTCATGTAATATTACTATACATAAAACCTTCCTCTTGAATCACTCTATGTATTAAAAAAAAAACGCATCAAAATCCATTGCGTTGTTTTAAAGATCTAGACATACATAGGGACAGATAGCGGAAAGTGACTTTGTTTTATCCTATGTAGTGATAATCCAAACTCAAATCTTCCCCGTGTTAGTCCCGGGCTCCTTTGAGAACAGACCAACTGCCGTTCTGCCGGGCAGGTCGTAAAAGGCGACCGATTGGCTACACGAGTCACTACCATTTTGGCTACTATGTGGTAGAGTTCCACATTGTCTCGCCCGGGTCTGATACCACCGCTTTACCTATTCCTGCCGCAATAGCGTCAGTGCTTGTCGCTGTCGTGTTCCGGTTTGGAGGGTAAGGCAGCCGGTAAACTTGTGCACGTGGCATTAGACCTGGCCACAAGATAGCAACGCACCATTAACATCTTTGGTATCTATAGGCGATGGTTGACTCTTTCCATCAGGAGACCCATCTGCTTGTTTGCTATCTTATGATTTAAAAAAAAATAACGGTTCAAAACAGTTACAAAGCGCTTGGAGAAGAGAAAGGCCGTGCCCTTGCGTTATGCTTGGCTTGTGTTAGTGGGAAAACTACTGTGCCCCCAGATATGCTGGTTGACACGCGCAGCTTCGCCTACAAATATAATAAATAACTTTTCGGTGATATAGTTTTTCGTAAATACCTTCATCACCTATTTAGGGGTCGTAGGGTGAATTGTGAAACAAAATTAGCCTGTGTTTGACCCCAGATTTTCAACTATCTCCATGCCAAATTTCATCAAACTCAGTTCAGCGGCTTAGCAGTAAAAGCGTAACAAACAGACAGACAAACAGACGGACAGAAAGACAAACAGTCTTTCGCATTTATAATATTTTAGCATATAATATGGATAGTATTTAACTATTAAATCTACAACTTTACAATACAAACATTCAAATAAAACCTAAAATGCGATATTACAATTTCTTATATGGTTAACACTGTATAAAAGTTTCAACGCTTCTTGGACTTCTGTTCCCAGGTTGTACACCTTGCCTAGCCCCGCCTCGCCTATAATGGAAAAAAGTTTGATGTAGTTTAAGGCATCCTAACTGATGAGGATAAAGTGCCGAAAACGACATGTATAAACTAAAGAAATGACAATGTAAAATGTTTAGTACCTAACATTTAATCGTGATAGTTTTTTTTCATAATTTCAATAAGTATACGGAAGTAACAATAAAAAAATCACCTTGTCCCACTCAATGAAATTGAAGAGGAATAAAAACTCCAATTTACGTAAAAACGAAATACCAATCTACAGAATCTATTATCTTTCATTGAAATGTTATCTAATGTTTAAACTTGGTTGTGATGGTTTTAGCACGTTATAGACAGTAATCCCAGCAACAAACTTTTTTTTGATTAATAAGAAGCTGATTTTTTTGTAAACGGCTTCGTTTTAATGAGGCGCCCATCTTTTCTATCTTCGAAAAATCTCGAATCGGGTAACTAATAAAGATAGATAAAAATAAAACCTTAGTGTCGGACTAAGAAAAGTTTCCACTTTACGTCTAGGACAGAGTACCTAACCCTTGAATAATTATAATAACTAGCAAAAAGCCGAGCTTTGTAAGGGCTCGCAAAGTTATACTACCTAGTAATATTGTTAGAAAAGTATTTTTATAAGAATTACATCTTTTAATGTATGGACTTTATTTATAATTATCTAACCTTAAAAAATCCAGCGTATTTTTACCCAAACATTATATTTGCATCAAAGGCGACGTCAGACTTTGGTCTAGGAGGGCGCAGGAAAATAAAACCAAAATAAAAAATGTGTAAACGGTTGACCCTACGGGCCATCCCTAAAACTTCCCACTAAATTAAGGTATTTTAAGCTCAAAAGGGTAAAAAATATAAGCATAATTTTTCAGTTCAAACATTTTGTTAAAAATGTCAATATATTAATTTTTGAAAAACTGTATATTTTGAAAATGATGATGGCATTTAACTCAATTTTTGAGTACTAAAATATTGTTTTAGCTAAATAATCAATAGGTTGAAAAATTTCGAGGCAATGTCAAAAAATATTTTATTTTTAATTTTCTTCATTGATAAATCCAAAACAAATTGACCGATTTTGATTAAATTAACGGTATTTGTCGTAGTTTTTAAAGGAGAAAATCTGATAAGATTTTTAGGTCAATAGGTAAATTAACTTGAAAGTTATTTTAAAAAAATTAAGTATGTTTGCTAAAAGGGTTTGGCAACCCGTGCGTGCTCGTGCAGCTATCGCCATTTTGTTTATCTTGTCATTCGGCTTCTTCTCCCAGTTTGAATGCACGAATATCTTATTTCATTGCTATTTTGTTACGTTGTGTTTTTGGTATTAAGTTTTTTGTGAACTTGGAGTGAATCTATTTGTTTTGGTTTGCCATCAAAATGGATCCTCAGCCAAGTACAACACAAAAAGGCGTGGATGTTTTCTTGTCCCCAATAAAAAATGTCCACGAAAAGCTTTCACTGTTACTGAAAAAGTAATGATTCGCAACGGCTACAACACGTAGGTACGTGAAAAATGAAACATCGCGCAATTGGAGGCCTTTGAAATTGTTGAAGAAAATGAATGTATGAGCAAAGTTGCTGACATATTGGGAATAACCTCACGCTCTGTTTGTAACGTTTTGAAGGAAGTAAATAAAGGTGCGCCACCAATTCCTCCTAAAAAAACCGGACCAAAGCGAAGTTTCAAAGATAAAATTGATGAATTTACATTCTCCGCAATACGAAGAATTGTTCATCAGTTCTTTTACCGAAATGAACCTCCAACCATTGTAATGGTTAGTCAATCGGTCAGACAGTAGGTATTTTATTTTTATACCAACATCTTTTATACATAAGTAATGATACCAAACTATTATACAATTTACTATATTAGATTTTGCAAGTGATGAACGATGATCCAGAAATGCCCAAAGTTTCCAAAGACACCCTCAGAAAAATTTTGAAGCATCTTAATTTTAAATTTGTTGCACGATCACGCAAGAGCACACTTATTGATCAAAATTATATTATATAACATGGCGCCAGCGTTTTTTTCGATCTATACTATATGTCAGTTTCAACGAGAAGGGAGACATATGTATTATCAAGATGAAACTTGGGTTAACGCAAGCAAGGCTAACATTTTGAATTTATATACATTTTACATTAAAATTAATAGTAATATTGAATGTTCATGTACTATATTTATTTTTAGGTCATACTGTAAAAAAACTTGGGTGGACAAGAAAGTCACATCATCTCGGCAAGCGTTTTTGGAGGGACTGACCACTGGATTAAAAAATCCATCTGCAAAAGGCAAACGTCTCATAATTAGCCATATAGGTAGTGAAGAAGGCTTCCTGGAAGAGGAGCCATGATGAAATGAATGCAGCTTGTTTTGAAGAGTGGTTCGCTGAATTCTTACCAAAATTAAGACCAAACTCAATTGTGGTGATGGATAATGCACCTTATCACTCCCAAAAATTGGAAACGGCACCAAAAATGAGCTGGAAAAAACGTGCCGTTCAAGACTGGCTTTTAAATAAAAATATTCATTACGAACCAGATATGGTTAAAGCTACGTTTTTAGAACTGATTCCACATGACGAATCTTTTAATAAATACACTGTAGATGAAATGGCAGCACCACATGGGATCACGGTTTTAAAACTGCCGTCCTACCATTGCGAGCTGAACCCTATCGAATTGAAATGGGGGCAGGCAGGTAAAGGGGCATGTAGCTCAAAATAATAAAACCTTCAAAATGACAGACGTGAGAAATTTATTTGAGGAAGGCATTCAAAAAATTACAGCTACCGAATGATCTTACGTAGTATTGTATACTCTTTGCCGAATGGTCTAAATGCGTATCCCGTGTTGTCAAAGAAGAGGAAAAAATGAGTAGGCCAGATATGTTAATTGACAACATCACAGACACATTTATAATAAATGTTACAGAAAGTGACAGCGATAGCGATAGCGATGACGGCGACGATTTATAAAACAAAATATTACCATAACACATTTATTTGTTTTATTTGTCATGTTCCTTCATGATCACATTTTTTTATTTATTTCACATACTATTATCAAAGAAAACTCTCAGGTCCTTAATAAAATTAATCGTCATAACTAAATTATCGGTTCAGAAATATTTAATTTCCTGATATACTTAGTTTCTATTAAAGTAGTAGTTGTTTAGATATACTACTATAAACGAGAGGAATCGACCCGGAAATATTCCATTTCCGTATCGATTAATTTTGCAACGTCACTATTTAGTACTCGTCATAACGTTGCAACACTGAAATTGTCAAATCTCGAATCGAATTAAAATTCCGAGTTATAGTTTTTGTACTCATTCGTTATATTACTTATTATTTACGACTCGTTATTTACTGGGTGGTAGAGTTCTGCATTGTCTCGCCCGGATCTGGTACCACCGCCTTACATATTCCTGCCGCAATAGCGTCATTGCTTGTCGCTGTCGTGTTCCGGTTTGGAGGGTAAAGTAGCCGGTAAACTTATGCATGTGGCATTACACCTCGCCACAAGATAGCAACGCACCATTAGCATCTTTGGTGTCTATAGGCGATGGTTGACTCTTTCCATCAGGAGGCCCATCTACTTGTTTGCTATCTTATGATATATAAAAAAATATTAATCTGGAAGTTACATTAAAAAATAATCTGTTTCGCCTTTTTAGGATTTTTCAAAATTTTATCAAAATCCCTTGAACCCATTTGGTTCAAATTTTCAGAAAGTCTAAGTTGAGCGGAATACAATCGAATGCCATCAACCGCGTATCGATCGGTCCAGACGTATAAAAGGTATGAGATGTTTACATACAGACACACACACACACACAAAATAGTCGAAAAAGATTCCTAGGACCTCAAAACGTGAACATCTGGTGAAAACTCATTTTTGAAAATAGGAGCAAAATCAGTAACTTCCTTTTCTACATACGTAGCGGGAAGTTAAAAAGTACAAGTGTATTAATAGATAATTATAGTATTAAAATTGACTGAATGAAAATGAATTAAATCTACCACGCCAAAGCAGCATTTTAACTCGTTAGTATTTTAACACCTTAACTCGTGCAGTTTTAGCATTTTAACTCGTTAGCGTTTTAACTCGTTAGTTTTATAATAGATGTCGTTAATAGTAATAAAATTCTAATACATGTATCTTCTATTTTTTTTAATGTTTATAAAATGGTATTTTAATGATAAATCATATCTACACATGAATTTAAACCACCACGCTAAAGCTCAAACCTCAAAGTGCGATACTTTTTCAGTAAAAGGTACCACAAAAGTGCATAAAAAGTAGCCTAGTTTAGGGCGAGCGAAGCGAGCCCTAATAATTAACAAACTGTTGGGAGAATATTAGGTTGGTTTTAAAATAACTAATATCAATTTAAGAATCTCATAATTCCGAATGCTTAGAGTGGAGGACTCGTCAGTAAAACCAACGAATGTGTAGAACTTTGTCATAAAATAATCAAGTGATTAAAGCACAAAAAATAGTTATGTTATTTTAAAAAAAATTCTTTCACCGAATTTAAAATGGTTGAAGCCCTTTATTAGTTTACTTTATTAGTTACCTTATTCGAGATTTTTCGAGGATAGAAAAGATTCGCGTCTCGACAAGTCTCGAAGCTGTTCACGAAAATTCAGCTTGTTTTATTCAAAAAACATTCGTTCCTGAGACCATGGTCTATTTTGCGAGGCATTTAATACATGGTGATAATTTCGAAGTAAAATCAACTATTTGTTCCAGAGTGTAACATTTTTGGATAATAATAATTTAAAAGCTGCAGTCAACATTTTTATTATAGTAGAGAGCTACTGAACTTTCCGATCGGGTTAGTCGGATGTTTCTTGAATTGAATGACAGGACAACATCTGACGGGTCAGCTCATGAAGATGTGTCTAGAGGCAACACTTCTAATTCCCACTTGAAACCAAATTTTAAACACTGCTGTCATATTCTGAGGTCTTACCCTCTCTTTCTAATACAGGTGTATAAAAGGAGATGGCGAGACCTCATAGTCTGAGATATAAGGTAGGTAAATATTTGTTTTAATTGATAAATACCAGTGCTAGTTCCACCTTTACCTAATACTTCATGGGTCGGCTAGTATAATAAAAAGCAAAGGTGTTGCAGATGCAGAATTTTGAAGACGCATGGATTTAAGATTATATATCTTCAGCGATTCTTTTTCGTCATTCAAGCTTTCAAACGATTCAAATTCTCCTGGACATTAATATTAAATCATTTTTAAAGACGTTGTGGCATGGCCATTCCGGTCTGAGCGGTAAACTAAAATACTGGATGCTAATAGCACTAAAATCCAACCACACCCGTAGCAACCCACTATTAACATATTTCGTATCTATGGACGACATCTGTCTCTTTCCATAACGTAAGTCAGGTACTTTTGTTGTCTTATTAAGTATATAAAGCAGTGAAAATATTGCCCAAGGATATATCTTATAGTTTCAATATATACATATATAATATCATCTTTCCTTGATCCTGCCAGTACAAATATCCATGCAGCTACAGGTATTATATCTGGAGGCAACACTTATAATACTACTTGAAACCAAATTTCAAATACTACTGTCGTCTTCTGAGGTCTAACCTTCTCTTTCTAACACAGCTGAATAAATAAAGATGGGGAGACCTCATAGACAGAGATGTAATGTAAATATTATTTGTTTCAATTGATTAATACGATTGCTAGCTCCATTTATACCTAATACTTTATGCAAATACCTAATCGTCAAGTTGTTACCTACTTATCAGAACAATGATATGACAACCATGAAGTATTAGGCAAAGGTGGAGCTAGCACTCGTATTAATCAATTGAAACAAATATATTTACATTATAATATCTCAGTCTACGAGGTCTCGCCATTCCTTTTAACGCAGCTGTGTTAGAAAGAGAGGGTAAGACTTCGGAAGATGACAGCGGTATTTAAAATTTGGTTTCAAGTAAATATTAGAAGTGCTGCCTCTAGATATACGAGGTGAATCAAAAAGTTTTTAGAATCGCTATAAAAATACGACAAAATATAAATATAATTATTTCATTTTTCAACGTAATCTCCTTCTAAGTATTATACACGTCATTGTTCTAAGTCAATACATTTAGGATACCGCTTTTCTAACCTTCTAATTCCTTCCGAAAGAAAAAAGCATGATCTTGGCTCGCAAAAAACTCGTCAACGGCAGCCGTACCAGCGTCGTCATCCTCAAATTTAGTGCAACGGATATATTCCTTTAATTTGGGGAATAGGTGAAAAGCACTAGGGGCTAAATTCGGAGTATATGGCAGGTGTTCAATAATTTCAAAGCCAGCATTGCGGATTGCTTTCAGCGCGAATTCCGATCGAATAGCAAGAGCCTTATCATGAAGAAACAAGACGCCCAATAACAGTTTCCTTAACTTTTTTCCTTAACTGCGACGCGAAATTTTGGGATTAAACTAGCATAGTAATGTCCGGTAATTGTCTGTCCCTTCGGTAGTTAATCAATAAAAATGATTCCTTCACTATCCCAGAACAAAGAGGCCATAATCTTGCTAGCGGTACCAGCCACTCGAAATTTCTTCATGGGTGGTGAGGATGGTCGTTTCCAAGACATGCTTTATTATTTTTTTTGTTTCAGGGTCGAAATGGTGGACTCATGTTTCATGCAAAGTAATAACACGATGGCAAAATTGGTCCGGATCTGACTGTAACATTTCGACATTACGTCTTGAAATTTCCAACCAACGCTTTTTGTTTTCGTCGGTTAACATTCGTGGAAACCACCTTGCTGAAACTTTTTTGAAACCTAGTGAATCGGTTAAATTGGATTGTATGCTGCCAATTGATATCTTTAGGATCTCGGTTAAATGTTTTATAGTAATTCTTCTGTCTTCTAAAACTAAATTTTCAATTTTTTTGATATTTTCTTCCGTGATCGTGGTTGAAGGCCGCCCGGAACGTGGATCATCTCTATAGCTCGATCTACCTCGTTTAAATTCAGCAGCCCAGTAAGTGACGATGGAGTAAAGTATAATATTGTCCCCTAATGTCTGCTGGGTATCCAAAAGTATTTCTTTAGTAGACATTTTTTTCAAGGTACTTTATATACGTTTTTCTCCATTTTTAAGGATTATTAGCAACACTTGGTACTAAATAATATATTTATTACGTACGAATGGTATGACTAAATACGAGTGTAAAATGTAACTGCGTAGGAATATTGTGTGATTGACACTCTTCAAACTAAATATTAAACTACCCAAAAAATATTATATTAACGTGCACTTCTGAGAACTTTTTGATTCACCCTCGTAATATAGCTTCATAATGATAACATTCTAAATAAGGAAACTATTTAAATTTTAGTGCTGTTCGCTCAACGGCATTTTCACTAAATTTAGCGACTAATGAATTTATTCAAGTTCACTTGCATCAAACTATTTAAATAATTTTTAAAACACTTTAACTATAGTGCTGAATTCATTGAATTCTGTCATCAAGAAACGAAAAAGCTTGTGTTGAGTATTTAGGTTAACTTCTAGAACTTTTAGAACAATTTTCTGCCTCTTAGTCTAGGTAGGGGTAGCCTATTCGGTTCAGATTATCAGGTCCCGAATTCGATCCTCTGGTCGGGCAAAAGTGTTATTGAGGTTTTCTCGAAAATAAAAATTGTGGGAGGCACAAGGGGGTTTCAGATCTGGAAGAGGATCTATGGATCAAGTTTTCTCACTCCGCAAGATCATAGAGAAGCATCTGGCTGTCGGCCAGAAGGTTTTCTGCGGTTTTGTGAATTTGGAGAAAGCGTTTGATAGAGTTGTGCGAAGTGCAAGTTATGTGTTGTCAGCTCGTCTGTTTATTCTATATGTGGATAAGTGTCTCCAAAGATTGAGGTCATTGAATGTGGGAATGCCCATGAGTGATCTAGTGGTGAACTGCCTGCTTTATGCAGATGACGCTGTACTTCTAGGCTCAACTCCATCTGAGCTGCAAACACTGGTCACAGTTATGAATGAAGATTGTAAGAGTATGGGCTTACATTTGAATGCGAAGAAAACTAAAGTTTTAGTATTTGAAAGAGAAGCAACCAGAACGGACGTAATACTTGTTTATAATTATGTAGTGCTGGAACAAGTGGATGAGTTTGTATATCTTGAATGTGCATTTTGCAGGGATGGAAGGTACACCGCTGATGTTGAAAGAAGAGTGTGTGCAGTCAATAGAGTGAATGGAGCGTTAGGGAGATTACTTAATAGCACAATTTTAAGTCAGGGTGCCCGTCTAGCCCTGGATAATCATGTGCTTATCCCAACGCTATTGTATGGAAGTGAGAATTGGGTATGTCAGAAAGGGCATGAAAGTAGAATCAACGCGGTTGAGATGAGGTCGCTAAGAAAAATATGTGGTGTAACACTCGTGGAACAGGTTCGTAATATCGAAGTGAGAGAGAGGTTAATTTGAAAGAAAGTGTCGGTGTAAAGATGAGAAAGGGCATGCTGCGTTGGGTCGGACATGTAGAAAGAATGGTACCTAGATGAAAGGTTTTTTTTTTATTTTTTTTTTTATAGAAGAGGGGGCAAACGAGCAGGAGGTGCACCTGATGGTAAGTGATCACCGCCGCCCATGGACATCCACAATACCAGAGGTCTTGCAGTTGCGTTGCCGGCCTTTTAAGAATGAGTAAGCTCTTTTCTTGAAGGCCCCCAAGTCGTAACCGTTTGGAAACACCCCTGCCGGTAATTGGTTCCACAACAAAGTAGTGCGAGGCAAAAAGTGTCGAGAGAAACGCACAGTTGTGGATTTCCAGACATCGAGATGGTGAGGATGGAATTTCAAATTTTGACGCGATGTCCGATGATGGAATTCGGCGGCAGGAATTAATCCAAATAACTCGTCGGAACACTCTCCATGAAAGATACGATAGAAGACACAGAGTGAGCCAACATCTCTGCGCAATGCCAAAGAGTCGAGCCGTTTCGAAATAGCCAGGTCGTCAACGATTCGAACCGCTCTACGCTGAATGCGATCAAGAGGAAGGAGCTGGTACTGAGGAGCTCCGGCCCAGAGATGAGAACAGTACTCCATGTGGGGCCGAATTTGAGCCTTATAAAGTTGAAGGCGATGGGCCGGCAAGAAGTACTGCCTCGCTCTGCTGAGCACACCGAGCTTTTTGGAGGCTAATTTAGCCTTACCTTCCAAATGACCGCGAAACTGAACGTAATTCGATATGTCGACTCCCAGAATCCCGATACTAGCGGAGGCTGTCAGGAGAGTATCCCCAAATCGAGGTGACACGACAAAGGGTGTCTTTTTAGCGGAAAACACGCAAAGCTGTGTCTTAGGTTAACAAAACAGATATACAATGCGAATGTGGAAGGATGTAGGTACCGGGGAAGACCAAGACTGACATACCACGATCAGATTGATCGAGTACTGTCCGAAGGTGGTGTCAAGAGTCTTCGCCACCGACCTGTGTGTATGAAGAGAGTGATGAATGTGAAGGAAGCGAGACAAGCCTGCAAAAGGAATAGAGCTGATTATATTGTGTAATTAATCTGGCAGTTATTTAAAAATAATATTGTTTCCTAAACATTTTTTTGAGGTTTTTTCAAAATTTTCCAAAATCTCTTGGACCGAATCAGTTCTGATTTTTAGGAAGTCTAAGTCAAACAAAACCACCGACCACACAACCCATAGACCCCTAATAACAGGCGAATGGCTTCTGTCAACACATCTGACTTATAGTTCCGATGTAAATGTCCATGCACCAATACCCAATCAGTGTCGACCAATCAGATCCTCTGTACATCACTATCTTTCACTGTGGCCTTGAGTAAGCCAATTACGATGTTGCAGCTCAGCTCAGCTAGTTGCCAGAATGCATTCAATACGGAAAATCGAACATTAGGCGTCTATGGGCTGTGTGGTCGATGAACAAAACCCAATTGAATGTCATTAACCACGTTTCGATTGGTCAAGCTGTTCGAAAGTTATGAGACGTTTATGTGCAATATACAGACAATGTGCAATATACAGACAATATGTGCAATGTGCAGACAACTTTATCAACTCTCTAAATACGTATCTAGATTCACTAAAATCACATAAAAACATTATAATAACTGGAGACATTAATATAAATATCATAGACAAAACAAATGAACAACTGTATGATCGTCATAACCGTTTAACCTATCTCAACATGCTGGCGACTCACGCTCTTTTACCAGGACATACGTTACCTACACGGGAGCAAAATTG
Organism: Apodemia mormo; assembly: GCA_036924255.1. NCBI lineage: Eukaryota > Metazoa > Arthropoda > Insecta > Lepidoptera > Riodinidae > Apodemia > Apodemia mormo. Next base: position 4,346,914 of record JAUPFN010000023.1, read on the forward strand.
TCTAGATCATTTTATGATAAAGTTGGAAAAGAAATTCTCTTGTTCTATCCATAGTCTTTAATACAACTATTACAGATCACGAAATGATATATCTAAAATTAACGACCACTATCATACGAAACGAGAATTCTAATTACTACAAAAAAACTGTAACTAATCTGGAAAATGCTCTAAATTCCCTAAAGGATAGCAACATTAACAATTTACTAAGATGTGATAATCCGGTATATGTAGCCAACGAAATGATTTTGACAATTCAACAAAGTGTGCTTGAAAATACTACCACAAAATCGATTTCTAGTAAAGACCGAATAATTAAACAGTGGGTTACTCCTGATATCTTGAGATGTATTCGTAACAGAAATACTATGCAAAGAAAACTACGCGACGACCCAGAAAATGAAATTCTAAAAATAACATATAGACGATATCGTAACCACTGCAACAACCTAATAAAAAAATTAAAACAAAAATATGAAAGAGAACTACTTATGATAAATAAAGACAACCCCAGACAATTATGGAAATCTATTAATAGCATAACAAATCGTAACAAACCTAAAACAGAAAATTTAAATTTATTAACCTTGCATAACTCCCCATTAGAATCTCTTAATTTGTTAAACAAGTATTTTGCAAATATAGGAAAAAATCTTGCAGATAACATACTTTCATCAAACTCATTTATACAGCAAACTTCTATAAATCGCAACTCCCAAGCCTCTTCATTCGTTTTACTGGAAACGGATAATGATGAGGTATTAACAACACTTATGAATCTCAAATCAGACTGCTCCCCTGGTTGGGATAACATATCGGATATCCATAAGATTTTTAAAACAGTCCTATGAAGTTGTGATTCCCATAATCACGCACTTAACCAATCTATGTTTTGCGCAAGGTATTTTTCCATCAGCCCTAAAACAAGCCATTATAACTCCAGTTTACAAGAATGGTGACAGAGATAATGTGTCAAATTACAGACCGATCTCTGTGCTGCCAGCTATTTCAAAGATTGTCGAAAAATTAATAAATAAGAGACTTTTGAATTACTTAGACAAGTTTGGAATACTATCACAATCTCAATTTGGGTTTAGGAGAGGAGTCTCAACTGAAGATGCTGTCGTAGCACTGACATCCCATATTATCAATGAAGTAGACAAGGGAAATAGATGTATTTCTGTGTTCCTTGACTTAAAAAAAGCATTTGACACAGTTTCTGTACCTATTCTTGTAAAAAGGTTAGAAGACATAGGTATAAGAGGGATTCCACTCTCCTTACTCATAGATTACCTTAGTGAACGTAAACAACGTGTCAAAATAGGTCAATTTATCAGCGAACAATCAAATACATCATATGGAGTACCACAAGGTAGTGTTTTAGGACCTACACTGTTCCTTATATATATAAATAGCCTATGTAATTTGAATATAACCAGAGGGAAAATATATTCTTATGCAGACGATACGGCAGTTGTTTTTTCTGGGCCATCTTGGGACTGCGTTAGACAGCTTGCCGAAACGGGACTAACTAAAATAGCTGACTAGCTCAAATGTAGCTTATTAACATTAAATCTAGATAAAACAAAGTTCATTACTTTTACAAATTATAATACCACACAACCTAACTCAGATTTTAATATAAAAATTCACAGTTGTGACATGTTCCATATAAATTATTGCTCTTGCAACTCAATAAATAAAGTCACCGAAATCAAATATTTAGGTGTCTTAATTGATCAGCGGTTATCATGGTATGCGCACTTAGAATTATTAATATCTAGAATTCGTAAACTAATCTGGGTCTTTAAAACTATAAGATATGTTGCCGATTCAAAATTACTAAAAACTATATACATATCATTGGCTCAATCAGTTTTGATATATTGTGTCCCTGTTTGGGGAGGTGCTGCAAAGACCAGATTCCTGGAATTAGAAAGAGCCCAGAGGTCATTAATAAAAGTAATATATTTTAAACCATACAGGTATCCTACTAGTAGTCTTCACAAATCATGTGACCTTTTAACAGTTAGACAGTTATACGTACTACAGATAGTTTTAAAATTGCACCAAACTTTAGTATATGATTCCGGGAATCTGGCCAAAAGAAGGAAGTATAATGTTGCGACAGTAATAAAAACTAAAACTACCTTTGCTAGTAGACAGTATAGTAGTCAAGCTGCAAACCTGTATAATAAAATTAATAAGATCCTAAATATTTATCCAAAAAACAAATATGCTTGTAAAAAGTCTCTAACATCATGGATTAAAATGTTAAATTATGATGAGACTGAAAACTTGATTAAATGACTATTAAATACTCTTAATGCCATACAAAAAATATATATAAAAATATAATGTTAATTATACACATATATACGCATCCATACACACACACACACACACACGCATACACACACATTTAAACATATACACACATACGTTTAGATGTACTTGCACATTTATTTATTTATTTTTTCTCCTTAAAAAAATATTTGCTAATCACATATATTTTACTTCTAAGTGTATCACTTGCCTTATTTAGTACCTATTATGTTTAAAAAGTATCAAAGGATTATTGTTAAGAAAGAGCGGTGTCTCCTAACACAAGTGCTCGTGCACTTAAAAGGAGACTCCATTTATCACTCAAAATTTTTGTAAACATATGATACTGAATAAATAATTTTTATTTTTTTAATTTTTTTTTAATATACATACAGACATATTGACTTCATCGTAAAAAGTTCCTAGGACCCCGAACATGGAAACTGGCGAAAACTCGATATTCGAAAATTGGGGCAAATTCAGTAACTTCCTCATCTACATACGTAGCGGAAGGTTAAATACCTATCTTACCTTTGTAAATAAGTTATGGATGTGTATTAAATATGTGTATTATATAATAAAAATCAGAATTATTCAAATCGGTTTAGTAGTTTTTGGGATTACCACGTTCAAACAAACAAACAAACTCAATTCTCAGAATCACTTGATTCTGAACTCTCTGAACTTGATTCAGAATCATCTTGTAAACTTATAATGATTTGGTCCATTATAGTATCAAATTTCATATCATGATTCCAGTATTCCTGTTCATTCATCGCATTTTTGCCATTGTTCGGCAGATAATTCGGAAAATAGCCTTGTTAGTATTGTCATTTTCTCGTCCAATGTAGCATTAATGTGATCTCTGGCCAGGCAATTTTTAATATTTGCCCACACAAGCTCGATCGGGTTGAGGTCTGGATGATATGGAGGTAGTCTGAGAACAGTATGACCTGCAGCTTTCAGAAGTTCGTCAATCTTGAATATTTTTTCTGATTGGGTCGCATTAATCAACCTCGGGAGTTCAGCTTTGATCATCGTGGGAGAAAATGTTACATTATGATTTTGCAACCAGTTCTGCATATTAATTTTCAAACTGGACATAGTCGGTTTCTTCTCAACTTGCACACAATGATAGGCAGCATTATCCATAACTATGACTGAGTTAGGTGGAAGTTTAGGTATTAATTTTTGATCAACCCAGTTGTAAAAATTTGTAGAGTTCATGTCTCTATGATAATCCCCCGTTTTTGAATCTGATTTAAAAATTAGCAAAGCATCGTCAACTAACCCGTTCCGGCTACCAGCGTGAACTATTATCAAACGCCTTCCTTTGCCTATATCTGTATAAATTCCAGGCTCCGACGAAGATTGCCAACATTTTTGGACATTGTGACTTTGGTTAACGTAAGTTTCGTCCAAAAAGAATATATTTCGTTTGTCTTCTCTGAATTTTCTTATAGCCCTCATATATTTCACTCGCCATTCAACAATATTTGGTCTCTCTATTAAAAGGCATCTCTTCGATTTACATTTTTTAAATGAATATCCCAGTTTGTGCAAAAGTGTTCTTAAAAAAGTCAATCCGCAGTCTAAAATATTATCCTCTTTTAACACAGCATTTAGTTTTCGTAGACTTGGAATTTTTTTCTCTACCGTATAAAACTGATTTATTTTTCTTCTTATCACTGCTAAATCAAAGTCATCAACTTTTATTTTCTTTTTTATTTCTTTTGGTCTACGTGGAGAACTAAATCTTGCTTCCCCTGTATTTTGCAAATATTTTTTACTTTCAGCAATCACTCTCCTAACACTTCGTTCTGATATCCCTGTTGCTTCTGCTACTAGTTTATGTATATTCGCATCAGTTTTATATTCTAAACTATTGACATCGGCTTTCCGTTTATTAAAAAATGTATGCACTTTAAATATTATTTCCTTAGATTGTCTTTTTATCGGCGGACTCATCTCGCTATTGCAATCTTATGTGCGTTTTGTCTAAACTAGCCGGAACTTTCAACGCGTGTTGCCGTCGCAAAGTACGGCGCCGCACTGAGTAATGACAGCAAGCGCCCCTGCCTCTCCGCCCCACCGTTCACATACCTAACGCGCGGCCAACTAGTTCCGTGCGCACTATACCTACTTATCTTTAGTTATTGGCAGCACTTTGAACCACAAAGTACTTTATCTTTGAACAGCTGTGATTTGAATTTTGATGATAATGACATTGGCAAGTGACAGTACCTAATTTACTTTGGTTTCACTTTGTGTTTTGAATTTCAAACTTAAATTTGTTTTGATTACAAAATGGGTGAATCAAGTAGACTACTAGTACTGTACGGCAGTCAAACATTTACGGCTCAAGAAGTGGCTGAAAGGATATGGCGTATTACAAAAGTTCTAGGATTTAAGGGACCCGTGCAAGCTATGGATGATTATCCTATTTCTCGTCTTATTCATGAAGAATTTGCTCTTTTTGTGTGTGCAACTACTGGTCAAGGTGATGAACCTGATAACATGAGACGATTCTGGAAGTTTCTTTTACGGAAAAGCCTCCCAGAAAATTCATTAGTTAAGCTTAAGTTTGGAGTTATTGCTTTAGGTGATTCAACGTACTCGAAATTTAATTTTGCTGGGAAAAAGCTACATAAACGTTTGATACAGCTTGGCGCGAAGCCGATCTTGGATATTGGTGAGTTGAATAGACCAAATGTTAATTTATTTAAGCAAGTTTAAGAAGGGAAATGAGAGAGAAAAGAAAGGATTAAGAAATTATTTCAAACTATTAGCATAGCTTTTCTGTAACAGGACTAGAAATTAACGATTGTAAGATACCATTTCTATTTCTATCACTAACAACACATAGTTTTGGATATAGGTAATATTATTTTTAAAAAGTATCTCACGTCTGTATCCTCCAAGAGGTAGGCAGAGGTACAACATGACATGTGCACACACGATTAGCCAAAGATACTTAAGTCCCACAATGTGATAGGTGGCAAGCCTTTTGCAAACTGTGCACTTTTCCAATCCCAAGTAACATTGTTTTATCAGAAAACTGAAAAAACACTTTTTTATTTTGCCAATCCTGGGAATCAAACCCTGGACCTTGTGTGGTCACTGGCGACTAATTATATGATAATACTATATTCGACACGTCCCAAGAACAAAATCGCACGAAGAGATAAGACGAAATTGGTTTTATAATAAAATTCGCATTAAACATGCATAAAGCCAAAAGACAATATATTTTTTATAGTTATTGGTCTTTTGTTTTTGGAAATGCTCAAGCGAACATCATCTTATGTACAATGTACTCCCACAAACAAATATATTGTAATTTGGTGGTTTTGCAGATACGATTTTGTTCTCGGGACATGTCGTATTATTTTTAGAAAACAGAAATAAAGGTGTGATTGTTTCTGTACCAATTGCTTTATTGCTTTACAGGTGCTTATATTATAAGTGAGGCAATCAATTTTTATTAAAACATTTTGATTTAACAACAAAAAGTAATATCAGTGTCTATAATTGTATTTTATTCGTGTTGCTTTTTTCATTAACGGCACCTTTTTTAATTCCCTGAAAGTATAAAAGGTGTGAGTAACATATTGACTGTTCCTACGTATAACATAAAAATTAAAAGTGGCAACTCTACAGAAAAGACATTTAAAGTTTTTTTTACAAAAATGGCATTTATGGAGCTAACTATAAATAATTTTAAATATAAGCTAAAGTTTAATGTACAACTTAAATTTATATGTATTCTATCTTTTGTGCACAAAAATATAATTTAAAAGGAGCAGGATTCAGCATTATAAAAAAATTCATTTATTTTCAGTTTCGACGCTGTACTATGCATTCCAACTAAGAATAGGATTGCGCTTGTTATCACCTTCATACCACAAGTGTGAAATTAGTAATGTCAGCATAAAAATATTTGTTCAAAAAATATTACTGATTTATTGAATAACAAATAACATTTTAATAATGTTATTTTTATCAATAGAAAATTATTAAAAAAACAACAGTCTAGCTGTTCATCTATTGAAATGTAAAAAAGTTGTGTTAGTTACACCCCTTAAAGTCAAAAACAACAGGGGCAATTTTGTTTTGATTTTTATGGGTTTGGGTTGTATTTGACCAGAACAGGCTATAAAATATTAAAATATAATATTCATCAATAAAAAAATAGTAAAATATATCAGACTAGCCGTTCATCTATACATTATTTCATATCATAGTTCATCTATATATGTTTATATAAAAATCGTGTTAGTTATATTACACCTTATTTTAATATGTGGTAACATGATCTGATGGGAATCTAGATAAAAATATACCAATTAGAATGAAAATAATTTTTTTAAGTATTTCTTTGTTAGAATTTTTTTGCACACCTTACTCATCACTTATGAAGTTTTTACAAAATGCGGGGCAATATGTCATCATGGCAGTCCTATTCTCAGTTGGAATGCATAGTATGTAGGGAGTATATTTTACAGTAATTTTTTTTTATATCATAAGATAGCAAACAAGCAAATGGGTCTCCTGATGGAAAGAGTCGACCATCACCTACAGACACCAAAGGTGTTAATGGTGTGTTGCTATCTTATGGTGAGGTCTAATGCCACATGCATAAGGTTACCAGCTGCCTAACCCTGCAAACCGCAACTCTACAGTGACAAGCACTGACGCTATTGTGGCAGGAATAGGTAGATGGTACCAGACCCGGGCGAGACAATGCATTACTCTACCACCTAGATCAATATTTTGTTCTGTTTATGACATTTTTTTGTGTATTGTAAAGAACAAATCATTACAGCTTTATGTGATTATCAGCATGATTTAGGCCATGATGGTGTGATAGGCCCATGGCTTAAAGACTTTTGTACTGCCATGAAGACACATTTCCCAAATATCAAAATGGATACAATTAAATATTCATTTATTCCGCGATGGAAGGTGTCATTGATTAAAGAAAAGAATTATTCTATGAACAATAAATTGAACGATGATATTTATTATGCCAAAGGTCTTAAAGATAATTTTCTAGATGCTACATACTTGGAAGTAAAAGAAAATGTAAGAACTACTCATGAAACACATTTTCAGGTAAATTCTTCTTAAAAATTGTACTCATAAAAGTTAATGAATTTATGGTTTTATGTTTATTAGAAAAAGTTATTATTAGGAAATTTAAAAAAAATATTTGAGATTGATTATTTATTACACACGCCCACAACTACAATGACAAATTAATCGGAAGTAAACAAAGTTTAAATAGTTCCATTCCTATATCCTCATCCAAATATAAAGTCCAAATAATCTTTTTTTTTCATATTATGTCATATATAATTTTAATAAATATAATTAGTTTAAAAGGCTTGTCTTTGTAAAATTATTGAGAATGTTGTTATCAGTAAAGTACTAACTATAGTTTGAATTATTCACATTTCCTTTGTATGATTGGAGGATTGAAGGTATAATGCTGTTTAGTTTGAGTTATTCATTACATTTATTAAAAATTCTGACAAAAAAACTAATATTACACTGTACCCAATTTAAATTCAAATACTGGTAGACCACATCATTATTTTCAAAAGCACAACATAAAATTTAATTTCATTTTTAATTAAATGTCTGTATTGTAGCTATGTAAATTGGGACACTATAGTTGTGTTACAGTTATTATTCTTGTTCAGAATATGCACAGTGCAAAATATTTCCATAAATTGCTAATTGCTGTTACACAACTTAAACTTCCCAGTAAAACTTTGAATGGATCTAAGTTGGCTTGAGTAGACTAGATTTAACAAAGAGCACTTAATACTGGCCATTGTAAACAGATAGCTAAGTATATAACATGTGTACAATGTCAAATAATTTGCAAATTGCAGAAATACTAAATGAGACAAAAAAAAAGGTGGTAACTCTCAAATCTATGGAGTAACCATTACAGAAGTGAAAGATCACTATATAAGGATATATAGTTATCATAGTAAGTAACATATTGTTTTCAATTAAAAGGGCACACCACGAGAAGATGTAATTGGCATTTGGCTCAGATCAACAAAATATTTGTGCTTTATAGCTAAAAACAATTTCTCCTAAACATGTCCTCTTTTTAGGATGTTAGACTTATAACACTAAAAACGACAGATGAGAAAAAACTTGATTATCAACCTGGTGATATATTTAATATAAGGCCTCGTAATTCAAGAGAAGATGTGGAAGATTTATTTAGTATATTCACAACACACAACATTGATATCAAACCATATTATCGTTTATTAGTTGAAGACTACCATGATGGTAAGTATTTTATTTTAGACTAGCTGACCCAGCAAAAGCTGTTCTGCCGTTTTAACTACTCTAATTTTTTTCTATATTTTCTCACCTTTTAAACCTTCCCTGGTCTCCAATAATTAATTCAAAACCAAAATTAGCCAAATCGGTTCAGCCGTTCTCAAGTTTTAGTGAGACTAATGAACAGCAATTGATTTTTATATATATAGATTTACATATATTTTAAATGTATGATACTTATTAACTTGTTTAATATTATGTACTTTGCAAAATCTTTAAGCTTGTCTTGGTTTAAAAGAAGTTAAAGAAAAAATATCTTATATTTTTCTAAGACTTGTATTAAAGTAGAATAACTGTGTTTAATTTAATACTTAAATAATTGAAATGAGGTTAAACGGCAATAACTAGCCTATTGTACCTAATCCTGTATCCGATTTTAGTCGTATTTTTATAGGACGTACATAGCAAAACGTCAATAAATAGCTCCGAATTTGGTAGTCAACCCTGAGATCTCATGTATGAGATCTCAGGGTTGACTACCAAAGTTAAAAGTTAAAACAGAAAATCGAACCCATGCGATTGTTTTTTAAGACCAATTTAGATATATACTAGCTAGTTATCTGATTTGTGATAATATATATGTCGCAGTGAAATTGTCAATAGCCATTAGATTATAATCTATCTAGGGATTTTATAAATTGGTTAGGTTACGTTAGCAGTTAAATTATAATATCACTTAGGTAGATTATAACCTAACGGTATTGACAATTTCCCTGCGATATATACATACTTTTTCTTTCTATTCTTATCGTAGAAAAAATGAAACTGTCACATCAACACGTGCTGCGACATCTGTCAAAATGACTTTATTTTGTTTGCGTCAATTTCGTTCCATGTGCCGATTATTTACATTATTTTAAGTTAAAATCTAAATAAAAGCCAAAATGCTTCGTAGGCAGGCGCGTTTGCGCCGCGAATACTTATACAGGAAATCAGTAGAAGATAAGCAAAAAAGTATTCAAGCTAAAAAAGACCAACTAAAACGTAGTTTGGAAGAAAACATTCCAATACATGGTGATTTAAGGAAAGACGCTCTCGCTTTACAGAAAAGACTTGAATTTGAGGATAAAGGTAAGTTTTTGCCGTGTTTTTTTAAGGTTACCTAAAATATAAAAGTACTATTTGTAAAAAATATAGGTTTAAAGCATATTGGAAAAGGATAGGTTTATGATCAGTATATTGATATTTTGCATTTACATTTACTGTAAATTCAATTAATTACCCATAAGTGTGTTGTTGATGCACATTTTGGTTAAGAAACTTATTCATATGTTAAAATCGGTTTTCTGGGATTTGAAAACCATTAAGGTACCAGAATAATTACTATTCAAAAAGTTACTTAGAATAAAGACAGTGAGAATTATTAGAAAATAATTTATACGTCATCTATAAATCTATTAGTAATTTAAAATCAAGATTATAGTTGGAATTTGTATTATTCAATATCTTAATGTAGCTTTTCTCAAGTTTAATGAGCTGTGATACGCAGGTAGGTGTGATGTGTAGTGAACCCAATTTTATTGTTATTTAACTTGACAAATCTATCAACTTTTTTCATTTTAACATTCAGTTTAAAATGTTAATGTTTCATAAAATGCTAAATTGAAATTGATATATTATGATGTAATTATGTATTCCTTAATAGTTATTGTTATTGCTAATCATGTATATCTATTAGAAATTATCTACATCCCTTTAAAATTTGTAGGTCCTAAAAGGGCAGCAGTTATTGGAGGTTTTAGTGGTGGTGCAAACACCCTTAATTCACAAGATGATGAATATCGATATGCTGGGGTTGAGGATCCTAAAATCATGATTACCACGTCCAGAGAACCTAGTGCTAGATTAAAAATGTTTGTGAAAGAATTAAGGTAAGCTTTTTAAAAGGATTTAAGTATAGAACTTTCAGAAAAATAAGATTTTCCTAAGGAAAAATTAAAAAATAACCTCGTTTGTTTTAATCATTTTTAAATTTTTATAATGCCTTCTTTCACTGGAAAATACTGCAAAATAGGTTATATAGGTATATATATATATATATATATATATATATATATATATATATATATATATATATATATATATATATATATATATATATATATATATATATATACCTATATACTGTAAAATAGGTATATATATATATATATATATATATATATATATATATATATATATATATATATATATATATATATATATATATATATATAAAACAATCCCTATTTTCCGTGGCCACAACATGACATGTGAATGGCTGTACCGATTTTGCCAATTATTTTTTTGTTATGTTTGTAGTTGTCAGGAGGAGGTTCTTATAAAAAAAAAATATTAGGAAATGTCATGGAAAATTAAAAAACTTAAGAAAACCATCATATAAAATTCAATGCCCTTTCGGTTGCCTGGAAGGAGAATCTCGTATACTTATACAAATTATGTGTCACATTGTTTGTCCGCTATGGATTCTTAATATGTATGGCAAAACAACGCTTCCCAGGTCAGCTAGTTCTCAATAAATAGTAAATTAACTACTAGTTTTGCCTGCGACTTCATTCTCATAACCCAAAAACATAACTTTCATTTGCTTGGTTGGGCAGAAATTCAGTTTATATCCATCTTTACATTATTGTTCTTTTTTAACAAAACCGATTTGGGGCACATCAGTTGGATGGTTCCTAAGTCTGACACACATGGATAGAAAAGTTTTTGTGTTTTAAAAATATTTGAGTAATAAAACATCAATCACATCAAAATACTCAGACACATAAACACAATACAACTTATTTTAGTTATTTTCATAGTATTTTATCATATGGTATTTTATTATGGAGACATGGAGCTGATGTGGAAGCAATATTCATTTTACAAAAAAGAGCTATACGTGCTATTTATAACATAAATAGCAGAGAATCTCTTAGAGATCGCTTTAAAGAAATTAATATAATGACAGTACCTAGCTTGTACATCTATGAAAATATAATGCATGTTCGCAAAAATGTTCAATTATTTCAAAAGAATAAAGATCGACATGACATTAATACTAGAAACAAGAATAAATTATCAGTACAAAAATTTAGACTAGCCAAATCAACCAAATCTTTTATGGGTGCTTATGTAAATATATATAATAAGATTCCTTTTGAAGTTTTGGAACTGGCAGAAAAAAAGTTTAAAGTTCATATTAAAAGTGTTCTTTGCAAAAACGCCTTTTATGATATAAACAAATATTTTAACGATACCAATGTTTGGTTAACATAAATCATTGTTATTTTACTATATTATTTGATTGTATGTTTTATATTATTAATAATTTTTGACATTTTTTTCGTTTTAGTATTTTAGTAGAATTATAAATCTTTGACATACCATCATTCTTTTAAAATTACGATTGACTTTGTATTTGACATTTTATAGTAATACCATTAGTTGTAGGATTTGTATTTTCTTTGGATTTTTTATGTTTTATTAAGTGTGCAATACACGCTCATGTTTTTTTGAAATTGTGTTGTTGCAGATAGTATGTATAATAAAGCTTCTTAGTATACTTGTATTATATGTTCTTTTAACATTGACATTCAGAAAGTGTATCATGCAATACTTATTTTGAATAAAAACTTATTCTATTCTATAATATTTTTGTTATATGTTTTAATAAGAAGGCACAACTTTATTAACTATTTATAATAGAATAATGTAAAAATATAACTATTTTACTATCTGAAATCAACGGAAGATGTTGTGACTGCTAGTATCAGTATATTATTTATTTCCCATTTCATTCACTTGGTTTTTTCTCCATTTTACCTTCTTAGTAAAATATGCGCTTTTCCAACTAAAGGGATAGTGTCTTGTTTATATAAACTTCACAGTGTGGTTATAGCTTATCAATAGTTAATTCATTGTAAACACAAATGCTTAATGACATTCACTTTTTCACTGTGAAAAGTGTATAAAAGTGATTATAAAAACTTTTATATTTATTTAATACTTACAGGTTAATATTCCCAAACAGCCAGCGTATGAATCGTGGTGGGTATGAAATGTCACAATTGATGCATGCCTGCAGAGCTAATGATGTAACAGATTTTATCGTTGTCCATGAGCACCGAGGGGTCCCAGATAGTTTGGTGAGTTTGCATCAATACTCAATAAGCTGCTGGTTACATAGAAAAAGATTTTCAAATCGAATTGTTTTTGTAGCTTAACTATTTCTTCAAGAATAGGCATGTTTATTAACTTTGGCCAGATGGCCAAACCTGCGTTTGAAAACTCCTGACCAACATCAAAACCAGTCACTGTACATCTGACTCTAAAAAATAACTGGTCCGATTGTCAAAGGCATTATTTGATAGCTTAATACAATTATATTTATATCATTATTTTATGGATTGATAAATAAAATTTCAAAATATTTCCTTAATTTAAGGGTAAGTTCCTCAACTTAATAGGCACTTTAAAATAAGTTTTTTTTTAATTATAATAAATTATTTTTTTGATAATGTTATTGACCATACCTCTTTCGGATCGAACAGGGTTGTTTACACCTTGTATATAGAAGGTTACTAAGATTACTAATTAATTTTATTTATGTTACATTTTCTGCCTTGTTGTTTTAATCATTTTTTATTTTTTTGCATTCAATAGTATTATTGATCTCTTGATTTAAATCAGGGATTGAAACAAAATGGTTTAATTTACATCTTAAAAATTTCAGTAGCCATAAAATAGTTTGAAGTGTATCATCACTAGTAGAGCATGTATCAGAAAATGTGGCACATACAGTTTTGTTTGCCATTTAGCTATTCCTATGTGACTTTGTTTGTGTAACCTACATATTATTTTCTTTTACCCAGTTCCATATAAACTTGTTTATGTTACTTAGTAATAATGTAGCTTTTTTTATATAGGAGGTAAATGGACAAGAGGCTCTCCTAATGATAAGTGATCACTGCCGTCCACAGGCAATTAGACAACCGAGGTCTTAGCAGTTGAGTTGCCGGCCTTTTAAGAATGAGTAAGCTCCATTCTTGAAGATCTATCTAAAGTCTAAATCATATCCATTTAAAAACATCCCTGCCGATAATTAGTTTCACATAGAAGTAGTGCGAGATGAATTTTTTTAAAATCGGTCCAGTAGTTTTTGTGTTTATCCATTACAAACACATATTACCTGTTTACAATATTAATATAAACAAATATTGTTAAAATAAAGATTGTTAAATTGTTATTATTATAATTATTATTTTTTTGTTTGTATAATGTTATTTATCAGTATTTGATTTGTTCACTGTATGTCTACTTAGATGTATTATTTTTTTCCCTCTGGGTCTTACACACACCACATCGTATTTTATAGTAATACCCGGAAGTGAATTGTTACCCACGACACAGGGTAACCTAGTTTGGGACAATGTATGATATAATTTATGTTGTAAACTACTTTTGGTCAATAAACTATTATTATTATTAATATTAATATAAATGAAGGGGTTTTGATATGATTTTATAATTCTGTACAACTTAAGATTGTTACAAATTTTTTATACACCTTAGACCACCAGTTTTCAGCCGGTGTGCCTACAACATATGTCTTCAAATGTGCCACGAACATGCTGCATAGAAACTATGACTTAAACAATATAAGTTATTACAGAATGCCCCCCAGTACACATCGACGTCCCCGCGAATATTCCGATAATAAGCTATTACTGAGTTTTTCGTGTTATGTGTTTTTAGCATTTAGAGATCATGATTCACCTTGTCAATTTTTTCCACAATTTTTCTATTCATATTTACAAAGATATGAAAATACTATATTTCTTAATATAAACGAATAATACGGTTTTAATCTAACTTTACTCTCCATCGACGAAAAACATATCGCACTTTTGTGAGCAAATGTATTTTGTCTCAATATGAAGACAGCTTAAAAAATTAGCTTTTTTTTGAGATGCAAAACTATAAAAGTATACGAAAAGTAAATATATAAAAAATACTATTTTATTTTTCCTGAACAATTTGTGTTTTTCTATCACCGGAATATTCACGGGGGGCATCTACATGGCTATTTAACACTTGGCTACTTTTTAACGGTGTTCTGGAAACTTCTATAAAATGAAAATTTTTGCTGTGAAACCAAAGGTTAAAAACGCTTGACTTCAACAATCATTTTATTTGTTTTTTTACATTAGTTAATTAGACAATCTCCTTCCAGGTTATATGTCATTTACCATATGGTCCAACAGCCTCTTTTACTCTATCAGGTGTAATCATGCGGCACGACATTCCTGATATTGGACCTATGACTGAACAGTACCCACATCTTATATTCCACAACTTCAAAACTGATTTGGGTGAGTACATATTGTAATGTAATTTTTATTACTAGCTGTTGCCTGTGATTTCGTTCGCGCGGACTTCGCTTACTCCGCGCAGCTCCTCCCCCGTAGGTGATAGCGTGATAATATGTAGCCTATATGTTGACCCGACCTGTTATTAATATTCATGCAAAATTTGAAGTAAATCCATGCAGTACTTTTTGAGTTTACCCCGGACATACATTGACTTTCCTACGAATTTATTATATGTATAGAAGATATAGATTTCTATAATTTTTGTAAAAAAGAGTCCAACAAATGCTTTAAAACATTGAAACTTCATAAGTTAAAGATATACATATAGCTAATGATTTCATTAGGCCCGCTTGCACGTAAATCTTGAGTTCAATAAATAACTCTGAGTTAACTAACTCGAAGTTAATTTGTTACTTTCTTAACTCGGGGTGTATCTTGCACGAACAGAAATTAACCCAAGGTATACTAACCCAACGTTTTAACTCTGCATTGTGGTGTTTCTTTCTGTCAAATCCAAATTCATCCGCTGTTGCTACCTGCGGCTAAATACAAAAGTTTTTCTCTCTTTCGCACAACCATATTTTGCTTATTATATCCTTTTCTTACGTAATATGGCGTTTTGGGGGCTTTATACATTGTACAACCTAAGCGTCAGCTTCATGAGTTGTGTTAATAAAATAATAATTTCGCATTTTGTAATCAGTGTTATTTTCTACAAAAATTTGGAAAAAATCTCATTTACGTGGCCCAAGTTTTACAAGTAGTGACAGTTCTCTTCTTTGTGAAAATAGAAAATAGAAACACATAATTAAAAATAAAAAAAAACTGATGGCGCTAATCTTCTCCAAAAGCAAAAGTTTTGGCTAGAAGTAAGTTCAATGCTTTGTCTCTCTGCAAATTAAAATAGCCAATTCGTTTCGCAACTCTTCTATTGAAAAAAATCCAAATCATTATATTCGACAATTTTTTCGTCATCGTCAGAATACAAAAAGTCATTCACAATTGAATAAAAGATAATTAAATTGTTATTTCTTATCAAATACACAACACAACGCGGTGTAATCTTACAATTTTGTCGTTTTTAACCCAGAGTTAGAAATTTAACCGCCCAACTTTGGCGGGTTAAATATTTATCTATTTAACCTTTGGTTTGGTGTTAACTCTTGTCAGTGCAAGAAAAAATAAAAATATAACCCTGCGTTAGCAGCTAACTCAAAGTTAAATAATTTAACTCTGGAACGCGCAAGCGGCCCTTAGGGGAACGTTTTGCAAGTTTTTTCTCCTGTTGGTCCCAGCCTACTTTAAAGAATAGACTGTCTCACATTCTGCCAGGCAAAACAAAATTCTGCCAGGCAGTTCGGAAAAGGCCCACGACTGACTATATGTGGCACTAACATCGTGATTACTAGGTGATAGAGTTTTGGAATGTCTCGCCCAGGTATATCATACCATCGCCTTAACTATTTCTGCCACAATAGCGTCAATGCTTTTCAATGCCGTGTTCCAGTCTGGAGGGTAAGGTAGTTAGCAGACTTATGCTTATGGTAGCAGATCATTAACAATTTTGGTGCTTATAGGTGATTCTCTTTTTATATCAGGAGACTCATTTGCTTGTTTGCCATCTAATGAAATAAAAAAAAGTTTGCCATTCTATGCTACTGCAGAACTTCTTACACGGCGCCTGCACCAATTGTAGAACTTCTTACACGGCGCCTGCACCAATTGTAGAACTTCTTACACGGCACCTGCACCAATTGTAGAAACTCTTCGCAGAGGCTCCGCCTCTTGTAGAGATCCTCGAGTTCTAGGGGGGTCTAAAACTCACTTGCTGCAATTGTTACTCAATAATCATCTACTGAGAGGTACGCGGATCTACCCAAGGAAGTTATATTCTAGGAATGTTCACACACGCTTCAAAATCGTTCCGAAGAGTACCACGACATGGGTGGAGTGTGTCTCTTTCTACTAAATAAAGCGCCAATCGCCATATATAAGTGCGGCCATGCGTTGTTTGCAAATTACTACTAAGTAATTCTACTAATTTGAGAAATAGTTTTTGCATTGCATAAGTAATTACGTAATAATTAAAATAAGCACATTTTAGAACTCACTATGTTAATTACAATACATTTTATGCTAATTTATTTATCGACGTGTATGAATAAAAAGTATTTAACGATTACCGAATGTGTAAAAATCTACCATCTAGATAGTTTTATTTACACTGGCAATTACAAGAAAGGGACAACATCCACTCTTGTCGTTGTCTTGCTCAGAACGTTTTTTCCCCTCTGTTATGTAAGAAACAAATGTCAACTTTATTTATTACGAAATAAAGTACATTTTTATTTTTCAAATATTGCTTCGTAACAATTCCAGTTATAGTATATAAGTTCCTTGGATCTACCACTATTGATTACTCTTATATTAAAATAATAAAACATATTTTCTAATCTTTGTTTATTAGGGCATACGTCTTAGCCCGACAAAAGACTTATACTATTCTACATTTTGGAATATATAAATAGACTAAACATGAAGTTCTATCTTAAAAAAAATATTTAAAAGCAGACAAGGCTGCCAGCTTATTTGTAATGCCTCAGCATAGAGGTATTACACTACACACAATAAACTGACCCGATACAGGACTTGCGTCCGATACATCAGAATGATTGGATAGGCTAACAAATGATTTTTTTCTACTCTGTTCCAGGCAAGAGAACCATGAACATCTTAAAATATCTTTTTCCAGTACCAAAACCGGATTCAAAGAGAGTTATAACCTTTGCCAATAATGATGACTACATTTGTTTTAGACACCATACTTACAAAAAGGTATTTTTTTTAAAAATTATATTTAATACTTTTTCTACATATTAACTTGATCTTCTTTTGTAATATGGATTAGTTTTAGAGAGCTTGACAGTAGCCAAGTAAAGTGTTGGGTGTACCTGTTTCATCTACCACCTAAATAATTTAAGTGATCTTTTGTTTGATCGCCCCGTTGGTTGAGTGGTTAACGACCCTGCCTAAACAATTGACGGGGCTCGGATTCGATCACCGACGGGGACAAGCATTTGTGTGATGAGCATAAATTTTTGTATTTTTGGGTTTGGGTGTTTATTATGTATGTAAAAGTATATATATGTATTTCTATGTATTAGTATCGTTGATTAACACCCATAACACAAACAAATAATTTGCTTACTTTGGGGTTAAATCAGTAATTTGTCCCGTGAATAATTATTATTTATTATACTGTTTCACAAACCAAACAGTACAAGTGTATTAACAAAATCACCACTCAACTCGCCAATCGACAAACTGGTGAATCTTCTATTTACAGACATTCAGTTCAATCCGGCTAACCCACAAGAGAAGCAGCGTGAGGATGTTTATATATTTGTTTTATTTATCAATAATTTTGTCGCCTCTATGGTCAAAGCTTCGGTAAAGACGTATGAGGTTCGGATTCAAATCCCAGGTCGGGCAATTTTTAGTATCGTATCTTTACCGCCCCGTTGGTCGAGTGGTTAGCGACCTTGACTACGCAATCAACGGGGCTCGGGTTCGATCCCCGACGGGGACAAGCATTTGTGTGATGAGCATAAATGTTTGTATTTCCGGGTTTGGGTGTTTATTATGTATGTAAAAGTATTTATATATGTATTTCTACGAATTAGTATCATTGACTAACACCCATAACACAAGCAAATAATTTGCTTACTTTGGGGTTAGATCAGTGTTGTATACAATAATTAGGTTCTATCATTCTAGTGTAGGTAGTTAAGTCTTTGCTTGTCATTGTTAACAAATAATGGAAGTTTAAGAAATGTAGGTAGGATTAGATATTGTCACTTGTTGTTGCTACCTAGCACATTAAACATGAATTATAATTAAATACGAAGTTTTATTGAATATAATAGTGGCGACGTAGTGTAAAAGTTAAAATGGAGCGTAAATCAGTGAAATTTAATGAATTCAATTCACAAAGTGATAATTGGGACAATTATATTGAAAGATTAAAATACTGTTTTGAAGCAAATGGAATCGTGTCCGACGCCGTCCAAAAGGCGAATTTTTTTACCGTTTGTGGTGCACAAACGTATGAGACAGTTTTGGCTTTAATTACACCCCGAAAAACAAGTGATGTAACCTTTACGGAAGTTGTTACTATTCTTACCAAACATTATAGCCCAAAACCTAACGAGATATCGGTTTCTTATCAATTTTACAAACGCGACCAGAAAGAAACTGAATCGGTGTCTGAATATATTGCTCAGCTTAGGAAAATTAGTGCAGGCTGTAACTTTACGGATTTAGAGCGGATGCTTCGCGATAGACTTGTATGTGGCATGATTGACAAGAAGTTGCAATATGAATTATTGAAAAGAGATAATTTACGATACTCAGATGTGGTCGATGCCATGCTCTCTTCCGAAAGCGCAGTGAGAGATGTTCGCATAATGCAAAGTGCTTCTAGCATGAATATGCCTGTCAACAGGGAAGTTATAACGGGATCTGCATCATCGTATGAACCAATGGATGTTAATGCAGTGCAATCAAGAAGTAATGTACGATTTTGTTATCGTTGCGGTGACCGTCACGGTGGCGAATGCCGTTTCACAAATGTTGTTTGTAACTTTTGCAAGAAAAAAGGACATATTGAAAAAATTTGCATTGCTAAAAAGAAAAGTCGTACTAGTAAATTACATTATGCCGATGAAAGTGACACACAGCTTAATGGTATTTACAATCTGGATACTACACCCATCCATGTACCGGCCTATAGGATTAAAGTTTTATTGAATAAAGTACCCGTGATGATGGAGGTTGATTCTGGAGCTGCATTTTCTATACTGAATGAACAGACTTGGATGTTGTTACATTCTACCAATAAGTTAAAGGCTATGACGAACAGGCTGTCTACGTGGAACAATTCACCAGTACAAGTGATGGGACAGGCTATAGTTCAAGTACAGTATAAGGACATTAAGCGCAATTTAAGTGTTGTAGTAGCAAAGGGTAGTGGACCAAACTTACTGGGACGCAACTGGTTTCAAGCATTAGATATTACACTGAATATTAATACAATTGACATTGACATGACAGTTATTTATGACTTAATTAATAAATATTCTCAAGTTTTCAGGGAAGGACTAGGTACTTACAAGGGAGACCCTGTTGACATACAAGTTATACCAAATGCTTCTCCAAAATTTTTAAAAGCCCGACCTGTACCATATGCATTAAAGGAAAGAATTGAAAAGGAAATTGACAGATTAGTGGGAGAAGGGGTACTTCAACCAATAGCATATTCGGCTTGGGCAACACCCATTGTGCCAATTGTAAAGCGGAACGGAGATATTCGGCTGTGTGGTGATTATCGCAGTACGGTGAATCAGGCAACTGAGTCTGATACTTATCCTATGCCCACTGCAAGTGAAGTCTTTGCAACAGTTGGAGGAGGCCGCTATTACACCACGCTAGATTTGGACAGAGCTTACACACAGGTGGTGGTTACGGACAAAACGGCAAAGCTATTAACGTTAAATACTTGTAAGGGTCTATATTCTGTACACAGATTAGCATTTGGTGTTAAAGCATGCCCGGGAATCTTTCAAAGACTAATGACAGCACTGTTGGCTGGAATTCCCGGGGTAGCAGTGCTGATCGATGACATTATAATCAGCGGCCACACATTCGATGAAATGTCTCAGCGTCTAGACACGGTGCTGCACCGCATTGAAAAATCTGGTATGCGTCTGAATAAAGATAAGTGTAAATTTGCTAAACAAAGAGTCGAATTTCTAGGATTTGTAATTGATGCTAATGGGATTCATCCCGCTCAGAGCAAGATTGAATCTATCATGAACACCCCAGAACCTAAAAATATCCAGCAATTGCAGGCATTTCTGGGTTTGTACAACTTCTATGAGAGATTCATACCTCATAAAGCCACTATACTGGAGCCTCTACATAGGTTGCTTGATAAGTCAAAAGTATGGACATGGACTAACCAAGAACAGAATAGTTTTGATACTGCTAAACGCTTACTTTCATCAGATTTGACTCTGGTACATTATGATCTAAAAAAGCCGTTGGTACTTACTTGTGATAGTTCAGAATATGGTGTAGGAGCTGTACTATCACATGTCATGGAAGATGGAACAGAACGGCCAATTGCAATGGGCTCCAGAACTTTGCATGTGCATGAGAGACGCTACTCCCAGCTTGATAAAGAAGCCACAGCTATTCTTTTTGGAGTAGTAAAATTTCACAACTATCTAATGGGCAGGAATTTTACTATTGTAACAGATCATAAACCTTTGTTAGGCATATTTGATCCAAAAAAACCAATGCCTGCAGTTTTGTCACCTCGTTTAACTAGAATTGCGTTGATACTTACCTCACATAATTACAACATAGTTTATAAACCGGGGAAAGAAATTGGTAATGCTGATGGATTAAGTCGATGGCCACAGCCAGTTCTTAATGAGCCAGAGCAGTGTTTGGGTGACATTCTCCTCATGGCTGAGACTCCAGCTGATTTTCCAGTTGATGTAGAGCTTATAGCATCCGCAATAAAAAAGGACCAGACGCTATCGCGTGTCAGCCATTATATCTTAGGCGGATGGCCCACCAGAGTCCAGGACAGCGAGATACGCCCATATTGGTTGCGCCGTGCAGAACTCTCCTTACAAGAAGATTGCATCTTGCTTGGCAGTCGTGTGGTGATACCACCATCGCTTCGTGAGTTAGTTATGAGCGCCTTACATAAGGTACACAGTGGCATGGTACAAACAAAAGCACTAGCTAGAAGCTATATCTGGTGGCCACAATTAAACAAAGATATAGAAATTTTAGTAGCTAATTGTAATAAATGTTTAGAGAACAGACACATGCCACCTAAAACTAATTATGAATGGATCTCGCCTACAAAACCATGGTCCCGGATTAATGTAGACTTCGCAGGGCCGTTCCAAAACAAAACATTTTTAATTGTCGTGGATGCTTATTCCAGATGGCCAGAAGTACTTATTGTTGATAACATGACGTCCAGAGTAGTTATTCAACATTTAAGGAATTTATTCGCAATACATGGATTGTGTGAAACATTGGTCTCTGACAATGGGACCCCATTTGTTTCTAAAGAAATGGAAGACTTTCTGACTGCTAATAAAATTAAACATATTACCACAGCACCCTACCATCCGGCTACTAACGGCCTAGCGGAAAGAATGGTACAAACCGTAAAGGACAAGTTACGTAAAATGAATGATATGCCTTGGGATATTAAACTACCTAACATGTTACTTGGATTACGGGTAACTCCATGCACAACAACAAACAAGAGTCCAGCTGAACTCTTAATGAAAAGACGGTTACACACCTTACTTGATACTTTGCATCCAGATAGTCATGAGCGAAAGAAAAGAACACAACAAATTGTAAATAATGCACAAAAAAATAATAGAGAAGCAAATACTGGCCACGATGTCATGTATAGGAATTATGCTAGAGGGCCACGATGGCTTCCAGGTACTGTGGTTGGTAAGAAGGGCCCATCAAACTACCAGGTGTGTACTAAAGAGGGTACAGTAATCAATAGACACATTGATCAACTGATTAGAAAAAAACAAGCAGTTGGAACAAAGGGAGCACAAAAAGAGGGAGAAGCGACACAATGCCAACGTGATACTATGGGTTCTAGGGAAATGTCTGACTTAAGGGATAAAATTACTGACGATGACTTAAGAGATGTAAGTGTTGACGTAGACTTGGGAAATGAAATGAATGAGAGAGACTTAATGGAGGAAATATCTGACAGTGACATAAGAGAAGAAATAATTGAAATACCAAGCCAGGATAAATGGGCAGAAATGTTGGGCATACCAACAAATGTCGAGCCTAGTTTTTCTGGTGGTAAGGTCAGAAATAAAATAAGTGCACACCCAAGGTCACCATATGATAGACCAAGTCATTCTAATAATTTCATGGCATAACTTGTTTCTTTTAACAACATATCTTCACGCCAGATCCCTTACGGGGTAGGCAGAGAGAACCGAGTGCCATACATCACGATCCTTGCAGGCTTGTCTCGCTTCTTCCACATTCATCACTCTCTTCATACACACACGCCGGTTGCGAAGACTCTTGACACCACCTTCGGACAGTACTCGATCAATCTGATCGTGGTATGTCAGTCTTGGTCTTCCCCGGTACCTACATCCTTCCACATTCGCGTTGTATATCTGTTTTGTTAACCTTTCATCTACCATTCTTTCTACATGTCCGAACCAACGGAGCATGCCCTTTCTCATCTTTACACCGACACTTTCTTTCAAACCTAGCCTCTCTCTCACTTCGGCATTACGAACCCGGTCCGCGAGTGTCACACCACATATTTTTCTTAGCGACCTCATCTCGACCGCGTTGATTCTACTTTCATGCCCTTTCTGACATACCCAACTCTCACTTCCATACAATAGCGTTGGGATAAGCACATGATTATGCAGGGCTAGACGGGCACCCTGACTTAAAATTGTGCTATTAAGTAATCTCCCTAACGCTCCATTCACTCTGTTCCCTGCACACACTCTTTTTTCAACATCAGCGGTGTACCTTCCATCCCTGCTAAAAGCACATCCAAGATATACAACCTCATCCACTTGTTCCAGCACTACATCATCGACCACAACTCTTACATCCGTTCTGGTTGTTTCTCTTTCAAATACCAAAACTTTAGTTTTCTTCGCATTCAAATGTAAGCCCATACTCTTACAATCCTCATTCATAACTGTGACCAGTGTTTGCAGCTCAGATGGAGTTGAGCCAAAAAGTACAGCGTCATCTGCATAAAGCAGGCAGTTCACCACTAGATCACTCATGCGCATTCCCACATTCAATGACCTCAATCTTTGGAGACACTTATCCAGATATAGAATAAACAGACGAGCTGACAACACACAACCCTGCTTGACGCCGATATTGACATCGAACCAGGGCGATATGTTGCCGTCCACCCGCACACATGCTTTGCAATCCCAGTACATGGATTGCAAAGCACGCAGCAGACGCCCATCTATCCCATAACTGGGTAAAATGTCCCAAAGTTTCTTTCGCACAACTCTATCAAACGCTTTCTCCAAATCCACAAAACCGCAGAAAACCTTCTGGCCGACAGCCAGATGCTTCTCTACGATGTTGCGAAGTGAGAAAACTTGATCCATACATCCTCTTCCAGATCTGAAACCCCCTTGTGCCTCCCACAACATTCCCTCGGACTTCCCTTGCATTCTTCTTTCAATGATCTTACCATACACCTTCGATGCTAAGCTGATCAAACTGATGGCCCTATAGCTATTGCAGTCTATACGTGAGCCCTTGCCTTTATACAAGGGCACGATGACCGCGCGCCGCCAGTCTTCGGGTACTCTATCGGTCCTCCAACATGTATTGCAGAGGACCCAAAAAGAGTCCCAGACGGCAGGACCACCGTATTTGATCATCTCAGCAGTCACCTTATCTATTCCCGCAGCCTTTCCGTTTTTCATACTTCTTATCGCCCATACGATCTCTTGCATAGTAATGTCCTGGCACGCCTCCACCGTCCCTGAGTCACTTACTGAATCAGAGAAGGAGGCAGCGTCCTGAACAGCATCATACATATCTCCAAAATATTCACTCCATCGTTTTAACACGCTTTCTGTGCTTGTAAGAATGTCACCATCCTTAGATTTAATCCTATTCATTCTGGAGGCTGCCGAACAACTCCTAGACTTCTTCACCTCCCTCCAAAAAAGTTTGGTGTTTGCCTCGAAGTTGCTCGCCAGTCTCTCTTCCGCTTTCAAACATTCTCTTTCACGCTTTTCTTTCACTAAGGTTTTGGTGGCATTCTTACAACAACGATACAATTCTTTCTTCTTGTCTTTCATACCATCATTCGCTTGCAAACATGATACATAGTCTAGCCATGCTCTCTTCTTTCTCTCAATCGCAGCTTTCACTTCATCATCCCACCATGCATCTCCTTCCATTGACTTGCACAGTTTTGCACTACCACATACTTCTTTCGCGGCTACTATCATACTATCTTTCAAAACTTTCCAACATTCGTCTACATCCAAGTCCGGTAGGTTCACTTTCGCCAACCTATCTCGAACCTGAATCTCATACATACTCCTTATACTCGGGTCTTGCAACTTTTCGCTCTTTATCCTTTCAAGCTCTCCGAATGGAACACGTTGTCGCCAATGTCTCCACTTCTTAAACAGACCCCTATATCGGCTTATTACCAAATAGTGGTCCGTTTCCAGATTGGGACCTCTGTAGGCGCGCGTATCCATTAAACAACTGCGGAGTCTACTATCAATCAAAATCAGATCTATCACACTCTTTTGGTCATTCCTTCTCCATGTATACAAATGTATGTCCTTATGAGGGAATATTGTGTTAGCCACAAGAAGATTCCTTTCCATGCATAAATCCACAATGTGCTTACCGGCGTCGTTCACTCTACTGTCACCATACGGACCAAGAACGGCATCGAAACCAGGCCGCTTAGTCCCGACCCATCCATTCAAATCACCACACAAAATGACTCTTTCATTGTCATCAACCATATCCAGAACATCCCTTACAGAATCCCAAAACTTTTCCAGGTCACTGGGCGACGAAGAGCTTACCGGTGCATATAATGCGACCAAAAAGACTCTCGTGATTCCCAGTTTGATCCGGACCCAGAGAAGTCTCGAGCCAGCCATCCCATAATCTTTCAGACCAGAGACTAAGCGTGATGATAGAAGAATACCTACTCCGGCGCCAGCATGATCGCTCTGGGGCACACCAGACCACAGAGCCATCATGCCACCGGGGAGATCAGTGGTTTCACTACCTTTACGTTTAGTCTCTGTTACACACAAAACATCTAGGCATCTCTCATTCATTACATCTATCAATTCATGCATCTTATCTTCCAACCCACCTCTTACATTCCACGTGCCTATTTGGCACTCTGCTCCCCTCGACTCGCCTATTCGGGCCTGGCGTGATGGGTGGCGGCCCCCATCGCCGCATCCGCCGCTTTTCGTACCGACGGGGGCGGATCGGTACGCGTCGCCTCCAGGGGACGCCCTAATCCGCACTGCGGTACTTATTCGGGCCAGAATTGCAGTCCAGTGGACTGGCAGGGGTCGCGACGAGCACGCTTCTGGCCAATGACCCCCAATGTTTCTTTTAGATTAGATAAATGTTTCTTTTAGATTAGATAAATAATAATAAATAGTGTTTTAGTGTTTTGTTATCTTTTTAGTTACTTTGTTTATTTACTTAGGGGAAAGGTATGTTGTATACAATAATTAGGTTCTATCATTCTAGTGTAGGTAGTTAAGTCTTTGCTTGTCATTGTTAACAAATAATGGAAGTTTAAGAAATGTAGGTAGGATTAGATATTGTCACTTGTTGTTGCTACCTAGCACATTAAACATGAATTATAATTAAATACGAAGTTTTATTGAATATAATAATCAGTAAGTGTAATTTGTCCCGTAAATATTTATTTATTTATTATTTTGTAATACGGATTAGTTTTATAGAGCTCGATAGTAGCCGGGAAAGTGGTAGGCTAATTTTACATACCCGAGTTTGGTACCTCCGCCTTACTTGCTTTACTTCAGTGCTTGTCGCAGTCGTGCTCCAGTTTGAAGGGTATGGCAGTAATCATTAAAAATATTGACTTGTCGTCGTCGAATGCTGAAAAAAAAGCAATATTTACTTTGAGATAGCTAACTTATGCAAGTGGCATTATCATTCTACTACACGGTGGCAACACACATTAACATCTTTCATAAGTGATGGTTGGCTTACGCTCTAAAAAGTCTGCTTAAATGCTATCTTATGTTTCCCTACCATATGGATAGCATCGAGACATTACCCCTTTATCATGCCGCATTAGCACTGGCATCATAAAATATTTTTAGATATGGGAATACCTGAATAATGGATACCATGGCGTGGTCCATATTTTTACCTGAATAATGGATACCATGGCGTAGTCCATATTTTTACCTGAATAATGGATACCATGGCGTGGTCCATATTTTAACCTTAATTATGGAAATCATGGCGTGGTCCATATTTTTACCTGAATAATGGATATACCATGGCATGATCCATTTTTTTTACCTGAATAATGGATACCATGGCGTGGTCCACATTTTTACCTGAATATAAAAAGAACAACTCTACTCTGGAAAGTACGTTAGCCGGTAAATTTGTGCATGTACCATTAGACCTCCCCACAAGATAGCAACGCACCATTAACATATTTGGTGTCTATAGGTGATGGTTGACTCTTACCATCAGGAGACCCATCTGCTTGTTAGCTATCTTGTGATATAAAAAAAAATATTTTTAATTTTCAATAAAGATGAAGATCCCTTAACTTAAATTATTTTAGTGGTTGATGAAAAATACTATGCCTGAAAAAGGGTTAACATCTAGCATAACAATACTTATGTGTAAAATGAAATATTTTCACCTTGTTCTTTTACTGATAATAGCTTTACAATGGGGCTTGTTAACCAGTTAATTTTCTAACCTAAATCAACTCAAATACATTTATGGAATAAAAATTATAAGGGTTTTGAGTTAATAACTCAAAACGCTTAAAAAATATATTTCATGTTCGCCTCTCTCAAGTTTTGTCTGCACTATGCATGATGTACCATTCCACGGTTTTGACTTGAACCGGTTTAAATAGGTTTATTTATTTATTGACTGCGAATTAAGCGTTCTCACTCAGATACACTCCGAGTGAAACCTTTTATAAAACCACGCTACGCACGTTTAACTTCGTAACCGAAGAATCTTCAGGAGAGTCGAATAACTACACTCTTTGAATGGTGAAGCATTAATTTAATGCACACCCTGAAAATGCTTTGGTTACGAAGTGAAACGTGTGTTATGTACCTAATTTGTGTGTTACTGCCTTTGCTATTGACGTGAAGATAAGAGAAGATGAAGATGAGAGATTTATCCCCGTGTTGGTTCTGGGCTCCTTTGAATAATAGACCAACTGCCGTTCTGCCAGGCAGGTCGTAAAAAGCGACCGATTGGCTATACGAGTCACTACCATCATGGCTACTAGGTGGTAGAGTTCTGCATTGTCTCGCCCAGGTCTGGTACCACCGCCTTACCTATTCCTGCGCAATAGTGTCAGTGCTTGTCGCTGTCGTGTTCCGGTTTGAAGGGTAAGGTAGCCGGTAAACTTATGCATGTGGCATTAGACCTCGTCACAAGATAGCAACGAACCATTAACACCTTTGGTGTCTATAGGCGATGGTTGACTCTTTCCATCAGGAGACCCATCTGCTTGTTTGCTATCTTATAACATAAAAAAAAGATAGTGTGGTGGATGTGTGTAGACTATACTATACTATATACCACTGGGATCTTTAATATTCATTTCTTGGATAAGTTTTCCCCAACCCTTACACTAATTTTTGTTTCAATTGTATCAGCAATTTCATATAAGAGTTCGCAGAAATTTCGGAAATTAAATTCCTTAATTTCGTCTTTGAATTGTGGATTTCCGCAAAGTAACGCCTGAATCTATAAAATATTTAAAATGACTTATTTCAGGCTGGCAAAGAAATCGAGTTATCAGAAATCGGTCCCAGATTTCAAATGAAGTTATATGAGATCAAACTGGGCACATTAGAAGCATTGGACGCTGCTGATACGGAATGGGCGCTCAGGCCGTACATGAACACGGCTGCTAAGAGACGGTTCCTCAGTGAGGAAGACGGCTGGCAGGAAGAAGAATAAAATCATATTTTTATATGTTGTTTTTTTAATTCCCTCCCTCGTTAAAAATATTTTCCTACAAAGTAAATATATAACATCATTAATTGAATTTTTATAGAAAATTCTGCCTTAAATCAAAAAGTATATATTATAAAGGTATATATGGTTAAAGAGCATACTCCTTAAAAAGGCCGGCAACGCAGATTCAAGATCTACGGTGCTGTGGCTGTCCATGGGCTGTGGTAATCAGAATAGAATATATTTTTATTCAAAATGCGTATATAAAATACATATTTTGAACGTCAAAACTATCATCACAAAACAATGAGGGGGTCACATATAAGGGCCGATCCAGTCTTCGATTCATGGGAGGGGGTCACATATTTGAGGTTCAGTAATGATAGGCTCTAATCCTATAATTCTAATAAATCCACACCTAGTCCCTTATCCGGGGAGGTCATGAGCCAGAAATGCCACTGAAATAAGAAAAATGTACCTAATGCAAGAAACTCATCGATTTTTTAAACAAACTTCGGGGACGCAACTATCATCCCATTTAACTCGCGCCACAACAAAAACAGTATACGCACACTTCACTTCGCAACCGAAGCATCTTCAGAATTGTATGTATTTAATAAAAAAAATTCTTTAATTAAAGAGTTAAAATAATGAATAAAATTCGCGGAAACTTGCAAATTACATTGCTTTTAAGTTGAGCTTGAAGTTACGGGATTACGTAAATTATTTCCCGAACGTATAAGTTGTGTAGTGTAGTATACCTTAAAAACGTACATTGTTAATTCACACAGCAGGCTGCGTCATAGCTGGAATTAAAATAATTTAAAAAAATGTGTATGTGTACTTGACGCAACGAATATAGAATAAAGGCTTAAACTCGTATGCTTAAAATATAAAAATCAATTGCCGTTCATTAGTCTCGCTAAATCTCGAGGACTGCTGAACCGATTTGCCTAATTTTGGTTTTAAATTGTTGAAATTCTGGGAAGGTTTAAAAGGTGAGAAAATATAGAAAAAAATTAGAGTAGTTAAAAAGGCAGAACAAAGTTTGCTGGGTCAGCTAGTAAATTAATAAAATATTTAAGAAACTACTTATTTTTTTATATCATTAATTTTAATTAGGTAACAAACAAGCAGATGGTTCTCTTGATGGAAAAAGAAACCATCGTCTATAGACACCAAAGATGTTAATGGTGCGTTGCTATCCGTGTCGAGGGATGGCAGTGCCACGTGCATGGGCGTACCCAGGTTCTGGGCCAGGGGAAGGCAACCGTAACATTTTAAGACTATATTTTTTATCTACAACAGTCTATAGTTAGTAGAGAGGTAACCAAATTCCAGGGGGGCAGCTGTACGCCCCCCCCCCCACGGCTCGGTACGCCCATGGCCACGTGCATAAGTCTACCGGCTACCTTACCCTCCAAACCGGAACACGACAATGACAAGCATTGACGCTATAGCGGCAGGTAACCTTTTATGACCTGCCTGGCAGAAGGGCAGTGGGTCTAGTCTTCAAAGGAGCCCGGACCAACACGGGATTAATTAATTTGAATATAGTTGAGTTCGCGGAAACTTGACACATATCATCTATCTTCATCCACTAGGTGGTAGAGTTCTGCATTGTCTCGCCCGGGTCTGGTACCACCGCCTTACCTATTCCTGCCGCAATAACGTCAATGCTTGTCACTGTCGTGTTCCGGTTTGGAGGGTAAGGTAGCCGGTAAACTTATGCATGTGGCATTAGACCTCGCTGCGAGATAGTAACGCGCCATTAACATCTTTGGTGCCTGTAGGCGATGATTGACTCTCCATTAGGAGACCCATCTGTTTGCTATCTTATAAAAAAAATGTCACGTTATGGCTGTTTGTGTGCGCTCTTTCTTTTATATATAATAATTCTAATAATTACCACTGTTATTAAGATTATTTTGCAACAGTATATAAAGATTTTTCATTTTAGATATGCCAGTGCCAGAATTCCTAAAAGAACCATTAACACTTTATGAAATAGCCGAACAATATTGGGATCTTAAGGCGTATCCGACACAATATGTGTTCTCTCTTTTGGCTCTTGTGTCTGAAGATAAGTTAGAAAGAGACAAATGCCTAGAGCTTAGTTCCCCTGAAGGTCAAGAAGATTGGTTGAGCTATTGCAGAAGGCCGCGGCGGACGGTTTTAGAAGTAGGTAAAATTCTTCTTCTTTTTTTACTTTCGTCCAGAAATTTCGTGAAATGATTTTAGTGATTTTTTTTACCCCCACTCCACCCTTGATGATAAATCGTAAAAGCTACCTCGACTCCTTCCCCACCCTCTAAGCTAACTTGATATTTTTCAAACTGTGTATTTTTAGTTGATTCATTTTAATCTGAAAAACAATGCCTACAGGGACGACAGGAAGAGGTAAGCCGGTGGTACCAGACCTGGGTGAGATGTTGCAGTACTCTACCACCTAATAGTCATGATGGTAGTGACACATGCCGCCAATCGTTCACCTTTTACGAATTGCCTGGCAGAATGGCAGATGGTCTATTCTTCCAAGGGGGGTTGGACCCATACGGGGAAGTATTGTATTTCTGGGTTTGGGGGTTTATTAAATATATTTGACTCTACTACCTGACTTCAGCGGCGCAGCTTCACCCTCATGTAGTGTAACAATATCACCGTTCCTTGTGTTTGGACGCAGGCTTCTTTGAAGAATAGGCGAACTGCCATTCTGCCAGACAGGTCGTAAAAGGCGATAGATTGGCTATATGAGTCACTTCCATCGTGGCTACTAGGAGGTAGAGTTCTGCATTGCCGCAATAGCGTCAGTGCTTGTCACTGTCGTGTTTCGGTTTTGAGGGTAAAGTAGCCGGTAAATTTATGCATGTGGTATTAGACCTAACCTCAAGATAGCAACGCACCATTAACATCTTTGGTGTTGATATGCGTTACTCTCATATAAAAAAAAATATTTACTAATTTCAAAATGAATTTACTTACTTTGGTGTTAGATCATTTCATCTAAGAGCCATCCATAAATTACGTCACACGTTAAAGGGGAGGGAGGGGGTCGACGAAGTGTGACATTGTGTGACAAGGGATAGGGAGGGGCCCCAAATTTTATATCTAAGTATTACAACAGTAAATTTAAAGTCACCAGTTTAGATAAAAAAATAATCGAATGATATTATTATTCCAATGAAATTGTAAAATATGTGACATCACACTAGGTAGGGGGGGGGGGGGTCTCACAAATGTGACAAGGACGGGGGAGGGGTCAAAAATCATGAAATTCGTGTGACGAACGGAACGGAATATATGAATGGCCCCTAATTTACCCAGCAATGTTTATTTATTTTCACAGGTCCTTCATGACTTCCACAAATCTGCCTCAAAGCTAACAATAGAAGTCCTTTTCGAGTTATTTTCCACGATAAAGCCGCGTTCGTTCTCCATCGCCAGCAGTAGTCTGAAGTCCTCCGGTAGCGAGCTACAACTGTTGGTTGCGGTAGTCAAATACTACAGCAAGTTAAAAAAACCGCGCCTCGGCTTGGCGTCGAATTGGTTGAAAGATTTGACCGTTGGAGATAGAGTCTATGGATGGATAAAGAAAGGGACTTTTAAATTCCCAACGGATTTAGTAAGTTTTGTTTTTCAGATTTAGTAAGGTTTCTATTTTTTTTTTATATTTGCTATTCAGCAAACAAACTGTTAAGCATTGTCTCGCCCTGGTCTGTTACAGCCTTAAATATTTTCGTCGCAATAACGTCAGTGCTTGTCACTGTCGTGTTCCGGTTTGAAGGGTAATGTAGCCGAAAAACTTATGCACGTGGCATTAAAACTACCACAAGGATAGAGCTATGCACTATTAACATCTTTGGTGTCTATAGGCGATGATTTCTCTTTCCATCAGAAGAGTTATCTGCTTGTTTGCTAACTTATGATTTAAAAAAAAACAAACAAGCGTATAGTTCTCAAGATGAAGAGAACCATTGCTAATAAATATCAAATATTACGGTAATGTAATGGAGCTAATTATCCATGCTTACTTTTATCCTTCAAACTAGAAAAGGACAGCAATAACCACCGACCGCAAGAGGTAAGGCGGGTACCAAAACAGAGAGAGATTACTAATAGTTTTTACAATGTTCTAAAAGAAATAACTTGCACTACAATGTGTTCTAGATTTGTTAATCCCGTTCTCATTCGTCCTAAATTTCATCTAAATGGGTTCACCGGTTTTTGCGTGAAAGAGTAACAAACGTCTGTGGCGTGGCACAACACTACGTGCCACGCACATGCCTATTAGGGGCCATCCATTAATTACGTCACACGAATTTCATGATTTTTGGCCGCTCCCCCGTCCTTGTCACAGCTGGTTATATTTGTTAGACCTCCCTCCCCTCCTACTTAGTGTGATGTCACATATTTAACAATTTTACACTGGAATAATTATTTCATTTAATTATTTTTATCTATACAAGTGTTTTTTTTTTAAATTTACTGTTGTAATACTTGGCATAAAATTTAAAAAATGTGATGTCACTAAATTTGGGACCCCTCCCTACCTCTTGTCACACAATGTTACTTCGTCGACCCCCTCCCTCCCTCTTAGTGTGTGACGTAATTTATGGATAGTCCCTTAAGCAGTCTGTAAACGTTCAAACATGTTTGTCAAACTTTATATTTTGTTTGTACGTTTTTATCAAAACATCAGCGCACACGTACCAACAAGTTTTCCGTCAAACAAAACCTCACTTTCAAAGCAGTTTTCGCCGTGAAATGCCGCTCCGACGCTCAGATAATTAAAAACTAACAATATGTCTCAGCGGCGGTCGAGCCAAAATGTCGAGTTTGTTGACAAACATGACTACACCTTCAAACACATATGACAAACAAGCCGTCAATCAAATCTTAAAAACATACAGCCAAACACGTAGTTTGCTTGACTAATACGTCAAACATGACCGTAGACTATCAAATAATTTGCCAAACACGTAAAATTTGATAAATTGTTTGAGCGTTTACAGCCTGCTTTATCGAGCAACCAGTCCAGGCGTGTGCGGGGTGAAGACAGCGGGCGGCGCGGAACTGCTCCCAGTCGGCCGCACCAGTGCGCCACTCAGCGTTGAATGTTATTTTTGTAACATTTTACGTTACTTTTGACCCTCTCATGTTACTTCTATGTTACACGACTCAAAATGTTACTTTTACGTTGCTTTTTGGACTTTTGATTTGTAATTTTTAAGTCAATGTGTCATTTATATAGTTTTAATTTAAAAGTATTTAGGAAATCAATACTTCAACAACAAAGTCGCGTTTGCAACTGAAATATGTTTATTTTTGCATTAATTGTCTTACACTTAGACAAATAAGTTGATTATCTTTAGTTAGATATATGGTAAGCTGTAGTTTTTCATATAAAATAAGGAAATGTTACTTTTCTTGTGAAAATGTTACTTTTTGAGCTATCTCACATTTGACTACCTGTCACTGGCAACACTGGGCCGCCACTCGCCACTCGCCAGTGCGATACGAATCTCGATCATAGCGACCCGCGTGTCCTCGCTGCCTGGTGCCACGCTCTAGTTACGCCGCGAAATTCCTCAATTCCTCCTCCTCCTCCTCACTCCTCCCTCCTTCCCTCCCTCCCTCCCTCCCTCCTTCCTCAATAAAGCGACTTTAATTCAAATCGCATTAAATTTCTTTTTTTCAATATCACCCGACCAAACGTCCATTCATCCATCCAAACATACTATCGCATTTACATTAATAGGATAGGATAGTAGGATGATTGTCCGAAAACATTTCATTATTATTCCAGAATATTCCACACATTCTCATTGGTCCCGGCACAGGGCTGGCACCATTTAGAAGTCTTTTACAAGAGCGGGACTTACAAGGGACATTAAACAAACAAAATATGCATCTCTTTTTTGGTTGTCGGTACAAGGATAAAGATTATCACTGCAGGGAAGAGCTGGAAGGGATGTCACAGAACGGGAAATTATCATTATATTGTGCCTTTTCAAGAGATCAAGACAATAAAGTGTAAGTTGTTATATATGTCACCACTAAAAATAGAAATAAATATTAGAGATGCCAAAAATATTCAATTACTATTCTATATTCGACTACTTTCTTTGGTATTCGATATTCGGCTGAATATTGTGAAATCTCAACCAAATACCGAATACCTAATAATGAGAAAAAGTCGCACATAATACTCAAAAAATATTGTATATTTTATCAAGAAATGGCAAGAAAAGAAAAACAATAAGGATAATAATGTTTTTATTTCATGATTAACCATCATAAAATCAATTAATTAACCAAGGATTAACTGCTTCTTTTGAGTGCAATGAACATTCGTGGCAGAAAAAACCTCTCATCCTTAATACAATTACAAACATAACAAAAACAATTACCGAAATTGGTCCAGCCATTCAGGCGTGATGTCGTGACCAAGGAAAATAGGGATTGATTTTTATATTATATAGAAGATTAGGAATGCACTACATCGATTATGAACTAGGCCTACTCGCAATTGGCCGATTTTCGGATGGCTGTGCAGAATGCCTACAATCTTTTTTAAGGCTGGATCCGCTTGTATATCACATACGTGAGTGAATGTGAAACAAACACACACACGCTTACGTCGTCGTAAGTATAGTCGGGAAAACCTTTCCTAAGACCTCAAAACGTATAGATCTGATGAACTTTGTCTTTCGACCGTGCATGTTAATAATATTCTTACTTACATACATATCTTATTTCCAAATATCTTAGGCAAAGGGAATTTAGTGTCATACTTCAGGATCCAGCCATTACCTTGCTAACTCCACATTCATAACTCTTTTCAACTCACAAACTCTCGCCGTGTTGGTCCCGGCCTCCTTTGAAGAATAGGCCAACTGCCGTTCTGCCAGGCTGGTCGTAAAAGGCGACCGATTGGCTATCGAGTCACTACCATCGTGGCTACTAGGTGGTAGAGTTCTACATTGTCTCGCCCTGGTCTGGTACCACCGCCTTACCTATTCCTGCCGCAATA
Source organism: Apodemia mormo (assembly GCA_036924255.1). NCBI lineage: Eukaryota > Metazoa > Arthropoda > Insecta > Lepidoptera > Riodinidae > Apodemia > Apodemia mormo. The sequence continues at coordinate 4,382,824 of JAUPFN010000023.1, forward strand.
GCGTCAGTGCTTGTCGCTGTCGTGTTCCGGTTTGGAGGGTAAGGTAGCCGGTAAACTTATGCATGTGGCATTAGACCTCGCCACAAGATAGCAGCGCACCATTAACATCTTTGGTGTCTATAGGCGATGGTTGACTGTTTTCATCAGGAGACCCGTCTGCTTGTTTGCTATCTTATGATATAAAAAAAAACACGCCAGCTTCGGAGATTTGACACCAATTTCGGACATCACCAACCGATAAACTCATGGTACGTCAGTCTTGGTCTCTCCCGGTACCTACATTCATCCTCATTCACTATATTCCTAACTATCTGTTCCCGCGAATTTTTTTTATAAATAATAGTAGCCTAATTTACTCCTTATTACATCAGCTATCTATAACAGTGAAAGTCCTGTCAAAATCGGTCTAGCCGTTTCAAAGATTCAAAAAGCCGTTTCAAAAAGAACGAACAGACAAACGGACAAAAATAAAATATATATTTTTGGTATTTTTACCGTGTATATATCCATATTCATTTAGTAAGAAGCGGCTTTTTAATATTACAAACAGACACTCAAATTTTATTTATTTGTTTAGATTATTTATTTTCTAAACTTTCAGATATGTTCAACACAAAATCGCCGAACATAAAGACACTCTTTGGCACTTAATAAACGATCGAAATGCTTACATTTTTATATCAGGAAGCGCTAAGAATATGCCCGATAATGTCCGAGATGCATTCGTCGAAGATGTATTTAACAAAGCAGGTCAGATGCCGATAGATGCTGCTAAGGAGTTGCTCAAAAACTTGGAGCGCATTTACAGATTACAAGTCGAGACTTGGTAACACCAAAATCTTCAAATTAGATCCAATATTGTGATAATTAGTTTAATACTTGCAAAATAAAATTGTTATAGCTGGTTTCAATCTCTTTTTTATAAAAATTTATAAAATCCTCTATATTTTGCATTTCATTAATTAATTAATATAATAATTCGATATTCCGTTATTTGATGTTTAAATTAATAAACCTTATACCTTTTACCAAGTGGAGCGAATAATTGTGACATGCTTTCTGCGATAACTTGTCCAATTCCAGTTCCACTGTCATGACTATTACTGCCGCAGTAGTATTAGTATCACTATTGTGTTTTGACTTAGAGGAATAATAGTCCACATACTTACGCATGTGATTTTACAATATAGCCAAGCGGATAGGAACATATCTTCAGATCATCGCCTATCAGACATCAGATTACAGATTGGCTGGTAAAAAATTGTAAACATTAAAGTACATGATAGTCAGTGGTCATATACCCATAAAGATATAATAAAAAAAATATTGCCTAACTTCATGGTCAACCTCAAGGAAATTACTGTAGTGATATTCAAAAATCGTGGTCACAGTGCGGGCAACAGGCGCGCCCCTTGACGTACAAGTGCCATGGCGGAAAAATCGCTGTGTTCGATATCTATGCACGGGTGCCCGTACTTACCTAATGTTTTTATTGGATAATTAGGTCAAAATTTAAGTAACAATTTTTTTACGTATTCGGTATCAGAATCAAGTACTGAATACGCTCCTTCAGTATGTTCAGTCTTTAACTAATCAATCTGTATATCTGCATCTAGTGCCCAGCTGCAAACTTTTCCCAACCGCTAAACGCGTGATTACTTTTTCCAAAAACTTTACTAGATATCCAAGTCTAATAAGACACAAGTAAATATCGATTTTATCAGGAAATATAGCCAAGGCAATAAAACTGTTGAGTGGACGCAAAATTCTGTCGCACGACAGAAATAAATAGAAACAAAAAGTATTATTTATATTTATTATTATCTCAATCATAAAAACTATATTTACAAATTGAGGTTCATTATTCCAAGACTTATCAAATCAGATTTCGTTATAATTGACAGCATTTTAAGATTACACACGGAATGCACTGATTTATCCCAGATTCAAATTCGGAGCATGACTCGAAGTGTTAGATTGGGTAGGCATACAAAAACATTAGGAATTACAAACGTAAACAGTGGAAATCCAGGATATTTTTTGAGGCTTCATCAAGGGGTTTTCTTTTTAAGGGAAAGGATAGAAAATAAACTGAAATTTTAAGAAAAGTAGGTACATGACATTTTAGTCAAGTGTAGTTTAAATATTATTAGTTAATAAACTGTACATTTACAGGAGCATTTAGATCACGAAGGATATGAACATAAAGAACTTGGGGAGATACAGATCTTGAGCCCTTTAGAGCTTTTCTCTGGATTCGTCTTTGGAGGTGGGAGTGGAATTGCAGAGTCGATGAGCTGGGTCCCCACAGCTTGAGGTCGCAACGTTTTAGTCCAGACAATGAGATGACAGTAGAAGTGTTGTCGAATAACCCTAAGAACTGAATCCCTACAACAGGAGGTCGTAACTTTTTGGTCCAGTTATTGAGATGCAGTGGGAGAGTTATCGAGTACCCTAAGAGCTGAATACCCACAGCTTGAGGTCGTAATGCTTTGATATATTCATTAAGATAAGAGTAGGAAAGTTATCGAGTATCCTAAGAGCTGAGACTCCACAGCATGAGGTCGTAACGCTTTGATCCAGTCATGGAGATGACAAGGGGAGATTATCGAGTACCCTAAAAGCTGAATATCCACAGCTTGCGGTCGTAATGCTTTGGTCTAATTATTAAGATAAGAGTGGGAGAGTTATTGAGTACCCTAAGAGCTGAGACTGAGAGTATGAGGTTGTAACACTGGGTCCAGTCATTGAGATGGCAGTGGGAGGATTATCGAGTACCTTAAGACTTAAGTCTGTGGAGACTTGAGGTCATGAGGTCATAACGCTTCGATACAGTCATTAAGATGGCAGTGGGAGTATTATCGAGTACCCTAAGAGGCTCTTAGTAAGAGCTAAGTCTGTGGAGACTTGAGGTCGTGAGGTCATAACGCTTTGATCCAGTCATTCAGAGTGCTAAGTGTGAGTTTTTCTTTTCGCATTCGATCGTGAGCGCGTTTGAAGTTTACTAGGAATTTGTATGTGATTTGAACAGCGCCACCTAGTGGTAAACGTGAGAAACCAGTTTACCACTAGGTGGCGCTGTATAAATCCCATACAAATTCCTAGTAAACTCGAAACGCGCTCACGATCGAATGCGAAAAGAAAAACTCACACTTAGCACTCTGATGGCAGTGGAAGAGTCATTGAGTACACAAAGAGCTGAGTCTGTAGAGACTTGAGGTCGTGAGGTCTTAACGCTTTGATCAAGTTATGGAGATGACATGGCAGTGGGAGATTATCGAGTGCCTAAAGATCTCAGTCCCCACAGATTGTGGTCGTAACGCTTTGATTCAGTCATTGAGATGGGAGTGCGAGTTTGGTCAGGTCTGCTTGAAACTGAGCCCTACGGCTAGATTGAGGTCGTAACGTTTTGGTCGAGTCATTGAGATGTCAGTGGAGGTGGAGGAGGAGGTGGAGGTGTGGTGGGCTAGGAGCTGAGTCCCCAGAGCTTGAGGTTGCCGGCGTCGCGCTTGCGCTCGGGCGGCTCCTTGTCCTCGCAGGCGAAGGCCACCAGGTACCGCGCCGGGTGCCACGCCACCGTGAACGTCGCCGCCGACACCGGGATCTCCGCCACCTTCTCGCCTGCACACCACGCCATACCACACCACTCACCACACCACACGCCTCATAGAGCTGCCACTACACTGGGCTAGTAAGACACCCTGGACGCTCCGCGTATAAATAATCCATACCCTTGCCTGTCGCTCAGAACTGGCATTTGCTCGAGCGAGAAAAGTAACAGGAATACTATCGCTTCGAGGATTCCGCCGCGTGCTCTAACGTTCCCGCTTTCTCACTCTAAAAAATGACGGTTCTAAGTGACAGAAAGGATAGGACGACAGAAAAAGGCGATGCCGTTGACAGATGTTCAAAATAGTGCAAAAGGCGTAACTTAATGTGTAAGTGAGAAAGCGCTCTACTAACTGAACGTGTTTGTGAGAAAGAGTTCTACTAAATGAATTTGTGAGTAAGAGCTCTTACTAAATGAAATTGTGAATGAGAAAGCGCTTTACTATTAATGTACGAATGAGAAAATTACCTTACAAAATAAATGTGTGAGTGAAAACGCGGTCTACTAAGTGAATTAAACTATATGTATACGGTGAATAGGTAAATATATCTGATACGAACTGTCCAATAACTTACCTGTCTCGGTGTCACCGATATCTATGACATGATCTTCACTGGCGGAGGCCAAAAGCCGCCCATCGAAGCTGAACGACAGAGTTCGCACCGGCCATTCTAACCTGACACCGGAATAAACTGGTTCAACATTTATTTGGATAAATTCATATCACTGATTTCTTTATCGGAAACATTCAGAGAGAGCCCTGCTGGACATCTGAAGTGAGCATTTTTTTAAGAGACTGTAATTTAACTTATTTTAAGATTTCAAATAGGCAATTTGGCAATGTTGAAGTCTTCAAAATTATGATTCATATAGTATATTAGCTTAATACCTAGTTCTTATTTTTGAATTAATTTAATGTAAAAATACACTTTTTAAATTATGTATGTGATTAATATGATTATTGTTTTTAATTATTTTATAGTATTCAGTGACTTAAAATCACTTCTAAGTCACGCTTGCGCGGAACTTTATTATTGTATCCGATTATTGCACGCTATCCTTTGCTTAAACCACGCACTTACTTACTTCACGGAATCGTAAATAAAGACAATAAACTATAAAATATTTTTTTAAACATACAAATAAACAGAAAAAGGAGAAATATCATGTAATCATTCAAAAGAGCACCAGAAAATATTATAATACTAATATCTTCACATTTATGGTTAATTTAAACTGTCAAACATGTATCAACACACATACCGACTGGAATAAGCATTAAATAAATCAGTGTAGTATTTTCTTTTGTTTTGATAAATTTAGAGTAGTATATTAACTTTACAATTTTATTTGAGGAAATTTGAAAACTTTTTTTAATATTTGGAAACCAATGTTTATTGAAACACGATAAAATTACATCAATAATTAATACAAAAACATAAAAGTTTTAATTAGTAATATCTATTAGAATATCTTAAATTATAAACAAAACGTTAGATTATGTTATGAACATTATTGAAATATTTTATATATATCTTATATATATATATGTGAATAACAAATATAATCGCTCCAAAAACAACATAAAAACGCATCACCGTGACGGTCCAAATAAATCACACGATCGACGGATTTTGTTCGACAATAGACAAAGAGAGAGATAAAAAAAGAGAAGTCACTCGTATTATAAAATAGTGTACGATACGTGGGACTTAATTAACATGTAATTGAACCGTTGCAATACTTTTTATATTGCAACGGTAGCAATAATTGGCTACTTAAGTCCCTCGTATCGTAATATACTCAAAGACCTACAAAAAATATAGACGTAGTAATTGTAAACAATTAGAAACAAATCGGTGAAGATAACTTTTGTACATGTGTGCGTAAGCCAACGCCAACACTTGCAAACATCGTAAAACATTACGTACGTGTGCTAGAGATTAGTGTTGCAAGCATTGGTTTTCAAATTTCCATTTGCTGGTTTAATATTTTACTACATTTTATAAATTATAATGCGTTTTACTTATATTAATTATATTTGATGTTTTATTTGTATTACTTTTTCCTACGTCAAAAACAAACAAATTTAGAAGGTCTTGAAATTCATTTATTTTATCTACTGTACATATGTCATTATGTTAATGCATATTTACACATGTAAATATGCACTAATTACAATATGAATAATATTTTTACGAAACTTTTTCAGCATATTTTACATTTTTACTCTAAATAATTACAACTAACAATTCAATAGGTTTTTAATATTTTTTTTTACTTATAATGCTAACTATTTATTATACATTCTTAATACTCATCTTTAATAGTAATATATAACTTCTTTTCTAAACTGAAAATACACACAAGAATGATAATTGACAAAACAACAAATAAAATGAAAAATAAAATACGAGCTTATTTATTTATTTATTTAATTCTTTATTGTACACAGTAAACACTAATGTTAACAATAATAATAGAAAATAAGTACAGTGGGCGAGATTATCTCTAGTAATAGAGATTTCTTCCAGCCAACCCGTAACAAGGAAATATTAAGACGCTGTCAACACCAAAATCGCTAACTCTGTCTATTTCTATCGGAGTAAACGAGACCACACTATTAGTCTAACTGGGCGGCCAGGGTCTTAAATGAATAAATATTGAAAAAAAAGTGTTGATTATTTGTCAAATATGATTCGGTAGCGGTTTAGGTATGAATATGCTGACTTCATGTTTTCAATTGCAGACTCATACGTCAAAGAAATAAAGATATAGAACCGTTAATGATGATTTTAAGACCAATCTTCGCAATTATTTTCTATCGAGCCAATTTTTTTCAATTATGTATCGAGTCCGGCTACGGTCTTTGAAATATGATGAATATTAACATATATTTTATTTTATTTTTATTTTTATTTTTATTTATTCAGGATAACAACAGCATTTAAGTACATTAAATTTAAATGATTTACAAATTAAAGCCAGTAATAGTTATCCACTGAGTTATTACATAATATATTGAGAGCAAAAACAAATTTATCCAGTTTAAAACTGCATTGGTTAATAAAAGGATAAAACGTAACAAAGGAGATGAGCCGAAGTTATTTATGATTATACTATGTTACAGATATTAATTCTTTTTTGTTTATTATTGATGAAGTTCGCAGTTATTCTAATAATTATAGAAGTAAATTGTAATATACAATAAAAATACCGTATAAACATACATACACATATACATAACTAAGTATATATATTTATATACATACATATATATATATATATATATATATATATATATATATATATATATATATATATATATATATATATATATATACATATATATATATATATATATACATATATGCATATACACATTCATACACATATATACATATACAAAATAATATACCAAATATGAAACATTGTTATACCTACAATAACATAAACTAAAGAGAGTGACTTAATTCATTTTACCCATAGTAACATACTTAATTAGTTCGATTCTGATAAAATACACTGTATGATATTACATTTAAATGTGTTTTTAGTGCCGATGAATAAATCTATGGTTTCGAACCTATCATTGTAAGTGCGTGCTAATCGACTGAGGACAGCGTTTTGGCCGCAGGACGTAGTGTGAAACTGAGGGTGGAACAAATGTGTGTGTCTGGTGCGCCGCATGGGCGTACTCAGAGATAAACCAGAGAGGAGACTGGGGCAATCCAGACGACCGTGTAATATGTCGTATAAAAGTCCCATATCAGCAATATGTCGCCTTTCTTCAAGAGTCATGATTCTATATAGTCGACAGTTTTAATATATGAGTTTGAATTAAATGAGTAATTATTAAATTTATAATTTAAATATGAAATGAGTTTTTTTTGGATGCGTTCCAAACGATTTATGTGAATATAAAAATGAGGTGACCATATAGAACATGCATATTCTAAAATACTTCTCACATATGCGTAATATATTATTTTAATACTTAATATATTTGTAAAAGGTTGACAGGTACGCATAACAAATCCCAGATTTCGCAGTGCTCTGTTTGTCACATAATCCACGTGAGATACCATTGTCATTTTGGAATCAAACATGACCCCCAAATCACGCACTAGTTCGACCCTCTCTATTACAACGCCATTAAAGTTATATTGATATAAAATAGGTTTTGGTTTGCGCGTGAAGCTGATGCATTGACATTTCTGAAAACTTAAGGTAATATTATTATTTAAGTAATATTTATATAGATTATTAAGATCCCTTTGTAATAATTCGCAGTCTTTAAGTGATTTGATTGACATATATATTTTTTATCATCTGCGTATAACAGATGCTTGGCATGGTCAAAGCATCCATCTATGTCAAAAATATACGCGTCGTAAAAGAGAGGACCGAGGTGCGATCCTTGAGGGACACCTGATGGGATGGATATAAAGTCTGATTTGTAACCGCCGATGACTACTGATTGGGAACGATTAGATAAATAAGATGTAACCCATCTTAATAAATCACCGTGAATACCCAAGACGTTTAATTTTTGTAATAGTATGATATGGTCTACACGGTCAAAGGCTTTTTCAAAGTCCGTGTAGACCACATCAACTTGACCACCATTCTCCATATTTGATATAACAAAATCTGTAAAACATGCTAAATTAGAAATAGTTGAACGACCCTTAATAAAGCCATGCTGCTTATCAGAAATTCCATTACTTATTATTGGGTACATTTCATTAAATACAAGTTTTTCAAATACTTTTGAAATAGAGTTTAAAATTGATATGGGGCGGTAGTTCTCAATTTTAAATTTTGAACCCTTCTTGTGTATTGGAATTATATGAGCCTTTTTCCAAATGGAAGGAAAAACACACTCATTAAGCGAACGACGAAATAGGATTGTGATCGGAAGAGCAAGACTTTTAGCACAGTGCGACAGAAAAACCGGAGGCACCTGATCACTGCCAGCACTCTTTGATTTATCCAAACAACTCAACATTTTACGAACAGCATCTTCACTTATATTTATTTTTATATATTTTTTTTAATGTGCTATAACAAATAGTTTTTCCTAAAAAACTGCTTAAAAACATCAATTTCAACTAATTAGGTTTAATTTCCCTTAAAAATAAAGATAATTTGCGACTTGGCTTACAATGAATTAATTGCAATCAAATTAAATCTATTAGAAAACAAAATACTACTATAGACAAAAAATGAACGGAATAAATACATAAATACACACACACACACACACACACACACACACACACATATATATATATATATATATATATATATATATACACACATATATATACATATATATATATTACATAGTTACATAGGCATATAAAACTACTCAAAACAAAATAAGGCCCACTCTGATTTCCACCTTTAAAATGATATAGTTAGACAGTAAAGTTTTATTAATTATTTAAAAAAAAAGTAAATGATTTAAACAAATTACACACAAAAAAATGAAAAAATAAAATTTACCTTTAAAAATTCGAACTTTACAAGTTTTAATTTTTTACAAAAATTATTACAAGTTTTAATTTTTTACAAAAATTAATATTGATGGTTACACAGGGGTGTCTTTAACAAGGATTTATAATGTTATTATAAATCCTTGTATAATGTATAATAAATACACTAGGCCACTTTCTATGCACTTTTGTGGTACATTTTACTCAAAAATTATCGGACTTTTAGGTTTGTGCTTCGACGTAGTAGTTTAAATTCATGTCTAGATATGTTATCTACCATAAAAATAGAGAGGGAGGGGGAGGGGGGAGGGGGAGAAAGAGGGAGAGGGAGGTGGAGAGGGAGAGGGGAGGGAGTGGAAGGGGTAGGGGAGGGTGGGGAGGGGGAGGGGAGTGGAAGGGGAGAGGGGGGAAGGGGAGGGGAGAGAGGGAGAGAGAGGGAGAGGGGGGGGCAGGGAGAGGGGGGAGAAGGGGAGAGGGAGAGAGGGGAGAGGGAGAGGGAGGGGGGAGAGCGGGGGGAGAGGGAGAGGGGGGAGAGGAGAGGGAGGGGGAGAGGGAGAGGGAGAGGGGGAGAGGGAGAGGGGAGGGATGCGAGAGGGGGAGAGGGAGAGTGAGAGGGAGAGGGTGGGGAGAGGGAGAGGGGGGAGAGGGAGAGGGGGAAAGAGGGAGAGGGCGAGGGGGGGGGCTGGCTGGCTGGCGGGGAACAGTGTGTGAACAGAGAAAAATATGTCGCGTAACTCACGTGGATCGGGCTCGTAATGTTGAAGTGAGAGAGAAGTTATGCTTGAAAGAAAGTTTTGGTGTAAAGATGAGAAAGGGCATGCTCCGTTGGTTCGGACATGTAGAAATAATGGTAGGTGAAAGATTAACAAAACAGATATACAATGCGAGAGATGAAATACTTTATTATTTATACTACACCTATTCGGAAAGCACATTAGTTCTTACTTGAAAAACGAGAAGAAAGTACCTAATTCCAAGCGAACCAATATGCGGGCGGCAAAAATGTATGGGATTTCTCCCCTCCTTTAACTTTTTTAAATTCATAAGTTTGTATCTCGAAGCACATCAAAATGTTACTGGCCACTAGCATTTACTAAGGAAACTTGGCAGTATGTGCTTTATTTCATTTGCCTCCTCAATATTAAAAAAAAAAGATTGTACGCGCGAATTTTCTTTTTTATTGTATCTTCTTCTTACATTCTGTTCTGATGTCTATGTCTAGTAGCGAGAATGAAGATTTATTTACGACGCCTGAATTAAAACAAGCTGCTCAAACAGTCATTTTAAACCTTTTGCCAGAAAAGTCCAAGCATAAGTACAACAAAACATATGAAGAATTTATGGAGTTTCAATAATTGTAATAATTTGAATATAAATTTTAACTAAAATATTTTTATTTTCCTCATTGGTGTAGTATAAAGCAGTATGTATCACTCGGGAAAAAATGCGATACCTAACTCGTAAGGTATCGGTCATTTTCTCGCCTTGGTGAACAAACTACTATTATTTTTCTATACATTAAAAGACTTATAGACTTTATTATTATAAATAAAGTCTATACATTAAAAGATGTAATTCTCATAAAAATACTTTTCTAACAATATTACTAGATAGTATAACTTTGCGAGCCCCTACAAAGCTCTGCTTTTTGCTAGTAATATTGATATGTTTGCGTCATTGTGATTGGTTATGGTATATGATTTTATGACGTTACCTTCTAGCGCTAGTTGGCGAATCAATCACGAAACAGCATGAAACACGGCGAGCCATATTTTATAAATATGTATATATATAGTATATACATATATAGTACGGTGAATCCAATTAAAACAATAAGTCTAACATTATAGTGCGCGCGGAACTAGTTGGCCGCGCCATACGTAATACGTAATACGTAAGGCGCGGCCAACTAGTTCCGTGCGCACTATAACATATATTTTCTAAATAAAAGGGACATTTCCCCAATGTTTGGGGAAATTTATTCGTATGTTAACTTACCACACTGCCGCTTCAAATTTGTGTTCTGAGAAATTATATCAAATATTATTTCAGTTTTGTTAAATTTATGGAAATTTGGATACTTCCTTGTGAAAATTGATCCCGGAAGACTTTTTTCAAAACATGAATTTTTAACAATTGTTTATCACACAGGATGGCATGATTTCAAAATAAATATTGTCACAAAAAGAACGTTTCTCACTCTCTCTAGCTCGCGGCCGACTAGTAAGCCGCCGGCTTCATATTGCTGCATCGTCATCACACTCGTGACTCACGATACGAGCGCTTGGCTACGTCTATATTTTTTTGTAGGTCTTTGAATAATAAATAATAATAATAATAAATATTCACGGGACAAATAACACTTACTGATCTAACCCCAAAGTAAGCAAATTATTTGCTTGTGTTATGGGTGTTAGTCAACGATAGTTATACATAGAAATACATATATAAATAGTAGAATATATATAATAATAAACACCCAAACCCGGAAATACAAGCATTTATGCTCATCACACAAATGCTTGTCCCCGTCGGGGATCGAACCCGAGCCCTGTTGATTGCGTAGTCAGGGTCGCTAACCACTCGACCAACGGGGCGGTCTATAATATACTATTCAAAATTCTTTTGTCTATAGATAATCTTGCCTATCACTACTCTTACTTTTTTTGGGTTATTAATTATTCAAATATAGTTATTTGAAAAAGTGCTGCTGCGTCTGCGATATTAAATAGTTGCTATTTTTATTAAATTTTACATAATAATTTATAATTAATGCCGTTAACTGTTTCAAATGAAAAAGTTAACAAATTACAAATGATACAAAGTGAAAAGCTGCTTTTTGGGAGGGTTGCAATTATGTCATAGACTGTTTAAAAGGTGCAGTTGGCACTGTAAATTTAATTGTATACACGGTTTTCACTAGTCCATAAATATACTTCATGATACCTATTACTAATTTTACTAAAAAGTATAATAGGATATAACTCATATAAAACTTGCAACACTATTGTCAATATTAATTCACAATCCCTACGTGCATCAACGTCACTCGCGCTACGATCTCACTGCCAAGCCGACGAAGTACTAGACTAGGCGAATCAAAAGAATGGCAACTTTTATTACAAAAACATCCTGTTACTAAGCTATTGAGTTTTTCGTGTTAATTTAGTTTGTACACCGTACAGTCTAAAAATAATAGTTTAAAAAAACTAAAAAACACGCTTTTTATAGAAAACCGAACTAAAAAATATAAAATAAATTTTAATAAATTTAAAGTAAGAATAGTGTTAAAAATTTCAATAATTATAAATTAATAATAGTGTGAATAAAAAAAATAATTTTATTTAAAAAAAAGCGTGGGGTGCATGGTGTCAATAGTTATAAATATTTTATTGACACATATGAGTAGAGTGATTATCATTTCGGCAATATCTTAAAAAAGCACCCCACGCTTTTTTTAAAATAAAATTATTTTTTTTATTCACACTATTATTAATTTATAATTATTGAAATTTTTAACACTATTCTTACTTTAAATTTATTAAAATTTATTTTATATTTTTTAGTTCGGTTTTCTATAAAAAGCGTGTTTTTTAGTTTTTTTAAACTATTATTTATTTTCTACTTTTTAGTTTGTTTTATTTATAATAGCTTGTTTTTTTAATTTTAAACTATTGCACGACTCAAGATGCGAAGCATCAGAGAGTGCTTTACGATCGAAAATTTTTTTTCATATATACATATCTTCACGCCAGATCCCTTACGGGGTAGGCAGAGAGAACCAAGTGCCATACATCACGATCCTTGCAGGCTTGTCTCGCTTCCTCCACATTCATCACTCTTTTCATACAAACACGCCGGTTGCGAAGACTCTTGATACCACCTTCGGAAATTTTTTCCGCCTTATTTTGGCAACTATTTTTAGTATTATAGCCTTGTTAGTTAACGGAATCAAGATATTTTGCATACTATTGTCGAGATAATTTAATGGAGATTAATTCTATACTTGCTAAAAATTAATTTAGTGCAAACAAACGGAAAAAAATATGAAAATAGGTCAAAAAATATCCTGTCCGTCATGTATGAAACTCCGAAAACACTGTAACTTATGAAAAAATCAGTTATTTGAGTTATTTTTTTAAATTCTAATCGGCAATTGTAGATCATCGAATGCGAATGGCTAAAAAATTCAGTGTTGTTTAATTACAATTAATAAAAAACGAAAACTACAAGACTGTATATCTATATATATATATATCCATGTAAAATTAATATGGATGGTGATATATCTATATCTATAAATATTATGTACATTTATTCTGTTTTTTTTTTTGTTTTTTTACTCAGTCAATTAAACTCAGTCACAGAGACGGTGGCGGACTCTTCGTGGCTCGTGAAATCTATGTTATATGCGCAGACACTGTTGCAAACTCTAATGCGCATACCTAGTCGAGTGCCGCGGTAGAAGCACGGAACTACTTACACGCTTATAGAAATATGTGTGTATGTGTGTGTGTGTGTGTGTGTGCGTGTGCAAGTGTGCAAGGCGTTCCTGTCGTACTCCCATACAGGACAATACGACGGGGCCAGATATGGGACATGCTTGGCGCAATGCTGTCTATCTCTGGCCCATGCTTGTAAACCCGCTTTGGCCCAGCCTTGGTAGAAGTAGACTCGGTAAGATCCAAGGGCGTCTAGCTAATGAGTCTTTTGAGCAGAGAGCTATTAGAGTTGATCTCATTATTGAGCGAACTAGCGAACTAGCGACTAGCGAGAGAACTACTAGCGAACGAGTCTGCCGAGCAGAAGGCTCATAGAATTGGTCTCATTGAGGAGCGTTTAGCTAAGGAGCGTTTAGCTAGCTTACAATCTGTAAGAAATTATTATATCCAAAACAACAGACGTCATTAGTTAAAGCACGTTTTGATTTTTTTTTGCTCGACTACCATAAAAAAAAGAAAAGTTCCTTCTCAGGCCTACTGGAACAACATGGAAGTTATATCTTTACCTCTTGAACTGACCGACTTGACAGACGTAGAACAAAGACTTTTGTTAAGAGTAGTTCCTTTTATAACTAGTTTCCACCCGCACCAAAGTGCTCGTCAACACGAATCAAACGAGCCTAAACTCGATAGAGTTGTGTCATTTAATTGCTGAGCTCCTATGGTCACCTTCTGGCCTCATCATCGAACCCTGCAGGATCCTAGTTAGCACCAAGCACCAAAGTGCTCGTCAACACTAATTAAATGAGCCCAAATTCGATAGAGTTGTGTCATTTAATTGCTGAGCTCCTATGACCATCTTCTAGCTACATCATCGGACCTTGCAGGATCCTAATCACCACCAAGCACCAAAGTGCTCGTCAACATGAATCAAATGAGTCCAAACTCAATAGTCTTGTTATTAACCGATTTTTAACCATTTAATTATTAAGTTCCTGTGGTCACCTTCCGATTCAGATTCATCAGATCAGCTCCATGACATAATAAGGTTTCATTGTCATTCAATTAACATACGTATACAAAATTTCAGCTCAATCGGTAACCGGGAAGTGGATCAAATTTACTTGCGAGATTTGATTTCAGACATCGAGATAGGTACAATAAATAAAAAAAATGCTCATAAAACAAAAACTACTGGGCCTACCTGAATAAAATTTTTATGCGACCAATTCGAAACTATTCCGCATCAAACAAAAAAATAATCACGTAATTCGGTTCAGAAACCTCGGAGAAATCGGTGTATATACATAAAAAAAATATACCAGCCGAATTGAGAACCTTCTCCTTTTTTTAAAGTCGGTTAAAAATGGAATAATTTTATCAAATTAGTGTATTGTCATCGGTCCTCGATAAATTTACAAAGTTTGAACGAAATCTGGCCGTTTAAAGTGGGTCAAAATCGCGCCCAAAGAAGTCGGTTACAAACAAACATACAAACAAACATACAAACATACAGGTGAAGCTAATAAAAAGCGTGTAAAAATACTATTCCAAAGGTTTTTTTATAAATAAATTAATTGGATACTGGTTTCACCATTCTGTATACGTAGACAAAGTGCCGATGAAATAATAAATATTATAAAATAATTGTTTTTTACTTAAGACACTTAAAAACTTAAAAAAAATTAAACAAAGTAATTTGTTGTTATATCAAAAAGGTTAAGCAAAGTGTCATCACGCACGTTTTGTTATCTTTTATGACAGCATTGTCTAAGTCGACGAAGTACTAGATCGTAAGTGGCTGAATTACTATTATAATATCATTGGCAGGCCTGGCGTTTTACTAAATACATGGGGAACGAATTACAACGCATTTCCTTATAGGCAATTTTTACAAAATATAAAACAGTGTATAAAATTACACTAAGGGCTTGTCACCATCAGTAAAGAAGCCGGGAAACATAAGGACGTCTTCGGCGGCTACAGGTGAGGATTTTCACTTCCTATCAGTGGTTTTTACTATTTTATGGTGTAAAATATAAAAGCATGTCACCTGGAGAAGACCCTGAGGCAGGCGAGCTCGTGCACGTCCCACAGCGACACCAGCGCGTCCGCCGAGCCCGTGGCGAAGTACCGGCCCGTGGGGTCGTGCTCGATACAGATACACGTGCCCGGGTGAGCCTTCAGCACCGACTGCAGCTCCAGCCCCGGGTACCTGCGGGACACTCGCTCTACACACGCACATACTAGCTGTCCCGTGGCCAGTACCGGCCCGTGGGGTCGTGCTCGATACAGATACACGTGCCCGGGTGAGCCTTCAGCACCGACTGCAGCTCCAGCCCCGGGTACCTGCGGGACACTCGCTCTACACACGCACATACTAGCTGTCCCGTGGCCAGTACCGGCCCGTGGGGTCGTGCTCGATACAGATACACGTGCCCGGGTGAGCCTTCAGCACCGACTGCAGCTCCAGCCCCGGGTACCTGCGGGACACTCGCTCTACACACGCACATACTAGCTGTCCCGTGGCCAGTACCGGCCCGTGGGGTCGTGCTCGATACAGATACACGTGCCCGGGTGAGCCTTCAGCACCGACTGCAGCTCCAGCCCCGGGTACCTGCGGGACACTCGCTCTACACACGCACATACTAGCTGTCCCGTGGCCAGTACCGGCCCGTGGGGTCGTGCTCGATACAGATACACGTGCCCGGGTGAGCCTTCAGCACCGACTGCAGCTCCAGCCCCGGGTACCTGCGGGACACTCGCTCTACACACGCACATACTAGCTGTCCCGTGGCCAGTACCGGCCCGTGGGGTCGTGCTCGATACAGATACACGTGCCCGGGTGAGCCTTCAGCACCGACTGCAGCTCCAGCCCCGGGTACCTGCGGGACACTCGCTCTACACACGCACATACTAGCTGTCCCGTGGCCAGTACCGGCCCGTGGGGTCGTGCTCGATACAGATACACGTGCCCGGGTGAGCCTTCAGCACCGACTGCAGCTCCAGCCCCGGGTACCTGCGGGACACTCGCTCTACACACGCACATACTAGCTGTCCCGTGGCCAGTACCGGCCCGTGGGGTCGTGCTCGATACAGATACACGTGCCCGGGTGAGCCTTCAGCACCGACTGCAGCTCCAGCCCCGGGTACCTGCGGGACACTCGCTCTACACACGCACATACTAGCTGTCCCGTGGCCAGTACCGGCCCGTGGGGTCGTGCTCGATACAGATACACGTGCCCGGGTGAGCCTTCAGCACCGACTGCAGCTCCAGCCCCGGGTACCTGCGGGACACTCGCTCTACACACGCACATACTAGCTGTCCCGTGGCCAGTACCGGCCCGTGGGGTCGTGCTCGATACAGATACACGTGCCCGGGTGAGCCTTCAGCACCGACTGCAGCTCCAGCCCCGGGTACCTGCGGGACACTCGCTCTACACACGCACATACTAGCTGTCCCGTGGCCAGTACCGGCCCGTGGGGTCGTGCTCGATACAGATACACGTGCCCGGGTGAGCCTTCAGCACCGACTGCAGCTCCAGCCCCGGGTACCTGCGGGACACTCGCTCTACACACGCACATACTAGCTGTCCCGTGGCCAGTACCGGCCCGTGGGGTCGTGCTCGATACAGATACACGTGCCCGGGTGAGCCTTCAGCACCGACTGCAGCTCCAGCCCCGGGTACCTGCGGGACACTCGCTCTACACACGCACATACTAGCTGTCCCGTGGCCAGTACCGGCCCGTGGGGTCGTGCTCGATACAGATACACGTGCCCGGGTGAGCCTTCAGCACCGACTGCAGCTCCAGCCCCGGGTACCTGCGGGACACTCGCTCTACACACGCACATACTAGCTGTCCCGTGGCCAGTACCGGCCCGTGGGGTCGTGCTCGATACAGATACACGTGCCCGGGTGAGCCTTCAGCACCGACTGCAGCTCCAGCCCCGGGTACCTGCGGGACACTCGCTCTACACACGCACATACTAGCTGTCCCGTGGCCAGTACCGGCCCGTGGGGTCGTGCTCGATACAGATACACTAGGGTGATTCATTTGCGACAAACATTTTTTTTTTTAGGTGCTCAAGCAAAATTTTGTTCTACATATTGAAAAAAAAATTTCCACCAAGTTAGAGCTCTTAATTCGAGTATGAAGTGCTTGCCGTTTTAATTTGATTTTTTCCCATTAGAAATGCATGTAAATATTTTTATTTTTTTTCAAATTTCTAATGCTTGGACACATTTAGTGATATTGGCATTCTGATTGCTGAAATATATCCAGGATTCCACGCTCTTTAAATGACTTTTCGTTAATTTTAATGTCGCCTGCTTTGGTCCACTGGTACCATCTGTCAAAGTTATGTTTTCAAATAAAATGCACATTTTTTTACTTTTACAGCGAAAATTGATTGATAGATGGAAAAAATAATACATATTTTTATAAAAAATTTGATTCTCTTCAAAAAAGGTCGTAACTTAAGTCTCTCAGACTCATAGTTTTTAACTTGCATTAACTTTTGTAACTAAAAATGTAGAAAAATGATAAAAAAAATTACAAATTATGATGTTTAAATTCAAGTTTTTGTTTCAAATTTATTTTTTTCATTACACTGTCAATTTTACTTTTTGTACTTTTATACCTGACATGTTACACATACTGACATACAGACACACATACACACACAAATAAATAAATAACACAATAAGCGGGAAACAAAAAAGTTAATACAAAATTTTAATAAATTTGTAATTTATCATAGTTTATATTTTTATTAGAAATACAACCGAAAGAAAATGAATTGTTATTTTATAAACTTTAAATGAAATCTCTGTAAAAGTTGTAAACGACACAGCCGAGCGATGTGTTGCGCTCATTGAAAAATTCAATGAGTTTGGCACATACGACGAAGATAAAAAACAATGCATATTATTAACTGTTCAAAATTATAGAAAAGAATTCCTAACATGTACCAAAAAACTTTATTCAACAACAAAGTAATACCTAACTTATGTGAAGATATATTTAGTAAACAGAGCTTTCATTTAAAGTTTATAAAATAACAATTCATTTTCTTTCGGTTGTATTTCTAATAAAAATATAAACTATGATAAATTACAAATTTATTAAAATTTTGTATTAACTTTTTTGTTTCCCGCTTATTGTGTTATTTATTTATTTGTGTGTGTATGTGTGTCTGTATGTCAGTATGTGTAACATGTCAGGTATAAAAGTACAAAAAGTAAAATTGACAATGTAATGAGAAAAATAAATTTGAAACAAAAACTTGAATTTAAACATCATAATTTGTAATTTTTTTATCATTTTTCTACATTTTTAGTTACAAAAGTTACTGCAAGTTAAAAACTATGAGTCTGAGAGACTTAAGTTACGACCTTTTTTGAAGAGAATCAAATTTTTTATAAAAATATGTATTATTTTTTCCATCTATCAATCAATTTTCGCTGTAAAAACAAAAAAATGTGCATTTTATTCGAAAACATAACTTTGACAGATGGTACCAGTGGACCAAAGCAGGCGACATTAAAATTGACGAAAAGTCATTTAAAGAGCGTGGAATCCTGGATATATTTCAGTAATCAGAATGCCAATATCATTAAATGTGTCCAAGCATTAGAAATTTGAAAAAAAAATAAAAATATTTACATGCATTTCTAATGGGAAAAAATCAAATTAAAACGGCAAGCACTTCAAACTCGAATTAAGAGCTCTAACTTGGTGGAAATTTTTTTTTCAATATGTAGAACAAAATTTAGCTTGAGCACCTAAAAAAAAAATGTTTGTCGCAAATGAATCACCCTAAGATACACGTGCCCGGGTGAGCCTTCAGCACCGACTGCAGCTCCAGCCCCGGGTACCTGCGGGACACTCGCTCTACACACGCACATACTAGCTGTCCCGTGGCCAGTACCGGCCTGTGGAGCCGCTTGATGGGGGAAAAGAAAGCTTGGTGGATTATTTTTTTATAAAATAAAACAGTTAATAAATGTTAATATGACAAATTATAATTTATAATTTTAGCTGAAATTAGTAGAAAGCCTTTGGTACCTTATTTATTGCTTGTTGAAAGAGTTCATTATCACGATTAACATGCTCACTGGAACCGAGGATAAGGTCAAGCAAACGCACAAGTAGATATATTTCTTAACCCCCCCCCCCTGTTTAGTAACAAAATCAGTGCAGTCTGAAAACGTTTCCTAGAAAAGACCCAAGTACCTGGTTTAACTAACGAAAATAATAAACTTAATTAGATCTGCTATTTTTCGCGAACTATATATGGGACCTTCGCGATACCACCGAAAGAAAGACGGCGGTTTAATAAACTTTACAATACATACATACATTCATACAGACTTATTGACGTCATCGTAAAAATTGTTGCAAAAGGTTCCTGGGACCTCAAAACGTGGAGATCTGGTGAAAACTCGATTTTCTACATACATACCGGGAAGTTAAAAATTCAAATTCCAAAAAGTTCTTGAACAAAGTCTCTTTTCGTGCGTTTTGAAGACGGGCGCTACATAGGGGATAAGCACTCTACTGATACCTTTGCTATAATAAGTTATGCATTAATTCAGTGTGGTAAAAAAGACACCATTTCTCTAGAAGATGCTTCGGTTCCGAAGTGCATTGAGTGCATAATTGTGTACTTTTGCACTTGCTGCTGATGTGGGTGTAGTGTGGTGGATGTAGGTGGACAATTGTGCCGCTGGGCCTTCTTTGTTGTCCGGAACATCAGTGATTTTATCCATTTATCAAACCACCCTTTTCTCTTTAGTAGCATTGCAGTAGTCACATAAAATAGTTGGCGGAAAACAGCAAATTTAATTAATTTCACCTATTAATTAGGGTTTTTTGACAATACCTAGTGATTATTTGATCAAATTAACTACTGAAGTCAACTTCTTTAGCCGCATTGAATGATTTTCGGTATGGACAAAACGGATGTATTTGCGTAATCAACACACTAGTGACATAATCAAAACTAATGCTGTCGCAAGACATTTTGCACCAGAAATGTTACGAGACAGTTCGTATTTGATATTACTAAAATTTTCACTTCTGTAGACAGTCCTCATTACTGGCTTTTTTACTTTAAGAAGGGCTTATCGCCTCTGTGGTCTAGTGGCTCAGTATCGGTGTTGACCACATGAGGTCTAGCAATTTAAAAATGTGTTTTTTTTTTCAGTTTTCTGATAAATATAAAACACTGCCCGATTAGCAATAGACTTACCACCTATCACATTGAGAGGCCAAGTATCTTCGGCTAATCGTGGATGCACTTATTGTACCTCTGCCTACGCCTTTGTGAATACTGGCGTAAACATACTTTTTTTCTTTTTAAGAAGGGCCCACATTGATATAATATAATGTCATTCCTGGATAATGCCTAATATGTCAGCACTGAATCTTTGTGGGGCAGCAAACTAGTATTGTATACATATATCATGACTTACGTTAATATGTGGACACACCCCAAGCCATTTGTCAAGTAGAACAAGTCAGATGTGTTGTTCCAAGAGATTTCGTTCACTTCAAAATTAAACTGCTCTTCCACAACCTGCAAATAAAAAACGACGCAAACGTAATAGACACAAAAATAGTATTTTAACCATGCCATGGACTATTATTACTTCAACTCTTGTTAAGTGAAATGGCGTTGATTTCTTCTGAAGATGCTTCGAAACTGAAACGTGCAATGAAAACGTCGGCTCCTGTTATCGCTAGCATTAAGCAGTAATCGTTATTAGGCGAGTAAATTACGGTAAAACAGATCACCACTTATCTCGCCAACCAATCCCGAAACGCAATAGATATAGTGGAATAGACATTAGTAACAAATATAAGACTGTAAATCTCTCATTCACATCGGACATCATCCGTGCAGCAAATACCATACCTGCCACCATTATTGTCAGAGGTTTCACAAACTCCAACTAATGAAATTGAAAATCCGGAAGTTGCAAATCCGGAAATCATAAACCCGGAAACCGCGAATACGGAAATCGACGTTGCAGAGGAACATTCCGAAGAACCAGCGAGTGAATTCAGGGAACTATTTAAACCCTTACATAATTGGGAGAACGCGCGGGCTATTGAAGCAGATGCAGGAGGAGGTGAGACACAAAATAGCTCACCTGGCAGTTCAGATCTGCCAGCGATATTTAATAGTGAATTCCGCAAAAAGAAGGTGCAATGTTTCTCACCACCACTACCTGAACCACGTTCTAAAACGTGTCTAAAACCACGTTTAGGGAAAAAGCACTATAAAATGTAGATAACTTTAATTATTTTGACTAGGTCATTCCAACTAAAGGTGGAGGAGATATTGTGTATGCAGATGACATCCCCATGAGTGTCAGGTTGACAAATGTCACCCTGACAATGTCTTCAATCTTTGACATGAGAGTCAGTATTAAACTCTGGAATACTGACTGGCAAATGACAAGACTCCATACCCGACGATACTATAGTTTAAGCCAACCACAAATCCGCTCCAGACCCTGGTTTTTTAAGTTTCGTAAAGGAAGTAAAAGAACCACATCAGTCATTTGTAGACTATGCCTAGGTTATGTGTGTACTCCAGTGTTCCTGAACAAAATCCATGTAAGAGACCATTCTATCTGTGAATGTGGTTAAGATGAAGGTTCCCTTAATCATATTTTTTTCAACTGCCACAAATATTCCACTTCTCTTTATGATATATTACCCCCTACAATTCCCCGCCCTATGAATGTCTACTCTTTATTGTGCTTCATTGATACTCCTTTTGTCCAACTTTTAAGCAAGTCTATAGACTATTTTAACATTAAATTGTAATTAGTTCTGTCATAGTATTAATTATTGTGAAATGTGATTTGTGCTGTCTATTTTAACACTCTATGTTTGTGTGAATGTCTCGAGTAGTTGTGTTTGTTTCAGGTGGTGGTGAAGAAGTGGAACTTAACTATGCCTACTGTACTTTTGCATCTCCATTGTGTCTCCACTATGTAGACATTGGCGGAATCCTATTGCTCTCAAGCAATGGTCAAAAGCCATTAAACAAATAAATAAAAACTTCGATACCTTGTTTCATTGTTTACCCAAGTACACTTCACTTCCTCACAAGGGAGTTTGTGTGACCATACAATAATCTATATTAATGTTCAGTCACTAGCTGTTGCCAGCGACTTCATCCGCGCGGACTTCGTTTACTCTGCACAGCTCCTCCCCCGTAGGTTATAGCGTGATAATATGTAGCCTATATGTTGACCCGACCTGTTAGTAATATTCATGCAAAATTTAAAGTAATTCCATGCAGTACTTTTTGAGTTTACCCCGGACATACATACAGACCCACAGATAAACAGACAAACAGACAAATATTCTAAAAACTATATTTTTGGCTTCAATATCGATTGTAGATCAGGACCCAAGAATTCTTTTAAAAAAATATTCAATGTACAGTTTTGACTTTCCTACGATTTTATTATATGTATGTATGTATGTATATATATGTATAGATGTGAAAGTTTGGATGTTTGGATGGATGTATGTTTGTTACTCGATCATACAAAAACTACTGAATGGATTTGAATGAAATTTGGTACACAGGTAGATATAGACCTGGTATATAGATAGGTAGTATATAGACCTGGAATAGCTGGAATAGCAAAGTTAGCAATGTATTTGCTTGTAGTATGGGTGTCAGTCAACAATACTAATACATAGAGATACATATTTAAATACTCAAATAGATTTAATAAACACCCCAACCCAGAAATACAAACAACTTTGCTCATTATATAAAAGTTTGTCCCTATCAGGAATCAAACCCGGGTCCCGGCTTCGATTGATGCATAGTCAGGTCCTCTAACTACTCGACCAATGGGGCGGTCAAATTAATGTCGAATTAGCATCTTCAGTAGTTCAATTTTTACGAAACCCGTACTGATTTCCAGCTAATAAACTTTTTGCCTCTAAATAATTTATTAGCTGTTTTTAAAAAACTTTTTAAATTTTCGAAATGACAGACACAAGTGTGATAGGTCTATAGTTAGATGGGTCTCTAGAATTTCCTGTTTTACAAATAGGACAAACATCAGCAATTTTGAAACAGTCTGGAACTTTACCTGAAGACATACTTAAATTACATAAGTAAATAATGGGAGCAATTTATTTAATATGTAACTATTATTATTGTCATTTCCAGGCGTTGAATTCGACTTAAATGAAGATATTATTATATAACTTACCACTTTATAATTCCTAGCATCAATAAAAGATACCAGATCTTCTTTATTACCCACCGCTATGGTAGAACCATTGGGTGACCAGGCAATATTGATATTTTCCCCTTTTGTGGATATTGCAGCTGCACATTTGTGAGACCTAAAAAAAAGAAATAATTAAAAATCAACGGGATCTTACCGCGATTAGTTGATGAATAATTTTCCCGATATTTCGGCGCTGTTGCAAGCACCATGATCACGGGGGAACTGAAGTATTGCGGTATATGCGGTATATTAGAATAAATCAGGATAATGAAAGTTCACGTAAAAAATTGACAAAAAAAAAACAAATATTTCAATACCAATTTCCATTGGGTTTCATCTCCGAATCACGGTTCAAATGCATGGTTTCGACTTTCGGTAGACAGTTTGTTACATCCTGTATAGTATTATTTTTATGGACTCTTAGGTATTTCTGGAAGAGGGTAATTTTTGGGATATTCAACTAATTGCTTGTTGGTCAAGTGGTTATCCTCTTAAATCACAAAGTCTAGGGTTTGATTCCTATGAATAAATAGAACGGGCAGTGTTTTTTTAATTTCATATGATAGCAAACAAGCAACTTTCGCAGCGGACAAAGATATCCATCTCCTATAGGCATTAAAGATATTATTACGTTAAAAATTATAGGTATGGATGCACTCTCGACGCTATGTAACATGTGGCATATCAATAACGAGATGTTACTGGCAACTTTATTTACATAACCCAAAATGTCTTTGACTCAGTCGGTTATAAAATTAGTCTCACTGCGGGATAATGTAGTTTTCTAAAGGTGAAAGAGTTTTAAAGATCCATTGAGTAGTTTTTGACTTAAATTGTAACAAACAAAAAATCATAGCTAGTATATATATATATATATATATATATATATATATATATATATATATATATATATATATATATACTAGCTATGATACCCGGCTTCGCTCGGGAGTTGATATGAGATTACGTGGTAGTTGAAATAAAAAAATAAACTGTGACGTAAAAAGTAAAAAAAATTTATTGAAAACATTTTCTCATTATTTACACTATTTGTTTATAAACAACATTTTTCATTTAATGTCCAGGGTGTATATATATATATAGATATATATATATATATATATATATATATATATATATATATATATATATATATATATATATATATATATATATATATATATATATATATATATATATATATATATATATATATATATATATATATATATATATATGGATACCGTCGTGTCGATCGATTCTTTATAATATTAGTTTAGATGACAAATATGATTCCTTTTTATAATATTAGTTTAGATGACAAATATGATTCCTCTTTATAATATTAGTTTAGATGACAAATATGATTCCTCTTTATAATATTAGTTTAGATGACAAATATGATTCCTCTTTATAATATTAGTTTAGATGACAAATATGATTCCTCTTTATAATATTAGTTTAGATGACAAATATGATTCCTCTTTATAATATTAGTTTAGATGACAAATATGATTCCTCTTTATAATATTAGTTTAGATGACAAATATGATTCCTCTTTATAATATTAGTTTAGATGACAAATATGAACCAATTGTTCAACATCTTCGTGAAAACTGGTAGGAACCCTATGTCTTGGCATATATAATGGATGGGAGACATGCAAAAAAAATAAAAAATAGTCACATAATTATAAAAAATTTCCTCACCTCGTGTCCCATATTCTTACAGACTTATCACCACTTGCTGTACTCAATAAGTCAGGATGAGAAGCATGCCAGCACAATTGGTCTACTGAACCTGTATGTCCTCTAAAAACGAAGTCTTGTACCTTAAAAATGTATATCATATTATATCAATAATATTAGTTGAAAAATTACATGAACTTACCTTAAATTAGTCAAATTACTCACTTGTGTTATGGGTGTTAGTCAATGTTACTAACATATAGAAATGCGTGTATAAATATTGTATTACACATAATAAATATCCAAACCCAAAAAATAAAATACAAACATCGGTTTTCATCACATAAACGTTTGGCCCTTTAGGGAATCAAACCTGAGCATATTGACAAATTACAAAAACTCATTTAGGCCCAATTATTCAGTGGTCAGTTAAACAACGAGATCACATTAACAATTAACAATATTTTCAATTGACAGAAAGGCTCTAATGGTTAGTTAAATACTATAACTGGCGAATAAAATTAACTGTCCCTTTACGTCCCAGTTAGCTCGTTATGTGTGGAGTAATTTGATTTTCCTGTCATTTTGTGCATCATATGTTTGTAGGTATACTGTAAAACTATGGATATTTTATTTACTATTATTCTTAGATGATTTGCCAACAATTCGGTAAATAGTCTCACTTCATGAATACTATGATATGTGTGAAGCTAGTCAGAAAAATCAGCCAGGTAGCTAACTGAATGTTATTTGTGCTTTAAAAAATTGAAACATTTTATTTGTTTTTAAAATCTCATTTAAAGTGATTGATAAGTTAACTATCTGAAGTTTTAAGTGGCTATTGAAAAAATATTGGGCCTTAATTTTTCTATTACACTTATACTGTTTCACAAATCATTTTAATTCAATTAATATTGCCAGCCGGTTTCTCCTTTTACAGTATCTTCAGGACTACAAGACTTTTATAAATAAATTTATTATAAATGTATTTAAAATGATTTGTGAAACAGTACAAGTGTATGTATAAAATTACAAATGGAGTTTTACCATGTACCGACAACAAAAAGTGTTAAATATATATAAAAATTCATTTAACCCAAAAACTAGTCATCCCATTTTCTGTATCTCTAAAACCCTGAATCAAATCTTCCTAAAATTAAAATGGGACCACATGAGGAAATCCCAAACAAAAAAAGAATTTTCAAAATTAGTTCATAAGTGTCCGACTTCATAGGCAACAACATAAAAAAACATACAGCCAAATTAATAACTTCCTCCTTTTTAGGATTCAGTTGAAAATTATTTTTACATTACAAAATTCGGCGATGTCTATTCTTAACCTTATTATGTCCTTTAAGGAAAACTAATTTACAACTGTGTTGATCTAGGTGATCTGTGTCAAATCCACAGAGTTCACCGAGTCTACACTGAGTGAAGTAGAGTTAAACAAAGTTAGTGAATAACCTAGATATATAAAGCAGGTCTGAAAAATACGAATCTTGGTTTCAAAACTACATACATACTCATCATTATGTCTTATTCCTTATGTGGTAAACAGAGACAATTGAGTTCCATACATCACAACCCAGACAGACTCACTAAGAACTATCCCTAATTAAAGTACCAGCAATTACCATCCATTACCACTATCTGCAACAATAGAAGCTCATACCAATTATAAGAATTGTATTATTTACTGATAGTTACTTATAAAGCTGACATACAATAATAAACATAACCTAAAAATATATAATTATTATATTACTAACCAGTCTATTCCTTTCTAAGCTGAATATAACAACACTCTTGTCAAATGAACCAGATGCTAGCCTTTTACCATCACAAGACCAACCTACAGAGTGCACTTTTGAACTATGAGCTATGTATTCACGTACAACATTATGTGTAGAAAAATAGTTGCGCAGCTCTGCTAAATCTTCAATTGGTGTCTGAGTTTGTTTCGAGTCTTTCATATTAACGTTTTACAAATCGTAGTAGTAAAAGTTTTTGATAGTTAATTATCAATTAACATAACAAATTTAACATAACAAATAAATTATAAAAACAAACCGCTTAAAACAAACATAATCTAGGGATGTGACAACACTCACGTCTGACAGGTGACAGGGATTTGAAAAAATAATCGATTATTGAAATAATCGAGTATTAATCGATTTTTTAAGAGTAAATCGATTTTAATATGTGATTTTATTTGTATAAATAATCGATGCAACAGAAATGAAAGGTAGTGTAAGGAATAGGGCAAACTTATCCATAGTCTGAAATTATAGAAGACCACAGCAGCACAATAGTCCACCCACTTCCACGACACTTTCTTCCACGTCAGAAGCAAAGGCAGTAACAAGTCATGTACTCAACGACCGTTTCACTTCGCAACCGAAGCATCTTCAGGAGAGTCGAGCACTTCACTCTATGAAGGGTGAAGCATTAATTATTTAATTTAATTGTTCACTCTTCATAGAGTGAAGTGCTGCATAGAGTGCATAGAGTGAATAATTAATTTAATGCTTCACCCTTCATAGAGTAAAGTGCTATTCGACTCTCCTGAAGATACTTCGGTTGCGAAGTGAAATTGCGATGAGTAAATGACTTGTTGTTACTGCTTTTGCTTCTGACGTGGAAGAATGTTTCGTGGAAGGGGGTGGACTATTGTGCCGTTGTTGTCTTCTATAATTTCAGACTATGGATAAGTTTGCCCTATTTCTTACTCTACCTTTCATTTCTGTTGCATCACAGCAGTTCCATACAACATTTTGCGGAAAATTTGCAAATTGAATAATATAATTTCTCTTTTAAATTACGGAACTCCGTAAAGTAATGCCTGAATCTATTAAATAGCTAGCCTATCGCCAACCGGGCACCTATGCAATCCCGGGCAACGTTGTTTTTATTAGAAAACTGGAAAAAAAAACACATTTCTGAAATTGAGCTGCTGTAGTTGTAAACTTTTGTAGGTTTATTTAAAAATTGCATTGCAATGATAGATAGCAGAAAGGAGTAGTAGAAAGGAGAAATCCTTTAGATAAGCTTGCTATCTACCATAATGTGGGACTAATGGCTAATTGCACTAACATTATCTCAGCTTAGGAAAATCTTAAGTAGTATGCTGTCACATTTTGTTCAAAATGAAAATAATGTGACAGCATGTCACTAAATACTATCCTAAGCTAAGACAAAGTTAGTGCAATTAGCCATAAGTAACTTCGGCTAATCGTGGGTGCACTGGTTATACCTCTGCCTACTTCTTCGGGTCCAACGTCCGTCTTTTATCGTTTTTCTATAAGAGACTAGGCTGTATGGCACAGATTATTATTGTTGTATGTATTGTTACGTACTCGGGTTCGCAATTGTAAGAAAACACCACTTATATTAAATCCGTGTATTTACACAACACAACACAACGTAATACTAAAATACACTTTACACCCCAGTCACTCGCTATACTATCACTGAACTTAGAACACTACACAATAAAACACTTCTCGCTTCGGAATAGTCACTTGATGTATCGCTCTCGATCGCTTGATAAAAACTGCCTTGTGTTTGTCAACAATTCTCTATTTATAGGCAGGGGAAACTCCTAGCTGGATCCAGAAAGATCTAAATGTATCGGGAAACAATGAATCACTTCTTATTGTAAACATGTTATGAGTCATAAATCCTAGTACACGCTACTTTCAACCTTATGCCATATCCCACAAAGTCCATTATGGCATAGCCCAGGTCAACTATTTGTTTGTCAATAGGAGTAGCTATCTCTTTCTTTTATTTCTAGATAGTTAGCGCGCTCGCGCTCCAATTCTACACGCTTCTAGATTATTCGTAACAGTATGATGCCGGCAGCCTACCTTGTTTTCTTTTACTTTCGGCTCCAAAATGTGCTAACTCTTAAGTCCTAATGTAATTTCTTGTAATTATTACTTACTTATTTTATACTCTTAGAAGCTGTTAGCTCGGATGAATTAAAGCATATATTGAATAGGTATAAAAAATAAGTACAGAGTCCCTATACCTGATTCAATTTTGACTATATACCGCGTAAGTGCTAATAAAACGAAAGGCTTGAACTAAAACAAAAACAAGATGTTAAACAAATTTATTCATCTTTAATGTACATTCTACGCCAAACTTTGACCTGCGTGAGCCAATACGCTGGGGGAGCCAACCAAACAGTTAAGATGAATGCAAAATGACACAGCTTCTCCTATAAAAAAAGGAAAACTATTTGTAAGTAGACATCGCAAAATCATTTATAATAATTAAAGCAAGCCGTAAACGCTCAAACAATTTGTCAAATTTTACATGTTTGGCAAATTAGGTATTTGATAGTCTACGGTTATGTTTGACGTCTTTGTCAAACAAACTACGTGTTTGGCTGTATGTTTGAGAGGTTTGATTGATGGCGTGTTTGTCATATGTATTTGAAGGTGTAGTCATGTTTGTCAAACAAACTCACCATTTTGGCGCGACCGCCGCTGAGACATGTTGTTAGTTCATACTCATCTGAGCATCGGAGCGTCTTTTCACGCCGAAAACTGCTTTGAAAGTGAAGTATTGTTTGACAAACTTGTTAGTACGTGTGCGCTGTTTGATAAAAACGTACAAATAAAACGTTAAATTTGACAAACATGTTTGAACGTTTACAGTCTGTCTAACACACCTATGTAATAATCCCCAAGCAAGGTTATAAATTTGATTAATCATTTCCTCTCGAAAGGTAATATGTACCATGTTTCAGAGAGTTGTGTCATGAAGCTTTGTAAAAGGCAGCTACGGCTAGGTGGGTAGGTTTACCAATAGAAGCCTCCCAGGCACGTCAAAAAATTAATTATATTAATTGAGGTGGTTACAGAGGTGACGCCACTTAGCAAGTAGGACGATTTTAAAGATAATGCAAAAATGTAGACTATAACATCACAACCTATTGGAGTTTATGTTTGTAATATTAAAATAACCGCTTTTGACTTAATGCATATGGACGTGTATATATATATATATATATATATATATATATATATATATATATATATATATATATATATATATATATATATATATATATATATATATATTACACTTACTGATCTTACCCCAAAGTATGCAAATTATTTGCTTGTGTTATGGGTGTTAGTCAACGATACTAATACATAGAAGTACATATATAAATACTAGAATATATTTAATAAACACCCAAACCCTTAAAAACAAACATTTATGCTCATCACACAAATGCTTGTCCCCGTCTGTATGTTTGTTCCGGCTAATCTCTGAAATGGACGGTCCGATTTTGACGGGACTTTCACTGGCAGATAGGATAGCTAATGTAATAAAAGTTAACTTAGGCTACCTTTATTTTAGAAATTCCACTTGAACGAAGTCGCGGGCACAACTAGTATGATAATATATTTCGAGGTTCAAAATGCAGTAGATGCAATTGGTGATGCCATCGCTTTAACTATTCCTGCCGCAATAACGTCAGTGCTAGTCACCGTCTTATTCCGGTTTGGAGAGTAAGGTAGCCGGTAAACTTATGCATGTGACATTAGACTCCGCCACAAGATAGCAACGTACCATTAACATCTTTGTTGTTTATAGGCGATGGTTGACTCTTTCCATCAGGAGATCCATCTGCTTGTTTGCTATCTTATGATATAAAAAAGACAATGCAGAACTCTACCACCCAGCCCGCTATTCAATATTTTATTCCGATTGAGAGGAAATTAAAACATGTGTCTGAAGTCTGAGCCGACCCGAAGCCGTGCAAATCTTCAAACTAATATAACTTTTCATTCAAGTAACTGAAAACACTAAATAATGCTAACATTTTATACAAAACAGAGAGTTAAATGTAATAAGTACTAGAGAAGTTATACCAAGAAGTCGTGTATCATTTCGTTATCACTCGCTGCAGCGCGGAATTAATAACAAATCGTCCAACAAAAGTCAAAATTAAATAGCGCTGCAGTGTACAATAGAGTATAATATAATATATTCGCGATCAATAAGCCGTAACCGCCGTGCATTTCATGGTGCTTATGCGTTTCATTCAACGAGCTCTGACGTAAGTGCAATCCATGGACTGGATTTTAGTTGAATACAAGTGGCGTGGCGTATGTCTTGACTAGTACGTTAGTATATAGAAGTCTTTGTACAAAAACATTTATTAATCTTACCCCATACGAGACGTGTACCCTCGGTGGTGTAGATATAATTGTCATAGATTGACCAAATTTTCGGCTGGACACATCATAATTAGGAATATTCTTAAATCCTTGCAGCAGTAATCGTGTATTTTTACCCAACATCTTGTTTGACAATTCTTGACAATTCTAGTTCGTTTTAATGACATGAATAATCAAACTGCTCTAAATTCAAATATTCATCCGAGATTCAAGATAAGCAATACACATTTACGTGTATAAATATTATACACGTCAATGGCAATACATCACAAACACAGAGTGCTAAGTGTGAGTTTTTCTTTCCGCATTCGATCGTGAGCGCGTTTGGAGTTTACTAGGAATTTGTATGTGATTTGTACCTAGTGGTAAACGTGAGAAACCAGTTTACCACTAGGTGGCGCTGTACAAATCACATACAAATTCCTAGTAAACTCGAAACGCGCTCACGATCGAATGCGAAAAGAAAAACTCACACTTAGCAGTCTGATCACAAATGATAGCAGTATTACCACAGTATACTGGAAACTAACAGTAGTCAATATTCGAGCAACGCACACATAGACACCTCTCACGGACGCGTTATCTCGGAATGGTTCGGGAGAGTTTGTTCCGCACCAGGCCGAGATATCGCGTCCGTGAGAGGTGTCTATGTGTGCTATGCTCGAATATTACTTGTAACATTGACTTCTGTTAATCTCTAAGTATTCTGTGCAAGCATATATTACAGATAATGAGAAATAACTTGGATTAAAATGAATACTCCTGTAGTATGGGAGTTAGTGAAGCCAGGAAAAGTGGATTCCAGTAGTTCTTCTTTTTTTAAGTATGGTCTTAGCAGAAAGAACAAATGGAACTCCAAAAACTTCTACGTACTAACGCACTAGACAAGGCATTAGGCATGCGCCACGCCACTTGTGTTTCGCTAAAGCACGGTCCACGAACTGCACCTACGTCAGAGCTTGTTGAATGAAACGTATAACTGCCATGAAATTTACGGTGGTTATACGTATTGGTCGACCTTTTAACACTTTTTAGACAGCCGGAAAAAACTTTCGGCTAATCTCTGGAACGGCTGGACCGATTTTGACGGGACTTTCACTGAGAGATAGCTGATATAATAAGGAGTAACTTTGGCAACTTGTTTAAAAAAAAATCCCACGCGAACGAATTCGCGGGAATATATATATATATATATATATATATATATATATATATATATATATATATATATATATATATATATATATATATATATATATATATATAGTATCTCAGTTTGTAGTGTATAAATCATATATGTATTCAAGTGTACTTATGTGACAAAATCTTATAAATACACATATTTAATTATTAATAGAATAGTAGTAATATGATTCTGGACTCGCTGCGTTTATTTTCTTAAATCGCTCCCAACCTTATATGACCCTGCCAGGGGTACACTTGAATACATATATGATTTATACACTACAAACTGAGAACACCGAAACAAAATTTCTCTTTACATCAGGATAACCGTCTTGCTTGTTTGCTATCTTATGTTATAAAAAAAACAAATGCAAACTTTTACCGTACATTTGTTCCCTGTTCTGGTGCTGATTTTATCGAATCTCATTGCCAGTGTTTCATAGGGGAGCTAGACGATGTTATTATCGTATTATAAGTACTATTATTTAGAAGAAACAATGAAGGTTAGATCTGTTCCCGTATCTTGGAAATACGTGCTCGTGGATGTAGTGTACAAGTGTGGTAATCAAAATCCAGGGCAACAAGATAACCGAGGGAAATATGATGAAATCCTCGAAGAAAAATAGGAATGACTGCAAGGAAGCCTTTCCGGGTTAATAGGAATGACTACAAGTAATCCTGTCAGGGTTAACACATTTGTCATCCTCATTATAGACTCGTATGGGCATTAGAAAAAGGCAAAAAGACTTATCAGCCCTTACGGAATAAATCATTTTCTTAGAAGAAACGAATTTTATTATTGTAATTTATTTTATAACAGAGTATTGAAACATTTCGAGATACATACATTTTCAATGCTACCTTTCATCTAAAAGAACCTATTAAAATTGATTCTTTATTCCCGCAAACACGGACTTTTCAAAATATTTATCCAAACTTAGATTGAAGCATTTCACATGAATACACCAGCGACAAATTTTACGGGCGAGAGAAGTGTTTTTTGCTTAAAGACGAGAAAAAAATTCAATAATATATCTTAAGCCAAGGGAAGCTTCATGTTCGTTTATGCATAGAGTGTCGAGTAATAAACATTATTTTAATGATGTAGTTAGAAATTCTGCAAATAGGAAATCACGACAAATGATATTTTTAAACTTTTCTCATTACCGTTGACTCTAGTGGTCTGGTGCCTGTGTTGATCACATGACATCTCCGGTTCAATCCCCAGGTAGGTCATTAAAAAAAACTGCCCGGGATTGAATAAGTGACCAATGAAGAATGTTACTAGTTATGCCAAATCGCTTGCAGTTTTGTCTCAGTAAAGCCTGTATGTATACAAATACACTAGTTTTTGTTGTAGTAAAAAATACCTAGTAGTTTTGATTATATAGGCATTCAAAGTTTCGAAAAATATCAAGTCTCGCTAACAGCCACGTGACCGCTTGTGACGTCATGACACAACGCGCCGCGCCTCAGTATCAAATCAAGTCTCCAGCGGTTATAACTTATGGTATAGTAAGGTGTAATAGCTTGCGCAGTAATTTGTTGTTTTCGTCAGCGTATTACTTTAATAGTCTATTAATAGTAAATATTATTCGATTAATAAAATGGATGAAGGATTCGAAAAAGGGCAATCGGATATTTTACCTAAAATAGATGGATTAATGGTTGCGCATTATTTATCAACAAATAGTGATTAAATAAATAAATATTCACGGGACAAATTACACTTACTGATCTAACCCCAAAGTAAGCAAATATTTGCTTGTGTTATGGGTGTTAGTCAACGATACTAATACATAGAAATACATATATAAATAGCAGAATATATATAATAAACACCCAAACCCGGAAATACAAACATTTATGCTCATCACACAAATGCTTGTCCCCGTCGGGGATCGAACCCGAACCCCGTTGATTGCGGAGTCAGGGTCGCTAACCACTCGACCAACGGGGCGGTCATTTCTTTGGTGCCGAAATGCGAGGAAGAAAAATGCAAAGGTAAGAAAACTTTCCTTGCTACTACTTATGCTTAATAGTTTATCTCTTCTAAATTATTTTATCAAAACAAAATACCCAACTAATGTCGTAATGAAAGAATGCAACTCAAATAATAGAAGTACCTACCTACCATTAAATTTTTACGTTAAAGACAACAAATATGTATTAGTTTTGTAGCTATAGGTAGGTACGTAGGACGTAGGTATATGTACGTGTATAGGTACCGTTCTTCTTAATTTAAATAAATACCTCGGGAACTGTACATTTTCCCAGAATTAAAAGGAGCCTATGAGTTATTCCAGACTTCGTCCAGATCCGTTCAGTAGGCACAACTCATGATTTCCTAGTATTTGGATTGGACATTTTTTTTGGAAAAGTATTGAGGTGTAATTTCGACGGCACGGGCGCGCGAGCGCTGGCCGCCGAGCGAACTAGACTGAGCGTGTTGTGAGATGACGTCACAGCGTCAACGGCAGCCAGCGTCGTGCGGTTCAACTTATTTTACTTCTAAATCGGAAACTAATTGACGTATCGAAGTAATTCTTTCACTAGTATTTTTTATTTTTCACAGAGAATATGGAGTGCTAATAATCAAAATTAGTTAACATTCTTCATTGCAAATCTAATTTAACAAGCAATTCATTTGAGTTTAACAGATAATTTGCTTGTTAAAGTAATGTTAAACGTAGATTAATTGCTTGTTAAAATTAATTTGCGTTTCGGAAACCGGCCGTATCTTCGACTAATCGTAAGTGCACTATAACGTCGGGGACATGAGCCTGAAGATACTTTTTTTCTCATCATCCACATTGTTACAGTTGAATAAGGTTTTTTATGTGAAACATCTATTGGCGCAGGTTTAAACCGGATCGTTGGCGTGGCGACGCGGCATCCGTGGCGACCCGTCGCCACGTTATAATATTATGTACTAAGGTAGGGTATACAGCGAAGTATACAGTCCATATTTAGTAGCGTGTACGATGTGGCGACGTGTCGTCATGGCAACCAACTACGCGACCCCGATGTTTCACATCTGCCAGGCATCCCGTGACGGCTCAGTTTTTTTTTGAACTATAACTAATTATTTAAATAAAGTATCATTCAAGTGCACCCACGGTTAGCCGAAAATACTTAGTCCCACATAATGTGATAGATGGCAAACCTTTCGCCAACCGGGAACTGATAAAATCCCGGGCAACACTGCATTTATCAGAAAACTGAAAAAACACTTTTTTTTAAATGCCCGACTCAGAATCGAACCATATCAACAGATCACAGAGGCAATTTAATACACATTTTATTAATTATGAGGTAATATTAAGGCATACGTTACCTCGCCTCACTGGTAATGTTTGAGCTTCTCAACCGACTTCTCAAAAAGAAGGAGGTTCTCAATTCATTCATCGATTTCTCGATGAGGGCTGAACCGATTTGGAAAATTCTTTTTGATGTCATCTTTCTTCTCGCTTTCCTGCAATCTATGGGAGTGATTTTGTGAAATGCAACGGAAAAGTGTAACAAAAAGCTGAAGAATCGCGCGCTATTTGAAATGTCCAATGAGCGCGTGCTACTTGAATTGACCAATGAGCCCGCACTATTTGAGATAACGGTGTGACTAGAGATGCAATATCGCTCATAAAAAGCATCGATATTAAGACATCGATTTTTCTTAAAGTGAAACATCGATGTTAAAAACATCTAGGTTCATGGATGATACATCATCGATTTAAATTGCTTTCGATGTTATTTAAAATAAAATTTGTATTTTACTTCTATGATGTGATTGTCCATTAACGGTAAGCAACCAACAAAACAATGAGCGGTCGATGCAGGCGGAAAAAGCAGCTGCTTGGTTTTGCGCGCGTTAGTATTGCAGAGTGAACGAGATGCTATATAGAAAAATCAATTGCTGTGGCCAGTGACTGTGAAAGATATGTGTTTTGTCTGCAGTTGTTGATCACGGACGTGGTGGAAGACGGTGCTAAGTTAAAACATCGTTCATGAAGAACGATGTATCATCGTTGTTTGGGGTTTCAATATCGATGTTAAAACATCGATGTTCATGAACGATATATCGATGTTTGAAAAAAAATCAATGTGTGGTTTGCATCCCTAGATGCTGTAGCCATCAGATTGTTACCTACTTATCATTCAAAAAGTAAATTAATAATACATTGTTATCATTTGGATGGCAGAATGCAGATGTTACACATCATGCCGTGGCAAGTAATATGAAATGAAATTTCGTCATTTTTTATTAAGAAAAGCGCTATTTTACATATTTTGAACTAAAATTGTATTGCTAGACTTAAATAAACACAATTTTTGGTGAGCAATTTAAAATGTAAGCGTAGCCACACTGGTATCTGTATGTTATCCGTGGAAAGTTCTGTTTTTTTTTTTTGGCATGGGCGTTAACGAAAGTTCTGTTAACAATTCAAAATCAAAATAGGGAAACCATTAACCATTGACGTGTATAATTATACACGTCAATGGTTACAACACACGACCAACATCACAGACTACTTAGAGATGTAAGCATACCAACATGCATAATATGTATGTTGGTAGGTATGCATATGCATATGCATGCATGCATGCAGTTAGTAATTTATTATATTGTAGCCCAAATAATCTGTGTTGTAGTCATTGTTACATCTGATCTGTGGTTACACATTCACAAACCAGTAAAGAGAATTACGTTTACACACATGGCGTACCTATCTAGAGTTATTTATGCTGGGTCTCGACAGCAAAAATAGTCAAGTGCGAGTTGGACTCGCATACCGAGAGTTCCGTACAAACTCGTAATTTTTGTGAAGAAACTAAAAATTCACAATTTTCGGATTTTTCTTTTACATGTGCTATAAGACGTTACTTCTTGCCTCATAATTCTAGGTTAACGGGAATTAGTAGGTACTATGCCTTCAAACTAAGAATAGGATCGCGCTTGTTATCAACTTCATACCACTAGTGTGAAATTCGTAGTGTTAGCATAAAAATATTTGTTCAAAAATATTGCTGATTTGTTGAAGAACAAATTACATTCTAATAATGTTATTTTCATAAATAAAAAATATTAAAAACATCAGTCTAGCTGTTCATCAATATAAATGTAAAAAGTCGTGTTAGTTACACCAATTTTAAGTCAAAAACGACGGGGCAATTTTGTTGCAATTTTTGTGGGTTTGGGTTGTATTTGTCCAGAATAGGCTAAAAAGTAAAAATATAAAATTCATCAATAAAAAATAGTAAAATATATCAGTCT
Organism: Apodemia mormo; assembly: GCA_036924255.1. Taxonomy (NCBI): domain Eukaryota; kingdom Metazoa; phylum Arthropoda; class Insecta; order Lepidoptera; family Riodinidae; genus Apodemia; species Apodemia mormo. The sequence continues at coordinate 4,421,002 of JAUPFN010000023.1, forward strand.
GGCTGTTCATCTACATATATTCTATATATATATGTATATATAAAAGTTGTGTTAGTTATTTTACACCTTACTTTTAAACACGGTAACATGATCAGAGTGCTAAGTGTGAGTTTTTCTTTTCGTATTCGATCGTGAGCGCGTTTCGAGTTTACTAGAAATTTGTATGTAATTTGTACAGCGCCACCTAGTGATAAACTGGTTTCTCACGTTTACCACTAGATTGCGTTGTACAAATCACATACAAATTCCTAGTAAACTCGAAACGCGCTCACGATCGAATGCGAAAAGAAAAACTCACACTCAGCACTCTGATGGGAATCTAAATAAAAAATATACCAATCAGAATGATTTTTTGAAGTATTTCTTTGTTAGAATTTTTTTGCACGCCTTACTCATCACTTACGAAGTTATTGCAAAATGCGGAGCAATAATATGTCATCCTGACAGTCCTATTCTCAGTTGGAAGTTGGAACGCATAGTACCCTATGAGTTTGACACCCTTTAGAAATCGCAAAATATACCACATAAATGAGCATATCCTTTAATCGTGTTGACTATTTTGACTTTTTCATAGCTGAGAAAAACTGTAGACATAAATTTCAACCCGGAAATTTGATATAAATTTCAACTTGATATTTCTACGCCTTCCAGAGAAAGGGTATGTCTGTACCCTTTCTCCGGAACGCGTAGAAATACGCGCGAAGGGTACATAGTAGCCAGAAATATAATACATAGACTTAGATAATTATTTGACTTTAATGATTTTTATGTGAAGTTTTTTAGGTGTCCAGCCTAGAATTTCGAATGGGTAACTCAACATCCTGGGGTGGATACCAAGGGCGGATCCAGACGGGGGCATGACCCCCCCTCTGGTTAGGGCTTTAGGTATGGATTTATTAGAATTAGATAAGGATTAGAGCGTATCGTGACTGAATCTTCAATATGTGACCCCCTGAACCGAAGGCAGGATCCGCCCTTGGTGGGTACGGCCCACCCGGCCCCAATCTATATAACCAATGTTTACACATCACATGCGAAGTATCGTATCTCACTATAATAATATGTGACTCGATCGTTTTTTTGTTTCTGACGATGGGTGGGTATATATCCCAGGTGGTTAAATTTTAATTTGATTAAAGTCTAATGCAGGGATTCTGAGATACAAAAAATGGTAAGTCCTTTGTTTGCAGTTTTATGCGTTTATAATATATTTAGCCAACAAAGAGGTTATTTATTCTTAAAAAGCCGGCAACGTAACTGCAAGACCTCTGGTATTGCGGATGTCCATGGGAGCGTTGATCACTTACCATCAGGTGCACCTTCTGCTCGTTTGCCCCCTTCTATAAAAAAAATGCTTATATATCAAAAATGCATAGAAACGCAAACCAAATGCCCAGTCCGAATGCAGTTCAATTGCAGCCGGACTGCACCTGAACTGCATGTTTGGTTTGCAGTTCTATTGCAGTCGTGTCAACTGCATTTAAACTGCATCTGAACTGCCATTTAGCAGTCGTATTGCAATTTAAATGCAGTCCGTCTGTCTACGCCCTAAGAGATTCTGTGCAAGAGTACGACAACAGAAATCGTTGCGGAAAATGTTTTTTTATATATCATAATGGCTCTTCTAATGAAGAGCCTGTAGAAACCATAAGTCAATGGTACGTTGCTATCCGTGTAGCGACATGGCAATGCGACATGCTTAAGTCTACCGGCTACATAACCCTCCAAACTGGAACTCAATGACAAGCATCGACGTTATTTCGGCAGAAGGTGGCATATACCCAGGCGAGACATTGCGGTACATTACCACCTAGTAGTCACGACGATAGTAAAACGCATAGCCAATCGGCCGCACTTCATAACCTGCCTGGCAGAACGGCAGTTGATTTATTGCTCAAAGGAGCCCGGACCAGCAAGGGGGAGAATGCTTTCGATTGTAGAGAACTGTCTAAATTATCTTTGGTCTAATGCTTTGCATTAGAAGTCGTGCAGTGTTTTGTTTTAGACGAAAATAAAATGCTTGGAATAATCGAATGCCTATTTATTAAAAACATAATATACTTCATAGGAACATTTTATTACAGTTTCAATTTCAAAAAAACAAACAATTTTATTACAGTTTCAATATTGATTATGTAAAAATTGTGACACAAAAAATCCTGTCGACGCCGAAGAAAGTATTATAGTAATTCTCGACTGCTTCATTTAACTTCACCAGAAGCTTTAATCTTGATGTCTGGAAATCCACTACAGTGCGATTTTCGAGGATTTTTTGTCTCGCATAGTTGCTGTGGAAACCTTTGTCAGCAGATGTTTCCAAACTGATACGAATTCGGAGCTTTCAAAAAAAGTTTACAATTCCTTAAAGGTCTACAACACATCTACAAAAGCCCTGATTTTGGTCACTTCTGCCCAGCTGTCCACGGGCGTAAGTGACTACTATCAGGCGACCCTCCAAGTTGTTTGAACTCAAGTCCTTGAAAACTGTAGAAAAAGGGTAAAAACTAAAGATAGGTCGACAGGGTCGACTCTTTTCCTTCTTGATCTTATCGTTGAATTTTTAAGAACGAGACGTTAAAATAATTTTAACTAATGACTTAAAATTTCTTTATTTGCCTAAATGACTATAAAATTTTCTTGTTTTCTAAATTAACTTGGCAATTATTACATTATTAATGCAGTCATATTTATCAAACAATGGGGTCAACCTGGGAATCTTGGAAGATTTTATTCTCCTCAACTTTCAAAATAAATGCTAATACGATAGGAGCATGATAAAAAATTAGACAGATATTTAAAAAAACTGATTTATCTACGTTTGACCTTGAATATGATAAAAGTATTTTTGTGACATTTAAATTTTAGACATTGACTTACTTATATATGGACATCGGGTCCGCGCTCTGAAAGTGTACCAATTAAAAGAGAAACAAAACGTAAAATGAGAAACAATTTCGCGTTAGTCGTCATTTACCAGTAAGTCTGACAAGACACTAATAATGCCGTATTATTTAGTGAAAATTTGTAAAAATTACGCGGCCAAAGGAAAAAAAAATATGGAATATTATATTTATTGTAAGTATAATAATAGTTCAACCTACTATGATACTACTACTTGCCTCTGAAGACGATATTTTATTTAATTTCGAATTATATATTACCTACTGATTGAAAAACCAATTAATCATATTGACAATATCTCTTTGTCTTTGTACCACATACGCTTAGATATGCGTAGAAAGAAGATGGCTATATATAAATTCAAATATGTCACACGTTTGCGAATTGCTACACAATTGTTCGCAAAAGAAATAGAGTCGCTTCCATAGTATTTATTATATTTTACTTATTTTAAAATTTTAATAATTTTATTTTTTAATAATAAATTATTAGTTTATCTATAATTGAGTTAATCATGTAAGATATTATCTATATATATAAAAATCAATTGCTGTTCGTCAGTCTCGCTAAAACTGGACAACGGCTGAACCGATTTGGCTAATTTTGGTTTTGAATTAATTGTTGAAATCCAGGGAAGGTTTAAAAGATGAGAAAATATAGAAAAAAAATAGGAGTAGTTAAAAAGGCAGAACAACATTTGACGGGTCAGCCAGTAGCATATATTTAATCCAATACGTTGCGCAACATGGACAAGTATTATAATAGCCCGTGCGCATTGTTTGTTCTAATCAGTTTACAGAAGGCGACATGTATATAAATAATACAGAAAGGATTAAAAAGATTAAAAACAGCTATACCTAATTTGCAAGTAGGTAGATGTTATTTAATTTACGTATTATATAATAACTAGATGACCCGGCACACGTTGTTTTGCCATAAAATGTTATTATACATATAAACCTTCGTTTTGAATTACTCTCATCTATTAAAAAACCGCATCAAAATCCGTAGCGTAGTTTTAAATATCTAGAAACAGACAGCAGAAAGCGACTTTGTACTAGGTAGTGATTGCATTAATTGTAAACATAGTTCATTAGTTTAATGTTATAAAATATTTTATTAATTAGCATTTAGTAGATTTATATTATGTTTTTGCACACAGGCATTGTCAGTAGATTATGGCGATCTGATAAATTGTATCACTTATTAATTGTAACCCATTTTAGCTGTAATCCAAAAATACATTGATATGCGGTTCCATTATATTGGCAAAAAGTAAACATTTAACAGCAAAACCAAATCAAAAGCGACAACTATTTAATCATTTAAATTTATTTCAAGGAAATTAAATCCCGTTAAATTGAGGTATATTAAGCTCAAAGAAACAAAACTATACCTTAACATAGATTTTTTCAGTTCAAACATCTAGTTTAGTATAATCAGCCATTTGACATCAAAATCAAAATGGTCGTTTAGGATGTAGCTATTTTTTAAGAATAAATATTTTTAAACTTGTAATAAAAATACTTTTTATTTTTAGTGCATTGCATAAGACTGACTGACTCAAAATTTTTTTTATCCAGTCGCACAAATATAAAACGCAACGTATTATCGCCATATTTTTTTTACAAGAGAAAAGAAGAAAATAGTATCCAATATTTTTTTAGTTTTTTAAAAACCAGACTAAAGAAGATCGTAAGAAAACTTTTAGTCAACATTCCTGTTTTTATCCTCCATGAACTAGTTCAGAGTTCATGAACAACAGTCAACAAAGCGACTTCATGCATTCCTTGTTCTATCACATTCTTTATTTGAATTCTCTATATGAAAATTAAAATAAAGAATTTGATAGAACAAGGATTCTTTTTATGAGTAGCATGTCTTGTAATTTTACATGTTAAAGTTATGGACTTAATGTTGAATTTTCTATGAGAATTTTCTATTTATGTAAATTACAAAACTTTACAAGCAATTTTTCATTTCTGATCGAAGCAATCGAAATTAAATCGTAAAATAATAAATTTAGTGTTTAAATTACTTTGTTAACATTTCTGTCTGTGATGTGTACATTGGTACATTTTTTCGCGATTTTACTATGAGACCCAATGTCCATATATTAGTAAGTCAATGCATTTAAAATAAAGGTCTATACAATAATTCAGCTTATTCCCTTTGATTCCAAGGTGAAGCCTAGTTACGTAGGACTATACATATTTGAATTCTTATATTTTTACACATTTTTTATAAACTTTAAATTTACGTTAAAAACTCAAAGACAATTAAATTAACTTTACGTTACTCAATACTTATTTTATATCATAAGGCAGAAAACAATTAAATGACTCTTCTGATCAAAAACTAAACCATTCCTTGCGACATACAATTATTAATGTTGTATGCATAAGTTTATCGACTACCTTATTCTCACAGGTATAAGGCGATAGGACCACATTCACATGAGTTGTTGCAGAACTCTGCCACCCAGTAGTCACTACGGTGGTGACAGAATTAGACATTATGTAGGTAGATAGTCTATTCTTAGGAAATAACACGAACCAACATAGGGAAACCTTATATTACCGTCATTAACTTACGTTAGAAATTCCACTAGACAACTGTACTTATAATACGTGCTTTAAAAATGTGCAGTTAAAAAGAGATGACTATATGATAAAATAAAAATGTATCATGGAGCAAAATATGTACTTTTTATCTCGACCATATAGTCATCCCTTTTCAACTTATTGAATAACAAGATCAACAAAATTACAACACATTAGTTTATTACTACAAAGAATATCACAGATTATTTCCTCTCACATATCATCTATACATATAATAAAATCGTAGGAAAGTCAAAACTGTACATTGAATATTTTTTTTAAAGAATACTTGGAGTGTGATCTACAATCAATATCGAAGCCAAAAATATAGTTTTTAGAATTTTTGTCTGTTTGTCTGTATGTATGTCCGGGGTAAACTCAAAAAGTACTGCATAGATTTACTTTCAAATTTTGCATGAATATTACTAACAGGTCGGGTCAACATATAGGCTACATATTATCATGCTATCACCTACGGGGTAGGAGCAGTGTGTAGTAAACAAAGTCCGTGCGGACGAAGTCGCTAGCAACAGCTAGTACTAGATACAAATAAGTAAAGTTAGTTTGAATAATGAATAGAATAAAAGTATTATTTATACTTTGAATAATAAATAGCAATTATTCAGTATTGTAACTGACCCAAAAATTTATTAGGGATTGGATATAGCATGCCACAACCTTAATATGATTGCGGTCTATATGTTATAGACCGCAATCATATTAAGGTTGTGGACATATCCACAACTCTGAAAAATGTCAGTCAGTATGTCAGGACTTTTTATATATAGAGATGAAAATATCCTTTTATCTTTTAAGGGTTCCGTACCTAAAGGGTAAGGTTCTGTCACCAGGCTGTATCTCATAAATCGTGACAGCCAGAAATCTGAAATTTTCACAAAATATGTATTTCCGTTGCCGCTATAACAACAAATACGAAAAATAAAAAAAAATGAAAATAATTAACCTCCCTTATGTACGCCCATGATGGCAATCAATGTTTCTAACTTATTTCAAATAGATGTTCAACATAGGCCACACAACAACGGTATACTTAAAATAACAAGATAATTATAAAAAAAAGTCTTTTTGCGGATGAGTGGTAATCGACATCGCCGCATTTTACCGAACTCATAACTACAAAAAAATCATAATATTTTTGGACGACAACTAGACCAATTTATATGCTTGATTTGAGAATCACCTATCATCTATTAGAATTATGCACTTTCCACTTGTTGCCGATTTTCTCTTGCTCGCTTTAATTATTTTAATGCTCGCTTTAATTATTTCCACAGCCAAGATAACTTCGAAACAGCTACCTCGGGTATTGGGGTATCATCTTACTTATTCCTGCCATCCAGCCTGCACCAGCGTCAATGCTTGTCATTGTCATGTTCCAGTTTAGTTTGGAGGGTAATTTAGCCAGTATAGTTATGCAAGAGGCATTAACCACTGGGCAATGAGACAGTCTCATATTCAGTAAATACTAAATATAGTGTCACAAAATCCAATAGACACTATTTAAATCCAGAAAAATGCTCGACTTTGACATGTTGAGAGTCAAGCACTACCTTGCTTCATGAGGCATCCAATTAGACAAAACATATAGCTAAATTTATAGATAATGATCAAACAAGAGAAAATCGGCAACAAATGAATTGCCGATATGTTACTAGAACATGCATTGACCAAATTACTAGCTTAATAAGTTACAAAAGCACCGGTAAGAAACAACAGAATCTCACTTATTTTGCATTTGGTCTTGGCTTTTTTGTGCTGTTTTTTGCAAAGCCAAAAGCGTTAGTTCCAAAGTTAACAGGCCTTTGTACAGAGCATAATTTGTGCAGTTTACCATAGCAGCACATTCTTGGATGACAAATATAAAACTTGCTGGAAAATGTTTATTTAATTCTAAATCAAACTCAAGAGAATCACTACTAGCCAAATGTGTCTTGATATAATTCCTATGCCATATATTAAATTTACTATTTACAGGTAAATTCTTTATTAAAGGTTCTAATTTTTGTTCCGAGCTGCTTTTTTTAAAACTATTTTTTTCTTCTTTGAGTACGCTTAAAGGTATATCATCGTCTGAGTCACTATCATTTTCACTTCGCTTAAGTTCTTTCTGTTTATTATATATAGATTTCAATTTACATTTCGATAGTTCTTTAATTTGTTTGTCCAGTATGTTGTTAAGAGCTGGATCATCAATTTCTGAATTATCATCATTGTTAAAATCATCATCAAGTCGCACATAAAGCTGTTTAACATCGTGAGTCTCTTTATCAAATTCTGGGTCACCTTTATCGACTACAATTTCAATTTCTTCTTCACTATCTTCCACATTTGAAGCCAGTTCAGTGATATTTAATTCTTCGTCTTTTTCGGTTGCTTCTTCAAGTTTGTCGTTTTCCTTTTCTGGAATGTTATCAAATATCATTTCACTTTCTTCAATTTTACTTTCAAGGGTCTCATTAATTTCATTATTTTCAACATTTTGTATGCACAACTTAACTTGTTCTGATACCTGATTTAATATATCTTTACCTGATATTTCGTAATATGATGAAATTATCTTATTCACAGAAAATTCGTTTTGATCCTTGTCGTATTTTCTTCTCTTTGATTCAACAGATTCTCTTGTAGAAATATTCGATTTTCTTTTTGTAGGTACTCTTACAATTTTTTCTCTGGGTTTAGGAATTTTGTAAATTTTACAAGCATGTTCAATCAGCAATTGTATGAGTTTAGTTTTATCAATTTTCTCAGGATTAATAGACGCATCATCGCTATCATATTGTTCATTAGTATTTGTATGATTAATATGAGTATTTTTGGAAATATTATTAAATTCAAAAACTACTTCATCATCAACTATTGTATCATTAATTTGAACTTTTGTATCATTACTTTCAATTTCTTTGTAGTTTAAATCTTTAAAATCATCATCAAAAATAGATATATTTTCAAATTCTTCTTCTAGAAGTTGAACTTTATGTTTGCTGTCTTTTTTCTCACTAATTTCTTCCGTTGGTTTATCATCTATTTCTATGATTTTTGGTGACGGAGTTTCAGAATTCGATTCATAACCATAATCATTGTCTTTATTAATATGATTTTCATTCTCAATTTTTGTTATATGGTCTATATCTGGTTGCTTTGTTTCCAACCAATTTTTATTTTCGCAATTTCTAACAAATACTAAAGTTTTATCGGGTCTGTCTTTAAAAAATTCACCAGAAAAGTTTTTGTTTTTATGTCTGTTATTAACACCTATAATCAATTCACCGTCATGACCATATTCAGCAAAACCAATAATTGTTGTAGCATATTTCATTGAATATTGAGTAAAATCTTCACATAAAAGTAGTCTTAAATCAGGATCCTGAGTGTGATCTAGTATAACTTCAGTATAAGCTGTAAATGGAATCGTCGTGGCTGGGAATTCTTTTTTTGAGATCATATTAGAATTATCATTAAGTGGTATTTTATTTATAATATTCATTGTGATTTCATGCCTAAGGGATGGCTTTTTTGTGCTCCTTTCACCTAAATGCTCCATAACTACAGTGTTTTCTGGAGTAAAATTATATTTTTCCGCCATTACTGAATAATTGTTGCAAATAACAATTTTTCTAAACTGTATAAAGGAACACCATTCTTGAAATGAAAAAAGTCTGTCGGTTGGTTCAGAAGTAAAACCTAATTTATACGATTTTAAGTAATTTTCTTTTTCATTAATTTTATCAACTATATCAGACAACCTTATTTCATAATCAGAATCTAAGCCAAAGCATATCTTTAATCCTAAAAGTATGTAAGACATACAGGCACATTCATAATCAGGAATTTTGTTCATACTTTTTATAGATTTTAAGTCAATTTGCAGGTACTCTAAAGGCATGATATGTATCAAAGACAAGACAAAATCTCTAAAATCCAAAGGAAGGCAAAGTTCTTTTATGTATTTATCGATTATTTTAGTCAAATCTGGAACTATTGGTACTCCTAGCTCAAGTAGTTTAAACAATAACATTGCTGTCTGACGAATAGATTTAGGACAGATAGTCGTTGACGTATAAATCAGACTTTTCCAGCGTGGTATAGATTGGGTATCTATCTCTTTCGGTACAAATTTTGTACAGTTATGAATACTTAATCTTCCCTCAAAAATGAACCTATTTAAGTCAGTCAGTTGGATGTCACTCCTGTCTAAGTTTAATGCTATATATAAAATACTTACAAAAAGTCTAGAAGTAACAACATCTATTTTACATCTTATATATTTACAATTATCCTTTTTCTTTTTTCTTACAGTTTCGTCATCTGAAAGGTAATCTTCTGGATCTTCCTCATCTTCTTTCCGACAGCTAACATTTTGTTTTTGGGAGCTTTCTTTAGCTTGAGTTTTACTGTGTAATTAAGAATTGTTATGCTATAAATCTTTGAATCCACAAAATAATAGCAACATAAATATTTTTTCAAAACCCTTACAATTATATAATACTTCTTAGTTGTTTCTATTTCATTTATTTATTTTATATCATAAAACAAGCAGATTGCTCTTGTGATGGAAAGAGACAACCATCGCTTATAGACACCAAAGATGTAAATGGGGTGTTACTATCCTTGTGGCAAGGTCTTAATGCCACACACATAAATTTACTGGCTACATTACCCTCCAAACTGGAACACGACGATGACAAGCATTGACGCTATTGCGGCAGGAACAGATTCGGCGGTAGTACCAAATCTGGGCGAGACAATGCAGAACCTAGTAACCACGATGGTAGTGATTCATATAGCCAATTGTTCATGTCTTGCGAACTGTCAAGCATCTTCGTCAAGCATTTTTCTATTCTTCAAAGGGAGCCCAGATCAACAAAGGATTCATTTTTTTTACATAATATTATATGACCATTACCAAAGCAATAAGATATTCAAATAATAAAAAAAAATAATAATCGCCTCTGTGGTCTAGTGGTCTAGCGTTGGCGTCGACCACATGAGGTCCCGGGTTCGATTCCCAGGTCGGGCATATAAAAAAAGTGTTTTTCAGTTTTCTGAGAAACACAAAGTTGCCCGGGATTGGAAAGTGCCCGATTGGCGATAGGCTTGCCACCTATCACATTGTGGGACCAAGTATCTTCGGCTAATCGTGGGTGCACGTGTTGTACCTCTGCCTACCCCTTCGGGGATATGGGCGTGAAGATACTTTTTTTTTTAAGATATTCAAAAACCAGGTCAAGTAAGAGTTAGACTTGCACACTTAGGGTTGTGCACCACTGAGCGATATTAATTGAGGTTACTTGAATGTGGAGATTATTTAGGACCAATTTTAATTTTTACTGGGTGGTAGATGGCTTGTTACACATGGACAACCTTCATAGATCGCCGATGCAGCAAACCTCACACAACATTGCACACGGTACGGTCACGCGACCCACGGCACGAGGCGCAAGCACATCAGAAACATGCCCATTGACGTCAATCGATGCAACGGTGGAACCTTCAGCGGATTGACGACTTCACTTTTAGATCTAGCATTGATCTATCTAGACATACTTTAGTTTTAAGTAATATTGTAATTATTAATTGTTAAATAAATTTGGTTCCGCCATCTTATCTATTCCTGCCACATACACATAGGTGCTTGTTGTTGTTTCAGTTTGGAGGGTAAGTTAACCTATTAACTAACTTCTGTACATTCTAACTGGTAACTTTTGTAAATGGCACTATCATCCCTCCACAGAGAAAACAATATGTCTTTATTGTCATAGGCAATCATTATTTCTTTCCATTAGGAGATCTTTCTGCTTTTTTGCTATCTTACAAAAAAAGAAAAGTTTCTATAAAAAAAGAATATATAATTGTTATAATAGTGTGTGGCGGTTAAAAAGAATTTAAATTATCTTTTTTTTTTTTATTTCATAAGATAGCAAACAAGCAAATGGGTCTCCTGATGGAAAGAGTCAACCATCGCCTATAGACACCAAAGATGTTAATGGTGCGTTACTATCTTGTGGCGAGGTCTAATGCCACATGCATAAGTTTACCGGCAATTTAACATGCACGTGCCGACACCTATCTCCAAAATATACTCGGAAAAGGATGCAGGGGTTGTAGAGGATCACCTGGAGTGAGGGCCCCGATTGTTTTTGTGCGCGATCGGCGAGATGGCCGATTATTATTTATCTATTTAGAATATAATAATTTCATGTACCTGTTCGCGAGCGCCAAATGTATTGCATATAAAAAAATAATTATTTAGATAGGCACTTATGTCCCTGTTCAAGAGCCAATTGTGGCGGTTAAAAAATTTTTAAATTAGCGAGCATTATCAAAAACAAATAAATAAGGGCATCTGATGGATGTTAGTGTATAAAATATTTATTAGATAATGGTATTACTTATCCAAAAAAAAAAAAATAATAATTCAGGTAATAAGGTCTGTATGACGGGTACGTTGGTCTGGTACCTGGTGGATTCTAGGAGATATTTATTGTTTTCGAGCGCCTCTCCGAGTAGCATCTCACAGACTCCTCTATAAAGACAGATAGCAAATGGAAATGGATTTTTAATCTCAAGGCGGGTTAATTGAGTATAACTTACCAAAAAACAAGTAAATCAGGATCTGAAAAAACAAAATCTCACAGTAAAACGGGAGATGAGATAGAAATGAGACAGACTGACTTGGATGGATTGCATGTAATTAACATCTACAAGTTTTGAGAAATATCATTAAGTTACGAAAGTTCAAAGTTCGATGTCACACAGTGCCTCACCAGATCATCACACAAAAAAAAATGAGCTCATACCAGAGATACAGGAACACTACACTTATCGGCGCGGCGAGACCCTTGGCCTAGCGAAACACGCGCCGGATGGCGCCCGCGACCATCTCGCCGATCGCGCCCAAAAACAATCGGGGCCCTCACTCCAGGTGATCCTCTGCAACCCCTGCATCCTTTTCCGAGTATATTTTGGAGATAGGTGTCGGCACGTGCATGTTAAAATATTACATTTTCTATAACTCGGCAATCTAACGCGACCACACAAAACTATAATCGGCACACATATTTATGGCCCTGTTACGAGTTTTTAACTAAATTCAGGCAAAAATATGCCATTATACAATTTAAAAAAAATTAATTATCCAGATACATCTTGTCTCGATTACATGTTTTACAAAAAGCCCCGTGACAGCATTTTAACATCCTGACATTGACAAAAGTTCTTCTCCTTCTTTTTTTTGTAAATTGTGTCAATGCCAAGGAACTATAAATTACGGAACTATAAGTTGAGGAGGACTCAAAATTTATAGTCTCAATTGACTATGAATATAAAGGTTATTTTGTCCTAACATTTTGACAAGTTATAGGTAACGGGATTCACACGTTACAAGTGGCTACTGTAACATGCATGCATTTGAAGTCTTTAATACTTCCATTCAACAGGCACAGCTCTGCAATAAATAGACGTACATGACTTTGCTTTGGATTAGGCAGTAATGCGACAAGCCAAACAGGATGTTCACAAATAACTGCGTGGTCCAGATGAGACAGGTCAGGTATCTCCGTGCGCTTCTATTTAATTCTACACAAAGATTATTCGCCGTGTTGGTCCTGGCTTCCTTTGTAGAATAGGCCAACTGCCGTTCTGCCAGACAGGTCGTAAAAGGCGACCGATTGGCTATCGAGTCACTACCATCGTGACTACTAGGTGGTAGAGTTCTGCATTGTCTCGCCCGGGTCAGGTACCACCGCCTTACCTTTTCCTGCCGCAATAGCGTCAGTGCTTGTCACTGTCGTGTTCCGGTTTGGAGGGTAAGGTAGCCGGTAAACTTATGCATGTGGCATTAGACCTCGCCACAAGATAGCAACGCACCATTAACATCTTTGGTGTCTATAGGCGATGGTTGACTCTTTCCATCAGGAGACCCATCTGCTTGTTTGCTATCTTATGACACAAAAAAAAAAACTTTTAAAGACAAAAGCCAATATTCTGGTTTTAACGGGTGTACAAGTTTCATGTAACGTCAACTTTGTGTTGTTATCTAGCAAATCTAGTATTATATAGTGAGTTTATAACAGACCACACAAATACTAGAGACATGTGTTGAGGGGAAAGGTATAGTCTCAATATAAGTCGCATATGAGCAAATTCTTGGAATTGTCAAACTCTTGAAATTATATTGTCAAAAATATAAATATGCTATGTAATGCTATTTTATCATAACAAATAAGAAACCAAGGTTTAAAAAACTCCTGGATTAATTTTATATCATAGGTAAGTACTACAACTCTGTATTTCTGGGTAAATACAAGCTATTCTGACATCCTAAGAAATTGCTTTGAAAGACACATCCTGTTTAAACTGGGCGGACTGTTATAAAACATTCTTTGAAATTAGGCACTTGTAAATATCAGTAAAAACAACTATTCTAAAATATAATTAAAAACACATCCTACAAACCATATGAACATTATGATTACCAAATTCTGTCTGTCTGTTTGACTGTTACACCTTCACAACTAAGCTGCTGAAAAATGGCTAATGGATTTTGAAAAAAATTTGACCAGAAGATATTCAAAGATAGCCAATATGACGAAATTGAAAAGTTTGAAAAAAATGAAAATTGAAGATTGACAGGCAAACTTACATAAAGATTTTAATTATTTCATTTTTAACTTACTGTGAATCATTTTTGTCTTGATATTTTAAAATGTATTTTGTCCAAATCCAAAAAACCTTCTTTTTCACAGATTCCTTTGCTCCAAGAGACAACAATTCCTCTGTCAGACCAGCTAGGATAAAGTTAAAAGCATGCCACTTGTACCATTCACTACTCACTGAAAACGAGAGAACCTATTTACATAAAGAAGTTTGTGGTTGAACAGGCTGATATATAACATATATAAAAAATGATTAATGATAGATAGGCGAGTAATCCTACAGGATTACTTTCATGGAATTCATGGGAGGAAAATGCAATTAAATTGACTGCTTAATGATCACTGTGTTTATTCAATATTAACAAATTAATATAATATTAGAGAATGCAGTCAGGCAAATACGACTTACGAGTGTAATGACGTATTGGCTCATACAGTGGTTATCAAAATATCAACTCCATTATAATACTATAAATGTGAAAGTTTGTAAAAAATTATCTTCATGCCCGTATCTCCAAAGATGTAGGCAGTGGTACAAAAAGTGCATCCACAATTAGGCGAAGATACTAGAGGCCCCATAAATGATAGGTAGCAAGCCTATTGCCAACTGGGCACTTTCCAATCCCAAACAACATTGCTTTTATCAGAAAGCAGGAATAATACATTTTTTAAATTGCCCAAACCCGAAATCAAACCAACCCAAAATGCAGTCAACATCAACGCTGCACCACTGGACCACTGAGACGGTAGGTCAATAAACATACAAAGTTTGTAAACTGCCCCCTTGGTCGAGTGGTTAGAGACCCTGACTACGCAATCAAAGGGGCTCGGGTTCGATCCCCGACGGGGACAAGCATTTGTGTGATGAGCATAAATGTTTGTATTTCCGGGTTTGGGTGTTTATTATGTATGTAAAAGTATTTATATATGTATTTCTGTGTATTAGTGTCGCTGACTGACATCCATAACACAAGCAAATAATTTGCTTACTTTGGGGTTAGATCAGTAAGTGTAATTTGTCCCGTGAATATTTATTATTATTATTATTATTGTTTGTATTAGACAATGCCACTTGAAATGTTTGTTATTTATCATAATTCTTAATGTTTTATTTTGTAGGTGAGAGTAATTCTTATTTTTGTAGTTTCTAAGCAACATAAAACTGTAAGGAGCCAATTCCTGCGATTGAGTACTTACAAGTAGTCGCACTAATCTGTTTTGAATAAAAAGTAGTTTATTGTATTTTTTTTTTCTATTAGTGATAAAACTAATATTAAATATTTAGACTACTCGTAGGGGTTTAATACAAATATTCACAAATCTTACTATTTAAAAAATAACTACTTTTTGTTTGACCTTAATGTTTGCAGGCCTAGAGACATGATATGTTGCCTAGTTATTTTATATAGGTCAATCGCCGCTAGTTAAATGTTCTAGTAATTTAGTTTAGATACTGGTTTATTCCGCCAGATTAGATGATAAGAGTCAAATTTCGCGCCATTTTCAAAGTCCAATTTACACACAGGAGTCCAACAATAAAGCAATCTCTCAAGTCCAAAAAACGAAGCACAGGTCAAATTTTAAGCACGATCGGAGTTCGGTAAAATAGAAATGGCCATAAAAAATGGGATCAATGAAACAAACTTAAAGCATCGGCAACTGTTAAGGAGCGACTGATAACGAATGTTATGATTTGTGTAAACGCATTGTGGTCAAGTACTTAATTTTTTCTAATTGGATGCACCGATTTGTGGGTGGAGCTAAGATGTATTTCGCTGTTCAAAGAAACATTTTGTTAACTGGAACACCGGCAGTGAACTCAATTGTACATACATACTTGCAAAGAGCGATAAAATGAATTCTTCAATTATTAGTGGTCATTGCTTATTACGCATGAAGGTAGTTTTGATCTTCAATTAGTATAAACGCAATGCATAAAATGTCATAATGTTTGTTTGAATTTATCTAAAATCAAAAAGTGAAAAATAAAAGTTTAGAAAAATCAGCTTAAAGTTACGGCCATAAGAGACATTTTGCTGTATTTGGTGCTTGTAAACACTATTTAAGTAAGAACTTAAATCTTTCATTAGTAAAAGTACCTAATATTATGAATAAAAATATACTTTATTTTAAAATTGTTTTACTACCGCTTCAACGTTTATCTCGTTCGCATTAAATCATAAGATTCATTACACACTACTTAGTTCGATCAACAAACGAAGGAAAATCAATGTAAGTACTGAGAAAAGATAGCGACTCATGCCATTGAACTAGATGAACTACTGAACTAAAAGAATGATATACTTCGCAGTGATCAAATATGTTCATATCTTTTCAATTCAATGACACATTCTGCGCACCTCTACTCATTAATTGATCTTTTTATCTTCTTTAATGGGTTGGCTGGAAGAAATATCTTTAAGTAGAGATAAGCTCAACCATTGTACTTATGTTAGCATTATTTTTTTTTCCTAATTGTGCTGTTTTCTGTGTACAATAAAGTAATAAACAAAATTTTAGAAATTCTAAATTAATTATTAAAAAAAAACTATTATTAATTATAAAACTTATGGAAACTGTGACACATACTTTTAATTTTATCCTTTAAGATTTTAGTGATCTTTTTAGTCTTTGAAAACGCTATAGTTCCATCTGCTAACATAGTCTGTTCTATAAGTGTTTGTTGTACGTTTACATCTTGAGTACCACATTCTGCGCAGTAATAATACCCGTCCACAAGATTTATCTCTGTTCCACCACATACATTACAAGGATTGGACTGCATTGTATACTTAAATCTCTAAAAACAAAATGTAAATTGATAAAAAATTTAGAATCAAATACACTTGTAATTTGAATTAAAAGATGAAATTTCAGCCAATTGTTATCAATTTTAAGTATCATGTAGTAACAACAACCGTGGTATGATAAATTGCTTACATCGCAACACAAACTCTAGAGATAATCCAGAAAAACACACCGAAAAACTATTCGTGCAACAACTGATGACAACCCGCACCCGCATTTAAGCACATGTTTCAAAGTTTTCCGCCATAGTTACGTACACGTTACGTAGTACTCAAGTAGTCTGTGGCAAAGAGGAAAAAGCTTTTATTTTTAAGTCTGTGGCCATTGGTGGCCATAGTGCCTTGATAGTGCCCGACCAAGGAACTTATATACTATAACTGGAATTACTACGAAGCAATATTTGAAAAATAAAAATGTACTTTATTTCGTAACAAATAAAGTTGACATTTGTTTCTTACTTAACAGAGGGGAAAAACGTTCTGAGCAAGACAACAAGAGTGGATGTTGTCCCTTTCTTGCAATTGCCAGTATAAATAAAACTATCTAGTTGGTAGATTTTTACATATTCAGTAATCATTAAATCCTTTTTATTATACACGTTGATAAATAAATTAGCATAAAATGTATTGTAATTAACACAGTCAGTTCTAAAATGTGCTTATTTTAATTATTACGTAATTACATATGCAAGGCAAAAACTGTTTCTCAAATTAGTAGAATTACTTAGTAGTAATTTACAAGCTACGCATGGCCGCACTTATATATGGCGATTGGCGCTTTATTTAGTAGAAAGAGACACACTCCACTCATGTCGTGGTACTCTTCGGAACGATTTTGAAGCGCGTGTAAGCATTCCGGGTAGAATATAACTTCCTTTTGCCCGACACAGATCAGTCACTACGTCCACAAAATGTAAAGTTGCCTCTTCACACTGGGCCATGATGGCCCAATAAAGGCAAATACGATAGTGTAGTGGGCATAATTGTCTGTATTGGGCCATCATTGAGTATGATCGAGCGCAATCGCCGTGATGTCGGTACATCGAAGGAATATTGGCCAATGATTGCGTGCGATACCACACAGTCGCCGATTAATCAGTACGTCGTTGTGTCCGATACAGTGTAGACATATTTCTATTGATTTAAAAATAATAGTTGCGTGCACGAATGATGAAACTTTTTGTTCATAGAGCTATATCAAAAAGAGACATGCCTTTGGCATCCAATAAATAAGCATCACAAAGATAAAATAAAGGTACCCTTTACTGTTTAACCCGAATTATATCTGTCTTTTTATATATCATAAGATAGCAAACAAGCAGATGACTCTTCTGATGGAAAGAAACGACCATTGGCTGAAGACACCATGGATGTTAACGGTACGTTGCTATACTTGTGGCAAGATCTGAATGTCACATTTCCATAAGTTTAACGGTTACCCTATTCTCCAAACTAGAACACAACAGGGATAGGCACTGACGGTATTGCGGAAGGAATAGGTAAGGCGGTGGTACCAGACAAGGGCGAGATGATATGGAACTTTACCACCATAGACTAGTATATAATATTATGCTTTATTTACCACCTAGTAGCTTATCGCCTCTGTGGTCTAGCGGTCCAGCGTTGGCGTTGACCACATGAGGTCCCGGGTTCGATTCCCGGGTCGGGCACAAAAAAAAGTGTTTTTTCAGTTTTCTGAGAAACACAAAGTTGCCCGGGATTGGAAAGTGCCCGGTTGGCGATAGGCTTGCCACCTATCACATTTGTGGGACCAAGTATCTTCGGCTAATCGTGGGTGCACTTGTTGTACCTCTGCCTACCCCTTCGGGGATATGGGCGTGAAGATACTTTTTTTTTTTTTTCTAGTAGCTACGATTGTAGTGACTCGTGTAGCTAGTAACTCGACTCTCAGAATCTACCTGGCAAAGCGACAGATGGTCTAATCTTCAAAATAAGCCCGGATCAACACAACACTGTGATATTTAAACTGCCCATTGATCGAGTAGTTAGCGAAACTAATTGTGAATCGAGAGAATTTTGTTCAATTTCCGACAGGGACAAACATTTGTGCGATGAGCATAGATGTTTATATTTCTGAGTTTGGGCGTTTATTATATATGGTACAGTATTTATGTATGTGTTTCTATGTAATAATATCTTCGTTTACTAACACCCATAACACAAGCATTTTTTAACTATTCTTTTGCCGCGAACATTAAGTAAATCACTATAAGAGCTAAGTAAAAGTATTGCCGCAGTCGCGACCATCTCGCTATCCATTTTCAGTAGACAGTAAAGAGCGCTCACGATTGTATGGAGAGTTGCCCGATTATGGCGGCGATATTAGGCGATCATTTGTTGGGCCAACAGGGCCCAATCTGAAGAGGAGCCATATAAAACAATGACGGGTTGTCCTCTTTGACAAGAGAAAGATAAGGACTTGGCACTAATTTCCATAAAGAATCAAAATTATAAAATTGCATGCATTCCAACGCTGACAAATAAAAATGGCTTTATCTCTGTCTAACAAACAAGGAACTTATATATGATAACTGGAATTGTTACGAAGAAATATTTGAAAAATAAAAATGTACTTTATTTCGTTATTCATAAAGTTGACATTTGTTTCTTACTTAACAGAGGGGAAAAACGTTCTGAGCAAGACATTAGACAACGATGAACGACATGAGTGGATGTTGTCCCTTTCTGACAATTGCCAGTATTAAAATAAAACTGCTGATGGTAGATTTTTATATATTCGGTAATAGTTAAATCCCTTTTATTCATACACGTCGATAAATACATTAGCATAAAATGTATTGTAATAAACAGTGAGTTCTAAAATGTGCTTATTTTAATTATTACGTAATTACTTATGCAATGCAAAGCTGTTTCTCAAATTAGTAGAATTACTTAGTAGTAATTTGCGAACTATGCATGGCCGCACTTATATATGGCGATTGGCGCTTTATTTAGTAGAAAGCAAGGAAGTTACATTCTACCCGGAATGTTCACACGCGCTTCAAAATCGTTCCGAAGAGTACCACGACATGGGTGGAGTGTGTCTCTTTCTACTAAATAAAGCGCCAATCGCCATATATAAGTGCGGCCATGCGTAGTTTGCAAATTACTACTAAGTAATTCTATTAATTTGAGAAACAGTTTTTGCATTGCATAAGTAATTACGCAATAATTAAAATAAGCACGTTTTAGAATTCACTATGTTAATTACAATACATTTTATGCTAATTTATTTATCGACGTGTATGAATAAAAGGGATTTAACGATTACCGAATATGTAAAAATCTACCATCTAGATAGTTTTATTTACACTGGCAATTGCAAAAAAGGGACAACATCCACTCTTGTCGTTGTCTTGCTCAGAACGTTTTCCCCTCTGTTATGTAAGAAACAAATGTCAACTTTATTAGTTACAAAATAAAGTACATTTTTATTTTTCGAATGTTGCTTTGTAACAATTCCAGTTATAGTATATAAATTCCTTGGTAGAAAGAGACACACTCCACCCATGTCATGGTACTCTTCGGAACGATTTTGAAGCCCGTGTGGACATTCCGGGTAGAATGTAACTTCCTTGCTAACAAGTTAGAATTTCCATAATAGTCAAAGCTACAAAAATGTTGTCAGTGTTCTATTTTCAAATCATTTAAGAAAATTAATGTCACCTTAAACAGCTTGCGACCCATACGTCATTACTAAATGTACGTCATTACTAAATACTTATAATTTATCAATTGTTATGTAGACAGTAAACAGCTATTCTTAAGTCCGCCATTACCTACTCTGGACGAAATGACACGGTTTTCCCTTGGTTATTTCATATCTAAATACTAGTAGTTTCCTTCATCTAAGGTTGTCATACAAGCGCACAGAAAACATAGGAAAAATCTATGTTTATAGGTTTTACACTTTTTTGAGCTTAAAATACTTTAATTTAGCAGGAAGTTTCAGGGTCAACCATTTAGATTTTTTTTGAGAATTAAACTTTATGCAAGTAACTATTATGTAAACTGTAATTGTATTGTGTTAAAATGTGTCCGTGTTTACACACGGACATTATTTATTTTATTAAGAAAAAATGATGAAAATCCAAGAGGCAAGAACTATTATTCCGAAAAAAAATAACTGTTTATTGCTTTGGTAGCACTGTAAATAGACGTTTTAATTCATGTGTTGCCATTTATTTATACTTCATTTTAGTTAGTAGAATTCCTCTAAAATTAAGCGCAAGTTTTGATGGATCATTAGAATATATGTTTTGTTGCAAATGGCCAATATTACATTTGGTACCAAAATGTGTGTACTATGAACTAAGTAGTTATTGCAAAAATTAACTGAAAAAATGCCTTGGATCTAATTATTGTTCTTTTTAATTTATTTCACATGTTGTTCTGGGCCCAACTTTGAAGAATAGGTCAACTATTCTACTGCTAGGCGTCTCGCGTCTGGTCTAGTCTTTTTCCGCCTTTTAATCTAAAGCCAGTCACGAACATTGTTACTACTAATTAGGTGGTACAGTTCTGCAGCGTCTCGTGTCTAGGTTTGGGTGCCACTATTTTACCTATTCTTGCCGCAATAGCATCGGTGCTCGTTACTTTCGTATTTTGAGTTGGAAAACATGGTAGCCGGCAAACTTGCGCATCATTAACATTTCTGGTGTATAAAGGCAATGGTTATACATTTCCATCAAGAGAGAAATCAGCTTGTTTGCCATCTTATGATATAAAAAATATATATTAGGATTTATTTCCTATTCTATGAATCAAAATGAATCAAAAAAACTTCCATAGCTTAGTAAGTTTTAGTAGTTTAGGGTATATTTTTCAAAATATACGGGTAACCGGAATCTACGCTGCTATTCACTAATCGCGTGGTTCATGCCAAAAAGAAAAAAAAAAAAAAAAAAAAATCGCGTGGTTGTGCTCGTAATTTAATTTGTAGTGTGATGTGAAGCGTTTAGAGTATATCGTGGTCCGTCGTCGCTTGTCGATAACTTTATGATTTTGGGGCGTGTTCTCCGTAACTTGAATTTGAGAGAAACCGATTACTTCAATCTTCGCCTAATACTCAGATAAAATTGCATTGACGTTTACCGTTAATAAACTGAAATGCGAGCCTTTTTTCGATCCGTCACACCCAAGGAGATTGTAAAATCGTGATCATTCGCGTTTCTTCAGCTTTACGACGGTTGTGATTCCTTTGAAGATTGTTATCAGTGTTTACAAACTGCTAGTGATCGAGCTGATGTTGTGTAGTGTTAAATTGTGTGTAAGATTAAGATCCTACGTTGTTTATTGATGGGCGACTTTTCGTTCGCGTCGACGGCGGCAGTACAGCCGCAACGGCGGATACCAATTTTCTGGAGGGTCTACATTAAAATCCGCCACACTGGAACTGATGGAATTAGAAAATATCGTAGCCAACACTGTCTACTTAAAAGCCAGAGAGGGTAAGGCTTTGTTATCTTATGTTGTATGCGCATAATTTATGAATGAGATACCTTACTTATTCAACTGTAGTCACGATTTATGCATGATTTATATTTACTGTGGGATTTTGTACAGGAATAGTTCATTGACCTAATAATCTAAATATCATAACAGTATACACGTCGTTTTGTTGTCGTATTACATCAAGATAAGTAATCCGTCTTAACTAATTTATAATTATAAATAAACAGGAAAGCCAACTAAGTAATGCAGAGCACGTAATATTTTGTTGCTTCATATAAATTTGTTTTATATTTATTATGAATTGCTGCATTAACAAGAGCTAATAAAAAATTTAAGTCACAAGAATGTACCCAAATGTCTATCAACATAACATGATGTTTTGTAAAGCATTGTTTTTACACATGTGCTAATATTTTACATCCACATATTTTACAATCCCTATGCGAGTTAAGATTTGGGATTGTATGTTTATCTACAATGCTGATGCCCTCAAACTAAAATGCCGCTATTCAACATCCAACAACAACATAAGGTAGCCGGTAAACTTATGCATGTGGCATTAGACCTCGCCACAAGATAGCAACGCACCATTAACATCTTTGGTGTCTATAGGCGATGGTTGACTCTTTCCATCAGGAGACCCATCTGCTTGTTTGCTATCTTATAATATAAAAAAAAAAAAGTTTGCTTTTGTTATACACTTAAATGACTGCACTGATGTTAAAAAAACTTAACATATAGCTTTTATATTAATTCCCTGTTTTGATCCAGGCCCACATAGAGGAATAGACCACCAGCTATTCAGACAGGCAGTTTGTAAAAAGCACATAATTGGCTATATCTATCACTATTATTGTCTGAGGCGAGAAGTTATATATTATATAACTTCATGCCTGAGGTTTTGGTACCACCGGTACTGACTGAACATATGCATATCGTATGGTAATACAATAAGCTCAAGCCACACGGATAGCAACTCATCATTAACATTTTGGCATCTGTAGGCAATGGTTTGACTCTGCATCAGGTGCTCTGTTTGTTTGCTATCTTAAGATATAAACCATAGCTTCCCAAACTTATTTTTAATGCAACCCCCTTAGCAGTCGTTTTTCTGCAATGCGTAAGAATAAAAATGAAAAGAGGTTTTTATTTTACTCTGCTAACTCAACCTTCAGTAGTGCAGTGATAATAGCACAATACTCTTTAGAAATTGAGGTTCAAAGTTCAAGTAGTTTGTGTTTGTCGTATTTTTCTAAACTCACAGGACAAATCTATTAAAAGTTATAGAATAAAGATAGTCTCATCACACCCATTGGATAATGCCGTAATGCCAAAGGGCGTCGTGACACACAGTTTGAAATTCCCTGATATAAACAATAATAATGCGATACAAATTCTATACCTACTAGCTGACCTGTGCAGTTTTGTTTGTGAATATATTAACATACTAGTTGACCTGCACAGCTTCGCCTGCGAGTAGATTAATATGTCGCCAAGATAGCTTTTCATACAAATTTCATCCCCTATTTTAACCCTTTAAGAGTTGATTTTTTTTTTTTAAATAGCCTATGTTTGACGCTGTTCAACTACATACATGCCCAATTTCATGAAAATCGGTCCAGCGGTTTAGGCTTTTGTTTAGTTTTTTTAGAGACTGTTCAAAATTGATAACAATATGTTCAATTTTTGTAATAAAAGTAATAATTTAAAAAATTCAAAATTGACATAGACAAAAACAAAACACAATGCATGGATATAATTTCAATTATGCAAAAATGTCGAGCTCGGTTTGTGTAGTGTCCCCCGCACCCTGCACACACCGCCCGGTAACTGCTTCACAGGACTCGGTGCATCCAATTTATGATTTTAGTAGGATATATTTAAACAAATATTTTTATATTACCCTGCAATAATTTTTCAATAATAATTAAAATGAACTTTCAATTCAATATTTAGTTCTTAATTTTAAAATTTGGCCAGACATTTAAAAGTAACCCTGTATATGTATTTCTATGTATTTCCCTATGTTTTCTATGTATAACCCTGTATATGTATGATCTTTGACTAACACCCATAACACAAGCAAATAATTTGCTTACTTCGGGGTTAGATCAGTAAAAGTAATTTATCCCGTAAATATTTATTTACCTATACAAACAAGTAAAATTGGAGTGTCTGTTTGTAATATTAAAATAACCGCTTTTTACTAAATGCATATGGATGTATACACGATACACATACCAAAATGATATTTTTTACAATTTTTGTCCGTCTGTTTGTTCTGGCTAATCTCAGGAACGGCTGGACCGATTTTGACGGAATTTTCACTGGTAGATAGCTGATGTAATATGGAGTAACTTAGGCTACTTTTTTTGAAATTTTTCCTCGCGGATGTTGTCGCGGGCTCAGCTAGTTCATTTGTATAGTTTTTCATACAAACTTTTATTCTCTAATTGAGGTTGATTCCCTTTGAGGTTGACTTGTGAAAAAATGTAAGGCTATGTTTGATTTCAGATCTTCAAAAGTAAGTCTGGTAGTAGTTTAAAAAAAATGTTGACGTGTCAAAATAACTTGTAAATGGTTTTATTGAATAAAGTATTTCTGATTTCAATTATCTCCATTTCTAATTTTATCAAAATTGATTCAGATGCTTAGCTGTGCAAGGATAACAGACAGAAAGACTACCTTAAGATAGCAAACAAGCTGATGGGTCTCCTGTTGGAAAGAGAACCATCACCTATAGACACCAAAGGTGTTAATGGTACGTTGCTATCTTGTGGCGAGGTCTAATGCCACATGCATAAGTTTACGGGCTACCTTACCCTTCAAACCAGAATACGACAGCGACTGCACTGATGCTATTGCGGCAGGAATAGGCAAGGCGGTGGTACCAGACCCGGGCAAGACAATACAGAACTCTACCACCTAGTAGGGATGCAAGTTACGATTCAATTTTTATGAAGACCGATTCAAAAGAATACGATTTAGCGATTTTTTGAATCGATTCACTTCAATATGATCTTCATTTGATCTGATTCATATGTTACGTGAACGTCATAGACAAGACAATGTATTTAAATGTATTCATTTGTTATAATTTTGAAAAGAACAATCTTAATTAAGAAAATCGATTACAAATGAATGTTATTTACTGCAATGTTTATGTTATGAAGTGAAGCAAGTTGATAGGTAAAAATAATGAAAACATATTGCAGGTAGTTTTAAAAAGTACTTGTTGATTTTATTTTGCTTTGATTGTTTGTTTGTGTCGTACTACCTATCAAGATATTTAGCGATTGTGACTACCGCTACACCATCAGAACGGCTTTTCTCTCTCACTAATATAACATTAAATGAAAGTCGCAATAGACTGCTGCTGAAAAGGCTTTCCAAATTGTTATTATAAAAGTTTGGGCGTGGAGGATTGGCGTTTATAATTTAAAGATTGTTTTATTTAATATTTAAAAAAGTCAATCGTCTGGCCAATGTCTTTTTAACTATTTCGTTATTCATCTTTTTTATTTTTCATTAAAGTTGATTCTTCATGTAAAAAGAAGTGTTTTATTTGTTAAGATTATTGCAATTATTATTTCGATTTTTATGAGATTGATGATTGACGATGATTCAAGAGCATACGACCCGATCCAAGAATCGATTCAGAGGCCTACGATTCATTACGATCCAAAAAATCGATTCAAAGAGCAAAATTGTGCATCCCTACCACCTAGTAGCCACAATGATAGTGACTCGCATAGCCAATCGGTCGCCTTTTACTACCTGCCTGGCAGAACAGCACTAGGCCTATTCTTCAAAGGAGCCCGGAACCAACACGGGGAAGAACCAAAGGAAGTTCTCAATTCAATACTTTTTAATGTTAGACCATGTCCCAGTACAGACCAGTCCGATTTAATAATATTTTTTTTAGAATGGGTATACCTGTACCGAGTGTGATCCCATTTTTTTTTAAATTCCAACTATAAGGGTATCTAAAAAAGAGATGGTTGATTGTTCACTGACTGATTTTAATTTAAGACCACTCATAACCTTTTGTCAGTTTGTTTGTTAAAAAAAATGATGTGGTGTCGCAGGACACCAGGTAGGAACGAACTTCCTTCGGCTAAACGGCACTACTCGCTTGTGTACGCGACTGTCGCACTTGCGCACGTCTCATTTAACGCTTTTATTCCACGCATTTTTCTTACGGTTTTACTATCACATTTTTTTCAGTTCGGTCGCGCAGCAAAATCCCTATCCCCTCCAAGCCTGCCGTAAGGAACTTCGTTCCAAAAGATATTATATTGGTATGAATATGTTATAATCATTTATATTTCATGGATAAACTAATTATTAAGTGTTGTATACAGTTGACTAAATGTTACATAAATAGTGACTCTTATCTGGAAAACCGGATTCAGTTATCTGGTGGATATGGTGTTGTTACATGTCTATAGGATCAAAGCAAAAATAATCATTAACATTTTTAGAAACAACATATTAAACACAAGAGAGATAAACCCAACTTTAGATTCAGAAACTTGCTCTGGCTTTTAGGCAGACAGTCAAATCTCTCATTAAACAACAAACTCATTAAACAAATACTCTGCAATATTAAAACCAATCTGGACCTATGGGATACTGCTGTGGTCCTCAGCTAGTAAAACAAATATACTTTGCCTCCAAAGAGCACAAAACAACATTTTAAGAACTATAGTGTGTGCACCATGGTATACTCGTAACAATGAGATTCAAAGCTGAGCTGTATTCCCAAAAATATAGGGATCGATTGGAAAAACATCCAAATCCCTTGTCATGCTCTCCTGGTTCCACAATCAGTTAAGAGACTTAAAAGAGCCAAAGTGCTTACTGACTAGGAAACTTCAGGGCCTGATCCTTTTTTTCCAAAAAGTTACCAAACATCACACAAGAAATCTGATTATAGTCAATTTGACTGATTGCAGATGAAATAAAAAGAAATAAAAAACATTTTTACTGTTTAATTATGACTGTTCATAATTATGACTGTTCATAATATCAGTTAGATGAATTGACTAATATAAACTTTGACTCCTTCACAAGACGTTATTATACTTAACTCCATTTTGCAAAAAATGTGGCTTAGACCCATTGCCCTCCAA
This sequence comes from Apodemia mormo, assembly GCA_036924255.1. Lineage (NCBI taxonomy): Eukaryota > Metazoa > Arthropoda > Insecta > Lepidoptera > Riodinidae > Apodemia > Apodemia mormo. The sequence goes on from JAUPFN010000023.1 coordinate 4,448,601, forward strand.
GGCGACGATATTTGAAAAAGTAACTTTCAACTTCATCAAGAATAACATAGATTCCGATTAGTGTCAGCAGAAGTACAATAATTATTGTACATGTATCATAATCTCATGTATTTTTTAATTCTCAATCCTAAGTGACCAATTTTGAAAAAAATACAGCAATTTTGAACAATAGCAATTTTCTATATAAAATCATCGATTTCTTTAAATATTAATTATTATTGAAATGTTTGAGCCAAATTTCCCATCTTACCAATAACTGAGTTCTCAAGTATAGATTCTTGAATGAAAAATTACATTTAAAAAATTGTTTAGTAATTGTCAGAATATCATTTAAATTAAATTACTTTGGTGATTCTTTTCTAAGCTAAAGCTTTCAGACAACAGTCAATTCTAATTTTGAAACATAAAATAATTTTATTGAAAATACAATAATTTTACAGCACTAATACAATAATAATAATTTTTCAAGGGTCTGCCAACACTGATTCCAATTTTAAAATTGTTTCTACTTTAATTTTTTTTTCTATCTATGTCCATTATAATTTTGAAACCATCCAACCGATGATGTACCCCAAACTGGTTTAATTTCAAAGGCAATAATGTGAAGATATAAATAGGCATTTTATGTAACTATATAGAAGGTAGTAATTTTCTTGGCTCACATGAACAAAGTCATGGGCAACAGTGATAATGCTAGTGAGCTCTACCAGTAAGATTAAACTTTATTGATTTAATTTAATACCAGCACACCCCAATGACTTAGTATGTGATAAGTCCACAGTCTGTAATTATAGCATGCTATTCTCATATTAGTGGTTTACAGGTAAAACCATAGATTAAATGAATACGCCTTTCATGACAATTTCTTAGTTTGTCAGTGTATCTTACATTTACACACAGAAATACATAGGGCACACTAAAAGTTTTGTACTTCTAGTTAATCGGAACTATTTGAATTTCGAATGTTATATTTTTAAAACGTTGCAACCTTCTTAGTAATAAAAAAAACAATTGGAAGGAAATGATTTGTCAATTGTTTTTTTATCACACATCAAAGTTCGACGTACGCAACGAAAATGGAATTAAGTCGAAAATATTTTAGAGCGGGGATTTTTTGTGATTTTAAAAGTTCTCTTTCTCCGCAAGACTGTGCCGGTCGTCTTCAAAATGCTTTTGGGAGAGAAGCACCTTGTTTGAGCACCGTGAGGCGATGGTTTGCTAATTTGAGAGAGGTCAAGTTTCTTTACATGACGAATTTCGTGAAGGGCGGCCTTGAACTGCCGTCAACGATAATAATCTGATAATCTGAAAATACATACAACCCTAAATTTCCACGGTTCTACCATCAACCCCTATTTTTAATAGCGATATTAGTATTAATTTAAAATTTATATTGCAAAACAAGGTTTGCCGGGTCACCTAGTATAGATAAACTAGTATTGAATGATGAATTTCTAAAACTGATATGTTTGAAAGTTGAATAAAAACAAGTTTTATCTGTTATTTTAGTGAGATGTTATCACATTTCGACCGAGAAGTTTACGTAAAACACTTAAGATAAAATTCCATTTGGTCCCGGCGTTAGGCGTTTATGTTTTTACGAGTTTGAATATTTTGAGTACTTACACTCATAGCTGGGGCGAATTAGTTGACTGATCATAAAATATCGTTTAAGGGCAAGTGGGAGTCGCGAAACGAAGGGTTCCGTACTATTGTAAAATAAGACATTAGCATGTACATTGTATAATATACCTACATTGTACCCACGGATAAAATGGATACGCCTTTTAAAGCAATTTATTAGTTTGTCAGTGTAGCTTGCATTCAGTCATAGAAATACAGAGTTATACTACTCACCGATGTAATAAAATCACTTCAAGGGTAATTTTTAAACCTTATCATCTCATTCGGTATGATAAAACAGTACAACATGGTTTATTTCTATTTTTACACGATATACTACAAATGTATGACATTTTTGACATTAATGGGATCATTTGCTCATATTCGCGTGACACGTTTCCTTCCCAATGGCCTGTCTATTAGTATTCATGTAGTCTGTGATTGTACCTTTTGTTATTATTTACTAGCGTTTCAGTATGAGGAGAATTATGAATGTTGAGGAAACGCAAATCGACTTGGACTGTAATACGTGTCAATACCATCGTGACTACTAGGTGGTAGTTCTACCAAGTTTCGTTCGGTTCTGGTTTAACCGCCTTACCTATTCCTGCTACAACAACGTTGGTTAAGGTTACTACCTACCACTTCTTGCTTTAAGGGGTTCCAGCATCAAAAAACGGGTTTTGAACTTATTTTACGGGAGACGGCTAATTCGGTATTTTTATAAAAAAATCTTTAATTTTTTTAAGCAATATATCTTGTCACAGGAAACAGCTTCTAAAAGATGTTCATTTTGTGAAGCAAATGTATAAAAATCTGTAATAGCCAGAGAGTTTAATGTACTATGTACTAAAGAAGCTATGCTAAGTAGAAGTCGTGTTCCATTTCGTTAAACATCGCTGCAACGCCGAAATAATAATAAATCGTCCAACCAAAGTCATATAATCGAGTATAATATATATTCGGGAACAAAAGGTCCTAGCCGCCGTAAATTTCATGGCTCTTACGCGTTTCGTTAAAGAGCTCTGACGTAGTACAGTCTAAGGACTGCACTTTAGTGGAACATAAGTGGCGTTGCGCATGCCTTTTCAAGTACGCTGGCACATAAAAATCTTTGATAATGACCTTTGATAACACGCACCGCACGTGCATCCAAACATGAACGAACACACAGACGAATGAAAACAAATTCATAGTCAATTAGCCGCGGCGGGTCAGATAGAATACTAATGTTTAGTCGCGCTTGCCAGTCTAGACGGTATTTGTAAAAACTGCAGTATTATTGTAGAGTGGTTAGTGACACTGACTACGCAAGCAACGGGGCTCGGGTTCGATCCCCGTCGGGGACAAGCATTTGTGTGATGAGCATAAATGTTTGTATTTCCGGGTTTAGGTGTTTATTATGTATGTAAAAGTATTTATATATGTATTTCTATGTATTAGTATCGTTGACTAACACCCATAACACAAGCAAATAATTTGCTTACTTTGGGGTTAGATCAGTAAGTGTAATTTGTTTCGTGAATATTTATTTATTTATTTATTTATTTACTAGCTGTTGCCTGCGACTTCGTCCGCGCGAACTTCGTTTACTTCGCCTGCTCCTCCCCCGTAGGTGATAGCATGATAATATGTAGCCTATATGTTGACCCGACCTGTTAGTAATATTCATGCAAAATTTGAAGTAAATCCTTGCAGTACTTTTTGAGTTTACCCCGGACATACATACAGACAAACAGACAGACATAAAAACAGACAAAAATTCTAAAAACTATATTTTTGGCTTTGATATCGATTGTAGATCATGCCCCAAGTATTCTTTTAAAAAAATATTCAATGTACAGTTTTGACTTTCCTACGATTTTATTATATGTATAGACTATTTAGCCCGTATTCGATTTTACTAATTACCGGTTCTTACATTTTTAACATTTTTGTACGAGTTAGACGAACTCAGCTAGGATGAGCAGCTTTTGGCAAACTGGAATACGTGTTTAGGGATCGAAAAATGCCACAATGCCTGAAAACTCGTCTCTTTAACCAGTGTGTTTTGCCTACAATGACGTATGTACAAAATGAGAGTCGCACAACGAGCCATGGAGTGCGCCGTGTTAGGTATCACACTATAACACCGAATCAGAAATGTTGACATCCGTGGTTGACAAAGTGGTCGTTATCGGTTATCACATTAACGAACTCCAGTGGCGATGAGACAGGACACTTGGCTAGATATAGTGATGGTAGGTGGAGTAGATCCCTAACAGAATGGTACCCGAGAGTGGGGAAGAGAAGTTTGGGAAGACCAATGGCAAGATGGGTCGATCATATCGTCAAGCTGAAGGGAAAAACCTGGACAAGAGTGGCTCAAAATAAGAAAAAATGGTGTTAGGGGAAGGAGGTTTACGCCCTGCCGTGGGTTGATAAACGCTGGGGATGATGATATATTTGTAGCCTGAAAAACGTTACCCTTTAAGTACATGGTGTATGCCTAAATTTAATACTCCACCGTTCGCGTTATAGAATTAAAAAGCGGTGCAAAATTTTTGCTTTACGTATTATTGCAGCAGAAAAAGGCAAGGCGAGGGTACCAGATCCGGGCGAGACAATACAGAACTCTACCACCTGGTAGCCACGGTGGTATTGATTCGTATAGCCAATCATTCGCCTCTTACAAACTAATAACACGGGGGTCCAATTAGTCTATAGTTTGACCACATTTCACTACTAATTACACAATTTTTCAAAAAGCTTAACGATTTTTTCGGTCGTGTGTGCGGGGCCTTAAATTTAATCACTGTTAAAGCTCAACCTTATGATTATTGTAATGTACTTGTCTAACTTCTATCCGCTAATAAACTAAACGAACAGACATATTGGGACATGTTCTCCATATTGCTTTCGGTTTCGTCTGCACAGAATCTCTACTACGAATACTAGAATCGAGTTTTACTTTAACTCGATAGACATAAACCACATATCGTTAAGGAAAAATTTTAATAGATACGTTTATTTGATTAGGAATTGTTGTGAAAAACGAATTCATCTTAAGGTGATGTTAAATCTCTTGTGAGATCGTTGTAAAATATTTTTAGATATGGTGTGGTATATATTTTTACATCAATAATGTATACCTAATAAGACTTTTATTTTAAATATATATTTCTTACATTAAAATAGTAATCATTCATTATTATACTTTTATTTTAAAAATGACACCTCTTGTTGAATGGAAACCACCACCGGGCAGGCGTAGGGCATATATACCACTTACTTGAATGACGATTTTTCCCAAAGTTATGGTTCTTTTATATCATAAGATAGCAAACAAGCAGACGGCTCTCCTAATGAAAAGAGGACCATCGCCTATAGACACCAACGATGTTAATGGTGTGTTGCTATCCATATGGCGAGAAGGTAATGCCACATACATAAGTCTACCGGCTACTTAGCCCTCCAAACTGGAACTTTCGGCGTAGGGATGTGACGACCCCATCGCCCACTGGTGGGTTAATTTTTGCTCAAAAATTATCTAGCACCGGTGCAGTCAGTCAACCAAATTAGTGGTAGTGCCTTACTGCATTTGCAACTGAATAGGCCGGCACGCCCGGGGAGATACCACTCTCTCACTTGACACCGACGTAAAGTAGCAGCTCCGCTGCTGCGTTTCGTCTGGTTTGTGAGAGTCCCGGAGGCCTAACCCCCCCCCCCCCCCCGCACACTATGAATGCGCCATTTAAAAAAAAAACTACCCCAGGGGGGTACCACTTGCACCAGCAGTGGAGAATCCCCCCCTGAGCGTCCGTGCTCTGGATTCCAGCCAGATCATGGATGCTCAGGCTGCCCTGCGTATTCTGGGGGGGGGGCAAAATTGCGCTCATAGACAATTCTGTCCGGGGCAAACAGAGCAAGAAGACCATGGCACCCCCTACCACGCTTACTGTGGATTTCTGCAATATCAGGGGCCTTCATTCTAACCTGAACGCCGTCCACTACCATCTCGAGACGGCGAAGCCAGCTTTGCTCTTCTTGACTCTGAATATAAACTACCACGTCGAAGCTCAAACCTAAAAATGCGATATTTTTTCAGTAAAATGTACCACAAAAGTGCATAGAAAGTGGCCTAGTGTAGGGCTCGCTTCGCTCGCCCTGATAACAATAACTAACTTTATTTCAGAGTGTGCCCATAGAAAATTATGTATTTATTTATTTGGATCGTAAAAATGCCGGTAAACTTATGTATGTGCCATTTCAAAACTACCCCACGGATAGCAACGAACCGTTTACATATTTGGGTATAGGTGATGTTTATCTCTTTTCATCAGTACAATTATCACTTTGTCTACTATGCTATGGAATAAAAAAGTAAATATATCATGCACAAATCTAGTCTCGGTTGTAAGATGTCATCTAACAAAACGGTGAATCGCGGTAAATCAAAACATCTACTGACGCTCGGTTCACTCTGTCTATCCCGCAAGTGATATTTATTTTTATTTACATTACACGATAGAGTCGAGTTAATTTTCTCGCATCAATTTTTATCACAATAATTGATATGTCGCAGTCCGCAAGCAAATTCTATGATTGTCCATATACAAATGGCGTTGTGAAATTATAAAAGATATGTTTTAGAAAATGCCATACGACGAATGTAAATTGTCGTCATTATATAATATAGCATAGCTGTTTATGTAACGGTAGCTATTGATCTCTTTCTTATTTCAAGATTTTTTCAGTATACTCTTCACTTTTTCTAGAATATTCGCAACAATATTATTAGATATACAAATAAATGGCGTCGTCAGATTACAAAGATGTTTTAGAAAATGCCATACGACGAATGTAAATTGTCGTCATTATATATGTAATATGACATAGCTGTTTATGTAACGGAGGCTATTTTTTATCGATAGAAGCAACTGTCTCTTTCTTTTATTTCTAGATTGTTCCAGTATTCTCACTCTGCATTTTTTCTAGAATATTCGCAACCATATTATTACGCCGCGTTACAGCATGACGCGACGTTGTGTCGTGTTTATAATATGTGTAAGAGCCCTAAGCGCTTCCACTCGACTGACATTTTGTTGCGTAAATCAAGTTATAAGGCTCTTAGTAGGCCTTCGATAAAAAAAACGCGAGCGGTGCGATACTTTACGTATTTTAATTGCTGCATTTAGTCATATATGGTCTAGAAATGTTTCACGGGAATAGAGGTCTTAATTTACGCCATATATGGCGTTCTCACACGAACAGTTGTTTATGTCGTTTTTATGACATAAGCGATTTACACACGGGCTTGTTTGCGGGATTGATCGAGATTTTGGATCGTTGGCTAGCTATGGGCAAATTGTTTTGTTAATAAACGATGGGTCTAACTAAAACTGACATATTGTTTTTATCACAAAACAGGACATTAAATTGATCGAACTCCGCAAGCAATAAATGGTAGAAAACGTCTGTTGGATGCATATAAGAATATATTTTCATAAGAAATGAAATTGAATATCAGTCTTGAGTTAGATCTATCAAAAGTTTTGAATATTTTAAAATAATTATTTTTCCTATTGAAAATTGAACATTTTAGCACAATTTTCGTGTTCGAATTAAAGAGGATAGCCGACAAGTTGGTATACAATTTAAAATTTTATATGCCTTCATTGTGTATATTTTTCGGAAAACGGGAAGTATGGTCATGTTATTCTAACTGGCCCCGTGCTGGTCCGGCGGGGCCATCACGTATCTCGCAATGCGCAATTATCGTAATTGTTTAATTATTGCAAGACACATAATAGCCTTGTATATTAATGTCAGTCGTTACCGCTCGATTATTTTGGTGATGTGACATAGCAAAAAGTGTATCCAGTGACCATCAAGCAATTAAAGACGTTGATGACTTTTCGCTCCGTTTAAGAGTCATCACTGATCGCTGGCGGATTGAAAATGTTAGGTGATACGCCTGCGGATCCACTTTGAAGGTTAGACCATCTGCCGTTCTATCAGGCAATCCGTAAGAGGCGAACGATAGGCTATAAAATTCACTAGTACGTGACTGCTAGGTGGTAGAGCTCTGTATTGTATTATCGCCCAGCCCTGGTACCACCGCCTTACCTGTTCTTGCCGCAATAGCGTTTGTGTTTAATACTGTCGTGTTCCGGTTTGGAAGGTAAGATAAGGTAAGCTCATAAATGTGGTATTAATACCTTGCCACATACCAACGCACCGTATACATATTTGGTGTCTATAGACGATGGTCGTCTGTTTCCATCAGGAGAGCTATCAGCTTGTTTGCTATCGTATGATACACTAGCTGAGCCCGCGACTTCGTATACAATACACAATTATGTATTACTTACCTTCTATTTACGGCTCGTGTCGGTATATTCAATAAAGTTTTTTTTTGATAATAATAATAAACATTACATACGCTACATTCATGCAATATACATGATAATATACAATTATGTATTACTTACCTTCTATTTACGGCTCGGATCGGTATATTCAATAAAGATTTTTTTGATAATAATAATAAACATTACATACGCTACCCTCATGCAACATACATGTATACTTTATTGAATATACCGACCCGAGCCGTAAATAGAAGGTAAGTAATACATAATTGTATATTATCATGTATGTTGCCTCAATGTAGCGTATGTAATGTTTATTATTATTATCAAAAAAAAAAACTTTTTGAATAGCTAGCTGTTGCCAGCGACTTCGTCCACGTGGATAGCGTGATAATATGTAGCCTATATGTTGACCCGACCTGTTAGTAATATTCATACAAAATTTGAAGTAAATCCATGCAGTACTTTTTGAGTTTACCCCGGACATATCGATTGTAGATCACGCCCCAAGTATTCTTTAAAAAAAAATTCAATGTACAGTTTTGACTTTCCTACGATTTTATTATATGTATATTTTTATTATTTTATTATCATCTATGTTACATTAATGTAGCGTATGTAATGTTTATTATTATTATTAAAAAAAAAACTTTATTGAATATACCGACACGAGCAGTAAAGAAAATAGTATGTAATACATATTTGTACATTATCATGTATGTTACATGAATGTAGCGTATGTAATGTTTATTATTATTAATTTAATTTTATATATTTCTCATGCATATTATTAAAAAACATTAGGTTTCTGCAACCCTCCGCAATGTAAATTTTAACTCTGCCAAACATACTCCAATTTGCTTAATTGTTTTAAAAAGGGGTACAAAGATTTTCTTCACATATTAAAATCTAGATATAAGGTAATAATAATAACTATTTTTTAATAAATAAATGGTGGTTATTTCTAACCATCATAAGGACTACCATTTCTTCTACCCCCTGCTATAAAGTGTGATGTAATATTCCTCAAGGTAGTAAAACCTACATAAAAACCCTCCGCTCGCGTGCCCCGACCGAAATTCACAATACAACGGACTCCAATCTAGAGAACGTCCCCGTTTGCCATTCAATTTTGTTTACGACCGTATGTGTGATTTGCATGTCTTGGAGTACGATCAATAGCGAAAACCACAATTTCATATGAATATATTTTTTAGTAGTTGATATCCGCAAATTTTCCTGCGCTGTCTATATGAGCAAATTCGCGCAGCTTCGCTCGCGAGAAAATTAATATATCATTGTGAACTATTTCATACAGTGAAATATTGTATTTCACCATCTTAGAGGATGAATTTCGAAAAACCATTTCTTATTCCTCGACTACAACGGGTGAAACCCTGTGAAAACTTTGAATCTCTTTGGTCCAAGGATTGAGTAAATCTGTGAGTCAGGACTTTTTTATATGTAAATTACGTGTGTGTGTGTGTGTGTGTGTGTGTGTGTGTGTGTGTGTGTGTGTGTGTAGGGAGGGAGTAACGTGTGTGTGTGTGTAGGGGGGAGTAAAGGGAGTAACGTGTGTAGGTCACGGGTTCGAAGTCGCGGGGGACAGCAAAAACACGGGCGAGGCTTCATACATCGTTTTTTAAGTTATTACTTTAAAATTTAAATTTAATACATATATTGCGTAAGATTCTATATCAATTCCTTAACTTATCCGCATTTAATCAATATTTTTTAAACTTGGGAAATAGTAGCTAAATAAAGTTGGAACAACAGATATTCTCAGAAATTTAAGTGAGATTGACAAAATTATAAGCTAAGATTTTGCCAAGACACTTTTTAGATACTTAAAATAACAAAAAGAAATTAGCTTTAAACTATACTTTACTATAAAAATAGGGAGAAAATTCTCCCTATCCCTATTTGATACTTATAATGAGAATTATATAAACTTATTGCTGTTTTAATGCAAATGTAATTAAAGTAATGCAAATGTATAAAACTGAACTGAACTGTTTATAAAAAGATGATGATAGAACTTAATCAAATTAGTCTCAATATTTTTTATATGATTGTTCCCTGCGATATATTTTATTTAATTAACTTAAAAAACTAAAAAATACGTGTCACTACCAGTTACCACCGAAACTACTAGGTGGTAGAGTTCCGCAACTTCTCGCCCGGGTATTTGATACCACCGCCTTACTTATTCTTGCCGCAATAGCGTTAGTGCTTGTCACTGTCGTTCCGGTTTGGAGGGTAAGGTAGCCGGTAAACTTATGCATGTGGCATTAGATCTCGCCACAAGATAGCAAAGCACCATCAACGTCTTTTGTATCTATAGGTGATGTTTGACTTTTTCCATCAGGAGACCCATCTGCTTGTTTGCTATCTTATGATGTAAAAAAATTATCACCCTCGGCTTCGGTTTGGATGATAAAATCACCGGGGTTGCATTGTCAGAATTTCCTTCTTCGATGCGATATGTATACTTTTTTTCTATGTATAATTTTAATTCTCATCGTTGAATATCACGCAAAAATTGAATTTTACATTAAAGCTACGTCTACTACATAATTAAAAACTATGCTTGCATAATTTTATCTAAAACTAACTTACTAGATTATTAATTACACAATAACCAGTATTAATGTTTACTACCATTTACATATCATTAACTATTTATAGATTATAAGTCAGTAATTAAAACCATCAGATATAACTTTATAACAGAAATATTCTGTTTTGAGATTCCGTACGAAAAGGGGAAAACGGAACCATTAATCTGTTTGTCTGTAAAGACCCTTTTTCTCAGGAACGCGTACAGTTATCAAGTTGAAAATATCAAATACTCGGGTCTACGATTCCTCTCAGCTGTGAAAAAATCAAAATTGTAAGTCAACGCGATCAAAAAATATGCCCATTTATGCCTCATATTTTGCGATTTCAAAAAGGAATCAAAACCTAAAAAGTATTTCCCGTTGACCTAGGGTTATGAAATTTGGCAAGAAGCAATGTCTTATAGCTAGTATTTATTCAAATAATTTTTTTTGATAGCGTGCTATAAACTACTAACTATATTTTTTTAGCGCGCTACGTTATAGACTATATTATAATTTATAAAGTGTAAAGGTGCGTCCACATTTGTAACATGACAACGGACTGGACTACGTGGCATCGCTACAGGACATGTTACGCTAAATGTGGACGATATAGGTTGTACTGATACGGTCACAAGCCATGTACGATAAAATGATACAAAAGTAGACGCATGGTATTGAACTAGATCGCGTGGCATCGCATCGCTACGTGGCATACACTCCATGCTTTAATAATCAATCTTCGCAATACAAAACTAAACAACGTATACAATGATGTTTATAGCGTGCGCTGTGTGAATGAGCGGCGGTAAGGATCGGGCGGGGGACATACTGACCGGGACACGTCACGACTTGATCCACTCCTACCCCGTGTCTGTATCCGTGTCATCGGGCGTACTAGGACGCGTATCATAAATGCAAGTGTAGACGTCTCCTGGTCCGCGGACGATAGTGAAAATACTTTGAGAAAAACCGAATTTCGGTGGATCGGCTCGTAACACGTGTATTAGATGCATATCAGTACACAGATCAGCGTCCACACTGGGCCCGGCTAGTAGATCGTAACTCCGTACACTGTCCTGCCGTTTATTTTGTGTTCGGTAGTTTCTTTCAGTGTTCGGAATGGATTGAACCGTACTGCAGCTCGTGGCAATTGTTCGCGTAACAAAGTGCGGCCATATTAATCGGTACTGACACGTGTGTCTGATACGGTCACGAGATAATGTTCGGTAAATTGTCACAAGTGTGGACGCACCGTAACTGGAACACTGATCGCGTGAGTCGCCGAGTTAGCGCGTGACACATTAGAATGTCATACAGCGAGCTCTAGGACAAGATGACTGAGCGCTATAAACTATGTTATAACCACAATTATAACAGTCTAGCACGTTACTCGTTAGATCGCGTAGTTCGTAACTTCGTAGGTTATAAAGATATAACTACAACCTACGCTAGCCGCTAGGTATATAGCGTGGCGATATATTATAGCGCCGATTTCTAATCTAAATAGCGTACGCTTTACGTTGAGTATACATAGCGCGCTACAATATAACGCTATGCGTTATATTAACCACCATTACTTACAGCACATGTAAAGGAAAAAATTCGGAAACCGTAAATTTTTAATTATATTATAAAAAATACAAGTTTATACGGAGCCTTCGGTATGCGAGTCCAACTCGCACTTCACCGCTTTTTTAAATTATACATTAGAAGTCCCAAAATTATACATAAGTAGTCCCTAAATTATACATTAGAAGTCCCTTTTCTACAGCAATCAGATTATGCCATTATCTATCTTATATAATTACTAATATAGGATGTTTTCCCCACACCTTATATACCTAATGTGTAAGGGTGTTTTCGAAGTGCAACATTAGTTTATCTCCTCGAGTAAATGTCTCTTCGACGAGAAAATGTTTTCATAGCATGCATTTTAGGAATGAGTTAGACGATAGGATAAGCGAAAAGCGGGTTGGATTCGAATGTAGAGTTAATGCCGCTAGAACGGAGTTGCTATCGCTAGATCAGTATGGCGTAATGGTAAGAGTTTACACGTAACAAAAAGACGGTATGCCGTACATGGGATAGACGAAAGAAAACCGGCCAAGTGCGATTTGGACTAGCATACCGAGGGTTTCGTATAAACTTGTAAATAAGGGACGAAAAAAAACTGGCCAAGTGGGAGATGGACTAGCTTACCGAGGGTTTCGTATAAACTTGTAGATAATAGAAAAAAACCGGCCAAGTGCGAGTTGGACTAGCATACCGAGGGTTACGTATAAACTTGTAGATAAAAGACAAAAAAAAAACGGCCAAGTGCGAGTCAGACTAGCATACCGAGGGTTTCGTATAAACTTGTAGATAATAGAAAAAAAAAACCGGCCAAGTGCGACTTAGACTAGCATACCGAGGGTTTCGTATAAATTTGTAGATAATAGAATAAAAAAAACGGCCAAGTGCGAGTCGGACTAGCATACCGAGGGTTTCGTATAAACTTGTAGATAATAGAATAAAAAAACGGCCAAGTGCGAGTCGGACTAGCATACCGAGGGTTTTCTTATAAGCTTGTAGATAATAGACACAAAAACCCAGCCAAGTGCGAGTCGGACTAGCATACCGAGGGTTTCGTATAAACTTGTAGATAATAGACAAAAAAACCCAGCCAAGTGCGAGTCGGACTAGCATACCGAGGGTTTCGTATAAACTTGTAGATAACCTTAGCTACACATTTCATGACTCTAGGACCTAGGTCAACGGGAAGTCCTCCTTTTAATTCCCTTGTAAAATTGAAAAATGTGCGAAATAAATGGTTATGTCTTTTGATCGCTTTTTTGTGATGTAACTAAAAACATACGGTTTTCGGATTACATAAATCCTAGAATTTACATTTTGGATTGGTCTGTACGCCTCCCGAGAGATTGAATCCCGGTTTAAGATGGGGTCGTGGTTTACAATAGGATGGTTAGTAGCCTTGTTTTAGTCTTCAGTTGCTCCTAGACCTCGGTTTCTTGGTGGGCAATATAAAGGCTCTCGTCGCTGCCGGCGGTGACGGTGTCGCTAGTGTGGATGTGTCAAATTCCGTTGACCGGAGTTATTGGGTGATAAAGATCCCTGAGAAACGAATATGGTTAAACTATATAGATTGTAAACTCTATATAGCGACGTTTAAGGGACTGCCCGTTTTATGCCTGGATTTTATGCCGTATTGAGAGTTGTCGTTAAATGATGATAAGAAAAAAGGATTCAGAGAGACATAACGAAGATTTTCACTTACTCGCCTTATTTTCAGTTTGAAAATTTACGAATAACTAAGAATATGAAGACATATAGAGAATGCATGGTAACGAAACGAGAATGTAGCAGTCGAGGTTAATACATGTTAGGTAATCACAAATAACAAAAGAACAAATTTCTTAGAACCTTCGTTACGTATGATGCCGGCAGTTGCGGTAAATAATAAAAACCTATATTAATATTACTAGCTGTTGCCCGCGACTTCGTTCGCGCGGACATCGTTTACTCTGCACAGCTCCTCCCCCGTAGGTGATAGCGTGATAATATGTTCCTTATATGTTATATACCCGACCAGTAAATCCATGCACTACTTTTTGAGTTAACCCCGGACATACATGACTCTCCTACGATTTTATTATATGTATATAGATAAATGCAAAAGTTTGGATGTTTGGATGGATGGATGGATATTTGTTACTCAATCACGCAAAACCTACTTTAAATACTGAACGGATTTATATAAAATTTGGCACACAAAAGATGATGATCTGGAATAGCACATACACTACTTTTTATCCCGTAAAAATTAGGTGATCCCGCGGGAATCATCTACAACTTTTATAATGCAGCAGGCTGCATACTGCAGCTAATAGATAATAAACAAAAAACCTACACAGCTGCAGTTTTTACTTATTTTGGCAACTTAGAAATTACTGTTTCTTACTTAACAATGACGTATTATTGGCGTTATTTAAAGCTTATGTAATGCTACATAGAAGTGTACTGTGTATCATTGTAAGGGCACAAGGTAAATGAGCCAAAGTTATAGGGAGTTTGACGTTACATCGAGTTACGTTAAATAGAGTTTACACTGTTAATATTTTGTTTAAGGACCCTAAAAGCAAAATATGCGCCTTATAGCCATCTGTTCAGTACACATATATTTATGAATTGTAAAACCTTGAACTGAGTGTACGTCAATTTACCTAAATATTGAATAGTACGTCAGCTTCTTTGTAACTAAAGATTGTTTGTAACCGTTCTGCCTGCTTTTTTGTATGTAGTGCGCACTGCTTACATTACGATGTTTTTTTACCCGACAGTGTAAATTCAAAAATATGTATTCCCTGTGTGGTTCCGGGCTCCTTTGAAGAATAGACTAAATGCCGTTCTGCCAGGCAGGTCGTAAAAGGCGACCGATTGGCTATGCGAGTCACTACCATCGCGATGGTAGTCACGATGCATCGTGTCTACTAGGTGGTGGAGTTCTGCATTGTCTCGCCCGGGTCTGGTACCACCGCCTTACACAATAGCGCACTCCTGCCGCAATAGCGTCAGAGGTTGTCACTGTCGTGTTCCGGTTGGAGGGTAAGGTAGCCGGTAAACTTATGCATGTGGCATTAGACCTCACCACAAGATAGCAACGCACCATTAACATCCTTGGTGTCTATAGGCGATGGTTGACTCTTTCCATCAGGAGACCTATCTGCTTGTTTGCTATCTTATGATATATAAAAAAATGTCTTACTACATGGGAAGAGAACCATCGCATAAAGACACTAAATATTTTAATTATGCGTTGTTATTCGTGTGACGGAATGTTAATGACATAGATAATTTTAAGTTACCTTATACCTTAACACAATAGTGGTAAGCGTCAATGGCGTTATTGCGACAGGAATAAGTAAAGCCGTGACACAAAACCTAAGCGAGAGGATGCGGAATTCTACCACCCAGTAGTCAAAATGGTATTGACACATTTAGCCAATGGTTTGCCTTAGACAAACTACCTAGCAGAATTCCAGATAGTCCAATCTTCAAAGGCGGGTCAGACAAACAGGAGAAAACTGCTGATATTTCTATTTATTTCCATTTATTACTAGGTGTGGTAGCCTATTCGGCTCAGACCATGAGGTCCCGGGTTCGATCACCGGGTCGGGGAAGGTTTTTTCGAAGTTTTCTCTAAAATCTAGTCCTCAGTAGCAGCTCGGAGACTGGCGGAGTGGTGTATTAACACTCCCGTGCCTCGGATGAGCACGTTAAACTGTAGGTCCCGGTTATCACTAGAAATAGTCGATAATCGTTAACATGTCGGTAAATGCGGCGATGACGATCACCACTTATTTCGCCAACCGACAAACCTGTGAACTAGAAAGTCTATAGACGTTCGGTTTACTCTGCCTAACCCGCAAGGGAACCGAGCGTGATGATACTTTTTTTACTAGGTGGTAGAGTTCTGCATTGTCTCGCCCGGGTCTGGTACCACCGTCTTACCTATTCCTGCCGCAATAGCGGCAATGCTCGACACTGTCGTGTTCCGGTTTGGAGGGTAGCTGGTAAACTTATGCATGTAGCATTAGACCTCGTCACAATGTAGCAACGCACCACTAACATCTTTGGTGTTCATAAGCGATGGCTAACTCTCCGTCTGGAGACTCTGCTTGTTTGCTATCTTCACTACATAGTATTAAACAAAGTCGCTTTTCGCTGTCTGTCCTTATGTATGCTTAGATCTTTAAAACTACGCAACGCATTTTGTTGTGATTTTGTTGAGATAGTGATTTAAGAGGAAGGTTTATATGTATAATAATATCCATGATATAGTAGAGAAATACTGTTATAAATATTTAGCAAAACAACATTTGCCGGGTCGGCTAGTATGATATACAAAAACAATACATTTTTATGAGAAACTCTACGGAAGTTTTACTTTTAGCCTATGGTTCGCTCTTTACCAACTGCCTAGCAAAATTGCATATTATAATCTAATGTTTAAAGAGAGCTCAAAAAGCGCGGGAAAACGTTTGTCGAGTGGCTAGCGCCCATGACTTCGCAATCGATTGCGTTCGGATTGGATTTCCGTCGGGGATAAGCATTAGTGTGATGAACATAATTGTTTGTATTTGGGTGGATTTGTGTGTTAATTGTTTATTATGTGGTGCCGCTGGTCAGTACCGCTTAAGAGCTTAGCAGTAGATTCAGTGTGCCAATTACGGTCAGGATGACGGTCACCAAGGTGACATCACTATTGTAATTGTTGATAACGTCACACGGTGATGGGAAAGAAAAGATATTTCCAGCCAAGCAAGGTGTACTGCCTGTGGACCAAAATCCATATGAAAAGTGTTGGAACTTGTATATATATTGCTACAGTATAAATAAATTTATATCGAGATTTAGGCTTTGTTTTATTTTTTAAATTTTATTGTCATTTTTTATTATAGTGTTGACTCAGTATTAATTTATGTATTGCTATGTATTAGTATTGATGTGTTTCTTTCACTCATCTTACAAGCAAATAATTTGCTTAATTTGAAGTTAAATTTGTTTAATTTGAAGTTAGATCAATTTGTTTAATTTGTCCAAGCGTATTTATTTATTTCTGTTTATTTTATGAAAACCATTCCGTATCTAACCTCAAAGTAAGCAAATTATTTTTCTTACTTTGAGGTAAGATTAATTCGTGTAATTTGTCTAACCGTTTTTATTTTTTTTTTGTATTTTTTTTATAAAAGCTACCACCATTCCGTATCTAACCTCATAGTAAGCAAGTTATTTTGTTTACTTTGATGTTAGATCAATTTGTGTAATTTGTCTAACTGTATTTATTTATTTCTGTTTATTTTATTAAAGCTACAAGTGTCTATGAGCCAGCTTCCACCATTCCATTTAATCTAACGTTATATTTAACCCAACATCGGAAACCATTACATTAACGATGTCGATAAGGGGCATAAATCTCAATGGAGACCGGATTAACCGGCACTAAGTTAATTAAGCCCTATATCATCGAGTCGCGCTGTAATGGGATAGATAACATCTAACACCCGTTATATACGGCTCTTATACTTTTTAGCTTCGTTATAGGATAATTCTTTTCCCCGTGCTTTTCCGGGCTCCTTTGAAGAATAAACTAACAGTCGTTCTGCCAGGCAGGCCGTAAAAGACGACCGATTGGTTATACGTGTCACTATCATCGTGAATACTTGGTGGTGAAGTTCCGCAACGTCTCGCCCGGGTATATGGTACCACCGCCTTACATATTCCTACCGCAATAGCGTCAATGATTGTCATTGTCGTGTTCCAGTTTGGAGGGTAAGGTAGCCGGTAGACTTATATGTGGCATTGCCATCCTGTCACTCGGATAGCATAGTACAATTCACATTTTTGGCGTCTATAAGCGACTGTTTCTGTACCATCATAATAGCCATCTGCTTGTTTGATCATCTTATGATTTAAAAAAAAAACATGGCTTTCTTGATGAACATAATATAGCCTATCTACAGTTTATGTATATTTTTATATCATAAGATAGCAAACAAGCAGATGAGTCTCTCAATGGAAAGAGTCAACCATCGCCTATAAACACCAAAGATGTTAATGGTTCGTTGCTTTCTTATAGCGAGGTCTAATGCCACATACTCAAGTTTACCGGCTACCTTACCCTCCAAACCGGAACACGATAGTGACGGTTTAGGACGGAATAGGTAAGGCGGTGGTACCACACCCGGGCGAGACAATACAGAACTCCACCACCTAGTAGCCACGATGATAGTGAATCGCATAACCAATCGGTCGCCTTTTACGACCTGCCTGGCAGAACGGCAGTTGACCTTTTTTTACAAAGGAGCCCGAGACCAACACGGAACGGGAATACTATTATGTATTTACTATGTCGATGTATTACGTTCGTGTAACTCATTTGTAAAACAGCGCGTGATGTGTCGCTGGTTTGTAAAGAGATTTGACGAATTTAGATACGATTCACACTAGACATGTCACCTTTCGCAAGTAGCATGTGAAATATCATATGAAATACATTTTCATACATCGCATTTGCTCTTCATTTGGTGTGTGAAATTTAACCTTCAATGAAATTTTCTAATTCATATAGGAGCGACATTAGTTAAAATTCATACTTCATTTTTTTTTAATAGCTTACGGTCATTTGACGTTCGGGTAATTTTATGTGTGAAATTCATTGCCAGTGAAATATCACATGTGAATCGTTGTGATTATTTTTCATTCTTTTCATTCATTCATCGAAATTCAATTGTAAGTAGCAATAATTTCCATGCCTAATTCACACCGGCCGGCTCGCATAGGTCCGCACCAGAACGGATGCGTACGTATGCCGTGGAAGCCGTAAGCGTGCCGTGGACGCCATCCGCGTCCGTTAGATGCGTACCGCGGCAGCCGTATGTCACTTGAATGACTCGACTCGCCGTGCTGCACCGCTACTCTCTACTGATATTCCGTGGCCGTATGTAGCGTCAGTACTTTTCACGTTCGAGTTTCGGTTTGGAGAGTAAGGTAACCGGTAAACTTATGCATTTGGCAATAAGACCCCGCCACAAGGATAGCAACGCACAATTAACATCTTTGATGCCTATAGGCGATGGCTGTCTCTCCTCTTTAAATCTTCTCTTGCTCCCCAGATTATGACATTTGCCTTCTTGTTCGCAGGTGGTTCCGATAGCAATAAAGGCAAGAGCAAGAAATGGAGAAAAATTCTTCAGTTCCCACACATATCGCAATGCTTAGATATAAAAACAAAAATAGGTAAGTGATTTTTATTTATTACAAAAAGTGCGGTTTTCACTAATAAATTAAATTTATGCATGGCCTTCACTAGTTTATATGAATACTTACTTCGTAATAATTGCTAATGAATAATGAATAAAAATAAAAACAGTAGCAGTCGTGGGACTGCCGATAGAAGTGAAAACGGAACTATTAAGTTGAGAGTAATTAAAACTATATGCAAAACATAGCTATAGATATACTATTATCATTAGCATGTCGGTGACGCGAACGGAGGATTTTACCCTCTACCAAAACGCTCAACGCGCCTAAAGAAGTTTTCACTTCAAAAATAAAATTTCAAACAAATTCGTTGCTATTTAATATAAGACTTGAAACATCCTTTACAATATTTGCTTACCAACCTTGAAACTAACCAACATTGCTTACGATATATCGTCATTTACTATACAATTGTCCACGTCGGCGTTGTACTAGAAAATAAAAAGTTATTTACAATCTCATTGTTTGAGAAGACATTACTAACGCCTTCTCAAACAATGAGATTGTAATCGTAGATAGATTGTTAGTGAATGAACAACAACGAAATGGCAACGTTTAGTAAATACGCCGTGTTGGTCCCGGCCTCCTTTATAGAATAGGCCAACTGCCGTTCTGCCAGGCAGGTCGTAAAAGGCGACCGATTGGCTATCGAGTCACTACCATAGTGGCTACTAGGTGGTAGAGTTCTGCATTGTCTCGCCCGGGTCTGGTACCACCGCCTTATTTATTCCTGCCGCAATAGCGTCAGTGCTTGTCGCTGTCGTGTTCCGGTTTGGAGGGTAAGGTAGCCGGTAAACTTATGCATGTGGCATTAGACCTCGCCACAAGATAGCAACGCACCATTAACATCTTTGGTGTCTATAGGCGATGGTTGACTCTTTCCATCAGGAGACCCATCTGCTTGTTTGCTATCTTATGAAATAAAAAAATATATATATATATACAGAGTGTGTAAAAATTGTCAAATCGAAATAATTATCGGGTGCCTAAACTCTTAAACTATTGATTTTCTTGGGTTAATTATTTTGTATACGGTCTAAAAAAATATTTCCAGGACCTGTATAAATTAAGTGGTTTTTGTTTCCGGCACTTTGTATTGTATAAGTGATGGTGGCAGAGTTGACGTCAGCACTTGTGCTTGATGACGACACGTGAGGATGACAGGCTAAGATCTTCCCAGCCAGCCATGGTATTCTGACCTTACTGGCAGATCTTGAGATTGAGTTCTCCTAGGAGATAGAAACAATAGTCAACAATATCTTACCTTGACATCAAAGTTGCAACTGGGTTACGGGTGGTTAAGGGTTCGCATGAGAGACCTGGGATTGTTCTTCGAGATGTTGGGTCATGCCACTGCGACGCGATAGACGTTATTAATGTGTATAAGGGTGTACTGTGGGTTTTTCAGTCGTAGCTGATATCAAGGCGACTATGAAAGTATTAGGAATCTTTTCCTTAGACATAGTAAAAACATGCATAAAACTTTAGACTGTCTGAACAAAATACTTAAATAATAAATAGACCATGTGCCTTTATTGTGAAATAATGTCTGTAATTTTTATTAAGTAGCTATAATTGAAAAAAAAACAAGCCCGCTTAGTTTGTTCCGCCGGATCTCCTCAGTGTGTGGCCGCGTTCCGATTCCGTAGTAATTGTAACACAATCGACTAACAGTATTTTTAGTTTCATACTAAATAATTATAATTTTAAAATATTTGCACACCATATCATGGTAGAATATGTCGGAAACTTAATCAAATTTTAACAACTTGTAACTCCCATATTCTGGCAAATAAATAGTTTCTTCCTTTCTTTCTTCCAGGCAGTTCGTAAAATGTCAACGAATATGAATGTCAAACCCGTGAACGTCACTAACATTGTGAAACTTGGATAAGACTTTTTGTCTATATCATAAGATAGCAAACGAGTAGATCTCTCTCTCTCTCTAGAGGCTCTCCTAATGGAAAAAGACAACCATCGCTCATAGACACCAAAGATTTGGTGTCTATGGGCGATGGTGCGCTGTCGTCCGTGCGGCGGAATGGTAGTGCCACATGCAGAAGTATACCTGATAACAGCCTACAAATCGAACACGACAGCAACGACACTAGCACTATGGCGGCAGAAATAAGTAAGACAGTAGTACTAGACCCAGGCGAGACGTTACAGGACTCTACCATTTAGTAGTCATGGTGGTAATGATTTACCAGGCAATTAGCAGAAGGTCAAACATTCGCCTTCTACTGATTGCCTGGCAGATTGTCAGTTGGTGTATTCTCTGGGCCCGGACCAATACGAGAGTCCGTCCAATTTGTACGTGCCGCTTCCGCACCGTATTCGCCGCGGTACCGCAGCACGCTGATTTCGAAACCGCAGTCAATATCTTACACTAGACGGAAGCTCAAAGGTCGATCAGAACAGAATGGCTAAACTTCAAATTAACTTTGCGCTATCATTTGTTCTTTACGAACCATTAATTTGTTGTTAAGAAGTTTGCTTATAACCAGTAGTTTAAG
This sequence comes from Apodemia mormo, assembly GCA_036924255.1. NCBI lineage: Eukaryota > Metazoa > Arthropoda > Insecta > Lepidoptera > Riodinidae > Apodemia > Apodemia mormo. The sequence goes on from JAUPFN010000023.1 coordinate 4,470,516, forward strand.
AAGCAATTAGTCATACATAATTAACTAAAAATCTTTGGCTAATATAAAAAACCGATCAAGTACGCGTTGGACTCGCAAACAAGGGTTCCGTACGTTGTAGGTAACCTTAGCTACATTTCATGCTTCTAGGTCATTCTAGAATCATGAAATCATAGATCATGAAATGTTATAGGTTTGATTGCCTTGTGAAATCGCAAAATATGCGACATAAATCCACCCTTCCATACTAATATTATAAATGCGAAAGTCTGTTTGTCTGTTACGCTTTCACGGCTAACAACTTTCATGCTATTTGGTAAATAGAAATAGTTAAAGACCCGGGGTCATAGGCTAATTTTTTTTCAAAAATCAACTCCTAAGGGGACGAAATAGGGGATGAAAATTGTATGAAAAACTACATATATCGAAATGTTAATTTTCTCGCGGGCGAAGCTGCGCGGGTCATCTAGTGGTTATATATTTTGAGGCAACTAAAAATTTATGGTTTTGGATTTTTTTCCTTTACATGTGCTGTAAGATATTGCTTTTTGTACCCTATAGCTTTTGATTCTTTTTTGATATCGCAAAAATTGCAAAATATGTGACATAAGTAGTCATATCTTTTGATCGCGTTGACTTACAAGTTTGATTTTTTTTACAGCTGAGGGGGACCGTAGACCCGTGTATTTGATATAAATGTCAACTTGATACCTCCACGCGTTCCTGTGAAAAAGTGCATTTTTTATATTATAACAAACAAGCAGATGGGTCTCCTGATGGAAAGAGTCAACCATCACCTATAGACACCAAAGATGTTAATGTTGCGTTGCTATCTTGTGCCGAGGTCTTATGCCATATGCATAAGTTTACCGGCTACCTTACCCTCCAAAACGGAAAACGATAATGACGAGCATTGTCGCTATTACGGAAGGAATAGGTAAAGCGATGGTACAAAATTCTGGGCGAGACATTGGGGAACTCTACCACTTGTTGCCGGATTAGTCTAAAAGCAAATTAATTTTTCGAGCCCCCCTTCTAATTATTCGGGGGAGTGGGGTCTTAACCCCCCCCCCTTCCCCGCCCCTCCAAAAAACATCCACGTATTATAATGCCCAGTTCTTTGCGGGGTAGTCAGAGAAAAGCAAACGAATGTAGATTTTCGGTTCACCACGTATTACCGATTTGTCCTATCATGTATTGATTTTACTTGACCTAAAACCTTACAAGACTTCGCAGGACACAATATATTTGTTATTTCCAAAGACCCTTTGTGTAATCAAGATAAATGGGCAAAACAGTGTTTTCAATGCAAAAGCCATTCTTGTAGCTAACGCAGACGGTGCATACTGTATGCGTATTGTGCAAACGCAAATAGCCTTCAACGGTCCTCAAACTTTAAGGCCCACTTCCACCAAACTTTTTTTTATAAGATACCAACAAACAAGCAAATGGCGTTTCTAATGAAAAGAGACAACCATCAATTGTAGACACCACATAGTAGTCACGATAGTGGTGACACGTGTATCTAATCAATCGCCTCTTACGACCTGCCTGGCAGAACGACAGATGGTCTATTTTTCCAAAGAGCCCGGATCAACACGGGGACCAAATATTTTTTAAACGACTTTTACGGCCGGTTTCCGAAACGCAAATCATTTTTAATAAGCAATTAATATGTGCTTAACATAATCTGTTAAACAGAGATTAATTGCTTGTTAAAATTAATTTCCGTTTCGGAAAACGGCCTTTAGTATGGTTAAATTCATATAAATAGTATTTTAATGATTTGGCGCAAACAGACCTAAAAAGCTTTATGACAGTGGATATTAGCATTTTTTTATAGCAAGAATTTAGGTTACTTGGGCTTGCGGTCAAGGGGATGGAGTTGTGGAACCCCTGTGTAAAAATAAGAATAAAAATGAGAAAAATAAGAATGTCGTAATCTCTGTTAAATTTATGCATACAGAATTATATTCCCACCAGTCACCATACAGATGTCAACAATATTTGTTGTAGCAGAGATTATCTCTTTACATCGGGAGAGACGTATGATTTCTTTGTTATCCTGTAATATAAAAAACCGGTGCTGCTTAGAGTTTGGGATATGGGAGGCGGTGACAACAGTTTGACATTAACTGACTCGAGATGCTACTGCATTATGTTAATGTTATTTAGTACTTCATGGTTATAACAGCGACTGTTCGAAAATCGATAACACGTCTTTATATTACTTCACAACTTGCATATAATATGACAAAAAGGAGAAGGTTCTCAATTCGTCGGAATCTTTTTCTTTATGTATGTTGTTGACTGATTATTCGGAGACCGATTACGAAAAGATCAGTGGCGTAGTCATTGATATAAAAAAGGGAAGATACGTTACCTAGTCTCAGCGCCTGGTCCCACTAAACTAGGTCCGTGGACAGAGTGACAATGGGTGACAATCAATCACGCGCGGGACCTCATATCATACACTTATATTTTCTGACTGTTTTTACCATTAAAAGCGCATCAAAATACCTTCTTGTATATTCAGCCAGTGTTATAATCACTTAAGGGAAAAAAATAAGACACACGGGATTACTTTCCATTCGTAAGTACGGCTAAAACATTTTTTTTGAAAATAAGATTAAATTATTGTTTAGTTCGCCGTGTTTGTGAGAGTGAGATAGTACAATACAAAAGTAAGCGAGAGAAACGTAGTCTACTACGTTCGTCTCATTACTTTGCGTTCGAGTGACCGAGCTTAGGTTTAGCAATTGCGATGTTAGAGCGCAACATACCTTTCCTTTTTATATCAATGGGCGTAGCTAGTAAAATAGAATTTATCCATATTTTAGTTATACAAGAAAGGGAGCTTTCTCCACGTGAGATTTGGTGGGTTTTGACTTGAAACCCTCGTCTTTCCCCTCTGTAAGAGCCTCAGGCCCCGGACGCCCCCTCATGACGGTTATCCTTCTGGCATGTGTTGGTGTGAAAACAACACTAGATTCATAAGTTCACTGACTAGCTTAGAAAAAATATTCTCTATTGCCTCTTAAGCTAAATATATCACAGCATTCTTGACTATTCCCTGCATCTCCAGTTATCCTATCGGTAATGACGATTTTCGTATTAGAAAAATTGTTTAATATTTTCATACCTGTTCTGAATGTTATTTTTCAATAAGATAATAGGGCAAGGGGTGACAATTGTTTATTTTTTATTTTTAGGACATTTCTTTTGACATATCATTGTATTTAAATTTAGATTATTTATCAATTCCCTTGTGGGTTAGGCAAAGTGAGGCGATAAAAGTTTGAGTTTACCACGATTTACAACTTTGTCGGTTGATGAAATGGCCGGTGAATTTTAACCAGGTTTGGACCGTGCGTGTGACAGTATTATTATATGTATAGTATCTGGTCACCAAGTTCAAAAACTTGTTAAATAGAGATAAGCTCATAAAATTATGAGCAATGGCTCATTTGAATGACGACTAACATTTTTTTCCTTTATTTATTTCGGGACTTTACCTTTTTTAGATATTTCAATCCCGTTATATCCTAGTAACAAAAATTTACTAGTGATTTAACAAATAAACTAAATTTATAAAGATATACTTAAAATGAATTGTTTTGAATATGGGTTTTATGTTTGATCATCTAGTCTCACTATTGCACATATGGTATAGTTAAAAAATAAGAAGGATTTTCAGCATGCAAGAAAATGTAAAATTTTTTAACAAATAATTTCTTTTTGATTTTCGATTTTTTTTAATAAGTCCGAAATTATTAATAATATTGTTACGTACTCGGGTTCGTAATTGTAAGAAAACAGCACTTCCTATTTAATCCTATTAAATCCGTGTATTTAGTATACAAATACACAAGACAACACAATGTAATACTAAAATACACTTTACACAGTAGTCACTCACTATACTATCACTGAACTACACAATAAACCACTTCTCGCTTCGCACTGTTCACTTTAAGTATCGCTCTCGATCGCTTGATCAAAAACTGCCCTGTATTTGTCAACATATCTCTATTTATAGCCAGGGTTCTACCTGGATCCAGAAAAATGTAAATGTATCGGGAAACAATGAATCACTTCTTATCGTAAACATATTATGAGTCATAAATCCTAGTACACGCTACTTTCAACCTTATGCCATATAACACAATGTCCATTATGGCATAGCCCAGGTCAACTATTTGTTTGTCAATAGGAGTAGCTATCTCTTTCTTTTATTTCTAGATCTCTCCAGCGGAGAGATCTAGAAATAAACTAACTCCAACTCTACACGTTTCTAGATTATTCGTAACAATATTAAATTTAAAAAATAGTTCTTAAAGACAAGGAGACTTCTAGAAAAAGTCTCAATTTCGGGAGCTTTATCTCCATTATTTATAATTTAATTTAACATTGAAAATAGGTCTCTGCGCGCGCACACCCTGCCTTTCATTCATACCTGCAAGTGAAAGTCCCGTCAAAATCGGTCCAGCTCCTTCTGAGATCAACAGATAGATTAAAATTGTAAAAAATATTGTTTTGGTATATGCACCGTGTACCTATACATCCATATCGTCCCCGTAGTGGGAAAATTAAATAAGTACGATTTTGGCGATATTGACTTGATTTTTAATGTGTTATTTAGTTGTAGTAAAAGATGGAGTTCAGTTTGTTAAAGATAATCAGGTCCACACAAAACAAAATTACCTACAGTAAAATTGTCTCACATTGTTTAACGAATGTACATTAGGGTGATTCCGTTCTAACTGTGATATTCAATGTCCTGTATTGTTTGTTCTCACAGGTCGTTAATTAATAATTAATTTATGAAATTTTTGTACTTATTGGAAAATAATAAACATATTTCAACATTATTTTCATATAATATAACTTGCCACTTACAGAAAACTTACAATATATCACTTAAATGTCAATACCGTGTCATGTCCATTTCTAGAATTTATTTATAAATTGTTAGTTTTTTTGTCGTAATAAATGATTTAAACTAATTACCTCATAAATTCTAATGTTTACGACAAAAAAAACTAACAATTTATAAATAAATTCTAAAAATAGACATGACACGGTACTGACATTATATCACAGTTAGAACGGAATCACCCATTAACTGAAAAAAACAAAAAAATACTAAATCGTGTTTATCTCAGAACTACAACATCAGAGTTATTTAATTTTCCAACTACGGGGACGATATACATGTAGTAAAAAGCGGTTGTTTTAATATTACAAACAGACACTCTAATTTTATTTATTTGTATAGATATCTCCGGAACCCTGTACCAAATCTTCACCAAATTAAAATGCGACTACACGGGAAGTATACCCTCCAGAACACGAAAGAATTTTCGAAATCGGTATGAACCGATTTCCTCAGAACTCGGTCATTTATGAAAATGACCGAGTTCTGAGGAAACAAACATACAGCCGAATTGATAACCTCCTCTTTTGGGAAGTCGGTTAAAAATCGGTATAAAGTACTTATTATTAAATATTTTAATAATAAATACTTTATATTTCTAAAAACAAAAGTCCAAACGCTGTTAGTAGTAGTTCATCTTAATTTGTTATCTATACATCTATATCTATACAAATAAATAAAATTGGAGTGTCTGTTTGTAATATTAAAATAAAAGTTTTCAATAAATGCATATGGATGTATACACGGTACATAACATAACAAAATAACATTTTTTACAATTTTTGTCTGTCTGTCTGTCGGTCTGTCTGTTTGTTCCGGCTACTTTCTGGAACGGCTAAACCGATTTTGGCAGGACTTTCACTGGCAGATAGCTGATGTAATAAGGAGAAAATTAGGCTACTTTTAATTTCGAAATTTTCCACGCGGACGAAGATGCGGACTCTGCTAGTTAGAAATATAAAGTACTCATTTTTTAAATAATAAAATTTGTTGCTTAATAAATAATATTTGTATTGTATTTATAATTGGAGGATAAAATAAATACGAATAAAAATCAAATATCGCTGTATATTAACCAGATATAGCATAAACCGGCCGACTTAAAAAACGCTCCGTGCGACGCTTTAGTAGTAATTAGAAACCAGAAGTACTTTATTCAATAAAACTTTTTACAAGTTATTTTGACGCGTCAACATTTTTTTAAACTACTACCGGATCGGAAACGCGGCCACACACTGAGAAGATCCGGCGGAAAAAACTCAGCGGGCTTGTCTTTTTTTCATAACATTTTTTAAATAAAATATTACATAATATTTAATTAGTATCTAATTGTTACATTAATAATAAGGATTGCCGATATGAGGAGCAGTTAATCCCATGCTTTCCTGTCATCAAGGTATTCAGATATTTTATAGTAACCTTTTTTACACAGTTTTGTTGTAACACATTTTTTGAATTTGTTAACTGGTAAATCTCTAATGGCATCAGGCAGCTTATTGTAGAAGCGTATACTTTGCTCGATAAAAGAGTTGCTTATTCTGTGGAGACGAGACACAGCAAGATTGTTTTGGTTCCTTGTATTTAGGGAGTGACTATCACTATTCTTTTTAAATATTTTTACAAACGTACATCAAGATTTCGAATATATACTGAGAAATTACAGTTAAGATATCGATTTCTTTGAATTTTTCTCTCAGGGAGGTCCTTGGACTAAGATTGTAAATTGCCCTTATAGCCCTTTTTTGTAATACAAATATAGTATGGTATGGTAAATCTCTAATGGCATCAGGCAGCTTATTGTAGAAGCGTATACTTTGCCCCATAAAAGAGTTGCTTATTCTGTGTAATGATGCGTTGCCATCCGTGATGTATAATTTTACCGTCTACCTGACCCTCCAAACCAGAAAGCAACAGCTTTGACGTTATTGCGGTAGGAATAGATAAGGCATAAGTAAAAAAAATCCGAAGTACGTCATGAAAGATGGCGACACTACACATTGAGTAGGATGTCCCTACTTATTAGAACGCCGCCGGGTGGCTTAGGGCGGCTTAGGGCTGTCTTCGCGCTCACAATTTATCATTTTTATTAGAAATTATATTTAAATTACAAATTTTATTGCCATAAACAAGATTACTGGTGGTGCGGAATGTTTGCGAATGGGATTAATGAATAAATTTATCATAATAGATATTTTTTGTAATAAATTATGCTGCTAGCGTCCTGTCCTGCTTGGTATGCGTGTTGCGAAAAAAATATTTTACATAAAAAATAATTCTATACATTGAGCGCTTCTTGATTGGCCGGCCCGACACGACACCGGCACTGGCCCGACGCCGGCACCGACACTAGTGGGCGCCGGGCGGCGGGCGCATAATTCTATGAAATTGTACTACACGCTGTCTCACTGGCCCGACCCAGCACCAACATGCCGGCGCCGGTACCGACATGCCGCTGTCGGCGCAAGCCTCCCGCTGATGACGGTCCGGCATCTTTATGCATGTGTTGTGTACGTACACACACGCTTCCGTGTAGGCGTGCTAGTGGCGTGATCACTGAACTTGTCCGCGCAATTTTCATTACTTAATGCATGCGCAGGAATAATTTTTTGATTATTATTATAGTCATTCGGAAATATTAATTGAAAAGCTTATCCGGGTTATCAATTAGTTTTTCAAATAAATTGTAGGTGCCTACTCCATGCCATCTAAATATCTTACTTTGATAATTAGATGCACCCAAAATGATCTGAAAACACTCGTCTTTTTTTACGTCGTAACATAATAAGCCGCGGACCCACCACAGCGCACGGAGAGTATGCGCACGTGCGTCAAGCTTCGCTTTGCAAGAAATTACATGTGATTGTATCCACTGCAATCCACGGACAGGCTACGCATGAGTTGACACACGTAGCTTGCTCGAATATGCGCGCACGTAGTTCAACACTGGCAACGCAATGCACGCTGTACACGCGGTACCACAAGGCGTATCACTCAAAACTGTGCTGTGCTACAGTTGTACATAGTCGTGAGATATATTCGTGTATAGCGTGTGCTGCAGTGGAAACGTTGGCCCACGTTGTTACACAAATGAATCCATGCGCAACGTGGCCGTGCACAGCGTGCGCAGCGGTGGGTCCGCAGCTTTAGAGTTTAGACCACGCATAACTTTTTACAGAGTAGTCCGGTTTGATAATTCTTTTTTCCCATATATATATATATATATATATATATATATATATATATATATATATATATATATATATATATATATATATATATATATATATATATATATATATATATATATATATATATATATATATATATATATATATATATATATATATATATATATATATATATATATATATATATATATATATATATATATATATATATATATTTCGTTAATTCTTTTTTTATTGGATACCCCAAATATACCCCAAGGGATTGTCTTATATAATTATTGAAAAAAAAAACCACCCGAAAGGACAAAAACAGAGGATCGATTATTCATTCATTGCTTTTAATCTTTGGTATCTAAAGACTATGTTTGTCTATTTCCATCACAAGAGCCATCTACATGTTTGCTATCCTTTGATGTATAAAAAGAATGAATTCCCTTTGATATATAAAAAGAATGAATTTAGCTGTTCCAGTGCGCTTAACAGGTATGTACTTTGATTTATTTATACCGAACTAAAATAAATGAGATAAATGTTCCGTTAATCGTAACGGCTTGACATATTGACAGGACAAGTTTTCTCAGCCGCCGAGAATGGTGTGACAACCAAAAAATACATACATATATGTATAGCAATTTAACTCCTAAATAGGAGACGTCGCGCTGGTGGACTTGTGATGGGAATCTCTGCAGCACCATGAATATTTATAATGCACGTAATATGTTCAGTACTTAGGGTTTTCTTAATTTTTAAGAATTAAAAAAAAACGTGTGTGTAAACTAATGACCACACAAATACTAATAGACACGATTTTGGGCGTTAAATGCGTAGCCGCTCATATGAGCAAATGTATGTAAATGTCAAACGCTTGTAGATATATTGTAAAAAAATAGAAACATGCCATATTGTCCTATTTTATCGTGTCGAATAAAAAGCTAAGGTTAGGAATACCTCTTGGAGTGATTTTACTTCATCGGTAGGTCTGTATTTCTTTGTGCACATGCAAGCGACTCTGACAATCTAAGAAATTGCCTTGAACGGCGTATCCAGTTTAATCCGTGGTGTGTACTGTGTACTTATGCACGCACTTTATTTCATAATAATTATCCACGAAAATCTTTTCTAAAATTTTATCCTTCGCGCTATCCTATGTTTATAAAGAAAACGACAATAATAATAACAACGCATTATCTAGTTAAATAAATTTTATTTAAAATATATCATGAAAGAATTATTTGTACATAATCAAAAAAATGGACAAACTTTTTATGAAAAATTAAAATGGTGATTGATTAGTTAATTTCATACTGACGGTTTTTCGTGACGATGTGCGCGCGTATCGTAATATTTTTTTCCTAACTCGCCAAAAGAAGTATAATAAATATTCACGGGACAACTTACACTTTCTGATCTGACCACAATTACGTGTTACGGGTGTTAAATACTAATACATAGAAATACATATATTTAAATACTAGAATATATTATTTAATAAGCACACAAACCAGGAAATACAATATACAGACCATCTGCCATTCTGCCAGGCAGAACGTAAAAGCCAAACAATTGCCTATGCGAAAAAAAGTTGGAGTAACGTCTCGCTTGGATTTCATCTCCACCTTACTTGTACCTGCCGCAGGCTGAACTAAGCCAGAACATAGCAACGACAAGAATTGGTGGTGTTGTGACAAAACAGTAAGTCATTCGTTTTACGAAATGCATAGTAACATGGCAGATGAGACATTCCACAAAATGAACCCACCCGGGGCAAAAATATTTTCACATACCTTATTGCGAGCTATGGCTAGTCGTATTCCTGGCCTGTCCTGATGATCTTATCATAGTCCGTCCATGCACAGGCACACACACACACACACATACATATACACATACACACACATACACACACACACACACACACACACACACACACACACACACACACACACACACACACACATATACAGAGAGAGAGAGAGAGAGATACACAACACACATACACACATTCACACACAAACGCAACTAACACAAGTAACACAATTAAAATAATTTAATTTGCATTTAGGACCTTGATGTGATGCCACATGACAATAAATCCTTGTCACGCTAATAGCACCGCATCATTTTAATATTTGGAATATCTGGTCGGAATGGTTCTCTTTTGATATCTGGAAACTCATCAGTTTGTTTGCTATCATACGATATAAAAATTTCAGATGTGATTATTGAACCCGACACCCTATAACTAGACCAATAATTGGTACGCGTAACCGCGGGGCCTCAAAGACCCAACAAACTGTTCAGAAAACAACAGCTAAAAATAGTTACAAATATTCCTATTAACTTTAACAACCGAGCCACTATTGATGTGCGAACCCCGAAAAACGTTATGACACAGAGTAATAGATAAAATTTGTAATGGGTTTCCTGTTGACTTAGATGAACAGTCTTACGTAAGATCGTAAAACGGTTTAAGTAAGGTTTTACTAGGACACTCTCTTGCGTTGGTTCGGGCTCCTTTGAAGAACAACTTTGGGACAACTGCCAATCTGGCTGGCAGGTGGCCTGGCAGAATGGCAGTTCTTTCTGCTAGATATATCACAAGATAGCAAACAAGCAGATGGGTCTCCTGATGGAAAGAGTCAACCATCTCCTATAGACACCAAAGGTGTTAATGGTGCGTTGCTATCTTGTGGCGAGGTCTAATGCCACATGCATAAGTTTACCGGCTACCTTACCCTCCAAACCGGAACACGACAGTGACAAGCACTGTCACTATTGCGGCAGGAATAGGTAAGGCGGTGGTACCAGACCCGGGCGAGACAATGCAGAATTCTACCACCTAGTAGCCACGATGTTAGTGACTTGCGTAGCCAATCGGTCGCCTTTTACGACCTGGCAGAACGGCAGTTGGTCTATTCTTTAAAGGAGCCAACACGGGGAGAAATATACAAATAACATTATTTGGAGCAATTTTTGTCATTATATCAATTTTTAATGTAATTTTAATCTATCTATATTATTCCATATATATAAAAATCAATTGCTGTTCATTAATCTCGTTAAAACTCGAGAACGGCTGAACCGATTTGGCTAATTTTGGTTTTGAATTAATTTTTGTTTGTTTTGTTAAGTCCAGGGAATGTTTAAAAGGTGAGAAAATATAGAAAAAAATAAGAGTAGTTAAAAAGGCAGAACGTTTGCCGGGTCAGCTAGTATTTTGATAAAATAATAAAGTTTTATATACATTTAAAAATATAAAATGTGTTTATACAATTTTAGAAAACCTCGATAAACCCCTGTGGTCTAGTGGTCCAGCGTTGGCGTTGACCACATGAGGTCCCGGGTTCGATTCCCGGGTCGGGCACATAAAAAGTGTTTTTTTTTTTCAGTTTTCTGAGAAATACAAAGTTGCCCGGGATTGGGAATGTCCCGGTTGGAGATGGGCTAGCCAACTATCACATTTGCGAGACCAAGTATGTTCGGCTAATCGTGGGTGCACTTGTTGTGCCTCTGCCTACCCTTTCGGGAAATGGGCGTGAAAATACTTTTTTTTCTCGATACACCTCGGTAAAACTCGATAAATACTGCGCGACCCGCGGATTGATCCCAGGACTTCATGATCTGCGGCGAACAGGCTAGCATCAAGACCACAAGCAGTCATATACAAAAACTAGTAATAAACACGACCGAAAATTTCGGTAGTCGGTTTCCATGAAAGGCGTCACTCGTCACGTCAATTACACAACAAACAAACAAAACACCATCGTTACGTGAATAAAATACGAGCACTCGACGGTAACGTATGGCGGGACCGTTCGTATGGTCATATTTATAACGGGCTATTTTTAGCTATTGTTTGGAGAAACACTTGCTTCCGCCAGTTAACAGGGCTGATGTGTTTACCCGCGATAGCTGAAACAAAAAATTCTTTTTTTTTTATTTACCCGTGTTGAACCCGGCACCATTTTAGGGTTCCGTACATTAAATGGAAAAACGGAATGCTTAAAGGACTTACTTTGCGGTCTGTCTGTGTGTCCGTCAGTCTGCCAAGACCAGCGAAATCAATATGCCAAGGTCCTTAATCAGAGGAACGCGTGAAGGTATCGAGTTGCAATTAAAACCATAATATACTCAAATCTACAGTCTCTATAAGCTGTGGGAAAATTAAAAATCAAACTTAACGTAAAAAACGTTGATGTGAAAAAATGGATACGGCCGCTTAGGCCACAAAAGACTCAAGGGAATCAAAGTTATAGGGTAGGTGCGATAAAAGCCCGGTTACGCAGTTACGACCCTTAAGGTCAACTGCAATAGTCATTTCGAAAAAAAAGGGTAAGTACTAGCCGCAGCGTGCAGCCGTTTAAACCGTTAAAAACAAAAGTAGCCTAAATTACTCCTTATTACATCAGCTTTCTGCCAGTGAAGGTCCCGTCAAAATCGGTCCAGCCGTTTCCGAGATTAGCCGAAACAAACAGACAAAAAATTTAAAAATGTTATTTTGGTATATGTGCCTTAAGTATATCCATATGCGTTTAGTAAAAAGCGTTTATCTTAATATTACAAACAGACACTCCAATTTTATTTATTTGTATAGATAAATTATGTGTCATGGTGTTTGTCCGTGATGGACTGCGAAACTACTGAACCGGTGTTAATAAAAATTTGTAGATATCTACTGATTGGTCCAACTAGAATGATAGTTTTCGTCTCAATTAAACCCCCACCCCTTCCTCTCTCAATTACCTTATCAAAATATTCAATACAAGTAATTCTTGTGGCAAAACGGTGAACGTACCGGGTCTGCTAATGTTATTATATGTTAAACTAGCTGAGCCCGCGACTTCGTCCACATGGAAAAATTTCAAAAAGAAAGTAGCCTAAGTTATTCCCTATCGCATCAGCTATCTGGCAGTGAAAGTCCCGTCAAAATCGGTCCAGCCATTCCAGATATTAGCCGGAACAGACAGACAGACAAAAATTGTAAAAAATGCTGTCTTGATATATGTATCGTGTATACATCCATATGCATTTAATAAAAAGCGGTTATTTTAATATTACAAACAGACACTCCAATTTTATTTATTTGTATGTATAGATGTATAGATAAATAAATAAATATTCACGGGACAAATTACACTTACTGATCTAACCCCAAAGTAAGCAAATTATTTGCTTGTGTTATGGGTGTTAGTCAATGATTCTAATACATAGAAATACATATTTAAATACTAGAATATAATTAATAAACACCCAAACCCAGAAATACAAACATTTATGCTCATCACACAAATGCTTGTCCCCGTCGAGGATCGAGCCCGAGTCCCGTCGATTGCGTAGTCGGTCGAGACCAACGGGGCGGTCAATAGATGGATAAAAGATATGATTAGATTTTGTACTCAATCGGTACATTAATCTGGAAGTTAGGAATATGAAAAAAATACTATTACACCACTAAATATTTTTGAGGATTTTTTAAAAGTTTCTCAAAACCTGGGCCAAATAGATTCAAATTTTCAGGAAGTCTAAATTGAGCGGAATCCAATCGAATGCAATCAACCGCGTTTCGACCGGTTAATCCGTTCAAAAGTTATGAGATGTTTACATACACACATATACAAATACATACACACACACATCCAGAGAAATCATCGTGAAAATAGTCGGAAATGGTTCCTAGGACCTCAAAACGTGGAAATGTGGTGAAAACTCGATTTTCGAAAATTGGGGTAAAATCAGTGACTTTCTTATCTATACATAGCGGGAAGTTAAAAAAGATTCCAACGAATTGTGAACCTTCTTTTTGGGAACTCGGTTGAAAATCTTAGTACTGAAGTGAGGTGATCTCATACAAGCAATATTCAAATTAAAATCTTATGTGAGCAAGATACTAAGTTATGTTAAATAATTCTAATAAAATAATTGATTTGCATTGACGAACGACGGCTGTAACATTTATTTACACTAATTTTAGTTGGGGTCTGTTTACATCAGTGCTCCTATTTTTTAACTGCCGCTTTAGTGATTAGCCTGTTCGGCACAGATCGTTAAGTCTCGGGTTCGATCCTAGGGCATTTCTTTATATCCTAAAGCAGATGTTTGATGGGATGGTACAGCCGTCGCCTATAGACACCAAAAGATGTTAATGGTGCATTGCTATCCGCGTGGCAGAGACGGAATGCGAAATGCCTAAGTTTAACGGCTACTTTACCGGCCAAATCGGAACACGCAAGCACCGATATTATTACGGCAAGATTAGGTAAGGCGGTGGTACCAATGCCCGGGCGAGACGTTTCAGATCCTACCACTTATCTCCCGACGTGCGGCCAATCACCTGCATTTTTTGCATCTTGCTAGTCATACCGTTACACGTTTCATCGGTACCAGAATGCTGAGGACGAAAGTGAATCTGCATCAGCGCAACTGGTCGCCCACTTTAATATATTCATGCATGATCATCATCATGTACATACACAGATACTGTGTCAAAAAACTGGTAGTGGGAAGGTAGAGGGAATGTAGCGGAAAGATAGCGGGAAGGTAGGGATGAGGTTGGGGCTAAGTAAGGGAAAGGTAGTGGGAACGTAGAAGAAAATTTGAAGGAAGTTAGAGAAAACTAAGGGGAAGGTAGACAAAATAGAGGAAGTAGAAGGAAGGTAGGGGGAAGTTAGAAGAAGGTAGAGAAGAGAGAGAGAGTTAGGTAGCCGAAAGGATGTCCCAATCGAAATAAAAACAATGGTGAATTGTTTAAGTTTTCAATTCTGTCGGCAGTTTTTTGTTTTTATAATTAACTAGCTGAACCCGCGACTTCGTCCGCGTGGATAATTTCGAAATTAAAAGTAGCCTAAGTTACTCCTTATCACATCAGCTATCTGCCAGTGAAAGTCCCGTCAAAATCAGTTCAGCCGTTCCAGAGATTAGCCGAAACAAACAGACAGATAGACAGACAGACAGATAAAATTGTAAAAAATGTTACTTTGGTATACATACCGTGTATCCATCCATCTGTGTACACATCTATATGCATTTAGTAAAAAACGGTTATTTTAATATTACAGACACTCTCAATTTTATTTATTTGTACAGATAATTACCAAGTATTTTTTTTCTTATTTTAAATAATTGTTTATTTTTTTTATTCTGTTTTGTGTATCATTTCTAGGAGTATATTTATTAAAATTCTATTTTCCATTTATGTGAACAGAGTGCTAAGTATGAGTTTTTCTTTTCGCATTCGATTGTGAGCGCGTTTGGAGTTTACTAGGAATTTGTATGTGATTTGTACAGCGCCACCTAGTGGTAAACGTGAGAAACCAGTTTACCACTAGGTGGCGCTGTACAAATCACATATGTTGTACATGTACATGTGTACATGTGTACAGACCCCAATGTATGTTCAATATTATTTATTCAATATAGGCTGTTCAAGGCGAAGATGTTAAGATGCGCGACGTCGTTTGACGTCAACTCGAAATACTTGTTTACATGCGGTGTACGCCATTGACTGTGTCATGAGGGTTTTATTAATACATGGCGGACGGAATACAATTTACCTCATGATAAAATACCAAATATAGAATAAATATGATTACTTAAGTTACAGTATTTGGTCAAAATACAAGCTGTTGTAAATACTCGGATAAAGCAGTTCGACTTGACATTCTTCATGCGAATCGCAAGGGACTGGAACATGCTTCCTGAGTCTGTGTTACCCGACGATTACAATCTGGGGATTTTCAAGAGAAGAGTGAACAGGTACCTTCTAGGGAAACGCGTTCCATCTTAGGCCACATCTTAGCTTACTATCAGGCCAAATCGTGGTCAAGCGCTTCTCAATCGACACGAAAAAAACTAGGTACTCTTTTGAAGATTTATGCTTGACTTTACAGAAATCCATAATTCAAAGGAAACATCAATTCAATGGAATTTTACCGAAGGAAAAGAGGTTTTTTATATTTTCCGAACCATTGTTGAGTTTATTCAAATTCCTAAACTGCTTTTTTCCGTTCGTAAAAAAGTCCCTTTTGAAGATTCGTGCTTGATTTTGCGGAAATCTATAACTCAAAGAAAACATCAATTCAATGAAACAAAGCCGCTGAAGATCGGAACGAGGTCTCCTTTTTTCCGGACCATCGGTAACTTTATTTCATTTTTTACACTTTTTTTTCCGTTCGTAAAAACCTATATCCGTGTCGGTTTCTGTCCGGTCCCCTTTGAAGAATAGATCATTTGTCATTCTGCCAGGCAGTTCGTAAAAGGTGAATGATTGGCCATGCGTGTCACTACCATCTTTTTTTATATAATAAGATAGCGAACAAGCAGATGGGTCTCCTGATGGAAAGAGTCAACCATCGCCTATAGACACCAAAGATGTTAATGGTATGTTGCTATGTTGCGGCGAGCTCTAATGGCACATGCATAAGTTTACCGGCTACGTTACCCTCCAAACCGGAACACGACAGTGACAAGCACTGACGCCATTGCGGCAGGAATAGGTAAGGCGGTGGTACCAGACCCGGGCGAGACAATGCAAAACTCTAACATCTAGTAGCCACGATGGTAGTAACTCGTATAGCCAATCGGTCGCCTTTTACGACCTGCTTGGCAGAACGGCAGTTGGCCTATTCTTCAAAGGAGACCGGTACCAACACGGGGAAAATATATGGAATCGTATGAGAAGTATAACTTCCCAGAAAAAAAATGTGTAAACCTGTTGACCCTGCAGGTAATCCCTAAAACTTCCCCTAAATTGAAGTATTTTAAGCTTAAAAAATTGAAAACTATACCTAAGCATAGATTTTTGAACTCGAAGAGATCAAAAACTTAAAGATTATCAAAATGACTTCCTTTTTTTCGAAATGACGATCGAATTTGATCTTTCGAATAGTGTGCAAAGCTTGTTTTGAGCTCTATTTTATTAGCTACACAATCGATAGGTTAAAAATGATCGGTCTAGCGTTCAAAAGTCAGAGATATGTACATATACATATACACATACATACAGAAATACAGATGTCGTCGTTAAAATACTCGGGAATGGTTCCCAGGACCTCAAAACAGGCAGGAAATTTTAAAAAATATTCAAATCGATTACCAAATGATTAGAGTTCTGAGGTAACAAACATTAAAAAATAATGTAGCCGAATTGAGAACATCCTTATTTTTGGAAACTCAAAAAGTAATTTAATTATCTACCAACGCTGAAGTTGAAACATTACTTAGCGTCAATGAGTATTTTTAATGTAGATATGGTATATCGAAGACCTGTTATTATCTAAATTGAAATTACTACTACACATCAAAGATTAATAGTATAAAAAGCTTATTTAGTGTAGTGTTTATAACACTTTGAAGCTAATGCCTTCAGTAATGATGATTTAAGTGTGCGTATACACGTATTATTCGTTTATCTTCATATTTTTACGACGATCTCTGGATGTATGTTTTTATGGATATGAGTATTCGTGAAATATATTTTGTTTTATGTTCATTCGTATGTATTTATATTTAGTTTTATGTCATAAGTTACATACCTACTCAACATCAGTAACCAAACAAGCAGATGCAAAGAGATATCTATCATCTAAACTGTTTGTTACTTAAAACTGTCGAAAAACAAACATAGAGAAAAATTATATCGTCCCGCGTCGTTTTTGGTGCAACACGTCTTGTGACAGTATGTATTTGAATTGACAGTATGAAAAAGGTTGGAGAAAATTTAATCTAGTAGATTGATAAGAGTCTATAGAGCATAATTTAGTGGAGTCGATCCATTTAATTTTATTTTTCTCGGGCGAGTTACGCCTCCCACCACGCGCTCCGCTTACCCCTCACTTGCTAGTGGCTAAACAAGTGTGAACATCTCGTTTTAGTCGATTTTTTTTTCGGTATGTTGAATTACTGCTGGCCTAAAGGGCCTTCACAGCTTTACCGGTTGCGGCGGCAAGCAGAGTGCTCAGCCAGAATTTAAAGTTGCGTGTCTGTGCGCCCTCCGTCCTAAGTGCGTCTCCTGCGAGACCGATCCGCGGCTTAGGGTGGGGTCGTGATTTGCGATAAGAGGGCTAATGGCATTGTTTTTTTTCAGTCCTTGCCACTGATCCTTGCCCATGGGCGAAACAGAGGCCCTCGCTGCCGCCGGCGGCGACGGTGTCGCATATTATGTAGGTGTGTAATGTTTTGGTGTCTTCCGTGGGCCAGAGTTAATGGTTCGTCGTGATCGGTGAGAACGTGGCGAGGCCTACGTAATTCGGGATCGAGATTAGGAACTAGGATGTAGTCTGCTGCCACCAGTGCGTTAGGGTGCGAAATGGTACGATCGAAGTATCTTTTAGAAATATCTTTGAAATGCTTTGCTAAGCCCGGCAATTCGAGATCTTTATGAAGGTCTAAGTTGCGCATATACCACGGTGCACCGTGACAATACGCAAGAATTTGTTTTGTACTACTTGCAATGAATGCAATTCTGTACGAGGGAGATGGGCAAACGCTACGCAGGCGTACGATAGGATGGGTCTTACGCACATCTTGTAAAGTGTCACCTTGTATCTAAGTGACATTTATGAGGTTGTATAACCGACCTACAACGAATTTAGCCTTAACTTTCACTCTTTGTATGTCCGGTTTTAATGACATTTTACTGTCCAACATTACCCCGAGATACTTGACTTTTCTTTCCCACGGGATTATGTTTTCAAACAGGGTAACGTCGCCTAGCTTCCGTAGACCGCGCTTTTGCTGTCGCGGTTGTTGACCGCGGCGAAAGTATACGGCTGCGCTTTTACTGGGGTCCGTTTTATTTCGATACGCCATTTTCTGAGCCGAATTTATTTAGTGCGCGTCTATCGCGTTATAGGATGTTCATCCTACCAAACATTTGTGAACTGTACTCGGATTAAGTGCGAACGATTTTTGACTAGTAGCGTATATTTTACCTACTAAAATATTCTTCACTTGACTAAAATTCTAGCATATTGCGAACTAGACTTCAATAAAAAATTGTTACACATTTGTATATGTTTTATATAATTACAGTTTTAGGCAAAAACGTTATTCTCACGTGATAATGGTGTCGACTGTTGAGTCTCGATATATTTCTGTTTTTATTCTATGACGTTTCGTACGATGACAGAATTACGTAATGGCGAAGTTGACACACATAGCCGTGGTAATTAAAATGATTAATAATGGATTACTTAGTGCACAATGACATTGTATGTTTAGACGTGCCCTCTTTTACTATTACTCGACTATGCAATAGTTTAATTTTGCTAGTTGACGTGCGTAGCTTCGCCCGCGAGTACACTACTTCTATTTTGTGTTATTTGAAAAAAAGAGCGATTGATATTCAATAAAATATGTAATGACATCTATTAGGCGGTAGAGTTTTGTAAATTCTCGCTCGGGTCTAGTACCATCGTATTTTACATCAAAAATATCCTATCTCCTTCCAGTTTATAGTCTGTGTGCCGAATGTCATCCAAATCGATCCAGTACTGTATGTTTAATAAAGAAACTAACAGATATACTTACAAACAAACAAACATACAAAATTTCGCTTTTGTATGTTTGTATGTATTGAGGGTCCTTTTGTTCGTAGGAATGGGACGTTATATTAAAAAAATTATAACGAAACAAATTACCATATGGTACCACGGTCTTACCTATTCCTGCCACAATGGCATTGTCTTAGTCTTGTTCCGGTTTGCAGGGTAAGGTAGTCGATGGACTTATGCATGTGGCATGCCATCGCATGCAACGGAATATTAACGTCTTTAGTGTCTAGGCGATGGTTTCCCTTTCCATCAAGAAAGCTATTTGCTTGATTGCTATCTTATAATAATGAAAAACATAGCTAATCGTTCGTCTCTTACGAACTACCTGGTAGAATGGTAGATGGTATATTATTCAAGGGGAGCCTGGCCCAACTCATTCGTATATTATTTTATAGCTCGTGTGAAATAGGTAAACCTGAAATTTGGGCACACTTTTCGGAGACAAAAGGCGTAGCTAAAGTGCGTTTTAGTTCACAGAATGCTATAAAACATTTTTCACGGTCATAGCTAATCTAACGTTAAATATGTTTGTCAGTGCAAACGTCATACTTCTCACGTGTATACAAGTGTCAATTGGAGATTCAACAAATTTGGACCTATTTACGGCTATTTCGTTAACTAGTTAATACTCGCGTTCTCACCTATGGACACGCACACGAGAAATAGGTTTCTGTGTATTTAAATTCTAAGTTAACTGAAACAAGGTTCTATCTTTATTATTAACGAGTAAGGCAGAGGTACAACCAGGTTAGCCAACCGTACCCGTTCATAACATTGGATAGGTCTTTATAAATGGTATGAAGGTTTCTAGAAGTTATTTATTTTTGACTAGCTGACCCGGCAAACGTTGTTCTGCCAACTTTGTGTATGTATGTATGTATAAGATGAAGCATAATTTCGATACTTGTATAAAATATTTCGGTAGCTATATAAAATTCGCCGTGTTGGTCCCTGCCTCCTTTGAAGAATAGGCCAACTGCCGTTCTGCCAGGCAGGTCGTAAAAGGCAACCGATTGGCTATCGAGTCACTACCATCGTGGCTACTAGGTTGTAGAGTTCTGCATTGTCTCGCCCGGGTCTGGTACCACCGCCTTATCTATTCCTGCCGCAATAGCGTCAGTGCTTGTCTCTGTCGTGTTCCGGTTTGGAGGGTAAGGTAGCCTGTAAACTTATGCATGTGGCATTACATCTCGCCACAAGATAGCAACGCACCATTAACATTGGTGTCTATAGGCGATGGTTGACTCTTTCCATCAGGAGACCCATCTGCTTGTTTGTTATCTTATAAAAATTGTTTTAATAGTGCCTTTTTGAAATACAAACTTATTTTTGATGTGAAAATAGTGAGTTACACTGTGTATATTTTGCTGCTACGGAATTCTTTATAAGTGACTCCAACTTGCGCTTGGCTAGTTTTTTATAACAATTTAATGACGATATTTTGCCAAAACGAAACATTATTTTACATGAAAAGTAAAAACATGATTATTAGCAGGTAAATAAGGTAAACAAACGAAGTAAAAGAGGTAACCAATTTAAAAAAAAATCACCGGTGTGAGGGATGTGTTATGCCACGCTCCCGGCTGCATGGGTACCACCATCTTGCTTGTTTCTCCCGTGAAACAGCTTTGCTGTGTTTCGGAGAGAAGGGCAAGACAGGCAGTGTAATTACTGGCACCGAGACTTAACACCTTATGTCTCTGGATAGGCAACACATAAACGAGTTACCTAGGCCAGTTCCAGGTAAACTAGTTTATGTTCATGGGCGACGTCGACCACTTACCATCAGGGGGCACATCTGCCAGTTTGCCTATCCAAGTAACATAAAAGAATTGAGAAAAGCACCTCCTTTTTGGAAAATAAACTGTTGATAAGCTTTAAATCGTATTGTGACAGGCATTATCCAAAATAATGTTACGTACTCGGATTCGCAATTGTAAGAAAACACCACTTATATTAATACCGTGTATTTACACAACACAACACAACGTAATACTAAAATACACTCTACTTGCTAGTCACTCACTATACTATCACTGAACTACACAATAAAACACTTCTCACTTCGCACTGTTCACTTTGAGTATCGCTCTCGATCGCTTGATAAAAACTGCCTTGTGTTTGTCAATATCTCTGTATTTATAGGCAGGGGAAAGTCCTAGCTGGATCCAGAAAAATCTAAATGTATCGGGAAACAATGAATCACTTCTTATCGTAAACATGTTATGAGTCATAAATTCTAGTACACGCTACTTTCAACCTTATGCCATATCCCACAAAGTCCATTATGGCATAGCCCCGGCCAACTATTTGTTTGTCAATAGGAGTAGCTATCTCTTTCTTTTATTTCTAGATAATTAGCGCGCGCGCTCCAATTCTACACGCTTCTAGATTATTCGTAACAATAATTTAATGACATCACCATTTATTTCATCTTAACAAGTATTTAACATAGAAAATAACAAAAATCTCTGAAAATTTGATGTGCATTTTTCATTACATATTAATGTATGTAGTCAGGGTGTCTGGACTAAAATAAACAAGTATTTTACATAAAAGAATGAACATCTATTTATCTTGTGTACTTAAACCAGCAATTCTTGTATATGTATAAATTTATTTCTTATATCTGTAACGGCTCTTACAATTTATGATATTTTGTATTTGTATAAGATCGTGCTTTTGAGATTTACCTATACAAAGGATTTTTCAACAAAAAATGTGCTTCGTAAGTCAAATAAAAACAAATTTATAGGACAATGATTCAAATTTTTACTGTAGTTTTATTAATACACTTGTACTGTTTCACAAATTACTTTAAAATTTAATTAGTATCACCAACCGGTTTCGCCTTTTACGGCATCTTCAGGGCTATGACACTTTTATAAAAGTAATTTGTGAAACAGTACAAGTGTATTAATAAAACTACAAATGGAGTTTCACCAAGTGCCGACGATAAATAGTGTAAAATACAAATTTTTACTGTATTAAAAAGTATAGTTTGGCAAATATAAATTAAAAATTATATGTGATAAATGTGTTTGTTTTTTGTTTTATATCATAAGATAGCAAACAAGCAGATGGGTCTCCTGATGGAAAGAGTCAACCATCGCCTATAGATACCAAAGGTGTTAATGGTGCGTTGCTATCTTGTGGCGAGGTCTAATGCCACATGCATAAGTTTACCGGCTACCTTACCTTCTAAACCGGAACACGATAGTGACAAGCACTGACGCTATTGCGGCAGGAATAGGTAAGGCGGTGGTACCAGACCCGGGCGAGACAATGCAGAGCTCTACTAGTACAACTAGCGATTAAATGTATCATGCGCCGCATGCCGCGCCAGATAGAGGGCGCGGGCAGGTTTCGCGGGCGCAAGGACAAGATGCGGAGCAATGTACGTGGTCCAGGATTTAGCGAAGAATTTTGGGAAGGTCCTTTCGTGAGCGATTGCGAAATTGCGAAAATATATAATTTAGCGTTTGCGCTTATTTCGTTACTGCGCAGTATACATTTGCAAAAAAAAAAATGTATTTTGGCCAGCTCTCTGTCTAACGCTTTATATAGCGTGGCGTGAAACTAAGAAAATAAAATTAAACGCAAATTTTGCATTTCCTACATAAAAAGAATTGTCACCGTGATTAGAATGAAAAAATTGCATTGCATTTTGATTTTTCGGCACACCATCCGTTACACGCTGTATAGGGGAATGTTAAATATATCTATCTAATTTTTCGTCAAAAAAACAGTGTTTAAAGTATGGTATTTTTATCATTATTTGCTGGATGCGAAGTACTAGGTGGGGGTAATATAATTTACCTCAGCGCTCATACTCGTAGTTGCCAAAAATAGAAATAATATATGCACGGTCATCTGACATATCTGTTATACTTAACTTTAATAATCACATTGTGCCACCAATAACGCTGTATTCACATTCTGTAGTCAAATGAATATTTAAATATTCTATCTATTAAAACTCAATCAAACTGATAAGTTCAAACAGAGATTAATTGCCTACCTTTAGAAAACGTTTTGTAAGGTGTCAAAATAATAGATGTTTGTCTTATGATGTGAGCTTGAATTATTGAACTCTGTCCGCTTTTTGTTTCCTACACGTCCTGGTTATGTCTAGCAGATACCAACAATTTTCCTTTAGAGATGGTTTGTGATTGATTTTTTTATATACGTAAAAGACCATTCAGCAAAATAAAATTTTTATGTAATTTTTTGTGGGAATATTCAGTAATAAAAGATAATTAATTGCAATGAAACGTCTGTAGTGGATGTCTGTTTAACAATTATTTTTTTATTTCATCACAAAAAAATCCTTTAAAGTTTTTACCGTTTCCTGATTTAATTGTTATTTAATTTACCGTGGACACTTAAGCGTCGAATTAGCAACGCAACATTAACTAACTTTGGCGTCTATACATGATGAATAGAGGTAAGTAATTTTCGCAAAACAAAATTAAAAATTCGAATAAAAAAAATACAAAAGCAAAATTTCGCATATATGTATTAGCAACAATTTGCAAAAAAAAAATCAATTACAAGATGCAGCATTTTAAATATTTAATTAAAAGCTCAATGTAGAAGTCTCTACATTCTTCCTTTATCCTTTATCTTCTGTTATTTATTAATTTATGACATTCTTTGCCAAAGTGGACGAAAACGCACCCTTGTGGGCGCTGGAGGGCTAGAGGAGGTGAGGAGTTCAGAAATAATAGAGGACGTTGATCTGATTTAAGGGTTAAGCGATGGGTGATTTGTAACTTCAGCTACTTCATATTTTAAAATTTACTGAAATTTAAATCATCCTCATTAATTTATGAATTCATATTCATGTTCTATGTTATTGCATAAATATAAAATTAATATTATATATTAAATATTTAATATTTTTAAAGCGTTCACGTTGTTATATTTTTTGTTATTTAGTAATAGGTATTAAACGTTGAAAATATTCCTGTCTTTCGTGTGTCTATCTAGAATATAGGATTAATTTAATTCCAGGCAAGACTAAATATGCTATTGACATTTTAAAGGTGAAAAATATTGGGGGAGCTACAAAATAATTGATATTCAAAGTGGGTGTTAGACGAAGTAAGTTAGGGAACCTCTGATTTAAAGCAATGTTGCAGCTATCTAATATAATAATAATATCTCTCAGAATCTACGTCGTTAACTGGTTTGAAGAGGCTTTGAATGGCTGCCTTTGCAAAGCTAGAGTACCAGCGTTTTGTTGTAATTTATTTTGTTCATCATTTATGAAAGTTTTATTGTATTGGGTATTGGTCTGGGCCCACTTTGAGGAATATTCGCCAATCGCCATTTTGTCAGGCAGTTGCTAAAAGGTGCACGGTGTGATAGTGATGTCACTAGCATCGTGACTAGGTGGTAGTTCTGCGACTGTTGTATTTCGGTTTGTAGGTTAAGGTAGTCAGTAAACCCTTGCAAGTGGCATAACTAACTACCTTACACACTACTACTACCTTACTAACTAAAGTAGTTATGATAGTAGTGCCACCTTTGGCCAATTGTTTGCCTTTTCATAAATTCCAGGTTGAATTGCAGATGGTCTAGCCTCCTCGGTTATCATAAGAACCGGAATGGAAAGCGGTGGTACCATATATCCGGGCGAGATGATGAGAACTCTACCACTAAGTAATCGATAGTAGTGACTCGTATAACTAATCGCTCACATTTTACGAAATGCCTGGCAGAATGGAAGATGGTCTATTCTTCATAGGGTGTCTGGACTAACACGGAAAAATATATTTTTAGTATGTACATATATAAAGGAGTAAAACAGCATGAAGCTACTAGTATTACATCCGTTTAAAAACAACAATCAAATCTACATAAATCCCACCCACAACATACATGTTTACTGAAGTTCCGATAATGGAGTCCCTCATCAACCCAGCTCTCGGTTTACCAAGGACGACAGATTAAGGGTTGCCACGCGTTCGGATAATGTCGGACATTGAGTGGATTTTTATGTCGCGGTTTTTATTCAACCCATTTTTTTCTCTTGTTCTTTAACTTCTCGGAAATAATCATTTCCCACGCATGTGGCTATCACGTTCTTATTAATCCCGAAAGCTTTCGGGTTTTTTATGATGCCCCAATTAGACAATTTCCGGATCGGCCGATTTTAGATAGATATTTACCCCTGTGGACAAGTCAACCTAGGTCAAGCATTTAGCGGGGGAATAAGATTTCTCTCTTCTTTACCTTATCCCCACCACTGGTCGAATGCCGAACTTCGAAATCCAATTTCGGATCTCATGATATGAACTAAACCGACTAAGCACTAGGCCAGTTTTTTCAAAACATTGTCCTGCCAAGGCCCGGTAATTTTTACACTGCCCCTGTCATGATCCACTCAATACTTTTAAACCCAAGCTGGTTCCATTAAGTATAATGATACACATTTATTATGGTAAAAAGGGTTTTTTAGGACTACGTACTTTTTTATCGCCTAAACTAAATTTTAGTGCAAAGTATGAAGCTGCTGCTTATTTTTTACTAATTAATCCAAGTTCGCGGAAAATGACGAAAGTTTTATCCTAAGGTCTCGTTCCACTTTAAGTCGGTTTCTAAATTTATTTT
Organism: Apodemia mormo; assembly: GCA_036924255.1. Classification (NCBI taxonomy): domain Eukaryota; kingdom Metazoa; phylum Arthropoda; class Insecta; order Lepidoptera; family Riodinidae; genus Apodemia; species Apodemia mormo. The sequence continues at coordinate 4,496,786 of JAUPFN010000023.1, forward strand.
TAAGGTAAACTAGTGCTTAAGCTTTATAAGTTTTAAAGTTTATAAGTTGTAACAAAAAGCCAATTTTGTGTATTCTTGATGACAAGATAGCCAAAATCGATCAATCGTAGATCGTAGGTAACATTTTTAAAACAAGGCGGGAATGTTGAGACCTAGTATTTTATATTGATCGCCCAGTACCGGACCGCGACTCGGCAATATGAAACGCTGCACTGGACTAACAAGGCAGTCTTGGTTGGTGGGTTGGGTCAAAAAAATTAGGAGGCCAAATTAAAAGTGCAACTCTCCCCGTGTTGTTTCCGGGTTCCCTTAAAGGATAGGCCAACTGCTGTTTTGCCAGGCAGGTCGTAAAAAGTGACCGATTGGCTATGCGAGTCACTACCGTCGTGGCTAATAGGTGGTAGAGTTCTGCATTGTCTCGCCCGAATCTGGTACCACCGCCTTACCTATTCCTGCCCGCAATAGCACCGTAAGCTAGCCGGTAAACTTATGCAGGTGGCATAGACTTCGCCACAAGATATCATATAGACTCTTTCCACCAGGAGACCCATCTGCTTGTTTGCTATCTTATGATATCAAAAAAAAAAAACTTTATTTGGCATAGCAATGCATAGGCAGGTTGCTAGCGTGCAGGACTTATAGATAAACGTATTAGATTTTCAACGAATGTTGTCTGAAATGTTTCAGAAAGGCTAATAGCGCTATATACCAACGCCGAGATTACTAACTGCAAGAATACTGTGATTTCTTGTTGTCCCCGTATTGGTCCGGGCTGCTTTGAAGAATAGATCAACTGCCGTTCTGCCAGGCAGATCGTAAAAAGCGACCGACTGGGTCAGACCCGGCAGGGTCAGCCATTTGTGTGATGAGCACAAATGTTTGTATTTCTGGGTTTGGGTGTTTATTAAATATATTAGAGTATTTATATATGTACATATTTCTATGTATTAGTATCGTTGACTGATACCCATACTAAAAGCATATAGTTTGCTTACTTTGGGGTTAGATTAATTCGTGTAATTTGCCCAGTGTTATTAATTATTATTAAGGACTTTTGTACTGTCTTATAAAATCCTATTGTGAGGTTTTACGGAATCCGGACTTTTGCATATCAAGAAAATCAAAGTCCTGTCAGTTCGGTTTTTCGGTTTTAATACTTGGCAACCCTATACAGAATAGATATAACTCCATGCATTTGTCATATTGCACGGATGTAACTTCAATTATACACCCTAAAGTCGTTACAACAAGTACTAGGATCGATTGGCGGGTCCAACTTCAAGAGATCAATTACACGATCCCGTATCATGATAAGTGTAAAATATGGGACGGCAATGACTCACGGACGCTGGTTGAAGTATTTTTCAATTGATTTAATGTAATTAGCCGGCGGACTGTGATCTTATTAACAGACTAACAAACTTTTGTGACTTTGTTCGCCTAAACACTGAAAAGTATTAATTAAGAAATAGTAAACACAGGCTAAAAACAGAAAACTTTTAGTTATACAATTGTAACTGACCGCCTCGTTGGTGTTTGTGACCCTGACTTCGCAATTAATGAGGTCAGGTTCGATTTCTGACAGAGATAACCATTTATGTTACATCCGTTATATATATAATTACGGATTGGCTAAAATTCGGTTTAAATGTTGAACATTTGGCGCTAGAAAAAAATACCTACTTCCTCTATTTGGACTGAAATCTACATTTTTATATTATAAAGAGGAAAGATTTGTATTTTTGTATTGAATTTATATTTTTTTATATGTATCGAATAAACTTAAAAACTACTGGACCGACTTAAAAAATATTTTCACCATTAGAAAGATACTAAATCTCCCCGAGGAACATAGTCTATCTATATTAATAACTAGCTGTTGCCAGCGACTTCGTCCGCGCGGACTTCGTTTGCTCCGCACTGCTCCTCCTCTGTAGGTGATAGCGTGATAATATGTAGCCTATATGTTGACCCGACCTGTTAGTAATATTCATGCAAAATTTGAAGTAAATCCATGCAGTACTTTTTGAGTTTACCCCGGACATACATACAGACAAACAGACAAATAGATAAACAGACAAACATTCTAAAAACTATATTTTTGGCTTCGATATCGATTGTAGATTACGTCCCAAGTATTCTTTTAAAAAAATATTCCATGTACAGTTTTGACTTTCCTACGGTTTTATTATATGTATAGATTTCGTCAAGGGTTACGGTAGACTCAATCGAAACCTTACCTAAATTATAAAGCATAAAAATATAATAATTTTGAGTCGACAACATATATCCGCAAAATTCGGATTGTCGAGTATTTTGTTAAAATAATGATTAAAATTTCTAACCGTTCTGACAGACGAATCGGCCATATTTAGCTTACAAATAAGTGGTATAGATGGCGTGAGCATTTATTAAAATATCGTAGAACTGAGCACAGATTATCGTGAAACTTATTTCTCTTCGGTCATAAAAGAAAAGAAATTAAAAAAAAACACTATAGTGTCGTCTTTATTAAACCAACGTAAGACAGGCTGTAAACGTTCAAACATGTTTGTCAAACTTTACGTTTAATTTGTACGTTTTTATCAAACATCAGCGCACACGTACCAACAAGTTTGTCAAACAAGACTTCACTTTCAAAGCAATAAGCAGTTTTCACCGTGAAGTAACGCTCAGATGAGTAAGAACTAACATGTCTCAGAGCAGCGGTCGCGTTAAAATGGCGAGTTTGTTTGACAAACATGACTGTACACCTTCAAACAAATATGACAAACACGCTGTCAATCAAACCTCTCAAACATACAGCCAAATGCGTACTTTGTTTGACAAACACGTCAAACTTGATCGTAAACTATCAAATAATTTGCCAAACACGTAAAATTTGACAAATTGTTTGAGCGTTTACGGCCTGCTTAATAGTTGAAAGAAGACGTCTCACGTCACTACAGTGTTGCTACTTTTTAATGTCTATTATTTGAGTTAGTATATAAGATTGCGTATTATGACTTCCGAGCGTAGCCGAGTTTTCATGTAGTATATATATATATATATATATATATATATATATATATATATATATATATATATATATATATATATATATATATATATATATAAATATATATATATATATATATATATATATATATATATATATAAATATATATATATATATATATATATATATATATAAATATATATATATATATATATATAAATATATATATATATATATAATATTTTAAGAAAATTAGAGATCCCCACCTAAATTGGAACTACAAGCAAGGTCAGATCAATTCGTGTGATTTTTCAAACGGTATTTTTATAATACCTAATATAAAAAAGGGATCTTCTCGCCCGAATCCCCGAAGAGGTAGGCAGGTACAACCAGTGCCTCCACGATTAGCCAAAAATAGAATAGAATATTTTATTTGCATGAAAATGGGTTATACAATAGGTGTTACAACATTATTTCTAGCCCGCCATAGTCAACCGGTAGTGCCGGTGTGCAAAATTATTATAAACTTATAACTTATTTAATTAAATGTTATATAAAATGAGACATTATATATTATTGTTATTTAAAATTTGCTAATTCACATTTCATTATATTTTATTAAGGTAATTATATAAAAGAATGTCACATTTTATTTTATTATTGGTTAATATTTGATTATATACATTTAATTATATTTTATTAAGATAATAACGATAAAAGAGAATGTCACATTTTATTTTATTATTAGTTAATATTTGATAATATACATAGAATTATATTTTATTAAGTAACATTTTTACAATAAAAAGAAGAAACAGATAACTCGTTGTATTATTATAACTTCAAATTATCAGACTTAAGCGCATATCCAGTGGATTATACTTGCTAGTTAGACAGGGAATAATTATTATTATACAACAATTTTATCATTTAGATACTCGGCAATATTGTAGTAAGCTTTTTGCGTTAACAGTTTAGATAATACATTTTTAAATTGTCTTAATGGTAGTTCGCGGATTGTTTTAGGTAATTTATTGTAAATATTTATTATCATAGCATGGCAATTTTTTGAGTACAATGCAGAAAAACTCGTTGGGACTTGTAGCCTGGTTGGATCCCTAGACCATACCCTTTTGTTATCATTTAGTTTATTGAATAGTTCTTGGTGTTTTCTAACAAATAAACATGACTCTAATATATACAATCCAGTTAAGGTTAACAAGTTAAGTTGCTTAAACAATGGCTTACATGACTCAGTTGGATCCGCACTACACAAAGCTCGAACACATTTCTTTTGCGCAATAAAAAGGTTTATATTGGTACAGTTACCCCAAGTAATAAGTCCATACCTCAAAACAGAGCCTATATAACCATGATAAGCAGTTAATGCTGCATTGAGTCCCACCGTTTTTCGGATTTTTTGAGGGCATATACAAATTTATTGATTTTTTTACAAACTGTATCAACATGTGGTTTCCAGTTCAGATTTCTATCTAAGTTTACTCCTAAAAATTTTACTTCTTTTACTTCGTTAATTAAACTACCCTTATAGTTAATTTCTAAATCATGGCACTCATTTTTGTAATTTGTAAATTGGACTAACTTTGTCTTTGAAAGGTTAGCCGTTAAGTTGTTTCGTTCTAACCAGGATGTTATAGAGTCAATTGTTGATAGAAGTGTTTGTTTATATTTATTCTTGTTATTATGGTTATCTGATAATATTACTGCTATGTCATCGGCAAATAATATACTTTTACATTTTGTTTCTTTTGGCAAGTCGTTTATGTAGAGTAGAAAGAGCAAGGGACCAAGAGCGCTTCCTTGTGATACACCAGTTTCTTTTGTTACAAAAGCTGATCTGTAAGCTCTAACCGTTTTAGTTCTATCTAGACGTAAAATTTCTATACATTGCATTCTATTTTTTAAATAACTCTCAATCCATCCAATACTTTTAGTCCTACAGTGTGATAGTTGGCAAGCCTATCGCCAACTCGGCAACTATCCAATCCCCGGCCACGTTACTTTTTTCAGAAAATTGAAATAATCCATTTCTGAATTGCCTGACACTTAGGTTCATAGACCACATGAATACTAATAGACACGCCATTGGGAAGGTAACGTGTCGCCGCGCATATGAGCAAACGCTCCTATTACTCTCAAAAATTTCATACATTTCTAGGTAATATTATACTAGCTGTTGCCCACGACTTCGTCCGTGCGGACTTCGTTTACTCCGCACAGCTCTTCCCCCGTAGATGATAGCGTGATAATATGTAGCCTTTATATTGACCCGATCTGTTAGTAATATTCATGCAAAATTTAAAGTAAATCCATGCAGTACTTTTTGAGTTTACCCCGGACATACATACAGACAAACAGATAAACAGACAAAAATTCTAAAAACTATATTTTTGGCTTTGATATCGATTGTAGATCACGCCCCAAGTATTCTTTTAAAAAAATATTCAATGTACAGTTTTGACTTTCCTACGATTTTATTATAGGTATGTATAGATTGTAAAAAATGGAAATAAAGCATGTTGTACTGTTTTATGGTACCAAATGAGATGACAAGGTTTAAAAATGACCATTTAAATGATTTTATTTCATTGGTAAGTAGTATAACTCTGTATTTCTGTATGTAATTGCAAGCTAATCAAGGCCGGCAACGCAACTGCAAGACCTCTGGTATTGTGGATGTCCATGGGCGGCGGTGATCACTTACCATCAAATGCACCTCCTGCTCGTTTGCCCCCTCTTCTATAAAAAAAAGCTACACAAACAATGTAAGAAATTGTCTTGAAAGGCGTATCCATATAATCCGTGCTTAGGCTGGTTTTATTGTGACGCTGACCGCACGCTGACGGTCGGCGTTGATGGTTCAATTCCGTTCAATATGTATGTAGATATAGGTACTGCGTTTATGAGTCGCGCTGACCGCACGGCGCTGACTTATTTAATCGAATCCGGGACTTCGACTTAAGGTCAACATCGATGCCGGACCACTACACAAAACATACATACATGCACATATATGTTCATGTGAATTTAACTAAGCGGTTTGATGAATTTAAGCATCAGAGGGTTGTTAGATTCATAGGATATATAATTTTTACAGTCGAGCTTTTTGTTTTTATAACAATTACTTGTTAAATTTATGAAATTAATATTTATCATGGGAAAAGAATTATTTATAAATGAAAAATAATATAACTTTATATATTCAAAACAAAAATAATATATACATATTTTTGCTATAATTTTTACATAACTGAAAACTTAATAAGTAATTTAAATGTATTTTATGTAGCAGTTAAGTGATTTAAAAGAACAATGGAGGGAAGAGAAAAATTGCGTGATTAAAAAAAACACGAAATTCGCTATTAATTAAAAATATTCCTAAATATTTTTCACTATTGTTTAAGAAGTACCCGGATGACCCGTACTTTTTTGGTAAAAACGACGTTTTCTAAACATGAAACCCCCCGCCCCCGAAACCCATTGCGTACTAAATTTTACGAAAATAGTTGGAGCCGTTTCCGATATTCACATGGGGCACACACACTAAAAGTTTTGCACTTCTAGCTAATCGGAACTATTTGAATTTCGAATGTTATATTTTTAAAACGTTGCAACCTTCTTAGTAATAAAAAAAACAGTAGCAGTCGTGGGACTGCTGATAGAAGTGAAAACGGAACTATTAAGTTGAGAGTAATTAAAACTATATGCAAAACATAGCTATAGATATACTACACCTGCATTTTCACCGCAAATTATGCGTTTTCATTGGCAAAAGAAAACATATTGTTTAATAACTAAAATGATTTACTAATCATGTTTATTTACACTAATTTAAGTACTTTAAACCTTCAAATTATAAAAAAAATCAATTTAATTAGGATTTGAAGTCTAAATCATTAATTTCACATTTTTTTAGTTAAAATTTCAAACTCACTTATTTTTTTAATCATTAAAGTTATCGTCACCATTTTTTCATCTTAATATTGGGTATTTCCTCCTCTTGCTCGAATAACGGCTTGCATTCGCCGTTTTAAAGATTTAATCAAGGTTTTAATGGTCTCTTGAGGAATTCGTTCCCATTCTTCCTTGATGGCGGTTTCCAGGTCTCCCAATGTGGTAGGGGCTGGATTCCGTGCTCTTACCTTTTGTTTTAAGGTGTCCCACATGTGCTCTATCGGGTTTAGATCAGGGCTTCGGGCGGGCCACTGCATAGCACGAATGCCGACCTCTTCTAAATACTGGGTGACATTGCGCGCTATGTGTGGCCGTGCATTATCATGCATAAGTTGAAAGTTTTCCCCGATGTAGCCAGCATAAGGCACCACATGGTCTTCTAAAACCTCCGTAATGTATCGTGCAGCAGTTAAAGCACCTCTACTTATGAAAACCAGCTCCGTTCGTCCAGTTAAAGATATCCCGCCCCAAAACATTACAGAGCCCCCACCGTAACTGACTGTTTCTCTTATGCAACACTGGGCATAACGTTCACCCGGTCGTCGCATTACATTACGACGTCCGTCAGAACCGTATAAAGTCATTCGACTCTCATCACTAAAAAGAACTGACTCCCATTGACCTATAGTCCAGTTAATGTGATTTTGCGCAAATTGAAGTCTTGCTTGACGATGAGCTGTGGTCAAAAGTGGTCCCGTTGCTGGTTTATGTGGTCTTAAATTCTGCTCTCGAAGTCTCCTTCTAACAGTACTGTCACTTATAGCCACACCCCGATCTTCACGTAAGCGTTGTTGGAGATCGACGCCAGAAAGGTGTCGATTTCTTAAAGCCGATACCACTAAAAAGCGATCGTCCCTTTGAGTTGTCACCCTGTGTCTGCCAGATCCAGATCTTCTTCGATACTGCCCAGTCTCTAGAAACCTTTGGTAAACTCGTCGAACTGCAGAACGGCTGAGATTCAATCTTCTAGCCACGACACGTTGACTTAAGCCCTGTTGCAGTAGAGCCACAACTTGCGCTGCCTCCGCTTCAGTAGTATCCATTATTTTCAGGCAAAATTAATCAAAACTACAGCTTCAGTAAATAAACTTAACGTAAATAACAAGATATCCCGAGAAAAGTTTGTTTCGGACTGGAAACACGAGCTTAATTTGTACCGACGTAAACCGTCAAATCAGCAATTAGCAGTATTTTTGAACAAAAAATAATCAAGTACCGTTAAGTGCCATAGGATTTATGACAAACAGAGTGTCAAACATCTTATCCGACCCTCAAAACAAAAAACAACTGTGAGAAATGGCTTATCTACGAAATAATTGAGAAATAACGAACAAAAACAGGGTGGGCCGATTTTTTTGATGACCAGTTTATTATCATTAGCATGTCGGTGACGCGAACCGAGGATTTTACCCTCTACCAAAACGCTCAACGCGCCTAAAGAAGTTTTCACTTCAAAAAAACAATTGGCGGGAAATGTTTTGTCAATTGTTTTTTTATCACACATCAAAGTTCTACGTACGCAACGAAAATGGAATTAAGTCGAAAAGATTTTAGAGCGATGATTTTTTATGATTTTAAAAATTCTCTTTCTCCGAAAGACTGTGTCGCTCGTCTTCAAAATGCTTTTGGGAGAGAAGCACCTTGTTTGAGCACCGTGAGGCAATGGTTTGCTAATTTGAGAGAGGTCGAGTTTTTTTACATGACGAATTTCGTGAAGGGCGGCCTTCAACTGCCATCAACGAAAATAATGTGGCTACTGTTAAGCGGTTAATTGAAGAAAACCCCCGGATTACCGATGAGACAATTCAAGGACTATTGGGAATTGGTATGAGCCAAATTCAGAAAATTTTACACGAAGAATTGAAAGTTCGGAAACTTTGTTGTCGTTGGATTCCTCATGAACTGACAGCGGAGCAGAAGCGGGCTCCCGGAATGGTGTTCTCAGATGCTACTGAAGTACGACCACGGACATTCTAATGTTTTTTTTTGTTATCGATAGGGAAGCGCTTGACCATATGGTCTTGACCATATGGACTCGCCTGACGGTAAGCTAAGATGTGGCCTAAGATGGAACGCACTTCCCTAGAAGCTACCTGTTCACTGTTCTCTTGAAGATCCCTAGATTGTACTCGTTGGGAAACACAGACTCAGGAAGCATGTTCCAGTCCCTTGCGGTTCCAATGAAAAATGTGGAGTCGAACCTCTTTGTTCGGGTACGTGGAACGTCCACCATATGGCGATGCCTAGGATCTGTGCGCCTCAACGATCGATAGAAAAACGGCGATGGTGGAATCGAGTCGTGCAATTCCGCAGCGCAATTACCAAAGTGTATAAGATAAAAATTATTGTATTAGTTTTGATAACATCGCAAAATACGCAATAATTATTTAAAAAAATATTCATTTAACGTAGCATTCACAGTTTCTGTGTAGTTGTGTCGTTAACAGGGGTGTCGTGTTAAACTTATCCCATTGTCAGTGCCAAATAATGATATTGATCTCGCGAGCCCTCCGCGTCCCTTACTACGTAACGACTTACAATGCGACTGTCCCTAATAGGATAACTTTGTTTAGTGCGACGTTGTCGAAATCATGGGCTATAAAAACGTCGAAATGTTTCGTCTAGAGAGGTCATAAATCATAACGTTATATTAACGTTACCATTTAAGCAACGTTATGTTATGCTATCTTAACTAATATATCGTTGTAGAATGTTGAATTTCCGAACTCTGCATCTCTCCCTACTTTAACAACTGACAACGCAACGGCCCTAATAGGGAAACTTCGTTTAGTGCGACGCTGAAGAAATCATGGATTTTAACGTTAAAATGTTTGATTGAAGAGGTCAACCATACTAATGTTACAAATGCGAAAATTACTCTGTCTCTTTTTTACGACTATACCACTGAACCGATTTTAATTAAATTTTGTACAAAGATATTTCGACATCCAAGAAAGGGTAGTTTTTATTCTGGAAATTCCATGGGAACGGGAACTATACGGGTAAAACCCCGGGGCTGTCTAACTTTTAAACCACGGTAATGAGGAGTTTAGGCTCCTTTCATTGTAGAAAATTTTCCACGCGGACGAAGACGCGGGCACAGCTAGTAAATCATAAAGTTATATTAAGCTATTTAGCTTAACCATCATAATAACCATTATAATGCTAAACAAAAACATTACTCAATCTCATGTTATTTTTTCTCTTTCTTTTTTCCATGCATGTAATTATTCTGTAATGTAACGTATAATTTGTAATTATTTGTCTTTCAATGTGTTTTTATGTTTTTTTTAATTATAGTGTTTTTTTTTTGTTGTATTTATAGTTTGCTTTTGTTATTTACTGTATTTGTATAGTGTTATATGGTAAATAAAGCAATTCTTATTCTTATAATATAACTTTAAGCTATTAGCTTAATATAGCATTATAGATATTGACTGATGGTCTTGATCTAGCGAGCCCTCTGCGTCCATTAGTACGTTAATGACTGACAATCGACTGTCCCTAATAGGATAAGTCGTTTAGTGCGACGCTGTCGAAATCACCGACTTTGACTTTTTGATGTTTGTTTCGAGAGGTCATATATCATAACGTTATTTATTATAACGTTAAGCTATCTACCTTAATATGCAATAACGTTGCAGATCGGCTATTTATATTGATCTCGTTAGTTCTCCGCTTCCCTTAGTACGTATGTTACTGATTTACAGTGATACGGTCCTTAATATCATAACTTTGTTAAGTGCGACGCTGTCGAAATCATGGTCATTAACGTTGAAATGTTTGTTTAGAGAGGTCATAAATGATAACGTTATTTTAAGCTATCTAGTTTATAGAGATGGGTTAATGATATTTTTCAAGCTCTCCACGTTTTTTACACATTAACCTTCGTCCTTATTACATTAACGACTGAGAATGCGACTGTCTTTAATACGATAACTTTGTTTAGTGCGACGCTGTCGTCAAGGTGTTAAAATGACGTTGAAATATTTATTTAGGGAGTTATTTTTAACTCTAATATGTTTTATATCATAGCACATTAAATAAGCTACTATATATAACTAGCTGACCCGGCAAACGTTGTTTTGCCATATAAATTATTGAATTAAAAAATAGGGGTTGATCGTAGAGGGTTGAAAATTAAGGGTTGTATATATTTTTAATGCTGTATCATAAAAAAATAAAAACAAAAAATTGTATCTAAAAAGTAAAATAAAAAATTTAGGGTTGGACTACCCTTAGCATTTAGGGGTATGAAAAATAGATGTTGGCCGATTCTCAGACCTACTCAATATGCTCACAAAATTTCATAAGAATTGGTCAAGGCGTTTCGAACGAGAACGAACATTGTGACACGAGAATTTCATCTATATACATATAATTATTATATATATTATATATAATCTATACATATAATAAAATCTTAGGAAAGTCAAAACTGTACAATAAATACTTTTTTAAAAGAATGCTTGGGGCGTGATCTACAATCGATATCGAAGCCAAAAATATAGTTTTTAGAATTTTTGTCTGTTTGTCTGTTTATCTGTTTGTCTGTATGTATGTCCGGGGTAAACTCAAAAAGTACTGCATGGATTTACTTCAAATTTTGCATGAATATTACTCACAGGTCGTGTCAACATATAGGCTATATATTATCACGCTATCACCTAGCGGGGAGATGCTGTGCGAAGTAAACCAAGTCCGCGCGGACGAAGTCGCTGGCAACAGCTAGTATATAATAAAATCGTAGGATAGTCAAAACTGTACATTGAATATTTTTTTAAAAGAATACTTGGGGCGTGATCTACAATCGATATCGAAGCCAAAAATATAGTTTTTAGAATTTTTGTCTGTCTGTATGTATGTCCGGGGTAAACTTAAAAAGTACTGCATGGATTTACTTCAAATTTTGCATGAATATTACTAACAGGTCGGTCAACAATTAACATATAGGCTACATATTATCACGCTATCACCTACGGGGGAGGAGCAGTGCGGAATAAACGAAGTCCGCGCGGACGAAGTCGCTGGCAACAGCTAGTTAAAAATAAGTTTGTATTTGGGACCACGGTCTATCAATATCCCTTTTGTCCGACCCGGGGATCGAAAAATCTGAGCCGAATAGGCTAACCCGTAAACCACGAGGCAGTTTACTGTAATAAATTTTACAAAAACGGAATTAGTCTTAATGCATAGAGTAATAAATACTTGGGTTATTTCCTTGTTTGTTCACTGATATCCGATTTGTTTTCCTCTCAGTCTTCCTGGATGGATTTATTTGTCGGTCGCGTTGATGACGCAAAACCTCCAGTTATGCTACTGTTATTTTATTTCGTAAAATTGTAAATAATCCCGAGATCCATCTGCAGGTCTGCTGATGGAAAAAGACAGCCCTTTCCCTCGGGTTGGTCCCCCGGGCTCCTTTGAAGTATAGGCCAATCGCTGTTCTGCCAGGCCGGTCGTAAAAGGTGACAGATTGGCTATGTTAGTCACTACCATCGTGGTTACTAGGTGGTAGAGATCTGCATTGTCTCGCCCGGGTCTGGTACCACCGCTTTACCTATTCCTGCCACAATAGCGTCAGTGCTTGTCACTTTCGTGTTTCGGTTTGCTGTCTTATGATATAAAAAAAAAACTGCGTGTGCCTTAGCGCGCATACACCTTCGGGACGACACAACTGCGGCTCCAGCATTAGTGTCTCTCTGTGATTGATAATAATATGTGTTGAATGTAGTTAATAGGCCTTATTAAATTAGTTGAGATGGTCCGAATGTGGTTTGAACCGAATTCGAACTTCGGCCAAACTTCGGTTCAATTTTGGCACGCTTTCCAATAGCTATTATCGGCAAAATTTTGATAGGTTAGGTTACATTGTTCCAATTTAGATAGGGATCTCTAATTAAAAAAATATATAATATAGCCTCTGTGGTCTAGTGGTCCGGTGTCGGAGTTGACCACATGAGGTCCCGGGTTCGATTCCTGGGTCAGGCAATTCAAAAATGTATTTTTTCAGTTTTCTGACAACATTGCCCAGGATTGGAGAGTGCCTGGTTGGCGATAGGCTTGCCACATTGTGGGACCTAGTATCTTTGGCTAATCGTGGGTGCACTTGTTTTGTACCTCTGCCTACCCTTTCGGGGATACGGGCGTGAAGATACTTTATAGCCTATGTTACTTGGGAATAATTTTATCTTTCTAATTATGAAAGAATATTTCCAATCGGTCCAGTAGTTTTTGAGTTTATTCGATTCATATAAAAATACAAATCTTTCCTGTTTGTAATATTAGTGTAGATTTCAGTCAAAATAGTGCATGTAGGTACTTTTTTCTACTGCCGAATGTTCGGCATTTAAACCGAGTTTCGGCCGAATGTCGAAGTTCGGCTCAAGTTGCCGAAATTCAGTTAAATCGAATGTCAACGAATTTCGCCCCATTTTTATAAACTAGCAAAAAGCAGAGCATTGTAAGGGTTCGCAAAGTTATAATCAGAAATCAGAAGTACTTTATTCAATAAAACTTTTTACAAGTTATTTTGATATTTTTATAAAAAACTACTACGGAAACGCGGCCACTACCTAGTAATATTGTTAGGAAAGTATTTTTATGAGAAATACGTCTTTTAATGTAGGGACTTTATTTATAATTATCTAACCTAAAAAAATCCAGCGTATTTTCACCCAAATATTATATTCACATCAAAGACGTCGTCAGGCTTTGGTCTAGGGGGACGCAGCAAAATAAAACCAAAATAAAGAAAAACATGTTTCTAAGACTAAATTTTTTTAGTACTTTACAGGAAAAAATCTTTAATTTTTTTTTTAATTTATTAAAAACACGATTTCTATAATTATCAATGTTATCTACACAGAACAAATATAAAGGTTATCTACATATTTTACACCGTATTTTCTGGTCTACCTATAATATAGTACAGTCTACCTATAATATGTAGCAACTTAAGATCCATCTCGCGCCCACTTCGCCCTTAAAGTCTAATTTGTTTATGGTGACTTTCGTGTAAAAGAGTTTACAAGGAAAAATGGGTATTAAAAATGAAAGTTGATCTTATAAAGAAAAACAATTTTTTTAGCTTTTTACCCTCGGGCTAAGATTGGAAATTGATCTCAATACAATATTAATCAATTAATACATTTGTACTGTTTCACAGTAATCATATTGTGAAAAATCTGTGAACTGTTGACCTTGCAGGCCATTTCTGCAACTTCCGACTAAATTATGGTATTTTAAGCTCAAAAGAGTAAAAACTATAAGCATAGATTTTTTCAGTTCTAAGAAATATTTAAATGTCTCAATTGATAAGTCACAAAAACAGCAAGAAAACACTTACTTTACTTACGTACTAAATCAGTAATTTCCTTATCTACATACGTAGCGGGAAGTTACAAAGTACAAGTGTATTAATAGATTAATATTGTATTAAAATGGAGTGAATAAAAATGAATTAAAACTACCAAGCCAAAGCTCAAACCTAAAAGTGCCATATTTTTCCAGTAAAATGTACCACAGAAGTGCATAGAAAGTCGCCTAGTGTAGGGCTCGCTGCGCTCGCCCTGATAAGTTTCATAAAATTAAATACAAATGCGTATCATCCTGTGATCGTCCGGGCTCCTTTGAAGAATAGACCGACGGCCGTTCTGCTAGGCAGGTCGTAAAAGGCGAACGGCTACATGTGTCACTACCATCGTAACTACTATGTGGTAGAGTTCCGCAGCGGCGCGCCTGATTTACCTATTCCTGCCGCAATAGTGTCAATGGTTATGTTTAGTAAGGTAGCCGGTACACTTATGCATGTGGCATTGCCGTCCCCCACCACACGTTGCAACGCACCATTAATATTTTTGTTGTCTACAGGCGATGATTTCTCTTTCCCTCAGGAAAGCTATCTGCTTCTTTGCTATCTTATGATGTAATTTATCTTTTTAGTTACCTTTTTAGCGTCGTACCAAAACGCACTATGTTTTAATAGTAACCGCAATAATGTCTCGACGTGCAAAACATACTAGTTTCTTCAAAAAGTTCAAAACTGAATGTGTTCAGGACAACTTCTAATCTTAATAAAGTTTAACGTAGATAAGATTCTGAATTAAGATATAAATTTTCTGTAAAGGTAGGTACTTAGAACTATGAAGCTGTATTATATCTGGAGGCAGCACTTCTAATACCTACTTGAAACACTACTTTAAATATCGCTGTCATCTTCTGAGGTTTCACCCACTCCTTCTAACACAGCTGTATAAAAAGAGATGGCGAGACCTCATAGAGATATAAATAAATATTTGTTTCAAATGATTAATACGAGTGCTAGCTCTACCTATACCTAATACTTCATGCTTAGAACCATTTCAATGCCGCTATTGTATAATTCTGACACGTTTTCTATGGGTTTTGACTTTTGACAGCTGTTAAAATTAAAACATTTGTCTGGGCAGAAACCGGCTCAGTTTAGATGCACAGAATAAAATTTTGTTTATTCTATCTGAGTCAGATTTCTGAGATTAGAAGTTGTGCTGAACACACACATTGTTTACAAAATTTATTGTCTAAAGTAACGTTTTGCAAGGATTTCGCTTACGGAGTTGATAGACACACGTGTCAGTGAGTTTGTTGTGCATTAAAATCGCGTTTTTACAGTGTCTTAAGCAATTTATTTGGATATTTTTGTGTTATTTGTTTCTGGTGGTGGTAAGTTATTGGTTTACTAACATATTTGTGGCCCTTTGGGCTTTGCTAGCGTAAATATGGGGGACCATTCCCCCGGCATCCCACCCGATATCCAACATTCTTTAGATTTATTTTCCCTCAATGACACTACGTCACCTGCTGAAAAAAGTGCTCCAAAACGTTCGTCAAATGAAGAACCAGAACCAATTAATACTCCTAAGAGAATAACTAACCCGGAAAACCCTTCTCCATCAATCTCAACAGTATATACACACCCGTCCTTACAATCACCATATATGTACACTACAGATGACAAAGGCCCTTTTATAGTGCACGTGTCACGGACAGAATCAGACCCAGCATCAGGCTTAACTCTACGTCCTATTAAAATTGGCCTATTTCTAACCCGTAACAACATTAGCGGTATAATTAAAGGCGGCGTCAAGAGTGTAGGCAGGAATAGAGTAGCCATGGAATTCAAATCGGCAGAGCAGGCAAATAGTTTCATGAAAAACTCAGCTCTTACACAAAATAAGCTACTAGCTATTGTCCCATCGTACAATGTTACACGCCTTGGCCTTGTCCGTGGTGTCCCTTGTGAATGGTCGATGCATGAATTTGTTGAAGCGGCTCAGCTTCCTGAAGGCTGTGGTATAATTGTAAAAGCACGTAGGCTCAATAGAAAAGTCTTATCAGAAAATAATGTTCAATGGGTCCCTACACAATCTGTGGTAGTTACATTTGCAGGCCAGGTTCTCCCCTCCAACATCTACTGCTTCTATACCTCTTTGGTAGTAGAAACATACTTACTTCCTACCATCCAATGTCACAATTGTTGTCGCTTCGGACATATTAAAACCCAATGTAGGTCTAAACCAAGATGCTACCGTTGCACCCAAAATCACACTGGCGATGGCTGCGATGTCGAGGAGTCTTCAGCTACTTGTTTATTCTGTTCTGGCAATCATTTTGCTATTAATAAAAAATGCAGTGAACAGTCTAGACAAAAGTCTATTAAGGTTGTCATGTCTCAACAAAATATCCCCTACATAGAGGCCTCTGAGCTGTTTCCCCCAGTGCGCAGGTCTTACTCTGAGGCAACAACTACCCCTTATTCAGCCCCAAGCCCCTATGTAAATGACACCCAACAACTTCACCAGAATCAATCTACTTCACAACCGTCTCTCCAACCTAGATCCTACAAGAAAACTGTTCATCTCCCAACCCGTCCAAAACTTGCTCAAACTAAAGGCTATGATAGACAGGCCCATAATCTTATTTCTGCAACCCCTAAATCCTCTCTGCTAAATGGCTCTGCCCTCCTCCCAAGTGATGAACTTAACACTAACTCTATTTCACCTAATGATAATCTGATTGAACTAGTCCTTGACATATTCAGCAATCTTGTGCTGAAATTTAATGACTGTATACCGACCAACGTTGCTCACAAAATTGTTCACTTAGCTAATCTAGTCCGTCCTTCTGATGGATCTAGTTCACCTCCTGCAATGGAATTGTAGGAGCATTGTACCGAAAAAACCAGACCTGACTTATCTCTTAAACAAATTTCACCCCGTCGTCGCTGCCATCTCGGAGACGTGGCTACGTCCGAGTTCTTGTTTCAGAATTTCGGGCTATGCCTGTCTCCGGGATGACAGAGATGATGGGTTCGGCGGGAGTTGTCTCCTTGTCAACAAATCTTTTACTTTCTCGCAAATACATCTCCCTGTACACGGTGGACACATTGGTGCTGTTGCTGCTAAAGTAATGGATATCAATTTTCTTTCTATTTACATTCCCCACCCAAATCAAAACCTCCTACCCGAACTCGCCTCTATTTGTTCCTGTATTCCTCATCCCAAAATTATCTTAGGAGATTTCAACACACACCACACATCTTGGGGCTCTTACCACTCAGATTCTTTCTCCCCTTATCTCTTAGATCTGTTTGATAGTATTAATGTCTCTGTTATCAATACCGGATCCCCTACCCATAGAGTATACCCAAATCAAAACCCTAACTCTGCTGTAGATTTAACAGCTTGTTCCCCTAACCTAGCCCCCATCTTACACTGGAGGACACTACCTTACACACTAGGTAGTGACCACTACCCTATCGTGATTTCCTTTCCTAACTCAGTTGTTCCTGTCCCTGCCCCTGAACCACTCTTAAAATATAAGCTGCTTGATGTAGATTGGAACCGCTATGCAGAGGAGGTTGATAATAAAATTAGAAGGTTAAATTCTGAATCGATTAACAATGTTGAAAGGTCCTATAACAAGTTTATCCAGATATTATTAGAGAGTGCTGATGCTATTTTTCCAAAGAAAAAAAAAGGCTAAAAAACACTTGCTATCTCCACCATGGTGGGATAGTGAATGCTCTGCCGCTGTTAAAAATAGGAAGGAAGCTGAGAAATGTTACAATATAGCCATGACCTCTGAAAACTTCTTGAAATATCAAAAAGCTGCAGCTATGTGTAAGAAGATTCTATATAAAAAAAAACGCAGTGGCTGGAAACGCTTCTGTGAGAACCTAAACCCTAGAACTTCTTCCAGTCAAATGTGGAAAAGTGTTAAAAGGTTCAGGGGTTCCTTAATTCCAGACTCTTCCTCGACCAATGACCACAGCGCTTGGCTCAACTGCTTTGCAGATTCACTAGCTTTCCCATATGTCCCAAACAGAGATTTCCTGTTCACCTCACCTTGTACTGGTAATCCTGTTTGCAATACAAACAAATTTAATCTACCCTTTTCTCTAGCTGAATTAACATGTGCCTTAGATGGACTTAAAGACACTTCCCCAGGTGAAGATGGCATCCCATTCTCTTTTCTAAAGAACTTAAATACTTTTGCTAAATCACATTTTTTAACAATACTGAACCTTATATTCGTTTCTGGAACAATTCCTAGTCCTTGGAAAAGGCAAATAATAATACCCATCCTTAAAAATGGAAAAGACCCCGCAAACCCATCTTCATACAGGCCTATCGCTCTATCTTCAGCCCTATGTAAAATCCTTGAACACCTAGTTAAAAACAGACTTGAATGGCTTGTTGAGAATAATCAGATCCTACCAAGTACACAATTTGGTTTACGAAAAGGCAAGGGTACCTTTGACAGCCTAAGCATTCTATCTACTGACATACGAGTTGCCTTTTCTAATGAAGAGCATCTTGTAGGAGTTTTCCTAGACATCTCATCAGCTTACGATAATGTTTATCTTCCGCTACTCAGGCACAAGATGCAGCAGCTGAGTATCCCCGAGAGGATTATTAATTTCATTTGTAATCTCTTCATAGATAGGCAAATTATCATTCGGCATCAAGGTCTTCAAATTGCCCCCTTGCACATTTGGTCAGGGCTTCCGCAAGGCTCTGTTCTAAGCCCCCTACTTTTCAACTTTTACACATTCGACCTCGACCAATGCACTAACCCCTTTGCAAATCTCCTTCAATATGCCGATGATCTAGTTCTCTATAAATCGTCTAGCTCTCTCTTAGAAGCATCAGCCTCCCTTAACTCTGCCTTTTATTATCTCAATGCCTGGCTGGATGACCATCATCTTCACCTTTCCGCCTCCAAAAGTTGTAGCGTTGTTTTTACTCGCAAAAGAAATATCCCTATGCCCACACTTGTTTGTAATAATGAAACAATCCCAATACGTAACTCTGTCAAATTCTTAGGGGTGCACCTTGACACTAAGATGTCAGGCGCTACCCAATTTAACTATGTTTTGCAAAAGTCGGAAAAAGGTGTCAATATCCTTAGATCCTTATCAGGTGTATGGTGGGGCTCTCACCCTTACTGTCAGAAGCTTATATATGATGCCATAATACGTAGTCATCTTGATTATGGATCTTTTATCTTTGAGCCCTGTAATAAAATTCCCCTTAATAACTTGAACTTGCTACAAGCAAAATGTTTACGTATCATAACAGGAGCGATGAAATCCTCGCCCAAAAACGCACTACAAGTTGAGTGAGCTGATCTCCCATTAGGTCTCCGTAGGCAATATATCTCTGATAGATTCTTGTTTAAAATTTCTTATTATCCTAATCATCCATTGTTTTCTAAACTAGACACACTCAGTCATAAAATGTCTACCTCCCGTTATTGGATCAATAAAGAACCCACCTGTTTAGTAAAAAGCTTTAGTAAGCTGAGGTCTTTGACATTCCCCATATTTCAAGCTTCTATGGATCCCTTCTTCAAATGTGATTTTAAGGCTCTGATTTATTCCCCTCCAGTCATATTGGATATAGGTATTACAAAAGGTGACCCTAGTGCCAACTCTGCCTTTAATGAGTATGTGTTCCAGGAGTTTTCAGAGTGCCTTTTGATGTTCACAGATGCATCTCAGCAATCAAAAGGTGACTATATTGGATCTGCTGTCTGGATTCCCAAATACAAAGTTGTATTGTCATTTAAAAGTCCTCCTACCACAACTGTATTCACAGGGGAAGGAATTGCCATTTACGAAGCTGTCTCATATGCAGAATCTCATAATATTACTAAGGCAGTTATATTCTCTGATTCCAAAAGCTGTTTAAAAGCCATTATTGGAAATCAGTTTAGATCTAAAACTAAACACCCTGTTATCCTACTTATTAAAGAGCTTCTATGGAAATCTAAAACCCATGGCTTAGAAATCACTATATGTTGGATTCCTGGGCATTCCGGTATTAAAGGAAACGAGGAAGCGGATAAATGGGCAAAGGAATCTATAATGTCAGGTTCTCTTTTACACTACAAATCTTACTCCCCTGACTTAGTGTGTCATGCAAAATCTCTTTTAAAAGAAACTTGGAACTCTGACTGGCAGACATCTAGGCTACAAACCGGTAGATACTATGGTTCTATCCAATCAACAATCCGCCCTAAGCCATGGTTTTTCAAATTTCGTAAAGGCAGCAAAAGAGCTACGTCAACTATCTGCAGATTAAGACTAGGTCACGCATGTACTCCAGTCTTCCTTAATAAAATTCATGTGAGAGACCATTCTATTTGCGAGTGCGGCTTGGATGAGGGTTCTCCGGATCACATCTTTTTTAGTTGTCAAAATTACTCAGTCTCTCTTTATGATATTTTACCTGACTTTATACCTCGCCCTATAAATTTCAAATCCTTACTGTGTTATATTGACTCCCCATTTATCCAACTCTTAAACAAATATATAGACTACTTTGACATTAAGTTATAATACCTAGCTCAGTGTAATTATATATCTGTAGTTGTAAATGTGTATTGTGTTTGTAATAACTAACAATGTCTATGTTGTGTTTGTGTCTCCAATCAATGTGGTTGTTTCAGGAGGTGGCAAATATCCCAATAAAAGTGGTAGTAATCGCTCACTGCTAAATAATCACCAACATACAACAATACTCCAACGTGTCTTAGTCACTACGTAGACATTGGCGAAATCCCATTGCCCCAAGCAAAGGGCAAAAGCCATTATATAAATAAAATAAAAAAACGTTTTGCAAAGCGTGACTTAACATGATTTTGACTGATTGACAAGCGTTGTAAAGTGACCATGCCAAGTGCCAAATGAATATTTGAATACTGAAATTCTTATATATAACATATAGAATTTTTTTGCAATTTTCCAACCTAAATATTATAGCAGACTTAACCGTAACCGTAGCATCAAGTATCTTGATGCTTGAGTGTCATCTCTTGTCAAGTGTTAACAGGGTTTCCAATTTAGAGATTTTCCTCCCCCAGTTAAGGGATAAATAAGTGCAATGGAATTATTTGTTTAATATTTTTGGAGGTGCTGTTAACGATTTTTTGTCTTCATACTTATTTATTTTTTATTAATTAATTAATATAAAAGTAAAGATGTAAGAGCAGGTCGTGAAAGGCGAACGATTGGTCCCTGTCCCAGGGACAATCCAAATCAACCAATAGTATTTTGGCGATAGCAAATTATTTATTATTTTTAACAAAGTAATATTTTATAGGGATTTCCAAGAAATTGAGACGGTTTTGGGGGCTTTTAATTTTAGCTTTAGGGATAATATTTTTGAGAATCGGTAACACTGAATGTCAGTCGACTCCCTCAAGAGGCGAGGTTCTCAATTAGGCTGTTTTTTATGTTATTAATGTTTGTTACTTCATAACTCGGCCATTTTATTATCTGATTTGGAATATTCTCTTACTTTTGCTTGGCAGAAAATACTTTCTGTATAGTCTGGTCGCATATTGGTTTAGCATACATAAGTGAAGAGATGTCTGCCCAGAATTCCTGAAATGCCTAGTTTTGCAAAAAAAAAAAACCTGTTTTCATATTATTAGATAGCAAACAAGCAAATGGCTCTCCTGATGAAAAGAGAAACCATCGCATATAGACACCAAAGGTGTTAATGGTGTATTGTTATCTGTGTGGCAGGATTGCAACGCCGCATGCATAAATTTACCGGCTATCTTACCCTCTAAACCGGAACACGGCAGCAACAAGCACTGACCCTATTGCGGCAGGAATAGGTAAAGCGGTGGTACCAAACTTGGGCGAGACAATGCAGAACTCTACCACCTAGTAGCCACGATGATAGTGGCTCACATAGCCAATCTTTCGCCTTTTTCCAACTGCCGGGCAGAAGGGTGGATGGACTAACCTCAAAGGGATCCGGGATTAACACGGGGTGAAACAATCAAAATGTTGGAGCGTAGTAAAAAATAGGTACTTATGTTAAAAGGTTCAGTTTCAGAGTGGTTAAATTGATAGATTCAGAATAGATGAACGATCGTTTATTAAGTGAAATTCCAAAATGGCTAACAACAGTATTTATACCATCGGAATCAAGATAATTTAAATATCCTCACAATTTTAATAGTGATAACATTTAATATTTAGTGAAACCATTTCATAAATCACTAGCGACTTGCCCACGGTTTCTCCCGCGGTTAGCTTTTCTTCTCGTGGGAATATCGGAAAGGTTTATACACTAAAACCTTCCTCAATAATCAATCTATCTATTAAAAAACCCGCATCAAAATCCGTTGCGTATTTTTAAAGATTTAAGCATACATTGGGACATAGGGACAGACAGAGAAAGCGACTTTGTTTTATACCATGTAGTGATTTAATATAATGAGATTCGCAACTGAACATAATAAGTAACACTCAACTGAATAAAAGAAGTTATAGCTAGCGGGGCACAGAGAATTAGGGTTCTAACACTATATCTGTTGCTATTGCGGCTGGAATGGGTAAGGCGTCGAACTCTACCACCTATTTTTCACGTTGGTGGTGACACGTACAGCCCATCGTACCACCTAGTGATCACTATCTCAAGTGGTTCTTGCCGCTCATTCACTATTTACAAAGTGCCTGTCAGAATGCAGATGATTTATTCTTCAAAGGTGGTCCAGACCAAAATGGTGTAAAACATTTCCTGTAACCTGTTATGTCGAAATTGATAAACATCCGATCGTCTCAATAACAGTGTATGCTCATTTGTTTCAGATGTAGATTACGACTACATAGTCGATCAGCAGCCAATCGGGAAACTCCTTTTCAGACAGTTCTGCGAGAGGAATCGACCCCACTACCACAAGTACAACAGCTTCTTAGATGCGGTTAGTTTTTTTATATGTAACATCTTCTCTCTCGGTTATTGGATATTTTTTGTGGGAGTAAATTCGGAAAAGGGACGGAAATTTGTTATAGGAAATTGGGTTAGGGCGCGCTATTTGATCACGTTCGCTCATTGGCGCACTTTAATTATATAGAATTACGTATACTAGCCATCTCATGTGGCCGAAATTCGATCATCTATACATATAATAAAATCGTAGGAAAGTCAAAACTGTACATTGAATATTTTTTTAAAAGAATACTTGGGGCGTGATCTACAATCGATATCGAAGCTAAAAAATATAGTTTTTAGAATTTTTGTCTGTTTGTCTGTATGTATGTATAACATATCACATTGAAACGTGAACATATATAATAGGGTACTTTTAAATTTTTGTTTTTCGATATTAGTTCTTACTTCTTACACATATCTTCTGATATCATATTAATATTAGCACACTTTATATTTTTAAAGTTGTTATATCCTTGTTTACCTATTAAATGTTAGTTGTCACTTGTCAGTTGTCAGAAATCAATGTCATTTGTCAGAGTCAATATAAATGTCAAAGATAATTAAGCCAGCAGTATAACGGCACAGACTCTAGTGTTTTGGCCACATTTTTCTGCCTTGTATTTTTTGTGTCTTGTTCTTGTTATTAATTGATACTACATGTAAAGGATTTCACCAACCTTTAGTAGCAATGAATGTGTATGTTATTAGTGATAATTTATATTTCTTATCTCTGTGTGTTTTAAATTAGGTATAAATTGTATATTTAGATATTTTTACTACTTTTTACGGGCATAATAAGTTATATATTATAGACTATTTATTTATTATTTTATGTTTATATAATATTAATATTTTATACATTTTTACATCTTATACAAAAAATATGGATAGCTCGGATACAGATTCTTTTCATTCTTTATCTACATCATCGAGCTGTTCCTATATGTCTATTGATGAAAATTTGGGTGATAAACTTCGGAATATATTTAGTAACGTTAGTAAGAATCTAAACATTTGTCATATTAATGCACAAAGTGTCCCAGCACACTATACAGAACTTCTAGAAACTTTTCAGGATGCTCCTATACATGCGTGCTTAGTTTCTGAATCTTTTTTTAAACCTACTCTACCATCTACGTCGTATGCTTTGCCAGAGTACACCTTGATTCGAAATGACCGTACTGGTAAGGGAGGTGGAGGTGTTGCATTATATTTGAAAAGTAACTTACCATATAAAATTCTTTCGCAGTCTCCATCTCATTACTCTAATTCTATGGAATATATCCTCATAGAATTGACGTTGGGTACTGTACCATTTCTTCTCGGAGTCATATATGCACCACCTACGGTTAACTATTTTGACGCATTTGAGGAGTTGTTGGAGACTTTTTTTTTTATAGGGCAATGGGCCCACCTCTCGTTCCCACCACTGTAACTTCTGTAAACCAGAATCAACAGCGGCAACCTTCCTGATAACCTCTGAGTTGCGAGCTCAGGGTGCCCTGGGGGAAAAGCTAAGCTGTCTTGGAACCCGCATCGAATTTAATCAGAAGAGTATAGGAGGAGTAGGAAAATACATCCAGTTTTCCTCCCTTTACAGCAGGAGACAACGTAAGATAAAGCAAAAACTGCTAAGAAATGAGACGTTTACAATCAGGTTAAGCCTGATTGCTATTGCACCACGGTAGTTTAGGTATTTGAGGACCTACGAAAATGGCCTACTTAATTCTGCTTCCAGTAGTATGTATGACAAAATCGCTTGAAGGCACGGAAATTCCCACGTGTTGCTACAAGGTCGGAATAGTAGATTACCCCGGATATACATCGTATACTATCAAGCATTTGCCTACGTTCATTTTGCCAGAGATTACACTCCCAAAGAATATGATGTGCAGTTTGTTCATATTTACAGTTTATGGTGGAACATTCGCAAAATGGACAAGGAACTAATTTGAACGAGAATAATTTAGCTTTAAAATTACCATGACTAGTAAGGAACTGTGCAACACAATGATCTATTTCTCGCCGTGTTGGTCCCGGCCTCCTTTGTAGAATAGGCCAACTGCCGTTCTGCCAGGCAGGTCGTAAAAGGCGACCGATTGGCTATCGAGTCACTACCATCGTGGCTACTAGGTGGTAGAGTTCTGCATTGTCTCGCCCGGGTCTGGTACCACCGCCTTACCTATTCCTGCCGCAATAGCGTCAGTGCTTGTTGCTGTCGTGTTCCGGTTTGGAGAGTAAGGTAGCCGGTAAACTTATGCATGTGGCATTATACCTCGCCACAAGATAGCAACGCACCATTAACATCTTTGGTGTCTATAGGCGATGGTTGACTCTTTCCATCAGGAGACCCATCTGCTTGTTTGCTATCTTATGACATAAAAAAAAAAAGGAACTGTGCAACACAATGATCTATTTCTATCCACGTTTTACTTAATCGTTCCCGGACGCAGGGGAAAAAGTTATATAAATGCCGTCCTTTAGGTGAGCAGCACCAACGCAACTGCCATTCATTTATTAATTCATTAGTAACATCCATCACGGGATTAAAGAGGCGACGTATTTTTGTTTGAGCTTGCGGATTAATAAATTCTGGGCTAGTAAAGTTTTTAGAATTATAGTACATTGAGGACCGACGCTGAATTTCTAAATCTAATGGAAATACACCTGATAAAACGGGTAAAGCTTCAGAGCTTACAGTGCGATATGCTTTACACAGAAATATTAAAGCCAAACGCTGATTTTGAAGTAATTTACGCCGGGTCGCGCCGCTTGTAACTTTATCAGCCCATGCTGAACATGCATCAGTAATACAACCTAAATAAGTTGCGTTATAAATTATCTTTAAAGTGTTAAAGGTTAAACCCCACGTTGAGGTAGATATGCCGGCAAAGGACAAGTAATTCCGTTTAGCTTTTTCACTGATATAGTTAATATGATTTATAAAAGTATAATTTTTCTCTAAAACTAAACCTAAATATGTTACGGACTCCTTTCTCTTTACTGTGCTATTATTTAATTTTATGCTAGGAGACGATAGAAGCGAACCTTTTAGTATTAAGTAGAACGTTTTATGAGGCGCAAATTTTAAATGATTTCTGAATCCCCAGTTGGATATTAAATTAAGACTAGTATAAGCCAGTGACTCTATCTGTGCTCGTGTGTTTGCTTGTATTATTAAAGCAACGTCGTCCGCATAACCTATATGTGAGCATCCTTCAGGCAAGGCTAGTGAAAATAAATCATCAAATCCTAAGTTCCATAGATATGGCGAAAGTACTGATCCCTGTGGGCAGCCCAGAGTAAGGCGTTTAGATGCAGCGTAATGCCCTAGCTGTAATTTCAAGTGACCGTTTTCTAAATACGATTTAATTAGTTGATATATATTAGAATAGCATCCCCTTATTTTTAGTTTTAATAATAACATCGGCCACCACGCGTTATCAAAAGCACCTGAAATATCCAAAAAGATACCCACAACATAATTATTTCGTGATAGTTCTACCGTTTTTCTCATGGTTAGCACTGCATCTACAGTGGATTTTCCGGCGGTAAATCCAAATTGTTGTTTATTGAATGTGGGCTCTTGCGGTAAGAGTCGAGGAACTACTAATCTTTCTAGCAGTTTACCAAGAGAAGGTAGAAGTGTAATTGGGCGATATGATTTAGGGTCATCCGGAGGCTTGTCACCAGATTTTGGAATAATTTTGAGATATCCTTGGCGCCATATTTTAGGGAAAACACCTTCCGCAATGCAACGATTTATTACTTTTAGAATAGAGTCTGGGGCTGCTATACACGCTTGTTTTATCATATAATTTGAGATTTTATCCTCTCCGGGCGCTTTTTTCAATGGTAAATTGTTAACGGTATTAAACAATTCATCTAAGGATACCAGACTCGATATGGGGGACACAGGTGTCACGTCAACTTGTGATCTAATTTCACGATGATATTCGTTATCCCGCTCTAGATTATCGTCTGGAATTAGCGTCTCCAAAAGAGCGTTTGTTGTTTCTTCTAAACTAAGCGTATACGTATCGTTAAGTTTTATGTTATTATAAAAAGAAAAGTTATTTCTCGTACGATTTTTAATTTCATGATACAGAGAAGACCAAGGGCCTTCTTTCTCTAATCTATCCGTTATTTTTTGCAGAAATTTTCTCTTTGCTAACGTAGTAGCGGCTCGATAGTGTGACCGGATCCTTCTTAAATCAGCAAGAGCTTTAACGTATTCGTCACCTTCTGAACGACGGCGCTTAATTTTATTAAGATGGCGCCTAGCTTTCCTGAAGTCTCGTCGTTTTTTGACTAAACTATCATTCCACCACTCACATTTTTGAGATTTTATTTTTGAATGTCGACCTATAGCAATATCTGCGCAGTATGTAAAAGCATCAGACATCATTTCTGACTGTTCTGACACTGTTAAAGAATGGCGAGTGGAATTATTGGCATGTGCAGCAAATAAGTATCGGAAAAGATTCCAGTTAGCGAATTTAGCGTCATATATATAATCAGTAGTACTAGATTCCGATCTCCCAGGCAACAACGAGTCATACTCGAACACAATCAAACGATGGTCACTACAAGACGCATCTGGAATTACGCGCCAGTTATTCAAACGAACGTCCGCACTTGAAAGTGTGACGTCAATAGATGATTCACCCATTGGGCTACTTTATGTAGGTAGTGCGTCGGGGGTGTTATGGATGGTAAGATTTACTTCAGCAATGAACTCTTCTACCGCAGATCTACGCTCCCTGTCATTGGACCGTAGTTTACCGTACCAAAGGGGGGATGAGGCATTGGCGTCAACGCCAATAATAATCTTTTGTCCGGCAAGAGATCGTAGGACGTATCGGAGGTGATGCAAGTGAGTGGCAACAGGATCGGAGTACTGGAAATAGCAACTAATTAGGTAAATTCTAAATTTGGAACAGGACACCTCCGCTACGGCACAATGTTGAGAAGAAAGATTTGCAATAGCCGTTACTGTATAAAAAGAGCGCGTGACGTATATACCTGCGCGTGCTTTTGTGTTGTGTTGTAGTACGTTATTACGAAGTTGGGTGCTTTGGTATTGTTCTTGAATCAGTACTACATCAATTTTGTATTCAGTAACGAGTCTATTCAGCTCCGACGTAGCTGTCTTATCGTTGTGGAGATTTAATTGTCCTATTACCAACCTATCCATAATTAGTTGTTAAAATCAGCTGCTCCATCTTTGCCTTAAAAGTTGGGCAGTCAGGCGAGCCAGTCACGTGATCACTGGGTTTTTTATAGCGTTTGCAACTGCCGCAGGTCGGTGTAAAATCACTGCGGTCTTTGTTTTGACAGTCCCTAGTTTGATGTGTGCCGGCACAATGTGCGCAACAAGGAGTTTTCTCGCGACAGAACTTATAGACATGACCGTATTGTTGACACTGAGTGCACCGAACTAACTCCACGTCATCGACAAACCTACAGGTAGCCCAGTCGATAAATAATTTTTCTTTGGATTTAATTAAATGTTTGCGAATAGCAGGCTCTAATTCAATACCTATCCACTTACGGTTATTTTGATCAAAATTACGACGTCTAACTATTTTAATAGACTTGAGGAATTGATCTTCTGACATATTCATTTCTTCCTTAATATTTTGCCTATATAAACAGGTTAAAAACGCCTCGTCGGATAAGTTTTGGGGGACATCTTTGACCAAAATACGTGGACGACGACCGGTCGGAGTTTCTAGACGTAGCCCTGCCGTTTTTATTGCATTAACGGATTTTAATTTTTGAACCTGGCGTTCATTTGTTACCCTAAGTACAACACCAGACTTTGCAGTTTTCTTAACACCTACGATCTGAAAGCCGTCATCGGATGGTTTAATAATTTTCATTAACACCTCTTTGGTTTCATTTGAGGTTTTTATAACGTTTGAGTTTTCCTCCGACGGGTAAGCAATTACGCAAGGTAGTGGAACGCGCGTTTGAACCGGCGGGATAGTTTTTGACAGCTTTAAATGTACGGCATCAGAATATGAAGACGGGGCATTATTATTGTTTTTGTACGTAACAACGTCTTGTTCTGCTAAGGCCAGTTTGGTCTCAAGTGATGATGACCGCAAGGCTAACAACGAGACAATAGCGGTGACTCGTTGGGTCATGTCCATAACGCCGGATTTGTTAGCGACATTCATACGCGAGCCTTGTTCATTGACTAATTCGTTTATTTTCGCTAAATATGAAGACGCTTCGCGGACTAATTCATAGTAATTTGGCTCCTTTTACGAAGAAGAAATGTTGAAAATGGTGGTGTTATTATCCTCATTCGTGGCGACACAACTACGTTTGCCATCGGGTGTTAATTGAGATGGTGAAATATCACTAATGCACCGTTTGTTTGAGACATTAGTGGGGGATCGCGGAGTCATCTGACTTTTAGCGAAAGGATTTTTATTACATTTCGCCGGAATATTATCCCGATTTGACATTATGTCTAAGTAAAAAGCGAAACTATAACGAAAGAAACAATACAACCCGGCCGCAGGCCGCGGCGGCGGCCGGTAACGTGGGTACTTAAAAAATAAATAAAAGTTGTACTTACCGAACACGACGAAACAATCAATTTAATTATTTACTGCGTAATTTATGCGATAAAAACTTACGGTTTAGATGGCCTATACCTTTATTAAAACTTTTATACACACACAACACCAAAACTACGCACTTAAACAATTAAACTTAATTTATAACACAGAGCGCGCGGAAACAAGTGATGTACCGAGCGAAGGGAGGGAGGGGTTGTTGGAGACTTATACGCCTTTATACGATCATTGTATAATCATGGGGGATTTCAATACTTGTTTGCTTCGTGGTGATATCAGGGCTAGAAATCTCTCCCGAGTTACTTACTCTACAAATGTTAAGATATTAAATCTGGCTCCTACATACCATACGCCTAATTCTCAGTCATGGTTAGATATGATTTTGACATCGAAGCCTGAACGTATTTCTCTTCACGGGCAGCTGGCAGCCCCTGGTTTCTCTCACCACGATCTTATATATGCTTCTTATAAAATTAAAACCCCTAAATTTAGACCAAAAATAATCATACAGCGTAGCTTTGGCCGCATGGATAAACAAGCGCTTCTTGCAGACGCCTCAGCTAAGGACTGGTCTCGTATAGAAAGTGAGGAAACGGTTGACGAAAAGGTAGCTGTCTTCAATAAATATATTTTAGACCTGTATAATAAACATGCACCTTTACGATTTGTTCGCATGAAACGGCCTCCTGCGCCGTGGATCAATGACGAGATCCAGACTTTGATGAAAAGACGAGATCAGTTAAAGCGTAAGTTTATAAAATCACGATCGAATGACTACTGGGAAGCCTATAAATCCGCTAGAAACGGTTGCAATCAAGCAATAAGGAATGCTAAACGTAAATTTATTCATTCTTCAATTGAAAACTGCGCTCCCAATCATTTATGGAAGTTACTTCGTTCGCTTGGGTTTGGGAAATCAAAAAATAACATAAATGATACACCTGATTAAAATTCCCTTAACCTTAATTTTGCTTCTCCGAGCAACACGGTGATTCCCAATTTAAAGCACCAAACCATCCAAACTATATCTTCAGCCCAAGTCTGTCATAATTCTCCTTTCTCATTCGAAGCTGTATCTGACAGTGCTATTAAGCGAATTATTACGTCAATACCCACTAAGGCTGTTGGTCACGATGTTATCAGTCGAGATATGATTATGCCTATCCTTGATATAATTACACCTTACATTTCCCATATTCTTAACTTTTCTCTCTGTTCTGGCAGCTTTCCCTCGTTATGGTGTAAAGCATATATAATTCCTATTCCAAAAATTTCTAATCCCGTTAATTTCTCCCAGTTTAGACCAATCTCGATACTACCTTTCCTGTCAAAAATTTTAGAGAGAATCGTTTACCAACAGTTCTCAAGCTTCCTCTCAAAGAATAATCTTCTTTCTTCGTATCAGTCAGGCTTTCGTCCATCACATAGCACATGTTCTGCTCTCATCAAAATTACGGATGACATTCGTTTTGGTATCGACGAAAAAAAGATATCTTTACTCTCCCTACTAGATTTTAGTAACGCCTTTAATTGTGTCGATCACGATATCTTATTAGCTATACTTCGCTCTTTTAATCTTTCGCCGCCAGTGTTTGAATGGTTTGGCTCCTACTTGGGAGGACGTCAACAACGTGTCCGTTTCAATAACGATTATTCAGACTGGTGTGACATTCGTATGGGTGTTCCCCAAGGTGGAGTACTCTCTCCATTGCTTTTTTCTGTATACATAAATAAATTATCTTCTGTTATTAAGTATAGTTCTTTTCATTTGTATGCCGACGATGTCCAACTGTATTTGTCTTTCCACCCATCAGAACTTACAGCTAATATCGATAAAATGACCACAGATCTCAACTGTATTAGCAACTGGGCAAAAGCATTTGGTCTAGTTTTAAACCCAAATAAAACTCAGGTCATGATTGTCGGCCGTAAGATACATATTGCGCGTATTAATCTCAACGAAATTCCACCAGTATTATTAGATGGTCAACCACTTAAATATTACACCAAGGTTAAAAATCTCGGGCTCACTTTGTCAAACGATTTTTCGTGGTCTCCCCAAGTGAGCGAAGTCAGCCGTAAAGTGATGGCGCGCTTTCATCAATTGAAAAGAATGCAAAATTTCTTACCTCAATCAACTAAAGTAACCTTAATTAAATCTCTGTTGCTGCCTATAATTGATTATGCTGATGTTTCTTATACAGATATCACAGAAGAGTTACTCAATAAGCTTAATCGTCTGGTCAATTTATGTATACGCTATGTATATGGCCTGCGTAAATTTGACCACGTAAGTCAGTTTCGGTCGCAATTAAAATTGTTGGACATACGCAACCGTAGGAATGCTCATGTTCTTATTTTACTTTTTAATATACTTCATAATCCTTCTTCTCCATCATACCTACGTGAGCGTTTCCAATATCTGAATACCCAAGGTCGTTCTCAGCGTGCTTTACACACTCATACCCTTCTGGTTCCAGCCCATAATACAGCAAGTTGTTTAGATTCTTTTACACTTACAGCAATACGTCTCTGGAATTGTCTCCCAAATAACATTCAAGAAATTACTTCACTCAATATATTTAAATCTAGGATATATGATTATTTTTTAGACATTTACGCCGTGTTGGTCCCGGCCTCCATTGTAGAATAGGCCAACTGCCGTTCTGCCAGGCAGGTCGTAAAAGGCGACCGATTGGCTATCGAGTCACTACCATCGTGGCTACTAGGTGGTAGAGTTCTGCATTGTCTCGCCCGGGTCTGGTACCACCGCCTTACCTATTCCTGCCGCAATAGCGTCAGTGTTTGTCGCTGTCGTGTTCCGGTTTGGAGGGTAAGGTAGTCAGTAAACTTATGCATGTGGCATTAGACCTCGCCACAAGATAGCAACGCACCATTAACATCTTTGGTGTCTATAGGCGTGGTTGACTCTTTCCATCAGGAGACCCATCTGCTTGTTTGCTATCTTATGATATAAAAAAAAAAAAAAAAAATTCAAAATTGCTCTAAGTAACTCTGAATGATAATATGTGTATTTATTATCATTACTAATATTATTATTATTATTTTTATTTTAACATCGTATATTATTTCGGTTGTATGTATTTATTATTTATTATATTGACAGTGTATGTTCATGCATATTTTATATGTATTTATTTATATATGTATACGTATATATATGTATATATTAGAAAATAGATTAATCTGCCCGTATTAGCAGCTTAGAAAATAGTGTTCATTTTCTTTGTTTTAATGTAAAGTTATGTACCTATTTCCTTAGCACTTTTTCTATGCACTGCCCGTTATAAGTTTACTACAAATGAAAGTTAACTGGAAGAGAATGTCCATAGACGTTAAGTTCGCCGGTTGTATATTTTGTGCAATAAAGAGTTTTAATAAATAAATAAATAAATATGTCCGGGGTAAACTCAAAAAGTACTGCATGGATTTACTTCGAATTTTGTATGAATATTACTCATAGGCCGGGTCAACATATAGGCTACATATTATCATGCTATCACCTACGGGGGAGGAGCTGTGCGGAGTAAACGAAGTCCGCGCGGACGAAGTTGCTAGCAAACAGCTAGTTAATTAAACAATAAAATCACTTAAGTTTGACAATTGACTTTAGTAGAAAAGCACATATACTATAAAATGTAATAGAATGTATATGTATATGTATATTACCATGTATGTCACATGAATGTAGTGTGTGTAATGCTTATTTTATAAATTTATTGTATTTCTAGTGCATTTTGTTTAAAAATATTAGGTTTCTGCAATCCCCCGTAATGTAAACTTTAATTGTACCATATTTCACACTGCACCTTTCACGCAATTGTCTTAAAAAGGGGTACAAACTTTTCCCTTCACATAGTAATATATAGATTTTCATGCTCAGAATATATTTGACCAATAATATGACGAATGAATTGACTTCACATTTAACATTTCGCCTCATAGTAGGATAGATATGAACAAGTCATATGTTAGTGTTATGGCGTGGCTACTTTTTTATATCTTATGATATAAAAAAATGTATAACATTGTTTATCGTAATTATATTATTGTTACTTTGTCGGTAGCCGACAAATATCACCTGCGGACCGCAGTTTGACGCCCACTGCTGTGACGTATCAAGGCCCTTCGCGATGCAGTGCCGCGGTAGCCCGATACATCGTGCTCGCGCGATACTTCGCCGTAGCCCGATATACAATGTAGCCGCGTTATTACACAACATATGCAACAAATGTAAAACTCGCTCGTTTTTAAGAGTTCCGCTGTCCGTCCGTCTGTCTGTCACAAGGCTGTTTCTCATGAACCGTAATTGCTGGACAGTTGAAATTTTCAAAGATGATGTATTACTGTTGCCCCTATAACAAATACTAAAAACAATATACAATGTCCCCCGTATTGGTTCCGGGCTCCTTTGAAGAATAGGCCAACTGCCGTTCTGCCAGGCAGGTCGTAAAAGGCGACCGATTGGCTATGTGTGTCACTATCATCGTGACTACTAGGTGATAGAGTTCTGCATCGGCTCGCCCGGGTCTGGTACCACCGCCTTACCTATTCCTGCCGCAATAGCGTCAGTGCTAGTCACTGTCGTGTTCCGGATTGGAGGGTAAGGTAGCCGGTAAACTTATGCATGTGGCATTAGACCTCGCCATCAGATAGCAACGCACCATTAACATATTTGGTGTCTACAGGTGATGGTCGACTCTTTCCATCAGGAGACCCATCAGCTTGTTTGCTATCTTATGATATAAAAAAAAAAACAAAGTAAAGGCTCCCAGTCAACAAACGTGATTTTTTGCCGTTTTTTATAGACAACGATACGGCACCCTTCGTGCGCGAGTCCGACTCTCGTTTGGTCGGTTTTTGAATGTTACTACACTAATTTTGTTGAGATCTGAACTATATGTATAGTTTAGCAATATTCTGTTTGCATTATATTTTTATTGATTACCGTAAAACGAGGCTACTTTGCACACGTTTTGGCAATTTATTGGTTGTAACTTTTTTTTACCAACCAAAAATTATGGTTTTTTCGCTTCAACCGAACAATGTGTCCCTTGGCTATCAAACTCACACGAATATGAAGCCCCACAGGGTCCCCACAATTTTATATATTTTTTTCAAAAATGTGTCAAAGTTACTCAAAAATGGTATTTCTTTGACAAGGCGTTAAAATGCAACTTACATATGTCAAAGATTTAAAACGTAAGAGTTACTTTAACATAATTTTAATAAAAAAATATTTTTTTTTTATATCATAAGATGGGTCTCCTGATGGAGTCAACCATCGCCTATAGACACCAAAGATGTTAATGGTGCGTTGCTATCTTGTGGCGAGGTCTAATGCCACATGTATAAGTTTACCGGCTACCTTACCCTCCAAACCGGAACACGACAGTGACCAGCACGGACGCTATTGCGGCAGGAATAGGTAAGGCGGTGGTACCAAACCCGGTCGAGCCGATGCAGAACTCTACCACCTAGTAAATAATTTACGTGTTATACAGGAAAATTAATTAAATAAAATCATGTTTGTTGAGATCAATGTTCATTTTTATTATCACGTAATTAGTTTACAATTTATAGGCACTTAATGAGTCTTTTAATTATCTTTGGAATCACAGTTAACATTTGAATTATTTCAATCAACTTTCACAAAAACTTAATAGAAGAATAATAACAAAATTAATAAGTAAGTAAGTATCTTCACGCCCATATCCCCGAAGGGGTAGGCAGAGGTACAACAAGTGCACCCACGATTAGCCGAAGGTACTTGGTCCCACAAATGTGATAGGTGGCAAGCCTATCGCCAACCGGGCACTTCCCAATCCCGCAATCTGTATCCTCGCACATCATACTCTTAGGACGGATTGGTTGAGACTTTGTTACACATGCCACAAATCCAATTTTTACGCGTGATGCAGCAAATCTAGTCAGCATGATGGCGGTAGAACTTGAAGTCACATCTGCAAATGTAACAAATGTTGAGACCTAGTATTTTATATTGATCGCCCAGTACCGGACCGCGACTCGGCAATATGAAACGCTGCACTGGACTAACAAGGCAGTCTTGGTTGGTGGGTTGGGTCAAAAAAATTAGGAGGCCAAATTAAAAGTGCAACTCTCCCCGTGTTGTTCCCGGGTTCCCTTAAAGGATAGGCCAACTGCCGTTCTGTCAGGCAGGTCGTAAAAGGCGACCGATTGGATATGCGAGTCACTACCATCGTGGCTACTAGGTGGTAGAGTTCTGCATTGTCTCGCCCGGGTATGGTACCACCGCCTTACCTATTCCTGCCGCAATAGCGTCAGTGCTTGTCGCTGTCGTGTTCCGGTTTGGAGGGTAAGGTAGCCGCTAAACTTATGCACGTGGCATTAGACCTCGCCACAAGATAACAACGCACCATTAACATCTTTGGTGTCTATAGGCGATGGTTGACTCTTTCTATCAGGAGACCCATCTGCTTATTTGTTATCTTATGAGATAAAAAAAGGTTGTTGTTCTTCTTGGCGTTTTTATTGCTCTCCTTTTCGTTCTTCTGATTGTCCCTAAATCCTCTTGTGAGACAAATCACTCAAAGGAATATCGTCATCGGAAGAAGTCTGTCATAGGCGGCAAAGAAGTTGAGGGTTCGAAGGTAGAGTCATCCACGACAGCCGAGGCATTAACAAAAACTGTGTCATTATTTTCAATTTCTGGAAAATTATTGGTGATTGGAGGCTTGAGACGTCTTAACGTGTTATCTATACATATAATAAAATCGTAGGAAAGTCAAAATTGTACATTGAATATTTTTTTGAAAGAATACTTGGGGCGTGATCTACAATCGATGTCGAAGCCAAAAATATAGTTTTTAGAATTTTTGTCTGTTTGTCTGTTTGTATGTCCGGGGTAAACTCAAAAAGTACTACATGGATTTACTTGAAATTTTGCATGAATATTACGAACAGGTCGGGTCAACATATAGGCTACATATTATAACGCTATCACCTACGCTGGAGGAGCAGTGCGGAGTAAACGAAGTCCGCGCGGACGAAGTCGCTGGCAACAGGTAGTAGTCTATAGATATCTGTGTACCTGGTTTATGGATCAATTTTTGCTCTTCTGTGCCGAATTCTTTTAGAGTTGTAGCCTCTTGTTTCTTCTAAAAAATCCAGAATATTGCTATCGAGAATACGTCCAGTCTCTTCTGTGTGATCTGCTGGAAGCTTTTTGAGGACTGCTTCCGGATCAAAAAGACAAAGACCTGTGGCTCTGAATGAGCTCTGTAGATTTTTATTTATGTTAGGAGCCAATGAATCCATCAATCTCTTTAGCAGCATACGAAACTGTGGCTTTGGACACTCTACACTCCCCTGTTGCCATACAAGGTCATGAGCGCTCGTTATGTACACGTGTACACCGTATTTTACCGCGTAGTTAAAGAAGCCCCAAAAACTGTCAAAATTACCCTTACTGTTAAAGTATCCCCATTTTACGGTACATCGTTATGTGGTGTGGTGGTGTTACCACTAACTAGTCATATCCAATTAACAAATTACAGTTTACCAGTCAAGGTATATAATTTTATATCTCCAGGCTTGTTTCGAGACTGCATCCTTAAACACCTATTCGATCCTCCTGATCCAATCATAGGCAGTCTACAATTCGCAACTTAAGCCCCGTTTTCACTTGATTAGTGCTAGTGCGATTGTTTAATGCAGGTGCTTAGGATCAAACAAAGAATACGTGAAGACCGTCATTTATCAGTGCGAGTGATTAGTAATCAGCGACTATCCATTTTTACTACGCTGAAAACTGAATACTAAAAGAGCTGTCTTCATGTATTTTTTCTTAATACTAAGCACCTACATTAAACACTTGCACTCGAATTAATCAAAGTGAAAACGGGGCTTCACATGCACTCGCCAAATTCGTCGCTGGTAACGACTCGGCCAAGGACTTAAAACGTTATAATATCGATATGTTTGCGCGTTTCATGCTGTTTCGTGATTGGTTAATTCGTAGTGAATTAACGTTATGGTATATGATATTATGACGTGGTCAAGGAAGTTACATTCTACCCGGAATGTTCACAAGCGCTTCAAAATCGTTCTGAATAGTACCACGACATTGGTGGAGTGTGTTTCTTTCTACTAAATAAAGCGCCAATCGCCATATATAAGTGCGGCCACGCGTAGTTTGCAAATTACTACTAAGTAATTCTACTAATTTGAGAAACAGCTTTGCATTGCATAAGTAATTACGTAATAATTAAAATAAGCACATTTTAGAACTCACTATGTCAATTACCATACATTTTATGCTAATGTATTTATCGATGTGTATGTATAAAAGGGATTTAACGATTACCGAATATCATATTAATAATAGAATCAGATAGTTTTATTTACACTGACAATTGCAAGAAAGGGACAACATCCACTCATGTCGTTGTCTTGCTCAGAACGTATTTCCCCTGTTAAGTAAGAAACAAATGTCGATTTTATGGGTACCGAAATAAAGTACATTTTTACTTTTGAAATATTGTTTCGTAAAATTCCAGTTATCGTATATAATTTCCTTGCGTGGTCTTCTAGCGCTAGTTGGCGAACCAATCACGAAATAGCATGAAACGCGCAAACATATCGATATTATAACGTTTTAAATCCTTGGACTCGGCTCAATGTTTCGGTTTGCCTGCAATCGAGACGCCGCGGCGGTCAAGTCATTAATGAGTCATTAAAGAAATCCTAATGCCACTTACGCTCCCACTCATCGTCAAAATAAGGCGAGGGTAGGTCTCACAAGAGACACCCTTAGGGCCGGCTCTTAGCCCGTTTAATTTAAACTTGACTGAAAACACTGCTCGCCCGAAACATCCGGTTTCGCAGTAACGGTAATTTGAACCAAGTGCATTTAAGTTCATTTCGAAAAAAAGCATTCTTAAAGCCCTAGAGCGACATTGTTATTAAAAAATCTTTTGAGCTTTTGTCAGCAGTTAGCACCAAGGTACACCCGACACTGGGGCCATTAGCGGTTTATAAAGAAGCGTGAATAAAAATATCATTAATGTTTGAAAAGTATGATTATTACAAAGTTTAATGAAAAAAACCAATTAATAAGCGTAATTTAAGTAGTTTTTCTGCCATAAGTGCTCCCAGATGTGTATATTCATTGTAATTGCGAGTATAGCGAGTATAGCCGAATAAGAATAGAATATACATAGTTTTTTAAGCAATAAATACCAAAATGAAGATTCTCAATTTATAATCTGATAAGATTTTTTTGTAATTAAACTTCTTTTGGGACGATGTGAATTGGATTTTTTGAAACATTTTTGGATTTTTTCTCCCGTGTTGGTCCGGGCTCCTTTGAAGAATAGACTAACTACTGATCTGCCAGACAGGTAATAAAATGCGACCAATTGGCTGTACGTGTCACTACCACCATGACGTGGTAAGTTCCGCAATATCTCGCCCGTGTATTTGGTACCACTGCCTTACCTATTCCTGTCGTAATGGCGTCAATACTTGTCATTGTCGTGTTCCGGTTTGAAGGGTAAGGTAACCGGTAAACTTATACATGTGGTATTGCCAACCAGCTACATGGATAGCAATGCACCATTAACATCTTTGGTGTCTATAGGCGATGGTTTCTCTTCCATCAGTAGAGCCATCTGCTTGTTCGTTATCCTATGATATACATATAAAAATGTGCAATGAAAAAGAGACAACTATAAAATGTATTTTTAGGGCTTTTCTATCTTTACTAAATGTTACTTTAAGTACATACATACATATCTTCACGCCAGATCCCTTACGGGGTAGGTAGAGAGCCGAGTGCCATACATCACGATCCTTGCAGGCTTGTCTCGCTTCCTCCACATTCATCACTCTCTTCATACAGACACCTCATACCTTCGGACAGTACTCGATCAATCTGATCGTGGTATGTCATTCTTGGTCTTCCCCGGTACCTACATCCTTCCACATTCGCATTGTATATCTGTTTTGTTAACGTTTTATCTACCATTCTTTCTACATATCAGAACCAACGGAGCATGCCCTTTCTCATCTTTACACCGACACTTTCTTTCAAACGTAACCTCTCTCTCACTTCCACATTATGAACCCGGTCCGCGAGTGTCAAACCACATATTTTTCTTAGCGACCTCTAGCGATTTCGACCGCGTTGATTGTACTTTCATGCTCTTTCTGACATACCCACTCTGACTTCCATACAATAGCGTTGGGATAAGCACATGATTATGCAGGGCTAGACGGGCACCCTGACTTAAAATTGTTACTTTAAGTGCTTCAATTTATCTCTCATTGTCTCTGTTTTTCTCTCTCTTACACTCGTTTTTTCTTATTAGACTCGCCAATGAGGATATTAAATATTAAAACCTAAAAATAACTCCTGAAACGACCTTTTTAACTACCAAGAGGGGTAGCGTGTGGAAGTGGGCAACATTGATTGTAGGGCTTGCAGTATTTGTAGGGATTTTCTATTTTTACTAAATGTTACTTTAAGACCTCAAACTGAATATCGGCGATATGGGGCGCGGCGGCGAGAGCGATGCGATTTAGGCTGATTTTAGTGTCACGCTGACCGCAAGCTGACGATCGGCACTGATTGGTCAATATGTATGTATTCATAGGTAGCGTTTTTGAGTTGCGCTGAACGCTCAGCGCTGACAGCCGTAAGCTACCTACAATAGCGCGCGGTCAGCGTGACACTAAAATCAGCCTTAGCGCTCGGAGTTTGGACACAGCTGCCCTCGCCACCGTCGCGCCGCTATCATCTAAATCACTTCCATAACAATCTTTGTGTTAGATCGCGCTGCTATCGCTGCCGCGGTGCAAATCGCCGAGATCCAGTTTGAGCCCTAAGTGCTTCAATTTAACTTTATCCCTCTTGCTGTTTCTTTCCTATTAATCTCGCCAATTAGGCAATTACATATTTATAATAGCCTGCCTGAAACGACCTTTTTAATTACCAAAAGGGGTAGCGTTTGAAATTGGGCAACACTGCTTGCAGTCAACGGGCTGGGCTATGCTTGTTTGCCATGATAATATTATTACGTGTATCCGGGTTCGTAATTGTGCAAGAAAACACCATTTATGTCAAAACCATGTATTTACTACACAAATATATAAAATACCACAATGCAACACGAAAATACAATATGCACACTAGTCACACTCACTGTACTAACACTAAACTTAACCGACTACGCTGAACGAAAACACTTCTCTTATTCACTCACACTGGTCGCCCGTACTGTTGCTTCCGATCGCTGTATAAAATCTGCACCCTATTTGTCAACACATCTCTATTTATACCCAGGATAAAGTTCCACATTATTCCTGACTCATCTACACATAAATGAGCCTAGTAATTATTCGTGAACAAGTTAATTTAATGTAACCAAGTCCTAGTACACGCTATTTTCATGCTATATGATAGAAGACCCATTATGGCATAGCTGTTTGGGTATCGGCGCGGCGGTTGTTGTTTTTCAATAGAAGCAGTCTATCTCTTTCTTTTATTCCTAGATCTCTCCATTGCTCCAACTCTTCACATCTCTAGATTATTCGCAACAATATTTTAATGTTTGATTTAGACACATAATATTAGCCTTCTCTCGCCTTTTGACGGAAGTCTAGAAGAGGAGTAGGTGGTCTATTCTGCAAAAGTTCTGGATCAACACATGCATAATGTCTTCATGTGACAGGTGGTTAAATCTACCTACAAGACAGGCGCGACTCCTAAGCTTTTTCCAATCCAGTAGCCAATGAGCCAATTAAATATTAAATTTACCATAAAATAGCCATTGAAACGGCCCTTTCAACTTCCAATAGTAGGGGTAGCGGGTGGAAGTGGGCAACACTGATTGCAGCTAATGAGCCGCGCTGTGCTCGTTCGTCATGATAGTATTTTAATGTTTGATTTATCTTCCGCCCCAGTTTCTGGTTATTAATGATGCAATGCGGTTTTTACATTGTGTTATTTCCTTGATGTGACTTAAGTATGAAGGAAGGAACTTTTTTTCTACTGAATAAATTCAAATAAACCTTTTTTGACGAGTCGACATTTTAAAAGCTGCTACCGGATATATTTGTAGCGGTTAAAGCAA
This sequence comes from Apodemia mormo, assembly GCA_036924255.1. Taxonomy (NCBI): domain Eukaryota; kingdom Metazoa; phylum Arthropoda; class Insecta; order Lepidoptera; family Riodinidae; genus Apodemia; species Apodemia mormo. Next base: position 4,538,766 of record JAUPFN010000023.1, read on the forward strand.
TCTACAAACGCTACCAGAAAAAATAATAAAAAAATGGAAAAAATGAAATTCAAAATAAAATCCTGAATCGCCATATCACAATTATTTATCTTGTACACACTATATACAAATTTCAATGCTTCTCAAATGGACTTTGGTCCCCAGACAGTACACCTTGCCTGGCTGGGAAGATCTTTCTTTTCCCCTTCCTTGTCACCTGACAAGAAGCTGGCCCGCTGGTTCCATCACTATGACCCTTCAGCGGTACGAACCAGCGGCGCCACATATTATTTTGCGAAAGTTTAAACAAGGGATAAGGAACATTAACAAGCAATGCTTATGCTGGGACCGCACTTGCGCATATCGTCACAAAGCTTCGCGCATTGACACGACACATGCAGAAGTGACCGTCTATTATCAGCTATCGTCGCAAATATTCGGACTGCGTGTGCCTTATAACGCGGTTGGCGTTACATCAAAGGGTTTTAGCGCGCTAACATATCGCGCTGCGTGGTCCGACTAGCGTTGTTCATTTCAGCCGTTGTTTTCGATCAGTTCAGACGTATACGGGTTGTTGTGTAAAATGGAGCGGAACGATGAAATGGTTCTGGAATTCCTTCACGCTTATGAAGCTAAGCCCATTTTAGATCAAAAAAATGTGAATCACAAAAAGCATTAGTAATTAATTGTTGGCACAGATGTATAAGTAAAGAAAATAGTCATTCATTGTTAAGCTTCGGCGCATATTACCTCGGAACGATACAAAAAAAAATTTAGTAATTAGTTGTTGGCATACATGTAGAAGTAAAGAAAGTCGTTTCGTCGTTCATTGTTACACGTTTGAAATTGATTTCTGCCATCTTGGATTATTGCACCATAATTCCTGCAAAATATCGTTACCGCTAATATGACCACAGCTTTTATCACGATAGTTTTTAGTGTCAAATCGTACATCGCTGCGGCGCATATTACTTCGAAACGATAGACGCAAGTGCGGCCCCAGCATTATAATAATAATGTAATAGCAAATTAAAAGGGAATGTCCATTCTCTTAGGACCTTTATTAGATCTAAAAATATTAGTTACGACGTTTTTAACCGTTATGGGAGCGTGTTTGCTTATGAGCTTAATCCCACTAAATATATTAAGGTAATAATAAATAAAAAGGGAACGGATCGCCTGTGTGGTCTAGTGGTCCATCGTTGGCGTTGACTTCATGAGGTCCCGGGTTTTCGATTCCCGGGTCGGGCACTTAGTGTCCAGTGAGCACAAAAAGTGTTTTTTCAGTTTTCTGATAAACACAAAGTTGCTCGGGATTGAAAAATGCCCGGTTAGCGATAGGCTTGCCACCTATCACATTTGTGGGACCAAGCTTCGGCTAATCGTGGGTGCAATAGTTGTACTTCTGCCTACCACTTCGGGGATACGGGCGTGAAGATACTTTAAAAGGGAACGGCCATTTTCTTTCAACCTTTCCCAGGGGCCCAAACGCCTAAAAATACTGGTGTCGTGATCGTTTGTATACCTATTATAACCCCGGTTGGTCGCCCGGGTGGTCCGGGCTCCTTTGAAGAATATACCGTTTTACCAGGCAGGTCATAAAAGGCGACTGATTGATAATACGTGTCAGTATCATCACGGCTACTAGATGGTAAAGTTCCGCAACGTATCATTCGGGTATTTGGTGCCTATTCCTGTCGAAATAGCGTCAGTGCTTGTCACTGTCGTGTTTCGATTTGAAGGGTAAAGTAGCCGGTAGACTTATGCAATCTGGCATTGTCATGCCGCTACACGGGTAGCAACGCACCGTAAACGTCTTTGATGACAATAGGCGATGGTTTCTCTTTCCATCACGAAAGACATCTGACTATTTGCTATATTATGATATAAAAATATATTTGAAAGACAAGAGTTTTTATCCATACTATCCATACTAATATTATAAATGCGAAAGTAACTCTGTCTGTCTGTCTGTTACGCTTTCACGGCCAAACCACTGAACCGATTTGGATAAAATTTGGTACAAATATAGTTTGAGACCCAAGAAAGGACATAGGATAGTTCTTATCCCGGAAATCCCACGGGAACGGGAAATATGCGGGTTTTTATTTTAGAATTTTTTCCACGCGAACGAAGTCGCGGGCACAGCTAGTATGTGTATATTTTACAAACATTTATATTTTTTTACAATGCTCACTACATTTTATTTCACAATTGCAGTCGCTTTCATTTTTATGTCGATTTTCTTGATAATATGTCATATTCTTTAAGGGATAGTGCTCATGGAGAAAGAAGCAGCGAAGCTACTTATTTGATAACAAATCTCTTTGAAGCTTTGATAAAACACAGATACTTAAATATTTTTCACCACGGCGTAAGAGAAGTCGTATTTTTATTCGGTCACTGGAATTATTACTATTAAATGCTTTAGACTAGAGTAAAATAAAAAAAGTAATACGATTTCCAATTCTATTCATTTAAAAAAATGATTTTCACTTTAAAAAATCTGAAAGCCAGACGTTATTTAAAAAAAAAAAACCAAGTGCGAGGCGGGCTCGCGCACGAAGGATTCCGTACCATAATAGCAAAAAACAATACGAAGAAAACACGTTTATTGTATGGGAACCTCCTTAATATGGTCATTTTTTATTTTTAGTATTTGTTGTTATAGCGGCAATGGAAATACATAATTTGTGAAAATTTCAGTTTTATAGCTATCACGGTTTATGAGATACAGCTTGGTGACAGACAGACAGACGGACAGACAGACAGCGGAGGCTTAGTAATAGGGTACCGTTTTACCTTTTAGATACGAAACCCTAAAAATTAAGTCGGTTGACCCTGCAAGCCATCCCTGAAACTTCCCGCTAAATAGATACATTTTACCTTTTAAGTACGGAACCCTAAAAACATCGATTTTACACTCTATGGACCTATTTGTGGGCAATTTCCATTAACCTAATTTGTTTCTGTATATGATTTTATTTATCAGATTTGAGTAGTGCCATTATAATACCATGAGCCTAAGTGTTTATTGAAATTTATGTCGGGCCAAACCGGCGCGAACTAGATGCGTAACATGTCGCGAATATGTAGTTATACAAGATGCGCCCCGCAGCCCACTGCATTACAAAAATTTTTGGTGAATCCCACGGGAACAACTTATTTTTCCGGGATAAAAAGTATCCTATGTGCATGTGTATTATATTCCCCATGGTGGTTCCGGGCTCCTTTAAAGAATAGGCGAACTGCCGTTCTGCCAGGCAAGTCGTAAAAGGCGACCGATCCATTCTACGAGTCATTACCATCGTGACTACTAAGTGGTGGCTACCACCGCCTTACCTATTCCTGCCGCAATAGCGTCAGTGCTTGTCACTGTCGTGTTCCGGTTTGGAGGGTAAGTTAGCAGGTAAACTTATGCATGTGGCATAAGGCCTCGCCACAAGATAGTAACGCTCCATTAATAACTTTGATGTCTAGAGGCGATGGTTGACTCTTTCCATCAGAAGACCCATCTACTTGTTTGCTATCTTATGATATAAAAAAAAATCCAGGTCGTCTTCTCTATATGTGTGCCAAATTTCATACAAATCAGTTTGGCCGTTTTTGCGTAGAAGAGTAACAAACATCTGTGTACATACAACCTCCATACTTTCATCATCCATACTTTTGCATTTAATATATTAGCTGCACCGTGCAGCCCGCTGCATTAGAGCAGCTTTTGGTGAATCCCGCGGGAACAACTAATTTTTCCGGGATAAAAAATAGCTTCTCATATATCCTATTCCAGGTCATTATCTACCTGTATGAAAAAAATTAACAAGTAGTTTTTTTGTGACTGAGTAAGAAACATTCATACATCCAAACATCCATTCAAACATTCGAACCGCAAGGGACTGGAACATGCTTCCTGAGTCCTATGTTCCTCGACGAATACAATCTGAGGATCTTCAAGAGCAGAGTGAATAGGTACCTATTAAGGAATGTTATCTTAGGCATCTTAGCTTACCATCAGGTGAGAACGTGGTCAAGCGCTTCTCTGCCGACACAAAAAAAACATTCAAACTTTCAGATTTATAATAATAATGTGGATTTATGGGATTTGTAGGATTCGCATCGCACACCCAAGTTCGAACCACAGGAGTGTCTGACATTTTTGTTCGTATTGACTAAATTTTGCATGTTGCATGACATTCCTGTTATAAGGATGATAACGCGGCATTTTTTATATATTTTTTATTTTATAAGATAGCAAACAAGCAGATGGATCTCCTGATGGAAAGAGTCAACCATCGATACCAAAGATGTTAATGGTGCGTTGCTATCTTATGGCAAGGTCTAATAATGTCACATGCATAAGTTTACCGGCTACCTTATACCCAAAACCGGAACACGACAGCGACAAGCACTGACGCTATTGCGGCAGGAATAGGTAAGGCGGTGGTACCAGACCCGGGCGAGACAATGCAGAACTCTACCACTTGGTAGCCACGATGTTAGTGACTCGTGTAGCCAATCGGTCGCTTTTACGACCTGCTTGGCAGAACGGCAGTTAGCCTATTTTCAAAGGAGCCCGGAAGCAACACGGGGGGAAAAAACATTTTCGATCTATAGATGTAGTTATATTTTTCAATCAGGAGAGGCATATGACTCGTTATTCTAAGATATAACAAATACAAATTACATATTATATGGAATGATTTATTTGTGTTTCCAGGCGGACAGATACGAAGTGGAAGTGGACGAGGCTCGGGGGAAGATGGCGGCGGAGGTTTTCGGCAAATACCTCAAGATGGACGACGGTGAAGCGGTTACCGACGTGGTTCCAAATGACATCATAGAAACCACAAGCACGTTGCTTGAAAGTAAATCCTACGCTATTGATTATAGATGTTAGTTTAGATTAAGTGGTAATATCATGTTGCTTTAACAGACATAGATCCGGACCATGAAGCTGTATTATATCTGGAGGCAGCACTTCTAATACTTACTTGAAACACAATTTGAAATACTGATGTCACCTTCTGAGCTCTCACCCTCTCTTTATAACACACCTGTATAAAAACAGATGGCGAGAACTCATAGAATGAGATAGATATGTGTTTCAAGTGATTAATACGAGAGCTAGTTCCACCTATACATAATACTTCGCGATCCGGACCACAGAACACACAAATACTAATAGATACGGTGTTGGGCGCAAATGTGTAGCGGCTCATATGAGCAAATGTATGTAAATGTCAAACGCTTTTAGATACATCGTAAAAAAATAGAGATGTGCCATATTGTGCTATTTTATCATGTTGAATAAAAAGCTAAGATTTAAGGAATACCTCCGGAGTGATTTTATTTCATCGGTAAGTATCATAATTCTGTTTTTTTTTGGGTGTAAATGCAATTGACGCTGACAGCCTAAGAAATTGCTTTGAAAGGCGTCTCCAGTTTAATCCGTGATCCGGACTATGTCATACGTAGTGTGAGTACGATTCCCGAAAGTATTAGTTTAGATTGAAATATACCGTCGCTGTCAAATGAATATCTCTTATGTGCACTTTTTCATATCATAAGATAGCAAACAAGCAGATGGGGCTCCTGATGGAAAGAGTCAACCATCGCCTATATATATCAAAGATGTTAATGGAGCGTTGCTATCTTGTGACGAGGTCTAATTCCACATGCATTAGTTTACCTTCCTTACCTTGTAAATAGAAACTTGATGGTGACAAGCACTGACGCTATTGCGGCAGGAATAAGTAAGGTAGTGGTACCAGACCCGGGTGAGACTTTGCAGAACTCTACCACCTAATAGCCACGATAGTAGTGACTTGTATAGCCAATCAGTTGCCTTTTACGATTTGCCTGACAGAACGGTAATTGGCCTATTCTTCAAAGGAGCCCGGGACCAACACTTTTTGGAGATTTCTACATTTTTACTATTATGACTAGCTTTTCATATAAAAAGACTGCTTTTTTATAGTATAAGATAGCAAACAAGCAGATGGATCTTGTAATGGAAAGAGTTAACCATCGCCTATAGACAACAAAGGTGTTAATGGTGCGTTGTTTTCTTGTGGCGAGTTTTAATGCCACATGCATAAGTTTACCGGCTACCTTACCCTCCAAACCGGATCACGACAGTGGCAAGCACTGATGCTATTGGGGCAGGGATATGTAAGGCGGTGGTACCAGACCCGGGCGAGACAATGCAGAACTCTACCACTTAATAGTCGCGATAGTAGTGACTTGTATAGCCAGTCAGTTGCCTTTTACGACCTGCTTGGCAGAATGGCGGTTGAAGCTTTGCGACGATAAACGTAAGTGCGTCTAAAGCATAAGTTTATCGTTTCTAAAGGAGCATACTTTGAAGACGATACAATTTTGGATGAATAAATAACATTTTGTATATTATTGATACCGGTACTTTCTTAATAGCGTCTACTACGCTATTAAGAAAGTACCGGAAGTAATATCTAAACTGTATGTTCGTTAACAGGTGGTACGAAAGACATATTCGGTGAATGCGTGCGATGCGTGAAGAATTTCCTGGCGGGCACGCCGTTCTCGGAGTTCGAGCGGTCCATGTACTTCCACCGGTACCTGCAGTGGAAGTGGCTGGAGGCGCAGCCGGTCACGCAGAACACCTTCCGCATGTACCGCGTGCTGGGCAAGGGCGGCTTCGGCGAAGTTTGTGCTTGTCAAGTGAGCTAACATATATTTATTTCTCACTCATCTCATTTTTATTATTCAAAGTGTCACAGAAAGAGCGCACACTATGAAACACGTCAACTAGTATTTTTAAAAAAAAAATAAAACCATAAATTCGGCACTCAACATCTTATTTATGTATTTAACACTTTATTGTACACAACAAAAAAATATATACATAACAGAGAATAACAAACGAAAACAGTACAAAAACAAGCTTATCCCTAATAAGAGATCTTTTTTCATGATTTTAAAATATTTTGTTATAAATTCCGTCTTTGCCGAATTTTTCCCCGTGTTGTTTCCGGGCTCCTTTGAAAAATAGATCAATTGCTGTTCAGCCAGGCATGTCGTAAAAGGCGACGATTGGCTATGCGAGTTACTATCATTGTGGTTACTAGGTGGCTAACTAGTGGTACTACCACCGCCTTATCGATACCTGTAGCAATAGCGTCAGTACTTGTCGCTGTCATGTTTTGGAGGGTAAGTTTACCGGATGGTAAACTTATTCATATGAAATTAGACATCGCCACAAGATAGCAACGTACCATTAACATCTTTGGTGTCTATAGGCGATAGTTGACTCTTTCCATTAGGAGACCCATCTGTTTGTTTGCTATCTTATGATATAAAATAAAAAAAATACACTATGAAACACGTCAATATCAATTATATTGTATTTTTAAATAAAACCATAAATTCGACACTGAAAATTTTAAGAGCTCAAAAAAATTTGTTTAAAGAAGATTATGTCAGGTGATTTCTGCTAAATCCCCAAGTCACCCCTTCCTAAACAAATTCCTGGATTCATGCCTACACGAAGGTTAAAAAACTATTTGTTATTAGGAAGTTTTGAGAAGAAATAGATAACTTAGTTTTTAAGGGACACTTAGAATAAATTATATTAAATAGTTTTTAGGCCTTAAAAATATTCGTTTAAAGAAGATTATGCCAACTGTGTGTTATGCCAAATTTTCAGAGCATCAACATTCAGCCAGATATAGGGAAACCGCCTTAGAATACCTTTGGAATGTATGTGTTATGAATGTTTCCAAAAATTTTATGTTCGTCCGAAGAACCATTCCGTTTTTTTTCACGTTTTTAATTTAATAGTAATTAAAAGTCTCGAGCTTCGTCTATTAAGCTCAGATTGATAGATTCCGGATTTGATCCTTGAGTCAGGCGTAAATGTTATTGGGACTTATTTAAGATTTTTCTTAACAATTCATAATCTCAGTAGTAGTGCTGTTCAGTTCTTTTATATATTTTTCCATTATCAGTTTCTATTAGCTTTTATTCAGTTTCTATATTTCTTATTATTATTGGTAATTTTTTCAGGTTCGGGCAACGGGTAAAATGTACGCTTGTAAAAAGTTAGAAAAGAAACGCATCAAGAAGAGAAAGGGAGAAACAATGGTATTAATCGAGAAGCAGATTCTGCAGAGGATCAACTCGCGTTTCGTCGTCAACTTGGCGTACGCTTATGAAACCAAAGATGCACTCTGTCTCGTCCTCACTATCATGAACGGTAAGAATTTAACCTAGTGTATTTTTAATGTGATAACACTTTATAAATTAGTAAATAATAAAATTAAAAAAAAAAATATTCCCTGGAAAAATTACACTTACTGATCTAACCCCAAAGTAAGTAAATTATTTGCTTGTGTTTTGGGTGTTAGTCAACGATACTAATACATAGAAATACATATATAAATACTGGGATATATTTGATAAACACCCAAACTCGGAAATACAAACATTTATGCTCATCAAACAAATGCTTGTCCCCGTCGGGGATCGAACTCGAGCCTCCTAGTTTGCGTAGTCATGGTTGCTAACCACTCGAACAACGGAACGGTCAAATTAATGAACGCCGGCTGCACGCATGAAAAAGCTTAACTCATTGTCAGGTTCCGCCTGAGCCGAGCGTGCAAGTGAGAGCGCGGAACAAGGGATAGAGAGACATGATCTTGTTTTAATCGTATTTTATCGTCCGTAAACCAACTTTACAGACAACCTATTTTTGGTCATGGGGTAACAAAGATGCTGATGTCTCTTTATGATAAGAGTCTGTACAGTCCAAAATGTTAATATTAAAGGATGAAAGCTATAGATAGAAAAACAGGAATCTTTAGTTATATACCCGGGCCTATCTTCTTTAGTTACTACTTAGTTACGAGTCGGCCAGTATGTCATAGAAGCCGTTAATTGAAATCAGAAATCAGAAGACCTTTATTCAATAAAACTTTTTACAAGTTATTTTGACACGTCAACACTTACCACCGGATCGGAACGAGGCCACACACTGAGAAGATCCGGCGGAAGAAACTCAGCGGGCTTGTCTTTTTTCATATAATTTTTATACATACACAATATCACAATATTACATAATTATAAAACATATATGAGATTGATATGAGGAGCAATTAATCCCATGTTTGTTTGTCTTCCAAATAATCTGAGATTTTATAATACCCTTTTTTACACAGTTTTGTTTTAACACACTTTTTAAATTTATTGACTGGTAGATCTCTTATAGTTTCGGGAAGTTTATTGTAAAAGCGTATACATTGCCCCATAAAAGAGTTACTTGTTCTGGTGGAGACGAGATGCATGCACAACAAGATTGTTTTTGTTCCTTGTGTTTAGTCAGTGTACGTCACAATTTTTTTTAAACAAGCAAATATTTTTACGAACGTACATCAAGTTCTGAAATATATTATAGAAAAGAATTATAGAAAAATGAGTACATCTGTTGTAAATAATTTTTATGGAATAAAATTAAAGGAAAATTAAGTTAAATTAAACAAGTAAGTAAGTGTTAGTAGTTCCTTTTCAAATTTTTGCATATAATTACGTAATAAAAAACGTTTTTTTTTAAATTACATTTGAGATTAGGGGATTATATAGATGTAAAATTTATAATACTAGTGAATTATCATTTAACTGTGTGTTTGAAACTCATAAAGTATGTTTTGAGGAGATTAAAAATAGTAGGTTCAGTCTAAACATAAACCACGTATTAGTAAATCAACACCAAAACCGGACCACTACCATTTCGTGTGATCAACACCAAAACCGGACCACTACCATTTCGTGTGATCAACACCAAAACCGGACCACTACCATTTCGTGCGATCAACACCAACACCCGACCACTACCATTTCGTGCAATCAACACCAAAACCGGACCACTACCATTTCGTGCGATCAACACCAACACCCGAACAATACAATTTCGTGTGATCAACACCAACACCGGACCACTACCATTTCGTGTGATCAACACCAACACCGAACCACTACCATTTCGTACGATCAACACCCACACCGGAGCACTACCCTTTCGTACGATCAACACCAACACCGGACCACTACCATTTCGTGTGATCAACACCAACACCGGACCACTACCATTTCGTACGATCAACACCAACACCGGACCACTACCATTTCGTGTGATCAAAACCAACACCGGAGCACTACCATTTCGTGTGATCAACACCAACACCGGACCACTACCATTTCGTGCAATCAACACCAACATCGGACTACTACCATTTCGTGTGATCAACACCAACACCGGACCACTATCATTTCGTACGATCAACACCAACACCGGACCACTACCATTTCGTGTGATCAACACCAACACCGGACCACTACCATTTCGTGCGATCAACACCAACACCGGACCACTACACCACAGGCAGAGGTGATTATATTAATAAAGTAGTGTTACCAAACCTTCAAGATGTTGAAGTGTCACGACGTTAGTGAAATGTATTAGCCTCATCTCGTCCTTTGCGAGGTACCTGCCTTGTTAGGCATCTCGTAAACAAATAAAACAAAGAATAGAGCAACTGTTTGTCTGCTGTGAAGCAGTTGATCAGTTCTTTTAAGAGGAGTCGGGTCAATATTGGAGAGAAAATGATGTATACATTGCAGGAGGAGACCTAAAGTTCCACATCTACAACATGGGCGGCTCGGAGACGGGGCTTGGACTGGAGCGCGCGCGATTCTACGGGGCGCAGGTGGCGTGCGGGCTCGAGCACCTGCACCGCATGGGCATTGTCTACAGGTGAGACCGCTCACAGCTCAGCCCAACATACCACCGGCTCAGTCCAACACATACTACTGCCTCGTCAACTAGTAATAAAACTATTTGTTCTTGTGTTTTAACTTCGGTTCTGACACAATTTAGGGATTAATCTTGTTTTCGAAATTCAATGTAGCATTTTTTTATTTTCTGAAATAGCAAATAAGCAGACGAAGGCTAAGCTGCGCTGGTTTTTACATTAGTACATAGTGGTCGTTGGTTTTGTGCACATATACATGTAAAACGCTCAGACTAGTAAAAAATATTAATATAGATTAGGTATGGAAATTATTGTAAAATAGATTAACTATTATGTTGTTAAAGTTAATTAATATTTAACAGTTATTTATTTATGTTATATTATATCAGTAGCCTATATATAATAAGTATTAGAAGCAGTTAAACACGAAGCTACCCAAAAAAAGGTCCTCTAGAATAGTTTTGATAACTTTTAACAGTTATTATTATCACGGTCTCTCGAAATATTTTTAATAACAGTATTATCATAAATCAAGTTAGCGAGTAAAAAAACGCTCTTTCAAATATTTTTAATAACATTATTATCATATATCAAGTTATTGGTAATTATAGTGATGCATAAAAGTTACTTTTAACAGTATTTTCTAATATAAATAACAGTTGTTAATTGTTAAAAAAATTTAGTACGAAAATTAATATGTTAACTGTTAAATGATTCATGCCTAATATAGATACTATACTTAGTATTTGACGTCTTCTCTCTGGGTTCGTCTCAGCTTATACAGGTGCAAACAAACACGTACGTACCGTGAAACCGTAACACCACTCAACTGATTGAGATGAAATTTGTTTAGTTTCAATTGGTACCGTTCGTGAGTTGCTCACAATTCTTTCTTTTGTATGATTTAGAACATGGTATATGCTAAAGTGTGTGTATGTTTCAGAGACTGCAAGCCCGAGAACATCCTGCTGGACGACGCGGGGCACGTGCGCATCTCCGACCTGGGGCTGGCCGTGGACGTGCCCGAGGGCGGCTCCGTGCGGGGCCGAGTGGGCACCGTGGGGTACATGGCGCCGGAGGTGGGTCACACACACTAGCTATACCGTGCGGGGCCGAGTGGGCACCGTGGGGTACATGGCGCCGGAGGTGGGTCACACACACTAGCTATACCGTGCGGGGCCGAGTGGGCACCGTGGGGTACATGGCGCCGGAGGTGGGTCACACACACTAGCTATACCGTGCGGGGCCGAGTGGGCACCGTGGGGTACATGGCGCCGGAGGTGGGTCACACACACTAGCTATACCGTGCGGGGCCGAGTGGGCACCGTGGGGTACATGGCGCCGGAGGTGGGTCACACACACTAGCTATACCGTGCGGGGCCGAGTGGGCACCGTGGGGTACATGGCGCCGGAGGTGGGTCACACACACTAGCTATACCGTGCGGGGCCGAGTGGGCACCGTGGGGTACATGGCGCCGGAGGTGGGTCACACACACTAGCTATACCGTGCGGGGCCGAGTGGGCACCGTGGGGTACATGGCGCCGGAGGTGGGTCACACACACTAGCTATACCGTGCGGGGCCGAGTGGGCACCGTGGGGTACATGGCGCCGGAGGTGGGTCACACACACTAGCTATACCGTGCGGGGCCGAGTGGGCACCGTGGGGTACATGGCGCCGGAGGTGGGTCACACACACTAGCTATACCGTGCGGGGCCGAGTGGGCACCGTGGGGTACATGGCGCCGGAGGTGGGTCACACACACTAGCTATACCGTGCGGGGCCGAGTGGGCACCGTGGGGTACATGGCGCCGGAGGTGGGTCACACACACTAGCTATACCGTGCGGGGCCGAGTGGGCACCGTGGGGTACATGGCGCCGGAGGTGGGTCACACACACTAGCTATACCGTGCGGGGCCGAGTGGGCACCGTGGGGTACATGGCGCCGGAGGTGGGTCACACACACTAGCTATACCGTGCGGGGCCGAGTGGGCACCGTGGGGTACATGGCGCCGGAGGTGGGTCACACACACTAGCTATACCGTGCGGGGCCGAGTGGGCACCGTGGGGTACATGGCGCCGGAGGTGGGTCACACACACTAGCTATACCGTGCGGGGCCGAGTGGGCACCGTGGGGTACATGGCGCCGGAGGTGGGTCACACACACTAGCTATACCGTGCGGGGCCGAGTGGGCACCGTGGGGTACATGGCGCCGGAGGTGGGTCACACACACTAGCTATACCGTGCGGGGCCGAGTGGGCACCGTGGGGTACATGGCGCCGGAGGTGGGTCACACACACTAGCTATACCGTGCGGGGCCGAGTGGGCACCGTGGGGTACATGGCGCCGGAGGTGGGTCACACACACTAGCTATACCGTGCGGGGCCGAGTGGGCACCGTGGGGTACATGGCGCCGGAGGTGGGTCACACACACTAGCTATACCGTGCGGGGCCGAGTGGGCACCGTGGGGTACATGGCGCCGGAGGTGGGTCACACACACTAGCTATACCGTGCGGGGCCGAGTGGGCACCGTGGGGTACATGGCGCCGGAGGTGGGTCACACACACTAGCTATACCGTGCGGGGCCGAGTGGGCACCGTGGGGTACATGGCGCCGGAGGTGGGTCACACACACTAGCTATACCGTGCGGGGCCGAGTGGGCACCGTGGGGTACATGGCGCCGGAGGTGGGTCACACACACTAGCTATACCGTGCGGGGCCGAGTGGGCACCGTGGGGTACATGGCGCCGGAGGTGGGTCACACACACTAGCTATACCGTGCGGGGCCGAGTGGGCACCGTGGGGTACATGGCGCCGGAGGTGGGTCACACACACTAGCTATACCGTGCGGGGCCGAGTGGGCACCGTGGGGTACATGGCGCTGGAGGTGGGTCACACACACTAGCTATACCGTGCGGGGCCGAGTGGGCACCGTGGGGTACATGGCGCCGGAGGTGGGTCACACACACTAGCTATACCGTGCGGGGCCGAGTGGGCACCGTGGGGTACATGGCGCCGGAGGTGGGTCACACACACTAGCTATACCGTGCGGGGCCGAGTGGGCACCGTGGGGTACATGGCGCCGGAGGTGGGTCACACACACTAGCTATACCGTGCGGGGCCGAGTGGGCACCGTGGGGTACATGGCGCCGGAGGTGGGTCACACACACTAGCTATACCGTGCGGGGCCGAGTGGGCACCGTGGGGTACATGGCGCCGGAGGTGGGTCACACACACTAGCTATACCGTGCGGGGCCGAGTGGGCACCGTGGGGTACATGGCGCCGGAGGTGGGTCACACACACTAGCTATACCGTGCGGGGCCGAGTGGGCACCGTGGGGTACATGGCGCCGGAGGTGGGTCACACACACTAGCTATACCGTGCGGGGCCGAGTGGGCACCGTGGGGTACATGGCGCCGGAGGTGGGTCACACACACTAGCTATACCGTGCGGGGCCGAGTGGGCACCGTGGGGTACATGGCGCCGGAGGTGGGTCACACACACTAGCTATACCGTGCGGGGCCGAGTGGGCACCGTGGGGTACATGGCGCCGGAGGTGGGTCACACACACTAGCTATACCGTGCGGGGCCGAGTGGGCACCGTGGGGTACATGGCGCCGGAGGTGGGTCACACACACTAGCTATACCGTGCGGGGCCGAGTGGGCACCGTGGGGTACATGGCGCCGGAGGTGGGTCACACACACTAGCTATACCGTGCGGGGCCGCGTGGGCACCGTGGGGTACATGGCGCCGGAGGTGGGTCACACACACTAGCTATACCGTGCGGGGCCGCGTGGGCACCGTGGGGTACATGGCGCCGGAGGTGGGTCACACACACTAGCTATACCGTGCGGGGCCGCGTGGGCACCGTGGGGTACATGGCGCCGGAGGTGGGTCACACACACTAGCTATACCGTGCGGGGCCGCGTGGGCACCGTGGGGTACATGGCGCCGGAGGTGGGTCACACACACTAGCTATACCGTGCGGGGCCGAGTGGGCACCGTGGGGTACATGGCGCCGGAGGTGGGTCACACACACTAGCTATACCGTGCGGGGCCGAGTGGGCACCGTGGGGTACATGGCGCCGGAGGTGGGTCACACACACTAGCTATACCGTGCGGGGCCGAGTGGGCACCGTGGGGTACATGGCGCCGGAGGTGGGTCACACACACTAGCTATACCGTGCGGGGCCGCGTGGGCACCGTGGGGTACATGGCGCCGGAGGTGGGTCACACACACTAGCTATACCGTGCGGGGCCGCGTGGGCACCGTGGGGTACATGGCGCCGGAGGTGGGTCACACACACTAGCTATACCGTGCGGGGCCGAGTGGGCACCGTGGGGTACATGGCGCCGGAGGTGGGTCACACACACTAGCTATACCGTGCGGGGCCGAGTGGGCACCGTGGGGTACATGGCGCCGGAGGTGGGTCACACACACTAGCTATACCGTGCGGGGCCGAGTGGGCACCGTGGGGTACATGGCGCCGGAGGTGGGTCACACACACTAGCTATACCGTGCGGGGCCGAGTGGGCACCGTGGGGTACATGGCGCCGGAGGTGGGTCACACACACTAGCTATACCGTGCGGGGCCGAGTGGGCACCGTGGGGTACATGGCGCCGGAGGTGGGTCACACACACTAGCTATACCGTGCGGGGCCGAGTGGGCACCGTGGGGTACATGGCGCCGGAGGTGGGTCACACACACTAGCTATACCGTGCGGGGCCGAGTGGGCACCGTGGGGTACATGGCGCCGGAGGTGGGTCACACACACTAGCTATACCGTGCGGGGCCGAGTGGGCACCGTGGGGTACATGGCGCCGGAGGTGGGTCACACACACTAGCTATACCGTGCGGGGCCGAGTGGGCACCGTGGGGTACATGGCGCCGGAGGTGGGTCACACACACTAGCTATACCGTGCGGGGCCGAGTGGGCACCGTGGGGTACATGGCGCCGGAGGTGGGTCACACACACTAGCTATACCGTGCGGGGCCGAGTGGGCACCGTGGGGTACATGGCGCCGGAGGTGGGTCACACACACTAGCTATACCGTGCGGGGCCGAGTGGGCACCGTGGGGTACATGGCGCCGGAGGTGGGTCACACACACTAGCTATACCGTGCGGGGCCGAGTGGGCACCGTGGGGTACATGGCGCCGGAGGTGGGTCACACACACTAGCTATACCGTGCGGGGCCGCGTGGGCACCGTGGGGTACATGGCGCCGGAGGTGGGTCACACACACTAGCTATACCGTGCGGGGCCGAGTGGGCACCGTGGGGTACATGGCGCCGGAGGTGGGTCACACACACTAGCTATACCGTGCGGGGCCGAGTGGGCACCGTGGGGTACATGGCGCCGGAGGTGGGTCACACACACTAGCTATACCGTGCGGGGCCGAGTGGGCACCGTGGGGTACATGGCGCCGGAGGTGGGTCACACACACTAGCTATACCGTGCGGGGCCGAGTGGGCACCGTGGGGTACATGGCGCCGGAGGTGGGTCACACACACTAGCTATACCGTGCGGGGCCGAGTGGGCACCGTGGGGTACATGGCGCCGGAGGTGGGTCACACACACTAGCTATACCGTGCGGGGCCGAGTGGGCACCGTGGGGTACATGGCGCCGGAGGTGGGTCACACACACTAGCTATACCGTGCGGGGCCGAGTGGGCACCGTGGGGTACATGGCGCCGGAGGTGGGTCACACACACTAGCTATACCGTGCGGGGCCGAGTGGGCACCGTGGGGTACATGGCGCCGGAGGTGGGTCACACACACTAGCTATACCGTGCGGGGCCGCGTGGGCACCGTGGGGTACATGGCGCCGGAGGTGGGTCACACACACTAGCTATAACGTACCGAGGCGGTTCAGTGGGGTACAGGTTGAACAATGGATACCACAGATTAATTGTACGATGTCGGTACTTAAGATGAAAGTCACCGTTCCAAGTCCAGCTAGGATCGAAATTTTACTTTATTTAACTAGCTGTTGCCAGCGAATTCGTCCGCGCGGACTTCGTTTACTCCGCACAGCACCTGGCCGCTAGGTGATAGCGTGATAATATGTAGCCTATATGTTGACCCGACCTGTTAGTAATATTCATGCAAAATTTGAAGTATATCCATGCAGTATTTTTTGAGTTTACCCCGGACATACACACAGATAAACAGACAAACACATAAACAGACAAACAGACAAAAATTCTAAAAACTATATTTTTGGCTTCGATATCGATTGTAGATCACACCCCAAGTATTCTTTTAAAAAAATATTCAATGTACAGTTTTGACTTTCCTACGATTTTATTATATGTATAGATATATTATTTTACGTCATTTGTCAAGCCATTAAAAAATTGTTCAAAGGAATTAAGGATAGAGTCACAGTGGAGAAAAATTAATATCTTTGGTGTCTATAGGCGATGGTTGACTATTTCCATTAGAAGATCCATCTGCTTGTTTGCTATTTTATGATATGCTTAGAAAAAAAAATTGCCAACCTGCCTCCTTTGTAGAATAGGCCAACTGCCGTTCTGCCAGGCAGGTCGTAAAAGGCGACCGATTGGCTATCGAGTCACTACCATCGTGGCTACTAGGTGGTAGAGTTCTGCATTGTCTCGCCCGGATCTGGTACCACCGCCTTACCTATTCCTGCCGCAATAGCGTCAGTGCTTGTCACTATCGTGTTCCGGTTTGGAGGGTAAGGTAGCCGGTAAACTTATGCATGTGGCATTAGACCTCGCCACAAGATAGCAACGCACCTTTAACATCTTTGGTGTCTATAGGCGATGATTGACTCTTTCCATCAGGAGACCCATCTGCTTGTTTGCTATCTTATGATATATAAAAAAAAAAAAAACTTTAGCATACAAAAAAGAATAGCTAAAATTTAGATAATTCTAATACTAGGTAGTAGAGCCACATACTACACCTAGTACTCGTATAACCATAATTGTTCGCCTTTTACGAACTGCCTGGCAGAATAGCGGATGGTTTTTTCTGGATGGATTCTTCAATGTGAGGTCGGATCTATGATATAAAGAATTCTTCATTTAAACACGCCGATTCGATAATTTTAAGAAAGCTATAAAGGTCTGTTATACTTATTAAACTATCTTCCTCTATTTCAGGTGATAGACAATGAAAGATATACATTTAGCCCGGACTGGTTTTCGTTCGGGTGCCTAGTGTACGAAATGATCGAGGGTAGAGCCCCCTTCAGGGCGAGGAAGGAAAAGGTCAAGCGGGAAGAAGTGGACCGGAGGGTTAAGGTAAGTGGCCGATACTAATAATGAGCATTTTTGATCAGTCCTCAGTAAATTTAGACTATATCAAATTATGTTCTGTGTGTGCAGCCGCTTTGGGCCTCGACAACTACCTTTTACTACATAATACTGTCAAAACTTATAGAAGTTTCAGAACTATACACTGGCGCCATGAAACATTAGTTTTAGTAAAATTGGTTGAAACTAATTTATACCACACTTGTACTTAAAAGCATCTCCAGAAAGTAATATTCTTTACCGACTTCACTGTATTAAGAAAAATGATAGTATAGAAAAAGTTTTTTAAATGCTCTAAAAACTTTGATCAGTCTGTGTAATTTACTTATTTATTAAAAGTTTAGCTGAATATGTCCTTTATATGGTAACAGATGACGTCTGTGGTATTTTGAGTAACTTGCTGTGTAAACTCCTAAATATTTCTATTCAATATCTCCCAAACAATGATCCTAAATTATTGTTTCGAAATTTTTATTTTTATTTTTGAAGTGAAACTTCTTTAGAATCGTTGTGATTTCAAACCTGATGCAACGGAAAAAACGACAGGTAAGAGACACAAATACAAAAATGTGTAGAATGAAGCCGGTAAAGAATGAGACAGAAATATACATACTATTTTATATTATCGGTCTCTTCTCTTTGTTCCATACTTCGTAGCGTCCCCACTCCCGTCTTCTAAGCACAGTCTCCTGTAATTAGTGAGCCAAAGCGAGAGAGCAAATGTCGGTGTGTATGTATATTGCACACTGTTTAATACTTGCTTGTATTTGAGCATTTAACGTGTGTTAGTATATGTGAAAAGTACGTGAGCTGATACTACTTTACACTGTATGCGGCTGCGGATTACAGCTTTTTAGTAAGATGTCATCTCATGCTTTTCTCGCTTTACTGAAGTTTCACTTCTATCGTGTGTGAATCGCACACACACCTTTTTTATTTTATAAGATAGCAAACAAGCAGATGGGTCTCCTGATGGAAAGAGTCAACCATCGCCTATAGACACCAAAGATGTTAATGGTGCGTTGCTATCTTGTGGCGAGGTCTAATACCACATGCATAAGTTTACCGGCTACCTTACTCTCCAAACCGGAACACGACAGCGACAAACACTGACGCTATTGCGGCAGGAATAGGAATATTTTTTCTGACCCAATTCTTTTTTACTATTTTATAAAAACACATTCGGCGGAAGAAACTCAGCGGGCTTGTCTTTTTTTCATATCATCTCTTTATTTACAATATCCGAATACAACAAAAAACATATATGAGATTGGTATGAGGAGCCGTTTGCCGTGTTCGTCCCGGCCTCCTTTGTAGAATAGGCCAACTGCCGTTCTGCCTGGCAGGTCGTAAAAGGCGACCGATTGGCTATCGAGTCACTGCCATCGTGGCTACTAGGTGGTAGAGTTCTGCATTGTCTCGCCCGGGTCTGGTACCACCGCCTTAACTATTCCTGCCGCAATAGCGTCAGTGCTTGTCGCTGTCGTGTTCCGGTTTGGAGGGTAAGGTAGCCGGTAAACTTATGCAAGTGGCATTAGACCTCGCCACAAGATAGCAACGCACCATTAACATCTTTGGTGTCTATAGGCGATGGTTGACTCTTTCCATCAGGAGACCCATCTGCTTGTTTGCTATCTTATTACATAAAAAAAAGAGCAATTAATCCCAGGCTTTTTTGTCTTCTAAATAATCTGAGATTATTATCCTTTCTTACACAGTTTTGTTTTTAAATTAATTGATTGGTAGATCTCTTATGGTTTCGGGAAGTTTATTGTAAAAGCGTACACATTGCCCCCATAAAAGAGTTATTTATTCTGTGGAGACGAGATGCATGCACAACAAGATTGTTCTTGTTCCTTGTATTTAATGAGTGTACGTCACCATTATTTTTAAACAAGCAAATATTTTTACAAACGTACATTAAGTTCTCAAATATATATTTGGATATAACAGAATATCAATTTATTTGATTTTTTTCTCTCAGGGAATCCCTCGGGCTAAGATTGTAAATTGCCCTAATGCTCTTTTCTGCAATACAAATATAATATTTATTTCAGCAGAATTCGTGAATTGGATGCACCGAGTTTTGTGAATAAACTATCTGTGTGTCATTTTACATTTACCTATAATAACGATAGAAACTATTACGTAATTTTCCTATCTAAGTACATTTTTCCCAATCATTTTTAATTTGGTTGAAGGCAATAAAATATTTTAGTTTAAATACTGTGTGATTAATATCCATGAGTTGTCTTTTTCGTGTCGGATAAAAATGAAATTTTGAATTTTGAATTTTTTTTATTGCATAAATCGAACATATTATCGATTCTGGACAGCCTCTGAAAATTTGGCGGGTCTTTAAAAGTAACTTTGTATACGAGAGTGGGGTGTTATCGCCGTCGCTTGGGTGCGTGGTCTGGATGTAATGGTATTGTGTCGATGCCATGAAGTATTAGGTATAGGTGGAGCACCGACCACACAGCCCATAGACACCTAATAATAGGCGATTGACTTGTGTCAACACATCTGACTTATAGTTCCGATGTAAATGTCCATGCGCCAATGAGTAGTGATTGGGTAATCAGTGTCGACCAATCAGATGTTCTGTACATTACTATCTTTCACTGTGGCCTTGAGTTAGCCAATTACAGCGTTGCAACCCCACTTCGTCTTACCTCAGTTAGTTGCCAGAATGCATTCAATACGGAAAATCAAACATTAGCCGTCTATAGGCTGTGCGGTCGGTGAGGTGGAGCTAGCACTCATATTAATTAATTCAAACAAATACCTCATTTTATGAGGTCTCGCTATCTGTTTTTATACAGGTGTGTTATAAAGATAGGGTGAGAGATCAGAAGGTGACAGCAGTATTTAGAGTTGTGTTTCGAGTAGGTATTAGAAGTGTTGGGTCCAGATGTAACAGAGGTTGGTTGTGTGTGCGGCGTGCAGCACGAGCAGGAGAAGTACTCGTCGAAGTTCAGCGAGTGCGCGCGCGCGCTGTGCTCGGCGCTGCTGGCCAAGCGGGTGGCGGCGCGGCTGGGCGGGGCGGGGCGGCGCGGGGCGCAGGACGTCAAGGCGCACCGCTTCTTCACGCGGCTCAACTGGGCCAGGCTCGAGGCCGGCATGGTGGACGCGCCCTTTGTGCCCGACGTGAGTCACACCACACCCCAGCACACACCACATCACTCCACACACCACACCACTCCACACATCACAAGCCCTATCAGGCTAGCATGGTGAAATCAGCAAAATTGCAAAAAAAAATACATCAATTTGTAGCTAAATAGTTGCTAATTAGTTGCCAAAACGACGATTTTGTTGCTCGTGCCAATCCCTAGAAATCGCGAATTATGCTATCGTGATATCAAGGTAGCAAGGTAACTTAATGAATTATATTCTTTTCCGTTCATCTTTATAGAAGATTTAGTTACTATTTTGTTGCTATATCTTAGATATCGCAAAAAAAATTTTAATAATTGTTTTTTTTAATTTTTCTGTTCTTGCTATCTTGAAACTGGTTTTTCCTGGCATTAAAGAGTCTTTGAATTTTGTTGCTCATCAGGAGGCTACTCAAATACACTCAAACAACTAGCAACAAAATAGTTGAAACCGGTCAGCCGATTTTTGAATTTTTTTTTCATCTTCCTCATTCTTGCTATCTTGAAAGTGGGTTTTCCTGGTAATAAAGAGTCTTTGAAATTTGTTGCTCATCAGGAGGCTACTCAAATACACTCTAAGAACCAGCAACAAAATAGTTAAAACCGGTTGGGTGATTTTTGAATTTTTTTTTCATCTTCCTCATTCTTGCTATCTTGAAAGTGGGTTTTCCTGGTAATAAAGAGTCTTTGAAATTTGTTGCTCATCAGGAGGCTACTCAAATACACTCAAACAACTAGCAACAAAATAGTTGAAACCGGTCAGCCGATTTTTGAATTATTTTTTTCATCTTCCTCATCTTGAAACTTGAAACTTCCTCTTGAAACTTCCTCCTTATCTTGAAACTTGTTTTCCCTGATAATGAAGAGTCTTTGAAATTTGTTGCTCATCAGGAGGCTACTCAAATACACTCTAAGAACAAGCAACAAAATAGTTGGAACCGGTCGGCCGATTTTTGAATTTTTTTTTCATCTTCCTCATTCTTGCTATCTTGAAACTGATTTTTGTCGGTATAGAAAGTGTATTAAATTAGTTGCTCATCAGAAAAATACTCAAATACACTCCAAGTATCAGCAACAAAATAGTTGAAACCGGTCGGCTGATTTTTGAATTTTTTTTCCATCCTCCTCATTCTTGCTATCTTGAAACTGATTTCTTTCGGCATAGAAAGTGTATTAAATTTGTTGCTCATCAGGAGACTACTTAAATACACTCTAAGAACCAGCAACAAAATAGTTGAAACCGGTCCGCCGATTTTTGAATTTTTTTTTCATCTTCCTCATTCTTGCTATCTTGAAACTGGTTTTTCCTGGTAAAAAAGAGTCTTTGAAATTTGTTGCTCATCAGGAAGCTACTTAAATACACTCAAACAACTAGCAACAAAATAGTTGAAACCGGTCAGCCGATTTTTGAATTTTTTTTCTATCTTCCTCATTCTTGCTATCTTGAAACTTGTTTTTCCTGGTAATAAAGAGTCTTCGAAATTTGTTGCTCATCAGGAGGCTACTCAAATACACTCTAAGAACCAGCAACAAAATAGTTAAAACCGGTTGGGTGATTTTTATAACATGATCGTTTATAACCCGGCATACCTATCAAAAAATTTAGAGCTTCAAGCTTTAGTTTGATGATTGGCAGACCAAAATAGAAGGTAGATAACATAACTGATTATCTTAATGGAATCAAAAAGTTCATGTGTTAGAGATCTAATTAAAGGCTGTTAAACCAACTTTATAATGACATTTAGCCCTAACGGATCGCTATATTCTGAGTATACACCAAGTATACACGGTGTATACTCTGCGCATATACACCGAGTATACACCAAATTTTTTTTTTTTTTGAGATCAACCCACCAAAAAATTTCAAAGTGTCACTTTTTTTTATCTCTTGCTGAGTTCCTAACTGGTTACTTAATGTAAATGTACAATCATTATTCGTTCAGTAATTGAACGAGTATTCTACGGGTCGAAGACAATCTCATGTCTTACCTGGCGCAAATAAAACGAAAATATTTGACCACGGTGGGGCTCGAACCCATGCCTGGCCAACACTCTACTCCGAAGTCTAGCACGTTACCGGCTCGGCTACATCACTGGTTCAAAATGTCACTGAGAAAAACATTTTAAAGTGTCGCATCGAAACTTGCAAAAAATCTCTAAGTGTTGTCGTCGAAAATTTTTTAAGTGTCACTTAAAAGGATTTTTTTTTTGTAAAAAGAAGTTTGTCTATAAGTAACATGACTCTGGGAGAAATTTTCCGACGGTGTATACATGGAGACAGTGCTACACCAAAAAAATTCTCCCAGATTCATGTTATTTATACGTTTCAGACGATTTGAAGTCGACTGAGATGAACTTTTTTTTACAAAAAAAAAAAATTCCTCTGACACTTTGGAATATTTAATAATTTCTGTTACATCGAACTTTTATGAGGCTTTTGAGGTCGAAGAGCTCAAAATAACACAAAAATTAATTTTTTGAGTTATATTAATTTTTTGAATAATAATAATACCTTAATTGATGATCTTTGCGAAGTTCTTTGAGAATTTGAAAAAACAATAAAAATCGGCCGATGAAGGTGAACTATTTTGTTGCTGGTTCTTAGAGTGTTTTCGAGTAGCCTCCTGATAAGCAGCAAATTTCAAAGATTCATTATCACCAGAAAAACCTATCTCAAGATAGCGAGAATAAGGAAGATGAAAAAAAAAATTCAAAAATCAGCCTACCGGTTTCAACTATTTTGTTGCTGATACTTGAAGTGTATTTGAGTATTCTCCTGATGAGCAACTAATTTAATACACTTTCTATGCCGACAAAAATCAGTTTCAAGATAGCAAGAATGAGGAAGATGAAAAAAAAATTCAAAAATCACCCAACCGGTTTTAACTATTTTGTTGCTGGTTCTTAGAGTGTATTTGAGTAGCCTCCTGATGAGCAACAAATTTAATACACTTTCTATGCCGACAAAAATCAGTTTCAAGATAGCAAGAGTGAGGAAAATGGAAAAAAAATTCAAAAATCGGCTGACCGGTTTCAACTATTTTGTTGTTAGTTGTTTGAGTGTATTTGAGTAGCCTCCTGATGAGCAACAAATTTCAAAGACTCTTTATTACCAGGAAAACCCACTTTCAAGATAGCAAGAATGAGGAAGATGAAAAAAAAATTTAAAAATCACCCAACCGGTTTTAACTATTTTGTTGCTGGTTCTTAGAGTGTATTTGAGTAGCCTCCTGATGAGCAACAAATTTCAAAGACTCTTTATTACCAGGAAAACCCACTTTCAAGATAGCAAGAATGAGGAAGATGAAAAAAAAAATCAAAAATCACCCAACCGGTTTTAACTATTTTGTTGCTGGTTCTTAGAGTGTATTTGAGTAGCCTCCTGATGAGCAACAAATTTCAAAGACTCTTTATTACCAGGAAAACCCACTTTCAAGATAGCAAGAATGAGGAAGATGAAAAAAAATTCAAAAATCACCCAACCGGTTTTAACTATTTTGTTGCTGGTTCTTAGAGTGTATTTGAGTAGCCTCCTGATGAGCAACAAATTTCAAAGACTCTTTATTACCAGGAAAACCCACTTTCAAGATAGCAAGAATGAGGAAGATGAAAAAAAAAATCAAAAATCACCCAACCGGTTTTAACTATTTTGTTGCTGGTTCTTAGAGTGTATTTGAGTAGCCTCCTGATGAGCAACAAATTTCAAAGACTCTTTATTACCAGGAAAACCCACTTTCAAGATAGCAAGAATGAGGAAGATGAAAAAAAAATTCAAAAATCGGCTGACCGGTTTCAACTATTTTGTTGCTAGTTGTTTGAGTGTATTTGAGTAGCCTCCTGATGAGCAACAAAATTCAAAGACTCTTTAATGCCAGGAAAAACCAGTTTCAAGATAGCAAGAACAGAAAAATTAAAAAAAACAATTATTAAAAATTTTTTTGCGATATCTAAGATATAGCAACAAAATAGTAACTGAATCTTCTATAAAGATGAACGGAAAAGAATATAATTTATTAAGTTACCTTGCTACCTTGATATCACGATAGCATAATTCGTGATTTCTAGGGATTGGCACGAGCAACAAAATCGTCGTTTTGGCAACTAATTAGCAACTATTTAGCTACAAATTGATGTATTTTTTTTTGCAATTTTGCTGATTTCACCATGCTAGCCTGATAGGGCTCACATCACACATCACCTCACCACAAGATAGCAACGCGCCATTTATATGTTTAATGTCTATAGATGATGGTTGACTATTTCCATCAAGAGACCCATCTGCTTGTTTGCTATCTTATGATAAATACAAATAAAATAAAATACTGTCATCCAGCTTATGGTATAAAATAAACCCCTAATATATTAGGATTTAAGAACCAATATCACATTACAATTTACAAATTCCAAAGTACTTAAAGATACTATCTTAAGTCAATAAACACCAATTACGGAATCTATGCCCCTCCCCCCCCCCCAAATTTAACTCTGGCTGACCATTCTGCTCTCCCAAAAACGCCCAGTTTCGCTATAACAGTCCTACAGACCAACTGTCTTAATTCATTACGAAAAAACATATGTATATGTCGTGGCCAGATTGCAGAATTGTCATATCCATGAAATGCTCGAGAATTTCCCGAAATGGTGGAATTTCATGAACCACATCATGATATTCCTTCTTCCTTCCTTCCTTCTGCTTCATAAAATCGTCAAACTTAATTGATAATATCGTAAATTAGTTACATTATCTACCGATAGAGGTGCTGGAAGCGCTTTCTTTATGTGTCAACAAGGACGCTCCCCTTACTTTTTGTTATTTAGTAATGACATGAAAACTATGTTGAAAGGACATTTAATATTTCCTAGTGTTTCTAGTTTTTATAAATGTCTGTTGTACTCATCGATATAAAAAACCCAAGATGCACAGTCCCAAACAAAACTGACACCCAAAAGTGTCCCTAATTTCATTTAAATAGTTATAGATATGTCAAAAACATGTCTTTGCATACCTTAAGCGCAAGATTTATAGTATCTTTTATAAAGCAATGTACAAAAAGAAATAAAACTGACAGTGTCGCGACCGACGCGATTCTATTTGAAATGAGCGCACAATTTAAAATTGTGCGCTCATTTTTTGAGGACGTTTTTGACACACTGATTGTGTGTATCTTGGGTTTTTTATATCAATGGTTGTACTCAAAAACAATAAACAAGTTTTTAATATATTTTGGACTTGTACAAAGTATCTAATGGACATCCAATTTTCACAATATGGCCAATCGTGGACGATAAGATCGTGAAACGTTATCGATTGAACAATCTAGTTAATTTTAGTTGCCCACATCATGAAAAGGTGAGAATTCTCGACCATTTCATGACACGGGCAATTGTGCGATATGCCGATAATGGTGCGATGGCAATGCCATCTGTTATCCTATGATATAAAAAAGTATACAAGTTATAAGTTGTGTTCCATTGCGTTTATATTGATTTCTTCTAGTAGTCAAACATGACCACTGAGAAAATGGTATCTATCTGGTTCTTGTCTTTTATTTAATGTTAACTACATCTGTACGTAGCTTTAATTTCCACAGCCTCACGCTGTATACGCGAAGGACGTTCTGGATATTGAGCAGTTCTCGACAGTGAAGGGCGTGAACCTGGACGCAACTGACGACACATTCTACGGCAAATTCAACACAGGCTCCGTGAGCATCCCCTGGCAGACTGAAATGATTGAGACGGGCTGCTACTTAGAACTTAATGTCTTTGGCAAAGGTAAACTTTGTTACATTATTTTTTTCGTTTAAATCACTGATTCCCAAAGTGGTCCAAGTGGTCCCCAGTGGTCCACGGGAGACTCGGCGGGGGTCTACGTTAGCTTCATATTTTTTCTTAAGTTTTGGGAGTATGGTAGAAATTTATTGTTGGGTCCACCGGAGCCAGCAAAATTTAGAAAGGTCTATGAGAAAAAGAGTTTGAGAACCTTTTGTTTAAACTAACGCGTTCCACTATCATTTTTAAAAATATGAACGGGTCGAAAACGTGTACATACATATAACTTACTGCCAAGGAACTTATATACATTATCTGGAATTGTTACGAAGCAATATTTGAAAAATAAAAATGTACTTTATTTCGTAACCAATAAAGTTGACATTTGTTTCTTACATAACAGAGGGGAAAAACGTTCTGAGCAAGACAACGACAAGAGTGGATGTTGTCCCTTCCTTGCAATTGCCAGTGTAAATAAAACTATCTAGATGGTAGATTTTTACATATTCGGTAACCGTTAAATCCTTTTTATTCATCCATGTCGATAAATAAATTAGAATAAAATGTATTGTAATTAACATATTGAGTTCTAAAATGTGCTTATTTTAATTATTACGTAATTACTTATGCAATGCAAAGCTGTTTCTCAAATTAGTAGAATTACTTAGTAGTAATTTGCGAACTACGCATGGCCGCACTTATATATGGCGATTGGCGCTTTATTTAGTAGAAAGAGACACACTCCACCCATGTCGTGGTACTCTTCAGAACGATTTTGAAGCGCGTGTGGACATTCCGGGTAGAATGTAACTTCCTTGCTTACTGCAAATGAATAAAGTTTAAGATACGCTTAGTGTTGTGTGTAGGTTAGATTCGAAAAAAGACCAGAAGGGGGTAGATGAAAGTCGACCCCCGTCGTGATCGACGGAGGAAACTCGCTGCTCCAGTCTGCTCGTGACCACGGTCAATGTAACTTAGCCAAAACGTCAAAGCTTTACAAAGAAGTTCTGTGTATGTACGCGTTTTTAACCCGTTTATATAAAAAAATTCTATTGTATACTGTATTTTTGCCTCCCGTGATGTTTTTTCGTTAATTGTATCTATGGAAAACACGGTATGGTATCCACGTCATGGGCTTTGCCTGATCTGGAGTCCAATAGTGCTATGTAATTGTACATTCTATTTAGATATTAATTCAGAATAATCTCGAAATGAAATGAAAAATATTTATTTGCAAGAATATGGGTATCACAAGTCATTAAAAATTAATTAAATTACCTCATAATCACATTAGTCGCCTCTGTGGTCTAGTGGCCCGGTGTCGGAGTTGACCACATGAGGTCCTGGGTTCGATTCCTGTGTCGGGCAATTCAAAAATGTGTTTTTTTCAGTTTTCTGATAAAAACAACGTTGATCGGGATTGGAAAGTGCCTGTTTGGCGATAGGCTTGCCACCTATCACATTGTGGGACCAAGTATCTTCGGATAATCGTGGGTGCACTTGTACCTCTACCTACCTCTTTGGAGATACAGGCGTGAAGAGACTTTTTTAAATTACCAAAATATTTTACCGTGATATGGTGTACAAACATTTAAATTTCTGACGAGTTTGTAATGATTGCTATCGGATCAGAACGCGGCCACACATTGAGAAGTTCCGGCTTATTAGATTTGAGTATATTATATTTACCACAATTAAGTATACATCATGAAGATGCTTAAAGAGTGAAACTGGTTGAATGATATAATAAAATAAAGTTGCAAAGTGTGACACTCGCGAACCGTGTTCGTAATGTCGAAGTGAGAGAGAGGTCAGGCTTGAAAGTGTCGGTGTAAAGATGAGAAAGGGCATGCTCCGTTGGTTCGGACATGTAGAAAGAATGGTAGATGAAAGGTGAACAGAACAGATATACAATGCGAATGTGGAAGGATGTAGTTACCGGAGAAGACTAAGACTGACATACCATGATCAGATTGATTGAGTACTGTTCAAAGTAGTGTCAAGAGTGATGAATGTGGAGGAAGCAAGACAAGCCTGCAAGGATCGTGATAGATGGCACTCGGTTCTCTCTGCCTAGCCTGTAAGGGATCTGGCGTGAAGATATGTATGTATGTATGTAAATTACAAGTGCTTAGTCAATTGTGTAACAATAATGGAATTCCACCAAGTGCCGACCATGGAAAGTACAGAATATATTGTTTTTGTTACCTAACATTTCCTATATTTAATCAAAATATGAGAATTCCAATAAGGGCTTTTTATTATCAGATGAAGAAGGCAATGAAATACCAACGCCAGATCTCCAGTTAGTTCCAGCTACAGTCATTCAAGAGGAAGAGACGGGATGTTTTATGTTTGCCAGGCGGGTAAGAAATTATAATAACCAATTATTTTTTGCACAAAAAAGATTGATGAGATCGACCTCAAAGTGCTAAAAAATGTAGCTTCAGCCAAAATTATCAAATTAATTTGATGTATAATAAGCTCATATTAAAATTCAACGGACACTTTTTAATATCAAGTAAATTCTAAAAAGGAACATACTTAGAAGCCGTGAAACTAATCAATCTTGTGCCCTTTTTCTAATTTCTAAATCAAGCGAAGATTTTTATTTTCTGCCATAAAGTTAACATTTTCTTTATGACCAACCAAATTTAAAAATGTTTGATAGGTAAAACACAAAATATAAAATAAACTGTTGTGTAAAATGCAACAAAAAAAGTATTATAATCGAAACTTACAACACAGAAGGCTGTATAAAAAAACTACCCGTAGAATAATCGTAAAATTATAAAAAAGTTTCATCTATTTAATCTATTAGCGAATTAGCGAAAACACAAAATATAAAATAAACTGTTGTGTAAAATGCAACAAAAATGCAACAAAAAAAGTATTATAATCGAAACTTACAACACAGAAGGCTGTATAAAAAAACTACCCGTAGAATCATCGTAAAATTATAAAAAAGTGTCATCTATTTAATCTATTAGCGAATTAGCGAAAACACAAAATATAAAATAAACTGTTGTGTAAAATGCAACAAAAATGCAACAAAAAAAATGTATTATAATCGAAACTTACAACACAGAAGGCTGTATAAAAAAACTACCCGTAGAATCATCGTAAAATTATAAAAAAGTTTCATCTATTTAATCTATTAGCGAATAATAATATTTAGCTTTCTATTGTAAACAAATATTGTTCATCTTTTAACTTTTAAGTGGTTATAATCAAATAATCTTCATGATGAAAGATACAAAAATGTATTGTATCTATGTTGACGATATATTGTGACTTGAATGGTTTTAAAATAATATGTAGTAATTGTGAATTTAATTAAAATCTTTAAAGGTTTTTTGTGAATTTTAGCATAATAATGTAACAATGCCCGATCGCCCTGGGGGTTTCTCTACTTGGCTGCTACGTAGCGGTGCTAAATTTATTTGTTTTATGAGGAACTTTTTAAATAATAAAATTAATTCTTCAATACTTTCATTTATTCGGGACTCATGTCCAGTTCTACTTACGATTACATTCTGTTTATATCACTACTACAATTCTATTTGTTTAAAAAAAAGCATAATTTAATATATAATAAGACAAGTGGCCAGCACTATTGTAATTGAAGAAGGTGTTGGAGAACAAAGAAGGTGTTACAATATAAAGTGTCCGTGATACAATTTATATTTCATTAGGAATTAAAATGTATTACAATACGTTAAGCGTCTATCAACTTGCAATGCTTTCGAAGTTAACTTTGAATGGATCCTCATCATTCTTCTTTCTATCTTGTTCAGTTCGAGCTTTGATCTAATTAAAGTAGGAGTTACAAATAAAATTAAAACATCAACAACGTTAATGTAACTTTTAAAATATATTGTAGAATAAAATAATCAAAGGTGAGCACAAACTCTAATTAATCTGATTATCGTTAATTAACGTAGTTAACATTTCAATTAACAAATTACCTTTAAAAAGAATAATGGACTCATTAATTTTCGTTAACTTTTCATAAGTCCGTTGTCATTAATTGAAAAGTACGTTTTGATAAGAATGTCCAAACTATTCGTTGCATCATCACGTGCAGGCGCTAGTAAAAAGTGGTTTTATTTGTTCACCTGAGTTATAGGAGTGGTAACACACCATACGATTCCGAGCTGCTACTGACCCGAGTACTGAGACTCATGATCCGAGTCGTATAGGTCATCCCCAACAACCACACAGCCCATAGACACCTAATAACAGGCGAATCGCTTCTGTCAACACATCTGACTTATAGTTCCGATATAAATTTCCACGCGGAAATACTCAGTGTCGATCAATCAGATCCTCTGTACATTTCTATCTGCCAATTATGGGTTGCAACCCTGCTTCGTCTTATCTCAGCTAGTTGCCAGTATGCATTCAATACGAAAAATCAAATATTAGGCGTCTATGGGCTGTGTGGTCGGTGGTCATCCCCTAGAGCACGAGACAGGAAGTATATCTGTTGTAGACGCTATGTCCGCAAAAGAAGGTGCCGGCCCGGCTGCGCGCCGTGCCGGTGCCCGAGCACCTGCTGGCGCCCGGCTCGCCGCCGCCGCACAGCTGACCCGCCCCCACCCCAACCCGTGCTCATGGACAAACTTCACCCGACACCTAGCTCCGAGGGTTTGCGGACATGAACTATTTTAGCGATTCCGTGTCGGATATACCAACGTCAATAATATGAAATAAAAACATAAGTAGAAGACACTCGTATGCTAATCGTGCAATCAAGAATCAAGAATCGTGTATTCAAACACCTAGCTGGTCGGGTTTGCGGACATGAAGAATTTTAAACGATTTCGTGTCGGATATACCAACATGAATGATATGAAGGAAAAAACATAAGTAGAAGATATTCATACGCTAATCTTACAACCAAGAATTAATGTACACAGAAAAATATAGTTCAAATTGTGATATGGATTAGATGAATCGTAGTTATTTATGTTTTGTTCATAAGTTTCAATACTCGAATTAATAAAATTATGTTTACATCTGTAAAATTTTTATTATCCTTATTTTTCTTTGTTTTATTTTATATTTAACAAACGAGTATTGTAGCACAATGTAACAGGTGATATAAATTACTAACGCCAACTGCCAGACACAAATCTTAAATTTTTTAATATTAATTATGTTATTTGTGATTTGACTTAATTTATTTTGTAATAATTGTAATTATTTTAATATCGGATATATTCGAAACGAATTAAGTATCACGAAATTGTTATTTCGGAAATTATTAGGTTATTAATATATTCACTTGTTCTTTAGCCACAAATAAAATGTATAAATACACAAAAAATGTATGTATGTTGAGTGCTTATTTAACAGTACATAGAAGAAAGAGAATAGTCCTTAGAACGCTACCCTGAGAAACACCTTAACAAAAATCAATGTTATAAAATGAATTCTCTAATTTTAGATTGACAATCGAAATAAATCGGCAAACTTTAAAGTTTTTAAGGTATTAATATCTAAAAATTCCTCAAGCTGTGTAGACTGATGTGTATCTTATAATAAGTATAGAAAAAGTATAATACCTAAACCCTACCTTGATAAACACCAAAAACAAAGGGAGAGTCAATGTAGAGTCCCTATTTTTACTCTATAAGATGTGTACATGTAGCCAAACTCGATTTTATATCAATTAATCGTAAGCAATGTCCCTAAAGAAGTCTAAACTGTAAGTTTGCCTCGTCGATGTTATTTGACGTACATCATGAACAATTTAGTTTAAGTGTACTTTTTATAAATATTTACAGCAGCTCTTTTAATATGGACTCTAATTGTCTGATGTTAAAGTTGATATTGCGTTTTGTTTTTATTGTATATTTTTAACGTATCGACTGATGTTATATACGTAGCTGTTTCCAAGGTCGAAGTTCGCGTAATTTTGAAATAATTTTAAGTATTCATATCCGACGGTGATTTTTTATTTGTATTTTAATGCTGCACCGTTATTTGTACAGTTTGATTAAAAAATGGACATGGGCTTATGGGCATGGATAAGTAAAAATGTATTATTTGTATATTTTTCAAATACTACTAAATGTTTAGCTAGATAGAAATAGTGAATATAATCTAATTCTGTTGATTCGTTCTAGTTTAATTGATAGATAAGAGGTTCTAGTCTCCATAGAGCTATAAAAATTTAAGTTTTGATAAATTGGTGACAAAAAAGTTTGTGAATATTCAGGTCTATGTAGAGCACAGGCCTGGATATTTGTAAACTCTCCATTAAATTTTTTAAAGTAAATAGATTATCGATATTTATACAAAGAAAGCCACGGAAATGCCGTAAATACGTGTGGGCCCTTTTATACGATAAATTATCGTAGATTTGGCTTCTTTTTGTCTTTTATAAATATATGGAGTAATTTGAACAATACATAAAGTTGAGTGGCAGTGGCTAACGATACACAAATAGCGCTTTATCCAAGATAAAAAAATAATAATTTGAAAATAATTGCTAACTCATTCTTTATTTTAACTTTTTGTCTTTTGAAAATAAACGTAATTCATTTAACATTATACTGCCGAATTATATAATTTGCTAATAATTATAATTGGCTAAAGTACAAACTGCTTGTATAACTGCTTTTATAATTGGCCAATGTACAAACTGTTCGAAACAAAGAATTTAAAAAATATTTTTTAATAAATCGTAAATCGTTAGACCGCATGGCCAAAGTTTTTAAGTATCTCGTGAGAATGAACTCAAAAAAACTGCACTGTAAATAAACACCGTCGGCATATACATCATTTATATTTGATAATTATGAATTGATATTATTTATTTCAATTGTAATTAGGTGCCGATATTTACTATTGATATTTGTATTGTAAATGTTAAAAAATCAATTTCGTAATGTAATGTATACGTAAAGTATGGGCTATGAGTGATGCTTATGTAATTATGTATTAAGATAGACCAAGAGTCGTAAGTCCGTTTCATTATTAGGACGAATCTGTCAGTACAAGTTTTAGAAGCGACTGCGAAAATATGGTTTTAAGAGTGGCGAAAAGTTGAGTACAATAGGTGTTTAATTCCAGTAACGCATAAATTAATATACTTATTGAAATATGAAAATATAAATTGGAAATTAAGACGGATATACTACACATTTGTCTAAAAATGATCATCAAATACGCCTAAAATATATAAGAAAGTAATGTATATTTTTGCAAAAGAAAAATACTTTATACTTTAATACTCTTGAAAAGACATTTTGGTATACCTAAGGTACTATTATTTAAAGCTACAATTATATGCTACCCTGATTGACGAATATAATATAGACATATAGTAAAAATAGATTACCGAAGGGTGTAATTAAAATCTTTGCCCGCAATGTATCGCGGATTTTCGCGCTACGTTTTATTTAAAGTGTGTAAAATATAAAGGTAGGTAAAAAAGATAATTACCCACGACTAATGAAAATGATTCAGTTTTCCTGAACTTGCGTATTAAGCACTTCTAATTGTTAGGCTTACTCTCTGACTACATATGTTTAATTGGTTAATTAGTAAGGTGGTATTGTCAATTCTTCTGCCAATGATATATTTTTTATTACTAACTCAAAACTCAAGCCATTGTAGGATAAAAAATGGGAGTCAGGTTAAGGTGTACAGAGCTTTTGGTCTAAAGATAAGCAAAAGTGGCTGAATGAGAATATATTTAGTCTGTGGTAAACTATTAGTCTAAACAAGTAAATAATGTTTGAATGCTTAATTTTTCAATAATTTTTTGGCGAATTTAATGTGAACATTATATTGGAAATAAGCAATAATAATGTTGATACTGTAATAGTTTTGTAGTTTGTATTATTTTTGAATGTTTAAAAGCAATTTTGTTCATAAAAGTGTAAATTATAACTTGTTTTAAATCGCGGCCATATTTAAAATTTTGTGATAATATTTTCGTTCCAAATGCAAAAAGTTTTAAATATGACTTGTAGTTAGTTTTAAGATGTAGGTGTACATTGTAAATAAGCTTGTTGGATGGACGTGTCCGTTAACCAATCATAACTCTTATTTCTTAGACATTTATAAGTGACAGCACAAATCAGGAGATCTGATTGGTTGATCGTCAGACAGCTTCGTTCCTCAAGCCCAGTGACCTACAATGGGAGCCGCCCTAAGGATAGATAGAAAATGCACAAACTTTTCGATGATGTTTTAAAGCCGTACTGTACATTGCCAGTAAATACTTCCATTACTGTACTAGATATAAGTATTAATGCATTTTTAATGTGCAAATTTATTGTATTTTTCGATTTTAATATAATATTGGAATTATAACAGAGACAATCCCTTAGCTAATTCTATTTTTTCTGATAGTTTTAGTTTCATGCCGTCGCGCCATCTGTTGTTAAGAAGACTCATGTTAAAAGTATTTTTCTTAATCTAGTTCTCGTCTATTAGCATTGCGCCACAAACTTCTTGAATATTATTACATTAAATTCGTTAAGGTTTACGATGTAAAGCAATGTTTTCTTTAATTATATTTTTATTGTTTACTTACGACCATTAACTACCGTGCTCTTCATTTGTACAATATTTTATCAGTCAACTTCTATAGAAATCACATGTATAAAGAATTCAAATATATATAATTGTTTCTAGTCGCGTCGGCGATGAGTTGGTACACTATAAGTCTTTATTCTCTTAACTCAGTTAGTTTTTCACTTTAGAGCTCAACTGCACTGGCCATTAATTTCAGATAGTTAATGTGAATATAGAAATGGCTTGGCTAAGTGGATTGTCTCCAATACGTGGTCTGTGAAACCTATTTGATATTCTCCTATGCTTGTAACCTGTCCCTATGCCGTGGCCGCTTATAGCAGTACTATTTCAATAATGGATGTGTTCAGAACAACTGCCACCCTGAGATATCTGACAAAGATACTGACTATTCAGAGTAAACAAAATTTTACTTAGAGCATCTGTGCTTAGCCAATTTCTGGACATAACACACTTTTTATCTTTAACTGTCAAAACCTATAGAAGAAATGTCAAAATTATTCAATGGCGTCATGACATATAAAAAATAAAATGGCGGCATTGGGATACTTCTAAATATCTATAGAGTGTCCTGATCAAAGTGTATACAAAAAGGAATAATGTTCTGGCAAAAATTTTGGCTCAGAATTTTGACAATCTAACTTAGATTTCTGACACTAGAAGTTGTACTGAACGCACCCATTGTTTTAAAGATGACATTAAAGTCTTTTAATTTTGAACTTATATTTTGAAAAAATGAGATGAATCTAGGATCATTGTGCCGATTTAGAGTTCTTTTATTTCCAAAAGTTTGAGTTTGTTTAATTTGTACGCTTTTTATTTCAGTGTTGTCACACATTCGCGGAAACACTCAAAATATGTTACGTTAAATTCTTTGAGCTAAGAATATCCGCAGTGACGCCTAAATTTTATAGTCAATTTACTTTATTTCGACATTCAAATATCAAGGCAATAAGAAGGTCAATACTAAATTATATTAAAATGAAGTTGTGTGCGTTAATGTGAGTATATATAAATATATTTATGTACTTTTGACGCATACATAGGCATAACTATATAGACTAGTGTTGTTGAAATCGAGTAAAGCCAGAGGTTAACCTCACAAATCAGTTTTTTTTTCAAATTTTTCATTTAAAAGCATTTTGTAAATTTTACCGTTAGTCGTGTGATTGGCGATCTTAAATACGCCATCGACGGGGTTCGGGTTTGATTCCCGACAGGAATATGCATTTGTGTGACGAGCACAAATGATTGTGTTTCTGGATTTGGGTGTTTATTATTATATTTCAGTATTTATATATTATGTATTTCTATGTATTAGTATTGTTGACAACACTCACGTCACAAGTAATTTGCTCACTTTGGGGTTAGATCGATTCAAGTAATTTGTCCAGAGAAATATATATATATATATATATATATATATATATATATATATATATATATATATATATATATATATATATATATATATATATATATATATATATATATTTAAATAAGTCTCCTTAAAGATTTTAGAACTTGAGTTTTTTTTATGAGACCGTAATGATTTGCATTTAAGAAAATTTAGTATTGGCAAATGGTTATGTACATTAATTACATTTAATGGAAGATTTAGGAATGTCACTTTTTGGATGGGGAAATAAGCAATTTGAGGGTAGGTAGAGGGTACTGGAAAACATTTAAATACTTAGAAAAGTGGGTAGATTAAATTTTCTTTTGCTCATTTTGTAACCACGTTTTTCTGTCCTGTCTCTAGACATACCATATTTGAAACCTTGTCCAACCTTTTTTTTTCAAATTCAGAAAAGATTTTATGAGATTTGTGATTGAACTTTATGATTTGGGAAAAGCAGGGAGGGGGGACTTGAGACATAAATAATTTCCAAAAACTTACATATTTCATGCCGATATTTTCATCCCTTAAAAGTTAAAAATTTATAAAAAAAAACTGCATATTATGAGTTTAAACTGCAAATTATTTAAATAATGTTCAAAAGTTATGTCTTTAATCTAAAAATATTAAACAGATAATCTGCATCTAAAGACTGTTAACTCTTATAAATGAACATACTTGAAAATTATAAATTTTTTGATCGTTATTTTAATTCTTCTGGTTAAAGCTGATCTGGTTTCAGACACGTAAAAGAGACCTCTAACTTTTTTTTTAAATTCTTTTAAAAAACCTTACGTTACTTCTTGTCTTCGTAAAGAAAAACTTTGTGTAAGTTGTCTTTATCCAAAATCTGTTAATATTTAAAAGAATTAATTTTAGAATTAATTTTAAAATAATTAAGAAAAAATTTTAAAAGAATTTCAAGCTTAGATTGATAGATGTGCCAATTATTATGTATAACAAAAAACTCGATGTTTAATAACACTAGTAAGAGCTTAAATTTTAAGTCATATCCTCTTCGCAAAATCTGAATATCCCAATGATATTAATGCGAAAATTTATGTGTGAATGTTCCTCCTTGACGCTGAAATACAATAGGTAATTATTTTCGACTGTAGACCATTCCATACAACAATCTATAGTATTTTTGTATAACAGTATTTGATTTGTGTGATCAAGAAGTGACGACGGCTTCGTTTGGTGTGCTTTTGTATGAGGATTTTTGCTGTGGATCTCTATTGTAAAATATCGTTTAAGTCATCGCATTTACAATGCATTGTTCACCGAATTTTTTATGAATTTATTCGACTTTGTAAAGCGTGCAACGGAATGTATTTTTTTCTACTCTAAGCAAAATCAGAAACAGACAAGATTTTTCTTATATTTTCTTTATTTTTTTATTTAAAATATACTTGTTTTGTTTCAAATTTTGATTTGTTTAATTTTATTTCACAAATACTTTTCTTTTTTGTATCGTTAGCATTTTTAGCATTTTCTTGATTATTTTTTAGAACTTTAAAGTCCATAGGAACCTAATTCTTTTTCTAATTTTCATACATCAAATACCATTTTGCAAATATTCTTTAATATTTTATAAATAAGACGAAATATTTCAAAAATGAAACCACTTTCGATCAACTTCAATTTTTATTTTTTTATGGAACAAAAATCTGAACCTAATGTAATTACAGATTACAGGTTCAGATTTTTGTTGTATGTAATTAATTACATTACAATTTTCGCCGCCTGCATATATTTATCATGCTTTAATACCCATCGTACGTATTAACAGTATCATAAAAGCATAGAAAATTATAAAAAAAAATGTTGCCAGGTATATTTTCCCTTACGGGGATAATATTGTAACATGTGTAAGATGATACCTAATAAATTAAGAAAAAAACGTCTATACATATTTGAAAAATATTGCCAGTACAAAAATAAAAAAATTGCTAGTTTTTTTACCGGTCTTTCAGTAAAAAGTGATTATTACCTAGTATAAAAAAGTATATACAGTTGATCCTACTTTTATTACGTTGAAATGGTGTCGTTATACTGTGCTATGACACCTAATTCTACAAGTTAAACGCACAAAAAAATCCGTACCGGCTTTGTTATCAATGTTTCTTGTGATTTATACGTTCCGTTTCACGCTTGACATTTATTTATACCTGTATTATACTCATAAATGCATTTTCGACTAAGTGTATTAAGATATTAATGTATTTATATTTGGTTGCAAGAAAAAGTTCGTGGTCAAGTATAACGTGCGACATGTCAATATGGATTTTATTGTTATGAGGGCAAGGTTGAGTTTCCTTTGATCGGTGTACATGTGGCAGGTTGTACCTAGTTAAGTGGGTAGTAATCTTAGCTTTCTTGATACTGTTAGTCGTTATTGCAGTATTTCGATGCAAATATTATTTAAGCGTATTCATAAATAAATCGACTCTAATATAGAAATATGTGTTTTTTATTTTTCACCAAAGACAGTCTTCGTTGATAAATATTTTTTATGTTATAAAGTTTTGACATGACGGACCGGACTACGTGGCATCGCTACAGGACATGTTACGCTAAATGTGGACGATCTAGGTTGTGCTGACACGGTCACAAACGTGTACGATGAAATTTCACGTCTACAAGTGTAGACTTCACTCCATGCTTATATAATTATTAGTCGCAAAACAAAAATATTATTAACAACAACGATGTTTATAATTATGCATGCGTGCATGAATGAGCGAACAAAAAAGGAAAGAGTACGTCCCCACCCGCAGTGAAGGACGTATCGACCGGGATGTCACGACGTGATCCACTCCTACCCCGTTTTTTAATGTGTCATCGGGCGTACTTCTACGTATGTCATGAATGCAAGTGTGGACCTCACCTTGTCACGCGGAACAGCTTTAAAAAAACTGACTTTCGATTAGTCTTTGATACGTGACTTACGGTCGGTTTCCCAAACGTAAATCATTTTTAACAAGCAATTAATCTGTATTTAACATCATTTTTACAAGCAAATGATCTGTTAGACAGACTAATTGCTTGTTAAAATTGATTTGCGTTTCAGAAACCGGCTGTTAGACGCGTGACAGTACAAGACCAGTGTACACACTGGGCCCGGCACAAACTGGACGCTGGCCTGTGTGCTCCGTCCGTCTGTAACACAAACATTGTCCTGTCGTTTATTCTGTGTTCCATGCAATTTCTTTCAGTGTTCGGAATGGATTAAATCGTACAGCAGCTTGTAACAATTATTCGCGTAACAAAGTACGTTCACATTAATTGGTACACGCGTGTATTATACGATCAAGGGACAGTGTTCGATAATTTGTCACAAATGTGGACCCACCTTAAGATGGCAAACAAGCAGATTGGTCTCCTGATGGAAAGACACAGCCATCGCCTATAGACACCAAAAATATAATCCGTTGGTATTCATGTGTCAATGGTAATGCAACATTTTTTTTATATCATAAAATAGCAAAAAAGCTGATGGGTCTCCTGATGGAAAGAGTCGACCATCGCCTATACACACCAAAGATGTTAATGGTGCGTTGCTATCTGGTGGCTAGGTCTAATGTCACATGCATAAATTTACCGGCTACCTTACACTCCAAACCGGAACACGACAGCGACTAACACTGACGCTATTGCGGCAGGAATAGGTAAGGCGGTGCTACCAGACCCGGTCGAGCCGATGCAGAACTCTACCACCTAGTAGTCACGATGGTAGTGACACACATAGCCATTTGGTCGCCTTTTACGACCTGCCTGGTGAACGGCAGTTGGCCTATTCTTCAAAGGAGCTCGGGACCAACACGGGGGAAAATATGTTTATCGCCTACCCTCGAAATTGGAACATATATAATAAGGGGCGCCTAATGAGTCACTCACCTAGGGTGCCGCAATAGCTGTAGTACTTACAACTTATCTATGCTAGCGCAGATCCAGCGCAATGGACACGGTGGGCATGACGACATGAGGTAGTTTGTAATAATATGTACCAGGTACCTACTATATTGGTAACAGTTGTTTGTTAGTTTCTTCTGTAAAAAGGTGAAATAAATTAAATTTTCTATTATCCGCGGCACAGCGGCACAATTGTGCCGCTGGTGTCTTCTTTATCCGGACCATCGGTGAGTCTTATCCATTTATTAAACCGAAGTCTTTCTTTTCGGTACCATCACGGAGGATACATAGAACAGTTCGCGGATAATAGCAAATTTGATTTATTTCATCTTTTTAATAATGGATTTCCGCAAAGTAACGCCAGAATCAATAAAAAGTTTCTTCTGTTATAATAATAATAATTTCTTTATTTGCATAAAATAGGATACATAATTTTATCTCATTTAAAAATATTCTGCCTTTTAATCCTATTTTGCCTGTTTTTGTGTCTTGCAAATGTTAAAATTCTGTTAATAAACGTAGTAAATTTTAAATTGAATCTTATAATTTTTATATAACATGTATAACAATATTATTCTCACGTAAATAAAGAGAACACTTTAATATAAAAATATATCTATTGTGGGCAAGTCTGTCTCCGACTCGGACTTGGCTGCATTTTGTGTAGTCGTAACATTTCTTGAAGGGCTGGAACCGCAATGGTATTGAAGTAGTAGTAGGGGAGTCCAAGACGCTAAATCAAAGGTTCCCAAACTTTTTTCTCATAGACCACTTTCAAAATTTTGCTGGTTCGGTATACTCCCCGAATCTAAATTTCCAACATACTCCCAAAACTTAAGAAAAAACATGAAGCCAACGTAGACCCCCGTCGAGTCTCCCGTGGACCCCTGGGGGTCACCTGGACCACTTCGGAATCAGTGTGCTAAATGGTAAGCGTCGTGTGAATCTATTGGATTGTGTAGACTAAATAACAGTTAAAGGAAAAAATAAAAGTATTTATAATGTTTTTCATTTCAATGGTGGGAAGAGCGTCTGAAAATTTAAAAAAAAAGTTAAATAAAACTTTCATGGAAAAACTAAAGCGGTAAGGAGGCGGCACTGTAGATACCGTAGACTCGATCTCTGGGGAGCTACTCCTTGGCAGAGATTAGTTAATTGGTACCGTGTGTTCGGCGTATTATATTTGCAAATTAATTTTTAATAAAGAAAAATTATTTCTTCGTACAATTTCATTTATTCAGAACCATATCCGATACGACTGACTTACAATGATGTTCTCTTATTTTCTACACAATATACAAATTCAATTTATATAACTATTCCAAAAGCTGACAAATGGCCAGCGTTAACAAAAGAGGCGTTACAGTTCCAAACACCCGGGCGAGACGTTGCGGAACTTTTAGTAGTCCTAGGAACTAGTAGTCACGATGGTAATGACACGTATAGCCAACGATTAAATGGATTTCAACACAATTTCTTAGTTTGTCAGTGTAGCTTGCATTCACACAAATACAGTTATACTACTTACCGATGAAATAAAATCATTTCAAGGGTAATTTTTAAATCTTGTTTTTCGGTAGATACGATAAAACAGTACAACATGTTTTATTTCTATTTTTTCACTATGTAATATGTCTAAAAATGTATGATATTTTTGGCAGTGATAACAGCGTTAGCCCATATGCGCGGCGATAGTTTTTTATCCCAATGGCGTGTCTATTAGTATTCATGTGGTCTGTGGGTATAGCCATTCGTTCTTCCTTACGAACTGCCTGGCAAAACGTCATTCAAAAGAAGGCCGGACCAATATGGGATAGATGATAGTTATGTCTTTTAGTCTTGATTAATATTATAAACTAGCTGCGCCCGCAAATTAAATTTTCGAAAAAAGTACCCTAAGTTACTCCCTGTCACATCAGCTATCTGCCAGTGAAAATCCCGTCAAAATCGGCCGTCGTTCCAGAGATTAACCGGAACAAACAGACAGACAGACAAATATTGTAAAAATGTTATTTTGGTATATATGTACCGTGTATACATCCATATGCATTCAGTAAAAAGCGGTTATTTCAATATTACAAACAGACACTCCAATTTTATTTATTTGTATAGACGCAAAAGTTTGGATGGATGTTTGTTACTCAATCACGCAAAAACTGCTGAACGGATTTGAATGAAATTTGGTACACAGGTAGATGATGACCTGAAATAGCATATAGGCTAGTTTTTATCCCGAAAAAAATTAAGTGATCCCACGGAATTCACCAAAAACTTTTGTAATGCGGCGGGCTGCACGCTGCAGCTATTATTGAAATAAATAAAACATATTTTTTATTAATTTATTTAACACTTTTTACACCTTTTGATATTTT
Source organism: Apodemia mormo (assembly GCA_036924255.1). NCBI lineage: Eukaryota > Metazoa > Arthropoda > Insecta > Lepidoptera > Riodinidae > Apodemia > Apodemia mormo. Next base: position 4,581,987 of record JAUPFN010000023.1, read on the forward strand.
AACATCAGTCCGAAAAAATCTTTACTTTTCACTATACTAATACTATACTAATAGATTCACAACATTATTAGATAGTGGCTACAAATTGGCTGATTTTGCCAATTTAAAGTCGAGTAAGCGGTAAACATGAAGAATATAATTGACTTTTAACGTGAAACCTCCCGTGTTGGTCCCGGGCTCCTTTGAAGAATAGGCCAACTGCCTTTCTGCCAGGCAAGTCGTAAAAGGCGACCGATTGGCCATGCGAGTCACTACCATCGTGGCTACTATGTGGTAGAGTTCTGCATTGTCTCGCCCGGGTCTGGTACCACCGCCTTACCTATTCCTGCCGCAATAGCGTCAGTGCTTGTCACTGTCGTGATCCGGTTTAGAAGGTAAAGTAGCTGGTAAACATGCATGTAGCATTAGACCTCACCACAAGATAGCAACGCACCATTAACATCTTTAGTGTCTATAGACGATGGTGTCTTTGACTGTGATTTGATGATCTTTGGTGTCTCTTTCTATCAGGAGACTCATTTGCTTGTTTGCTATTTTATAATATAAAAAAATACAATTCTGCTGATGTTGACTCGCCATGCTGCAGCGCCATCTGAGTGCTAAGTGTGAGTTTTTCTTTTCGCATTCGATCGTGAGCGCGTTTAGAGTTTACTAGGAATTTGTATGTGATTTGTACAGCGCCACCCACAAAGTACTTTATAAATAGGCTCTAGAGACCTCAGCTGATCTCGTTTAAAGGCGCCATCTCGTGGGTAAAGACAGAACTATACTCACGATATATTTACATACGGCCCTCTTGTATCTTTTTTTATTTTAAATTTAAATTTTGTAAAATAAAACAAGTAGTAAATTCGTCAAACTTTATTTTGTAATTATCTTTATTATATCACGTAATATGAAGGTCTAATGAACACAGCACTTTTTTTCTGAAGTCATTATAGTAATCGGAGTCCAATAAGATAAGTCCTTTTCTAAGATCCAGGATAAACACAGTTTATTAGAGTAGATAGCAATCCATAAAACGTAGTCAGGTCGCAAAATAAAATCACTATTTATTTGAAACAATCCAAAACGCATTCTTCACAAACACAAAAAGTAACAAATCGGCCATGTTTGACTCGAATAATAACATTAGTCGTTCCGTTCCTAGCATATCGTTATTTTCGGAATAACAATATTAAATATTAATTTCTTTTGTAAATTTTAATTATTTTTCCATACACTTGTAGTATTATTAACTTATTTGTTAAATAGATATATTTTAAGTTAGAAATTTAATACATAAACATTATTTTTGATATTGCTTTCAGTAGATTATTATCTTCAAAGCGTAGAATGAAACGTATAACTGTATTGTGGTTAATCGAGTGTTGCCTTTCTATTATTAAATTATATGTGAGATGTTTATTTTATTTTATTTAATTTAGTGGCAAAATACTATTATTTAAACTTAAGTAACATATAATTTATTTGAACGTAAAAATCACAACTCAAATAAATTTACAGTTGAATGAAGTGCCATCTATTGGCAAAAGATGAAACTATAGCATATAATTATTTTTCTATACAAACTATGATTGTATGAAGCGATGAGCCCGTGGCGCCACCTAGTGGTAAACGTGAGAAACCAGTTTACCACTAGGTGGCGCTGTACAATTCACATACAAATTCCTAGTAAACTCGAAACGCGCTCACGATCGAATACGAAAAGAAAAACTCACACTTAGCACTCAGATAACGAATTATAACAGTGGACATATTGCCATAGCACAAAAACCTTCTATACGAAATAACACATCTATATGCTAAATTTCATGATGGTTGGTCAGATAATACCATCGTTGAACAAATAATACGAATTTATCTAACCCCAAAATATACACAATTTGCTCGTGAAATGGATATTAGTCAACGATATTAATACATCGGAATCGTAATAAAACGACCCATCTCAAAAGTTTGTCAAAATAAGTTTTAGTAAAATATCGACCCAAAAGAGATCGCCTCTGTGAGCTAGTGATCCAGCGTTGCAGTTGACCACATGAGGTCCCAGGTTCGATTCCCGGGTCGGGCACTTTAAAAAAAGTGTTTTTTCAGTTTTCTGAGAAACAAAAAGTTGCCCGGGATTGAAAAGTGCCCGGTTGGCGATAGGCTTGCCACCTATCACATTTGTGGGACCAAGTATCTTCGGCTAATCGTGGGTGCACTTGTTGTACCTCTGCCTACCACTTCGGGGATATGGGCGTGAAGATACTTTTTTTACCGGTCCAAAAGAGCAGGCTTTACAACCTAGGAAAAAAAAACACCTGTTTTCCTCAAGCAATAAGAAGTTACGCTTATTTGATTAGATTTTATGCTGGTTTGAAAAAATGTATCGCGCACTAAAAATAGTTTTTGATCTATTGCCGAAAGTTAGTTAATTATGAATTCGGTCGTTGTTTTATTACGAGTGCGACATATTTAAAATACTGATACAATAAACACCCAAACCCAGAAATACAAACATGTATGTTCATCACACAAATGCCTATATCTGCCAGAAATCGAACCAGAGTTCTATTTATTGTGTAATCACGGTCACTGAACTCTCGACTATCAAAGCGATAGATCGCTCGGTTTAATGCTGTTTGATTTCATATATACAAACATCCATTTTTAAATATATTTAAGAAGATAACACGTCGAATGTAGTTTCTATATTAACTTTCGTTCTGTCCGGTGAAGGGTAAATAATTGATAACTTCTACATCGGCACTTGGTGAAACTATATATTTAACAATAACATATACAAGACTTATAAATTAACAGTGAAATAGTTTGTTCTGCAGTTGAAATGCAAGCTTTAGTATCATCATTGTTGCAGGGTCGAAATTGAGATAAAAGTGCCCATTTATTCTAGATAATTTCTGTTAAAAGGCTGACAAGACCTAATTTGGTTGAAATTGATGTTATTTAAGTAGTTGTTTAGAAAAACTATTTGTTAAAGCATATCACAAAAAATATATGTTAATATTCATCATATACGTCAGTCGTCAAAGACCGTGGTAGAACTCGATCCATAATTGAACAAATTGGGTCGATAGAAAATAATTGCGAAGATTTGTCTTAAAATCGTCATTAAATGGTTCTATATTTTTTGGCGAATGTAATCATATTCATAACTAAACCGCTAACGAGCCATATTTAACAAATAATCTACACTATATTTCAATATTTATTTATTATAAGATCTGGCCGCCCAGTTACAACGATAGTAGTCTCTCGTTTACTCAAATAGAAATAGACAGAGTACGCGCTTTTGGTGTTGACAGCGTCTTAACGGTACTATGCTTTTGACAGACAACTCGGTTGATAAAACACTGTGTTTGATACATTGTTATTTTTGTTTAAAAAATCACGCTATTTTAAATAACATGTTTAAAGATTTTTTCTTAATTAAGCATTTTTTTCTTTTTATATTTTTTTAAAATTTTTGAGTCAAGACGCAAAGACCGACCAATGTGGTTGTACTTTGTAGTAAATATTTATGACATTTAATGTTTTTATTTCTTCTAACCTAGCAAAGACTATGCTAAACATCCTACTGCCTATTATGTGAGTTCATCACTAAGTGTTTAAATGTGAATAAAAAGCTATGTACGTAAGACATATTTAGCAAAACGATTAAAACTGGATTTAAAATTATTTATTGTTTAAGATCATAATATAAGAAAATGAGTTTCAAAAAGGTACTCACAGAATCCTAATCTACACTAGTTCATATATTAATTATACAAGTTAGATCTCGGTAGCTCGAATCCACGGTAATCTGAACGCCTTTGTAATCCTTCTCTCGCTTGTAAGGCATACACGCGAACAAAACACGAGCACGCAAGCAAAGAATAATAGAACAAATATAAAATGAGAATGAGCAACGAAGAAGTGTTAGAGGAATTCCGAAGCAATTCAAAAGAAGCCACTTACTAGAGTTATGTCTACATTAAATAAATGCGTGGAAAAGGCGGCTCAAGTAAGTCAATGGTATTACGTATTAATTTTATTTACGTATTGGTTGGTATACGTATGAAGTAATTGACGGATAAATCATTTTTTTTATTATTTTTACCCCGTGTTGGTCCCGGGCTCCTCTGAAGAATAGGCCAACTGCTATTTTGCCAAGCAGGTCTTAAAAGGCGACCGATTGGCTATGCGAGTCACTACCATCGTGACTACTAAGTGGTAGAGTTCTGCTTTGTCTCGCCCGCCTCGCCACAAGATATCAACGCAAAATTAAGACCTTTGGTGTTTATTAGCGATGGTTGTCTTGTGGCGCCGCTGGTCCGTACCGCTGAAGGGTCATAGTGATGGAACCAGCGCGCCAGCTTTTGTCAGATGACGTCATAACTGTGGAGGTTGATGACGTCACACAAGGACAAAAAAGATCTTCCCAGCTAGGCAAGGTGTACTGCCTGGGGACCGAAGTCCATTAGAGAAGCGTTGAAACTTTATATAGCTTGTACAAAATAAATAATTGTAATATCGCGATTCAGGATTTTATTTTGAATTTCATTTCTTTCCATTTTTTCTGGTAGCGTTTGTAGATTGCTTGAACCGCTACAGTCTCTTTCCATCAGGAGACCCATCTGCTTGTTTGCTATCTTATATAAAAAAAAGATTAAGCACTACTCATCAAAGTTTCTTTTTTATATCATAAGGTAACAAACAAGCAGATGGGTCTCCTGATGGAAAGAGTCAACCAATGCCTATAGACACCAAAGATGTTAATGGTGCGTTGCTATCTTGTGGCGAGCTCTAATGCCGCATGCATAAGTTTACCGGCTACCTTACCCTCCACACCGGAATACGACAGTGACAAGCACTGACGCTATTGTGGCAGGAATGGGTAAGGCGTTGGTACCAGACCCGGGCGAGACAATGCAGAACTCTACCACCTAGTAGCCACGATGGTAGTGACTCGATAGCCAATCGGTCGCCTTTTACGACCTGCCTGGCAGAACGGCAGTTGGCCTATTCTTCAAAGGAGGCCAGGACCAACACTACATAAGACTTTTTAAAAGCGTAATAATGCGTAATGATTATAAGAAAATGATGTGGGTCCATACAAAGTTCGCCTAGAAACCAATGTATATTGATAGATGCTTATCATATTATAATACACTATTAATTTCTTTGAAATGTAAATTGTATTAGGAACACTTTTTTTAATGCTACAATAAAAACTCAGCGGGCTTGTCTTTTTTTTCATATCATCTATTTTTTTACAATATCACAATATTACAAAAAATATATGTGAGATCGGTATGAGGAGCAATTTATCCCAAACTTTTTTGTCTTCTGAATAATCTGAGATTTTATAATACACAGTTTTGTTTTAACCCATTTTTTAAATTTATTGACTGGTGGATCTCTTATAGTTTCGGGAAGTTTATTGTAAAAGCGTGTACATTAAACTTCCCGAAAATTATTTTAAGCCATTCAAGTCGCAATAGAATCGTTTTATTTGCATCTGTGTTCTAGCTGTCCGGTGTCGGAGTTGACTTGAGGTCCCAAGTTCGGTTCCCGGGTCGGGCAATTAAAAAATGTGTTTTTTCAGTTTTCTGATAAAAATAACGTTGCCCGGGATTGGAAAGTGCCCGATTGGCGATAGCATTGACACCTACCACATTATGCGACAAGTATTTTCGGTTAATCATGGGTGCACTTGTTGTCCCTCTGCCAACCTCTTCGAGAATACGGGCGCGAAAATACAAGCCGCAATTTCGATAATATTATATAGATATAATATATTTTTGTATCTCTCATAATAAAGTTTTTTATTTTTATTTTAACCACTTAAAAGTTAAAAGATGAACAACCCTTGTTTACAATAACAAAGCAAAATATTTATTGTCACTCGATCACAATTTAAATAAATGACATTCGTTTTTTCTTTTTTTAGAAAGGTGTAAAAATTATCTTGTTTAAACAGCCTTCTGTGTTCAGAGCTTCGACTATAGTAATAAACAGCGAAATCAATGTATGGACACATGCCTAGCGCTCGCAATTGACTTAATTTTGGATTGTGCCGCGTTAATACAATTGTGTCTTTAAAGGAATGGTATTATGCTCAATGAAGTTAATTATTGTTGATTTTTTTCAGTTTGAAGTACAAGATGTTTGTGTGTTCTCTTTGCTACATTAAAAACGAATTGGTCTTTTAAATAGATTCCGACAAAATACACTAGCTAGGCTAGGTATTTAAAGCTCAAAAGAGCTAAAAGTATACTAAAACATAGATTTTTGAAACTCAAAGATCTCATAAGTCTAGAATTTATTAAAAATATAACTATTTTCGTTTTTGAACAGTTGTCACCTCTGTGGTCTATCCGGTGTCGATGTTGACCGCATGAGGTACTAGGTTTAATTCTCGTGTCGAGCAATTCGAAAAATGTGTTTTTTCAATTTTCTGATTAAAATAACATTTCCCGGAATTGGATAAGTGCTCGGTTGGCGATAGGCTTGTCACCTGTCACATTATGGGGCTAAATATATTTTTTTAAGTCAAACATATTGTTAAACATATTGTGTAGAAGATAAGCCTAATATCTTAACCTTGTAGGAGGTGAGTGACATTTAATTTATAAGAAATAAAAATAAAACCGGTCTTTTTGCAATTTTTTGGCAATACTTCAGAAAATATGCGTGTTATCCATATGTACCTATACCTATCAATAAATTTTCCCTATAAACATTTTACTTAATGCTAGGTTATTGTGATAATGTTTTGTAGTTTATTATTCATAAAAAACAAAATAGCTTTTGATTAAAAACATATTTTTTATTAAAAAAGGGGGCTAACGTACAGAAGACTGGCGATCACCGCCGCCCATAGACAACTACACTATCAGATGACGTGCAGTTGCGTTGCCGGCTTCTTAGAAAGAGTAGGTAAGCTTTATTCTCGAAGGTTCCTAAGTTGCATCCGTTCGGAAAAACCTCTGTCGGCAATTTGTTCCACAGAGAAGTAGTGCGGGGAAAAGTGTCTCGAGAATCGCATAGTTGTGGATTTCCATATATCGAGGTGGTGAGGAAAAATTTTGAATTTTGTTACAATGTCCGATGATGAAATTCTGCGACAGGAATTAATTCAAACAGTTCCTCGGAACACTCCCCATGCTAGCTACGTTTTGATCACGTAAGTCAGTTTCGATCTCAATTAAAATGGTTGGACTTGCGTAACCGTCGGAATGATCATGTTATTATGTTGTTTTTTTTTTTTTAAATCTGCATAATCCTTTCTCGCCATCATATTTACGTGAACGGTTTCATTACTTTTATACCCAGGGTCGTATTCAGCGCTCTTTACACACTAATGCCCTTTTGGTCCCAGACCACAACACAGAAAGTTATTTGGAATCTTTTACGCTTACAGCAATACGTCTCTGGAATTATCTCCCAAATTATATTCAAGAGGTTCCATAAATAAATATATTTCAATCTATAATATATAATTACAACTTTAAGGTTAACAGGTAGAAAATGTCTTCAGACGTTAAGTTCATCTTTTGTACATACTGTGTAGTAAATATTTTAAATAAATAAAATTTGTTGTAAATGGCAAAAATTTTATAAATAAAAAGCTGTATGTTACAAAACTTAATTCATTTTTAGCAGTTTTAAGTACCTATTAAAAAACGTAAAATATTAAAAATCGACTGGTTAAAAAATTAAGTCAAATCTTTCATTGGTACCTTTCATATAGCACCCTCCCTTACTACTTTTTCAGGCCGTCAAATTATTGTTATTTTAAATTTCACGCACCACTGATTTAAATATAACAATGCGATATTTGCCCAATCAGGGACGAGCATTGATCATACCGCCAATCATTATTACTTGATGGTAAGTAATAAAAAACAAACTAGCTGTTTAAAGAAAACAAACTTCGTGGGGCCGTTTATGAAAGACATTTTGTTTGAAGTTACCAGTCCAGAGGTATCACTATGTCGATGGTAATAAATACTTTCCTTTTAGTTGCATTTTATACAATAGTTTATTTAAATTTTGCGTCATTTGTATCCAACATTTATCTAACCTATTTGGTTGTTCTTATGAACAACCTTATGAATAAGAGAAGTTGCATTATGGCAGAAAAGAAAAATCTTTACTTGATTTAGAAATAAGAAAAGTGTACAAGATTGATTAGTTTCATGACTTTCAGAATGTTCCTTTTTACACGCTTTTTATTAGCTTCACCTGTATGTTTGTATGTTTGTTTGTAACCGACTTCTTTGGGCGCGATTTTGACCCACTTTAAACGGCCAGATTTCGTTCAAACTTTGTAGATTTATCGAGGACCGATGACAATACACTATTTTGATAAAATTATTCCATTTTTAACCGACTTCAAAAAAGGAGAAGGTTCTCAATTCGGCTGGTATATTTTTTTTTATGTATGTACACCGATTTCTCCGAGGTTTCTGAACCGAATTACGTGATTCTTTTTTTGTTTGATGCGGAATAGTTTCGAATTGGTCCCATAAAAATTTGATTCAGGTAGGCCCAGTAGTTTTTGTTTTATGAGCATTTTTTATTTATTAAAACGTACTTGCTATTAAAAAGTGACTTGAATTCGAAATTCGTTAAATATCAAGTGAGGTTATATTTCTGTAGTACTTTTAGAACCAATCTCATCAATCTCCTGTGTGTCAACTTTCAATAATAAAAACATGTTATTTTTTTAGTATCGATAGGGAAGCGCTTGACCACGATCCCGCCTGATGGCAAGCTAAGATAGTTTGTGAGTTTGTTCGTTGAAAGTAATCTCTTGAACACTGAAACGACTTTAAGAATGCTTTCACCAATAAAGAGATATATTATTTCTGAGAGGCTACAATTTTTATCTCAATTTTCCATCAGTTCAGGACATATTTTATGCAGATTATGCAGCGAGAAACAGGTTAAAGGTTAAAGCAAATCTCTGATATACAGTCAAAATGGAGAAAATCCCTTATCGTCTAGTCGAGAAGAACAAAAATGTGTTATTTCTTGAAATACCTTTTCATATACGAAAGATAGCTGATAGAATTCGCAATGACTTCATAAACAATGATGTCAACAAAATCATGTTAAGACATTTTCGAAAATTGTTTAAGTTTTTTTTACTTGATCAAATAATATTTTTGAGTCATTTTATTAATTTTAAATTATTTACATATTTTCATTGATGTAAAAACCCAAGACGCACAGTCCCGATCGAAACTGACACTCAAAACTGCCCCTAATTTCATTTAAATAGTTATAGATATGGCAAAAATCTTTGCATATTCAACCTTAAGGGCAAGATTTATAGTTGTTTTTACAAAGCAATATACAATATATTTGAAATGAGTGCACAATTTAAAATAGTACGCTCATTTTTGAAATACGTTTTTGAGACATTGATTGTGTATCTTGGGTTTTTTATATCAAGTCATATTTTGCAATTATATGCTGATTTTTCTAGGCGTAATTTCGAATTTAAGAAGTTAGCGTTTATATTTTAGAGTCTAATTCAAGAATTTACACCTTCTCTGAACTTTCCCATTACAATAATTAAACCTAATTAAGGCAAAGAAATTCATCAGTTTCATTATAAGTACTATGCAGCCGCTTGCTTTTGTCCTTTATTCTTATCAGTATATATCCTTTGAAACAGCACAAACTTTCCGCTTTGAATATTCTTCGCCTCAATTATAGCACCCTTTATCCTCCAAGTTGGGACACAATTTTGCCAGTATCTACATTTCTGGGGCACTTGAAGCTTGTCCAACATCTTCCCGGCCATGCTGGGGATTATAGGCTGAAGGATAATCGAACATATCCTTAGAGTCTCCAATGTGATGTGAAGGACTACGTCTAATTCTTTCTGGCACTCAGGTTTTTTCTTTAGCTCCCAAGGTTTAAAAGCTTCAAAGAATGCATTGGCTAAGTGTAAGACGCGGATAACTGAGTCTACGGCTTTATAGAATTGATAGTTGGAGAAGTGTTGATGGCATACGTCTGGAAAAAAAATTATAAGTTTTAGAACAACTTTTTTCTTATCAACAGAAAAGTCAAAAGAAATTATAAGTTTTAGTATCACTTTGGTGTCCATAGGTGATTGTTGTAACTTTTCATCAGGATAGTCAAAAGAAATGATAAGTTATAGAGAAACTTTAGTGTCTATAATTGACGGTTGTTACTTTTTATCAGGAGAGTCAAAAGAAATTATAAGTTATAGAACAACTTTGCTGACTATAGTTGACGGTTGTAACTTTTCATCAGGATAGTCACAAGAAATGATAGGTTATAGAGCAACTTTGGTGTCTATAAGTGACGGTTGTCACTTTTTATCAGGAGAGTCAAAAGAAATTATAAGTTATATAACAACTTTGCTGACTATAGGTGACGGTTGTAACTTTTCATCAGGAAAGTCAAAAGAAATGATAAGTTATAAAGCAACTTTGGTGTCTATAAGTGACGGTTATCACTTTTTATTAGGATAGTCAAAAGAAATTATCATTACATAGTATAAAACAAAGTTACTTTCTCTGTCTGTCCCTATGTCCTTATGTCCCTATGTATGCTTAAATCTTTAAAACTACGCAACGGATTTTGATGCGGTTTTTTTAAATAGATAGATTGATTCTTGAGGAAGGTTTAAGTGTATAAACCTTTACGATATTCCCACGGGAACAAAAGCTGCGCGGGTGAAACCGCGGGCAGGTCGCTAGTAAGTTGTTCAACTTTGCTAACTATAGGTGACGGTTGTCACTTTTAATCCGAAGAGGTAAAAGAAATTATATGTTATAGGTTAGCAAACAAGCAGTTAGCTTTTTTTGATAGAAATAGATTACTTATAGACCGCCCCGTTGGCCGAGTGGTTAGCGAACGCAACTACGAATCAAGGGGCTTGGGTTCGATACTCGACAGGGACAAACATTTGTATGACGTGCATAGATGTTTGTATTTCTGTGTTTGGGTGTTTATTATGTATGTTGCAGTATTTATATACGTATTTATGTGTATTGGTATTGTTGACTAACACCCATAACACAACCAAATAATTTGTTTACTTTGGGGTTAGATCAACTCGTGTAATTTGTTGAACAATATTTATTATTATTATTATTAATAGACACCAATGATTTTACAGGTGCCTTACCATCCACTTGTCGGGAATGTAATGCCACCGGCAGAAGTTTACTGGATAGGTACTTTATCTTCCACAACAGTGACAAGCACTGACGCTATTGCGACAGGAATGGGTAAGGCGGTGGTATCAGACCCGATAAAGACGTTGCAGAACTTTACCCATCTATTTTGTAGTCACATTGCTAGAGACAAGATCTATTTTTCGATTAAGAAGGTAAAGTATCCGGTAAACTTATGCATGTAACGCTCACATCCCGCCACACGAATAGCCTGTGGCTCACTAGCGACATGTGCAGTGCTGACTCACCGGGTAACATGTCCAGCTCCCGCAGTAGGCTGTCCGCGGTGGGGTGTGTGAGGGCGGTGGCCAACTGTGGCCCACTAGCGACATGTTCAGTGCTGACTCACCGGGTAACATGTCCAGCTCCCGCAGTAGGCTGTCCGCGGCGGGGTGTGTGAGGGCGGTGGCCAACTGTGGCCCACTAGCGACATGTTCAGTGCTGACTCACCGGGTAACATGTCCAGCTCCCGCAGTAGGCTGTCCGCGGCGGGGTGTGTGAGGGCGGTGGCCAACTGTGGCCCACTAGCGACATGTTCAGTGCTGACTCACCGGGTAACATGTCCAGCTCCCGCAGTAGGCTGTCCGCGGTGGGGTGTGTGAGGGCGGTGGCCAACTGTGGCCCACTAGCGACATGTTCAGTGCTGACTCACCGGGTAACATGTCCAGCTCCCGCAGTAGGCTGTCCGCGGCGGGGTGTGTGAGGGCGGTGGCCAACTGTGGCCCACTAGCGACATGTTCAGTGCTGACTCACCGGGTAACATGTCCAGCTCCCGCAGTAGGCTGTCCGCGGAGGGGTGTGTGAGGGCGGTGGCCAACTGTGGCCCACTAGCGACATGTTCAGTGCTGACTCACCGGGTAACATGTCCAGCTCCCGCAGTAGGCTGTCCGCGGCGGGGTGTGTGAGGGCGGTGGCCAACTGTGGCCCACTAGCGACATGTTCAGTGCTGACTCACCGGGTAACATGTCCAGCTCCCGCAGTAGGCTGTCCGCGGCGGGGTGTGTGAGGGCGGTGGCCAACTGTGGCCCACTAGCGACATGTTCAGTGCTGACTCACCGGGTAACATGTCCAGCTCCCGCAGTAGGCTGTCTGCGGCGGGGTGTGTGAGGGCGGTGGCCAACTGTGGCCCACTAGCGACATGTTCAGTGCTGACTCACCGGGTAACATGTCCAGCTCCCGCAGTAGGCTGTCCGCGGCGGGGTGTGTGAGGGCGGTGGCCAACTGTGGCCCACTAGCGACATGTTCAGTGCTGACTCACCGGGTAACATGTCCAGCTCCCGCAGTAGGCTGTCCGCGGCGGGGTGTGTGAGGGCGGTGGCCAACTGTGGCCCACTAGCGACATGTTCAGTGCTGACTCACCGGGTAACATGTCCAGCTCCCGCAGTAGGCTGTCCGCGGAGGGGTGTGTGAGGGCGGTGGCCAACTGTGGCCCACTAGCGACATGTTCAGTGCTGACTCACCGGGTAACATGTCCAGCTCCCGCAGTAGGCTGTCCGCGGCGGGGTGTGTGAGGGCGGTGGCCAACTGTGGCCCACTAGCGACATGTTCAGTGCTGACTCACCGGGTAACATGTCCAGCTCCCGCAGTAGGCTGTCTGCGGCGGGGTGTGTGAGGGCGGTGGCCAACTGTGGCCCACTAGCGACATGTTCAGTGCTGACTCACCGGGTAACATGTCCAGCTCCCGCAGTAGGCTGTCCGCGGCGGGGTGTGTGAGGGCGGTGGCCAACTGTGGCCCACTAGCGACATGTTCAGTGCTGACTCACCGGGTAACATGTCCAGCTCCCGCAGTAGGCTGTCTGCGGCGGGGTGTGTGAGGGCGGTGGCCAACTGTGGCCCACTAGCGACATGTTCAGTGCTGACTCACCGGGTAACATGTCCAGCTCCCGCAGTAGGCTGTCTGCGGCGGGGTGTGTGAGGGCGGTGGCCAACTGTGGCCCACTAGCGACATGTTCAGTGCTGACTCACCGGGTAACATGTCCAGCTCCCGCAGTAGGCTGTCTGCGGCGGGGTGTGTGAGGGCGGTGGCCAACTGTGGCCCACTAGCGACATGTTCAGTGCTGACTCACCGGGTAACATGTCCAGCTCCCGCAGTAGGCTGTCTGCGGCGGGGTGTGTGAGGGCGGTGGCCAACTGTGGCCCACTAGCGACATGTTCAGTGCTGACTCACCGGGTAACATGTCCAGCTCCCGCAGTAGGCTGTCTGCGGCGGGGTGTGTGAGGGCGGTGGCCAACTGTGGCCCACTAGCGACATGTTCAGTGCTGACTCACCGGGTAACATGTCCAGCTCCCGCAGTAGGCTGTCTGCGGCGGGGTGTGTGAGGGCGGTGGCCAACTGTGGCCCACTAGCGACATGTTCAGTGCTGACTCACCGGGTAACATGTCCAGCTCCCGCAGTAGGCTGTCTGCGGCGGGGTGTGTGAGGGCGGTGGCCAACTGTGGCCCACTAGCGACATGTTCAGTGCTGACTCACCGGGTAACATGTCCAGCTCCCGCAGTAGGCTGTCTGCGGCGGGGTGTGTGAGGGCGGAGGCCAGCATGTGGCCCACTAGCGGCGGCCGCTCAGCTCGAGGGTTTAAAGCTTTTCCACACGATCGGGCCGCTAAATTTCCCAACGTATCAGCCAATTCGGCGTTTGCAATATTGATTAACTTTAGCTCGCTGTAGTCTAGAAAGGAATATTAAGTTAGGTACAATAAATATTTATTTTTTAATTACACTGATTCTCTAGTGGGAATGGAAAAGTTCCCCGAATGAAGTAAAAGTAAAAATCAAATATGTAGTTTAAAAAATCCAAAATATTTTGGATTTTTCAAACTACACACTGTTATAAAAAATAGTTTTTGTAATTATCTTCATATGTGGGATACATTTTTTTTATATAAGATACGGTCATTCAGCCCTAATTAAAACCAACAACTAAAAAGACGTGTGGCACTCGGAGACTGCCGCGGTAAAGCTATTGCATAGCATTTTTTATCAACTTATGCAATTACAATGATATATTTATTTTATTTATGCAGTATTTTTTTTCTTTGATATTAATTCAAGTTACACTTTGAGCATGGTGACCGATAAAAAAACAAATTTTTTTCTTTTATTAAATAAATGAGATGTTAATATTGTTCAAAATATTTTTATTATCTTTCAATACATGTCGGTTCTTCAGGAATATTTAATAAATGCACTTTGTTTATTCATATTTAAAACACTTTGTACACAAATTATAAGAGTACAGATATTCACTGTTGTACGTAGATGATAAATACCTACACATATATACTTTCTCACAAACAGCTGATTACGTTAGTTTTCCAATACAACCAATGCCATCTAAAGGCGGGTTGCTGAACTAAAGAGACAAGCGTGATATTTCAAAAAGTCATTAAAAGTTCTGGTATTTATCGATAGATGGAAAATTTAAAAAGTATCACCGCTGTGCCAGTCGGAGGTGTTAGGTTTTTTTTCGTTACGGAATTTCTGAATTCGGTCTCCACTCAAGGCCCGCGATAGAAGCTATGCAATAGTTTAAAACCAACAGCTAAAAATCCAACTAAAATATGTTGGCTGCTTCTATATTATGTATAGTATCTGTGGTTGGCTGTTTGTTAAAAAAGCTGTGCTTCTTTATGTTATAGAGAAGTAAACATCACAAAATGATCAACCAATGTAATAGACTGGGAGCTCGCGACGAATTCTTGGAAAGTCCTTTTGGCAGATTGGAATGGCGAAAAACTATAATTTAGTTTAATTTTTTTTCCCGTGTTGGTTCCGGGCTCCTTTGAAGAACAGACCAACTGCCGTTCTGCCAGGCAGGTCGTAAAAGGCGATCGATTGGCTATGCAAGTCACTAACATCGTGGCTACTAGGTGGTAGAGTTCTGCATCGTCTCGCCCGGGTCTGGTACCACCGCCTTACCTATTCCTGCCGCAATAGCGTCAGTGCTTGTTGCTGTCGTGTTCCGGTTTGGAGGGTAAGGTAGCTGGTAAAATTATGCATGTGGCATTAGACCTCGTCACAAGATAGCAACGCACCATTAATATCTTTGGTGTTTATAGGTGATGGTTGACTCTTTCCATTAAGGGACCCATCTGCTTGTTTGCTGTCTTATAATATAAAAAAAATATATATTAGTCAAATAGTGATACCAGGCCTGCGAGTCTGGCAGAGCGTTTGCGGTTATTTCGCTACTGCGCAGTATATAACATTTGCAAAAAATTCCAAAAAAATATCCTAATCTCTTAAAGTAAAAAATGCTAAAAATCTCAAAAAAGTGTCCTTATTTGTTGGTGTTGTCATACTTAATGTACTAAAATACCACTTGAGATTACTTTTTTATTGGGAAAATTAATTAATTAATATCCATAAAATAATTACACATATGTAACCATATTACGGTACTTAATAACACGTTTAATTATCTGACAGGGTTTATTTTACACACTGTATATAGATATACAGTGTTACAAAAATGAATTTTAGTTATTAACTATTTGCTATAGATAAACAGTGTTAGAAATATGAATCTTTGTTACATTTCGTAATATAGATATACAGAGTGTTAGAAATATGAATCTTTGTCCCCCTATTAATATAGATATACAGTGGTACAAATATAAATCTTTGTTATATTTTGTTATATAGACAGAGTGTTACATAAATGAATCTTTCTTACACTTTGTAATGTACTTTTTTATTACACTTTGTAATATAGATATACAGACTGTTACTAAAATGAATTTTTATTACAATTTGTAATATAGATATACAGAGTGTTACAAATATTAATCTTTGTGCATTTGTTAAACTATGTGTTACAAATATAGTGTTACAAAAATGAACAGCGATATTGTAATTATAATAAATGGTATAATAAGAAAGTGGTAGGTACTGGCATCGTCGGCCATGGTGGCCTCCCTGAGCAGCAGGTACCGGAGCGCGTCGGCGGCGGGCACGGCCCCCGGCGCCACCACGTTCCCGCGGGACTTGGACATCTTGGCGCCGCCCACCGTCCAGTGCGAGTGGCACACCAGCCGCCGCGGCGGGGGCCACCTCACCGCCATCAGGAACGCCGGCCAGTATATACCGTGGAACCTGGGGACCCCCACCTCTCACTTACACACTCATTTATACACCTTGATTAGTAAAATATTGTACCAGTCCCTTCAGTGTGAAAGGACTGGTTCAGTATTCGATTCTGATACAGAATATGTATAAAATACGAAATAAAGTTTTGATCTAAATAAAAAAACAAAAAAAAAACGTTTTTGTTAATTAGGTCCTGCGCAGTTCATTGTTTACTAACCTTCAAACGGAGATTTGCCGAGACTAGTACATCGCTATCGCTCGCACGGTGACCACACATTATGAATATTATTACTCTAATTTCGTTGAGATTTACTATATAGTTACGCAATATACTGTTTTATTGGTGGCAACGTGAAATAAATGCCAAAATATGCTCAGATAGATACACTGCATTTGTTGATAATTTGGAATATTAACTCCTTCCTTTTCATATTACAGAACACGTATATGCGCTTTGGAATAGGATATTGAGTTTCTTTTTTTTATATCATAAGATAGCAAACAAGCAAATAAGTCTCCTGATGGAAAGAGTCAACCATCGCCTATAGACACCAAAGATGTTAATGGTGCGTTGCTATCTTGTGGCGAGATCTAATGCCACATGCATAAGTTTACCGGCTACCTTACCCTCCAAACCGGAACACAACAGCGACAAGCACTGACGCAATTGCGGCAGGAAT
The DNA here is from genome assembly GCA_036924255.1 of Apodemia mormo. Lineage (NCBI taxonomy): Eukaryota > Metazoa > Arthropoda > Insecta > Lepidoptera > Riodinidae > Apodemia > Apodemia mormo. The sequence goes on from JAUPFN010000023.1 coordinate 4,598,965, forward strand.
AGGTAAGGCGGTGGTACCAGACCCGGGCGAGACAATGCAGAACTCTACCACCTAGTATCCACGATGGTAGTGACTCGATAGCCAATCGGTCGTCTTTTACGACCTGCCTGGCAGAACGGCAGTTGGCCTATTCTACAAAGGAGGCCGGGACCAACATCATCTGCAATCTAACATTTTTCCGTACCGACATCAGTCCGAACGTAGGCATGCAACACCAAAGAGTATACAATACTACGTAAGATGCAACACCATACTATATCAAGGATCAAAAATGAATTTAAGACAAATATAAAGATTTCACCGCCTATACACGTTTAATTTACATAAATTGACAACCGCAGAGTTTAAACGCCATCCGTGCGTCCCTAGGGCGACACACTATTTATTTTTTCAATGACTATCGTTTTTTAATTGCAATAATCAAAACTAACAGCTGTGTGACCTTTTTTGAGCCATGGAAACGGTAACAAATCACGAGATGAAGTCTAGCATACTACTGTGATTTTGCTAAATGAAAAAAAACAGTAATACTGCCCGGACCATCCTGATTTAAATCAAATCTTCTTGAAGCTAAGTCGAACGGAATAACCACTATACCACAGAGGCAATATAAACATTATAAACAATGTTTTTATTTTCATTTTAAATTTCAAAATATGACAAAATCAAAAAAATGTTTTATTAAAATAATTTTTTATAAGCACTTTTGGCGGGTCGACATTTAAAAATTACTACAGCATTGGAATGCAATCACACACTAAGAAGAAACTTAGCGGGCTTGCCTTTTTTTAGGGTTTTATGATCGCCTCTGTGGTCTAGTGGGCCAGCGTTGACGTTGACATGAGGTCCCGGGTTCGATTCCCGAGTCGGGCACATAAAAAATGTATTTTTTCAGTTTTCTGAGAAACACAAAGTTGCCCGGGATTGGAAAGTGCCCGGTTGGCGATAGGCTTGCCTACCACATTTGCACCTGGGTGCACTTGTACCTCTGCTTACCCTTTCGGGGATACGGGCGTGAAGATACTTTTTATTTATTTATAGTTTACCTATGTCAGTCAGTCCGTCTGTCCGCACGATTTCTCAGAGATCTTTAGTATCAGAAAGCTGTTATTTGGCATGAATATGCATATTCGTCTCGGCAACAAAATGGTATTATAAAATCTTGAGAAATATTTTTTTAGGGTAGCTCCTCTACATGTAATGTGGGGATGTTAAATTTTTTTCTAGTATACCCCAAAGCGTAGGGTATCGTTAGATAGGTTTTCAAAAAATATTCTACGTTTATGAAAACAACTTTTCGATTAAAGAACTCGTTTGTGAAATATTGGGCTTTAAAGTGGTAATTTTTGTTAGAGTCAGTCCCCCCTCCCCCCTCTGCCAGTAAATCGGTTGGTTTTGGGGGTGAGAAAAAATTCGCGGTAGTAGTAAATATAATACAATTAAAAGGAAAACTATCACGGCGCTGAAGACTACAGGTTTTTGATTGATAGTCGACCAACTTATAAAAATGTACTTAGAGAAGTTTATATAGGCGGTGAAACTGTGGTGCGGTTATAACCGTCATTGATGTTAAATAGGTTAAATAATCATAGTAGGAAACAATAAAAGCCCTCTTTTTGTGATGTGTTATTATTGTGATGAGTAACTTCGGAACCCTACATTGCGCGTGGCCCGACACATTTTACCAAATAAATGCGTTACAATATTATAAAAATTTACATTGTCACATTAATGTTAAGCCATTTTTAGTTTTGTTAATACACTTGTACTGTTTCACAAATTACTTTAAAATTTAATTAATATTACCAACCGGTTTCGCTTTTTACGGCATCTTCAGGGCTATGAGATTTTTATAAATATAGTAAAGACGATAAATAGTGTAAAATACATTAAGCCATTTTGTTATATTTCACTTAATTTAAATAAAAATAAGGAATGTGAAGCACATACTTGAGTATATCTTTCCCCACAACATGAATGTCAGCTGGCCAGGGTCGGCCTCGGGCCTTCATGGCGTCTGGGTCGGGGTAGCCCGCCACCGTCAGGTAGTTCACCAGCGCGTCCAGCCAAACGTAAATACTCTGCTCTTCATCATCAGGTACCTGCACAAACAAATATTTCATTAAAACAAAAAATGAAATGTCGTGGGAAATGCTACGCGTTCCAACTGAGAATAGGACTGTCAGGACACCATATTGTTCCGCATTTTGCAAAAACTTCATTAGTGATGAGTACGGTGAGTAAAAAATTCTAACAAATTCAAAAAAAAACGAATTGTGTGGTTTTTTTTTATATCATAAGATAGCAAACAAGCAGATGGGTCTCCCGATGGAAAGAGTCAACCATCGCCTATAGGCACCAAAGATGTTAATGGTGCGTTGCTATCTTGTGGCGAGGTCTAATGCCACATGCATAAGTTTACCGGCTACCTTACCCTCCAAACCGGAACACGACAGCGAAAAGCACTGACGCTATTGCGGCAGGAATAGGTAAGGCGGTGGTACCAGACCCGGGCGAGACAATGCAGAACTCTACCACCTAGTAGCCACGATGGTAGTGACTCGATAGCCAATCGGTCGCCTTTTACGACCTGCCTGGCAGAACGGCAGTTGGCCTATTCTTCAAAGGAGGCCGGGACCAACACGGCGAAACCACGGTATATTTATGAAACCACGGTAAAAGTAAAACTTTTTTTCACATTATAGATATTTAACTAAAAATTTTCGGAATAATATTCCATTAAGGGTATAAAAATCGAAGAAAACTAGTTATTTTGCAATTTTCCGCAAACTTTTAAGTGTACCTTTGCGATGTTACTGAAAAGGAAAACATATAAAAGCGGTGTAAGAAATGGAACAAACTTACCGTAGGTCTGAAAATAATGAAGACCCCAGACCTACGGTTATTTTCAAACCTACGGTAAGTTTGTTCCATTTCTTACACCGCTTTTATATGTTTTCCTTTTCAGTAACATCGCAAAGGTACACACACAAAGGTTAAGTTCGCGGAAAATTGCAAAATAACTAGTTTTCTTCGTCTTAACAATGGATTTCCGCAAAGTAACGCCTGAATCTATAAAATGGTATAAAAATCGCTTCATCAATCTTAATTTTATACTTGGAAAACGGGAATGATAATGGGAAATGATAAAAGAAATTAGCGTGGAGCACTGGCACAAATTAGTAATAGTCTATACACTACACGGTCAGCTGATGGAACTATAGACGCCGCCATATTGGCCTCGGCTGCTCTGACGAGCGCCTTTCACTTTATCCCTACTCCGCGGCCGACCGTCACGCGACATGCGACACACAGATCAAAAAATTTGAGACGATGTAATAAGGTTCATTTTAAAAAAATAATTTGCTTTCTAATTGGTGTATTTTCAATTCAGGTTCCCATTCGCCCATGCTAGTATGTATTAAAGTAAGACGTAAAAAATAAAATACAAATATAAAAATACAAATATATTTATTTTTATAAACAAAATACTTAATCAAATGTGTCTATAGAATTTTAAACCCTTTACACCACTCACAACGACTTTCTTATTGACATCATTGGTGACTAATCTTTTTTTCCGCACATAATATTGCATTAATCAAAAATTAACTATGTGTTTCAAATTATGTGTAAATGGCATTATTTAAATATTTACACTTAGGTAAGTACATGTAGTATGATATAGAACACTAATATTATTATTATAGAATTATTTGAATGTTATTATTTCTTTATAAAGAATCATCCCATTTTTTTTACAAATATATTTTTTTGTTGACATTACTAATTTCACAGTTATGATATGAAGCTGACAACAAACGCGATCCTATTCTCAGTTAGTCAGAAACTAGGGTTGCCAGCTCTTACACACGGATATGCGGGAAACCAGTGCATAAAAGATTTATGTCCCACTTGGTAATCAAATTGTGAATATAATGGGCTGAGTTGAATGGGCTAACTTCTAAACCACTACGTCATCGTAAAGTTTATATCTGTAAGTTACATTTATTACTATTTTAGAGCCGTTTTCTTATCTGCTATGACAAGCCAGAAAAAATAAGTGATATATTTGTTGTAAATTCTTACCCGTATAGCCCAGTGGACTCTGGAAGATGGTCGGCTGATAGAAATGTCCGGGAAGTAAGGCTCGTTTTGTAGGAACTCTTGCAACTGTCTTTGGAACTTGTATGGTTGTATAACACCATCTAAAATACGACTTACATAAATATCATCAAGTAAAATCTGCCAAGAAAATAGTATATATGTGAGTGGTTACTCACATATATCACATAAATATGGTGATGTTTTTTGTTATTAATTTAATGTATTTCTAATGCATATAATCTATACATATAATAAAATCGTAGGAAAGTCAAAACTGTACATTAAATATTTTTTTAAAAGAATACTTGGGGCTTGTGATCTACAATCGATATCGAAGCCAAAAATATAGTTTTTAGAATTTTTGTCTGTTTGTCTGTATGTATGTCCGGGGTAAACTCAAAAAGTACTGCATGGATTTACTTCAAATTTTGCATGAATATTACTTATAGATCGGGTCAACATATAGGCTACATATTATCACGCTATCACCTACGGGGGAGGAGCTGTGCGGAGTAAACGAAGTCCGCGCGGACGAAGAAGAAGGCAACAGCTAGTTTAAAAATATTGGGTTTCTGCAATCCCCTGCAATGTAAACTTTAGTTGTGCTAAATTTCATTGTTCACATAATTGTCGTAAAAATAAATACAACATTTTTGCCTCACATATCTTAATATATATAAATTATGTGTCATGTAGTTTGTCCACAATGGACTCCTAAACTACTTAACTAATTTAAATAATGAATTTTTTAGATATCTAATGATTTCGCCGTGTTGGTCCCGGCCTCCTTTGTAGAATAGGCTAACTGCCATTCTGCCATGAAGGTCGTAAAAGGCGACCGATTGGCTATCGAGTCACTACCACCGTGGCTACTTGGTGGTAGATTTCTGCATTGTCTCGCCCGGGTCTGGTACCACCGCCTTAACTATTCCTGCCGCAATAGCGTCAGTGCTTGTCGCTGTCGTGTTCCGGTTAGGAGGGTAAGGGTAGTAAACTTATGCACGTGGCATTAGACCTCGCCACAAGATAGCAACACACCATTAACATCTTTGGTGTCTATAGGCGATGGTTGACTCTTTCCATCGGGAGACCCATCTGCTTGTTTGCTATCTTATGACATAAAAAAATTGGTCCAACTTAAAAGGATATTTTTTATTTCAATTAAACCCCCCCCCCCCCGCCCTATCCTCTCAAGTACCCCATTAAAATATTCAATACAAGTAATTTGTATAGCAAATATGAAACAAAATTTACCACCACACAACCACATTTGCCATATCAACTAGTATTAATATATAGATTTACCTGTTTTAAGCCAGTGTTGCAGTTGAGTTTTAAATGCACTAAGTCTAAACATGTAATTTGTCTCTTCCGTCCATTCTAACCTGTGACCAGATTCTATTGATATTTTTACCTGTAATTTAAACACTATAAAATATAAATCATGTTGGGCAGACTTTTTTATACCTCATAAAAATTAAAATAAATCTAATTCATAACTATATATTATATGTTTTAGAACTTGTCGCGCTTTGACACTTGACATAGAATGTTTTTAAAACTCAATTTGTACCAGCCTTGTCTAAAGACATTCTAACCAGCTGAGTCACGTGTCGGTGGTTAAACGTGGTGAAAATCATTACCGCTTTGTGATTAATTTCATCAATTAAGAGTATTTAGATTATATAAAAATCATTTAATAGTATGACTTTAAAAACTTGTTACCTTCAAGCTAAAATCATATTTACCTATGAAACTAAAGGTTAATAGGATAAAAAATCTATAAAATTGCTAGTAGTTTATAAGGAAATAGGCCAAATTCAGGCCAATCAAGAATTATTCGTTAATCACGTGCGGATCGAAGGGGGAGATGGATTGGAAAAATATCATGAAATATCACAAGGGAGAGGAGGTGTATTAAGATATCATGTGTATTTATTGTTTCGTTAAAAATGTCGGTAAGAAAACATCACACAATTAATGGTCAATCCCTAATAAGAAAATACTAACCTTGCCATTAGGAGTGATGTCCTCTCTGGTATGAGATTCGGGCACAAATGCTTCATCATTGACACTGTACCAACCTGCATATTTTGTTTTGTAAATATATCCTTCATCTTTTAATTTTTGCTGGAAAAAATATATACTTAGGACTCAATAATTTAAAAAAAATATACAATTTTTAATATAAATTAAATTTCAATCAACTTGAGTTAATTAAAAGATACTAATCCTGTGAGAAATGAGAAGCATTTTAACTTATAAACAAATCTAGACATATAGACATAATTTTCTTTTGCCATTTCTATGAGAATATCTCATTAAGGCAGCATTTAGTCAATCGTTTTGTTTTCATTTGCAAAATAGTGAAAGGTCCTTTTATTTTAACATGATAATGTGGAGCCTATATCCATTCTGTAAAGCCGCGTTTTCACAGGGTCAGTGCACAAGTCAGTATCGGCGCCGACACTGCCGCCATCAATGACTGCGCCAACTGACCTCAAAATATTCGTCTGCAAATATTGAAGTCAGCGCTGACTTTCCGCCGCTGTACTGACTTCAAATCAGTTTACATTGGGTATTTTTCAGGTCAGCGCTGACTTGTCTCAAAATCGAAGTCAGTTACTGACCCTGTGAAAACTAGGCATGGAAATTATGAATGAATGAATGAATGAATGAATGAAATGAATGAAAAAATAACTTTTAACAGCATTTGATAATATAAATAACAGCTGTTATTTGTTAAAGAGAATTTAGTACGAAATTTAATATGTTAATAACAATTAACATATTAAATTTCGTACTAAATTCTCCATGCCTAGTGAAAACGCGGTTTAAGGTTATTTCAAATATGTAAACAATTATAGGAATCTGATAAATATCTTTGTATATAGATATAGAAACACTTTTTTTTATTATAAAATACACTTTTTGACATAAATTTCTTAAAACTTTTGCATAAAGAAAATGATTAAATATCTAACAAATATTTAATCATTTAGTTATTCATTTAGATTTTGACGACTTAATTTGCAAATAAAATAATGTCAAATTGTTAAACAATTTCACAACATATTTAGTAGATTAGTTTGGTAACATTATTTTAGTAACTTGTAACACCAATATTCTTACAAATAAAGTATAAACTGTATTTTGTAATGACCTAAATTATAAATAGAAAGATAGTTTATAATTTAAGTATGAAATGAAAGAACTTTCAATGTTAATAGGATAATTTGTAGCCAATCCTGTCGATTCATTAAAAAATGTTGAAATCCAATGAATAATTTACCACCTTCATTCAAATTTAAGAACTATTAAATTGCAAGTTTTTGATACTATCAATTTGTAAAATGTAAAAATTTGAATAATATCCCTATTACAGCAAATGATTGAATTCGTACATTCATAAATTTATTACAGTAAATAAGAAAGGGTATTTTAAGTTATAGGGCTAAATATAATTTATGCAGTTTTAAATAAGGTATTTATTTTTATAATTAAAAAGACTTACCCAAAAATGTGTGACTGCAACTTTATGTCGGTTTTCCGTTGTTCTAATAAAATCTGTATATTCTACATCGAAATCTTTGAAAAGTTGTTTATATTCTTTAGATACATTATCACAGTATTCGGGCAATGAAAGCTTAGCTTTGTCAGCTGCTTGCTGTATTTTTGTACCATGTTCATCTGTACCTAGTATAAAAAAAAAACATTTCTTTTATTGGATAAAAAACAAGCTGATGACTATTTTGATGGAAAGAGCCTATAGACGCCAAATATGTTAATAATGTGTTGCTATCTGTGGCGGGTTGGTAATCTACATGCATAAGTTTACCGGTTATCTTAATCTTATAATATAAAAACATAACAGCGACAAGCACTGACACTACTGCTGCAGGAATAGTTAAGACAGTGGTGCCAGGCCCAATCGAACTATTGCAGAACTCTACCACCTAGTAGTCACAATGGTAGTGACTAGTTTGACAAATTGGCCTTTTCTGAATGGCCTGGTAGGATGTCTGATGGTCTATTCTTCGAAAAGAGCATGAATTAACACCGGAAATATATTAAGTTACGGTACTTTGTGATATTCTATTTCACACATTTGCCTTTACACAATTACAATAATTTAGAAATAATCATTCTCTTTTTTATATCATAAAAAAAGGAAATAAGCAGATGGATCTCCTGATAGAAAAAGTGCAACCATCACCTATAGACACCAAAGTTGTTAATAGTATGTTGCTATCTGTGTGGCGGGATTCCAATACCACATGCATAAGTCTACCAGTTACCTTACCTTCCCAACTGGAACATGACAAAGATAAGCATTGATGCTATTCAGCAGCAATAGGTAAGACGATGGTACCAAATACCCGGGTGAGACTAGATGAAGCATTATAATAAAACTTCTTTTACTGTATTAAATACCTTTATTTCTATTATTAGTGTTGTTTTTTCTACAAACAGGATAGTGTGAAGGATAACATTTTTAGAAAGATTTTTAACTTTTTATGCCAAAGAAGAAGCGTACATGGGTACACACACAATTTTTTTAAATTATCTTATTCAATGTATGACTTTTATTTTTTATTTTAAGGATTGTTATTTCTAAAACCAATTTTTTAACTGAATATTGTCATTGCCTTTAATTGAGGCAACCTTTAACTTGCAATATTATACTAGATATAAAATAATATGATAATGTTTATAATGCATGCTTTATTGGCATAACTTAATGAAGTCATATATTTCTTCATGTAATTGTATTCTAGTATGACTTTGTTAATCTCTAGTATTTAAGCTAAACTTCTTCATGAGTTTTTGTCTTTGTCAGTTTCACTAGTGAAATATTACAGATAACAGCTGCTAACAAGCAAATAGCTTTAATGATACTAGATAAGTGCACAAATAAACACCTCTTAAATGGAAAATAAATAAATAAACTAAGTTATCCTCCAAGCAGGCAGGCAGCAGGTAACCAGCAACATAACAGACAAGTACTGATGTTTTAAATAAGGAAGTTGCATGTAATATCTATAAGTTTTTACAAACTCATAGCTCTAGTAGAGTTTCTTTGTAATGATGACAATAAATCATTTAACATTTGCTTGCTTCCCTTAAACTATCTTACAAAGTTGTAAATATAGTTTTTACAAGTGTCCTAGGTCAAGAAATATTAATAAAGTATTGAGAATGTCTCATAGTCTAAAATAGAAATTATATTTATTAAAAAAAGTACCTGTACTAAATATAATATTGCAGTCAGGATTTGTTAGCTTTTCAAACCTTTGAATTGCATCGGCAACTACTGCTGTATACAAATGTCCTAAATGTGGAGCTGAAAATTTACATTAACAATACTTTAATACTATTTTAATGAAGATTATTTAGACATAATAAATTATGTATTTTGTTCTTAATAAGCATATACTTTTAGTCAAACAAGCAGTTAATTTGAATCAAATTAAAAATCTTGTATGAATACCTGCATTTACATAAAATATTGGTGTAGTAACATAAAACGGACGTTTCTGAACAACGGAAGAAAATAAACGTACGGATAATCTCATCTTATGGTTGCGATAAACTGTGAAGTAGGTAAGAATTTGATTACATTTATGATATGTAAACAAACAAAAGTAGATTAGGACTGATAATTTAACATTTGTATTAGATAACAAAAATAACAATTATATAATGCACTAAATGTTAATAACAAGCTATTTAATTTTTTTTTCTCATATAATACTCATCACAATTTAATTCAGTTAATTTTTAACACAATTTCTTATAACCTTTTACAACTTAGTAGTAAATACGTTACATACTCTTTGCTTAGTAGGGTTGTTTTGACACTTGACACTTGACAATGGATATGACATTGTGCTTGACATCAAGAGTATAATCAGAGATGTGATAAACGGCTTTTAATTATTAACACGTTTAAACGTTTTGCTGATACTTTTAAGCGTGCTTAAAAAAGCGCTTTTCGTTTAAACGCTTTTTTAAACAAAAGTTGTTGATTGTTTAGATGGTCGATTATAAAACGAAGATTTAAGTGAATTAGTGGCGACCGATAAAACCGAGAGCTGAAAAAAGCGTTCAATGTTTTGTGGTTTTGTTAGTGTTATTACTTATTAGCTTATAGAAATAACGTGTTACCAAATACAATACAAATTATTATACAATACTAGCTGACCCGACAAACGTTGTTTTGCCATATAAATTATTGAATTAAAAAATAGGGGTTGATGATAGAAGGGTGAATATTAGGGTTGTATGTATTTTTAATGCCACATTATAAAAAAATAAAAAAAATTGTCCTAAAAATAAAAAGCAATGTTAGGGGTGGACAACCCTTATCACTTAGGGGTATAAAAAATAAACAGTAGCCGATTTTCAGACCTACTGAATATGCATATAAAATTTCATAAAAATCGGTCAAGCCGTTTTGGAGGAGTATGGTAAATAACATTGTAACACGAGAATATCTGAAATGAATAGTAACACAATATATACTTTTTTATCCATAACCTAATTTCAATCATTAATATAAACAAAATTACTTTGAAAATTTGTAAAGGGATTCGTGTCATGTTCGTACGCGCGCTAAGTAAAATAAACAATTGATGAACGCGTCGAACATCTTCAACAACGAAAAGCGTACTGGACCTTGAAAAAACGTAAGTTGTTAATTCGTTGTAAAAAGTACTAATCAACCAAAAACGGAACGTTGTCAGTCCAACACAAATATTGCGTAAACAAGTAGAAAATAATTTAGCCGCTTAATACGATAACCAATCCAAATTGTTATCGTTTCTTATCGCAATAGTAATAAGGTTGTTAATCCAATAAAATGAAAAATTATATTGAGTCTTAGAGTATAGAAATTAGGTTCTTTATTCTATTTTATTTTGATTTTTAACGATATTGAAATAAGGTTACTTTTCGTGAAACATGATAATATGGTAATTAAATTTTTGTATCTTTAAACATCAACGTTTAAACGAAAACAGCTTAAATCCGTAAGCGCGCTTATAGGCTTATTTTGAAAAGCCTATTTTTTTAAGCCTATATCGTTTAAACGCCCACGACTAGGTATAATATAATCTCGAACACAGATAATTGTAGCTAGATCTCGGACAAATAATATTTGCTCCATGAATATAATTTGGTAAGTACTTAACATCAACGAACAATCCAATATCAGCTACTGTGTTGAGGCCAAGGAAGTTACATTCTACCTAAAGCATAATATTATATACTAGTCTATGATTCTACCCGGAATGTTCACACGCGCTTCAAAATCGTTCCGAAGAGTACCACCACAGATTAGGAAGAGATATGAGTACCACGACATGGGTGGAGTGTAAATAAAGCGCCAATTGCCATATATAAGTGCTGCCATGCGTAGTTTACAAATTACTACTAAGTAATTCTACTAATTTGAGAAATAGCTTTGCATTGCATAAGTAATTACGTAATAATTAAAATAAGCACATTTTAGAACTCACTATGTGAATTACAATACATTTTATGCTAATGTATTCATCAACGTGTATGAATAAAAGGGATTTAACGATTACCGAATATATAAAAATCTACCATCAGATAGTTTTATTTACACTGGTAATTGCAAAAAAGGGACAACATCCACTCATGTCGTTGTCTTGCTCAGAACGTTTTTCCCCTCTGATAAGTAAGAAACAAATGTCAACTTTATTTATAACGAAATAAAGTACATTTTAATTTTTCAAATATTGCTTCGTAAAATTCCAGTTATCGTATATGTTCCTTGGTTGAGGCCAATGACGTGTATACCATTATACACGGGCTCAGTGAATTTGGCCCCACTTTTTTTGATTTTCAGATTTTCGATATTTTTAATTATTTGTTCGTCGTTCGTTCTTTAACGTTCGATTGTAAAAATTGTTTGTTCGTCTTTTATTTATTTATAATTAATTAAACAAATGATCACCCTTAAGTTGGCCCCCCTTACTAGATATCTTTATTTTTATCACTTAGATTAATTAATTTTGATTAATTATCGTTTGTTCGACGACTACTGGTGATTGTTCGATCATAAAAACAATTAAATTCCCAATTATTATTTATTTTATATCTAATATGCAAACCATTACCTCACGCCTACATTGCGCATGCGCCAGCAGTAGAGATGGGTTAATACCGATATTTCTCAAGATTAGGTGATACTAATATATTCACTTTGAAATATTATAATTAAATGTCTTAACTAATATGTCAGTATTAACTAATATTTCACTGTAATTTGGACCTTAAAGTAACAGTAATAAGATCTGATACTGATACGGCAGGAAAATATCTTAACTAATATTTCACTGTAATTTGGACCTTAAAGTAACAGAAATAAGATCTTATACTGATATGGCAGGAAAAAATCTTAACTAATATATCAGTATTAACTAATATTTCACTGTAATTTGGACCTTAAAACAACTTTAATAAGATCTGATACTGCAGAAAATACGTCCGTCTCATTCGTACGTACGACACGGCGTATCGTGAAAATATTTTAATACTTTCACGAATCTGACGGGCGCCAATCTAGTGAATCCGAACTATTCCGAATACCGAATGATATTATCCTATTCATTTTGGATATCCGTTACAGATATTAGGCGAATATGAAATATTACCATATTACAGTTTGCCGGATTACTAATCCACGAATCCTTTCAATATTACTAATATCTTAGCGAATACTAATATATCAGTCACACCATTAGCCAGCAGTCTAATGGCGACTGAGCGATGCGTAGTGCATGTCATGTAAAAAAATGACATTATAAATAATGCTCCATTTCGAATATCATCAAATTATACGATTTGAATGAAGTATTTATTCAACAGTGTGAGTACCTCGATTAAATATAAAGGTATTTAATTCTTATTAGGAAATATTGTAGGTAGTTCCGATAGTGGTAAATTTAACACGATACATAAAAAAAAAATCTGCACATTTTTTGAGGTTAACTAATAGTACATCTAATATATACATCTTTAACAGAATTATAAATAGGCCTATCATTTTAGCAAAGAAACAAATTAAAAACAGTTGTATGATATACACACCCACACACATATGTACATATATAAGAAATTCATATTTAATTAGAGTAATTACTCTTTTTGTTTACTCAACAAACAGCTTTATGTGGCTTTATGAGTTAAGTACATATATTGGACGTAATGCATGTAAATGGACTATATAGACATTAGATGTTTTTCGATGATTATTAATAAGTACATAATTTATTAATAATGATTCTTTTACAAGTAAACATTCCAAATGGAGCATTATTTATAATGTCATTTTTTTACATGACATGCACTACGCATCGCTCAGTCGCCATTAGACTGCTGGCGCATGCGCAATGTAGGCGTGAGGTAATGGTTTGCATATTAGATATAAAATAAATAATAATTGGGAATTTAATTGTTTTTATGATCGAACAATCACCAATAGTCGTCGAACAAACGATAATTAATCAAAATTAATTAATCTAAGTGATAAAAATAAAGATATCTAGTAAGGGGGGCCAACTTAAGGGTGATCATTTGTTTAATTAATTATAAATAAATAAAAGACGAACAAACAATTTTTACAATCGAACGTTAAAGAACGAACGACGAACAAATAATTAAAAATATCAAAAATCTGAAAATCAAAAAAAGTGGGGCCAAATTCACTGAGCCTTATACACGTCATTGGTTGAGGCCAAGCAGTACTACAGAACACTTTAACCTGCTCCTAACGGAGCATAGAACAATCAACAATGTAGGAGTTAATATGGGTAATAGTTTCATGCACAGACTACTAGAGAAAGAGAAGCAAACATGTTCCATGGCTACTTATTGTACATAGTACTAAAGTATACTGGTCTGTGCATAGTACTACTATAATATAATATTTATCTGTGACTGTATGTTGGGTGTGTTCAGAACAACTACTAACACAAATATCTGACTAAAATAATCAGACCTGTTACAGTAAACAAATAATAATTCTAAGCATCTGAGCTTAGCCGGTTTCAGCATGGACACACATCACAAACTTTCTATTTTCAATAGTCAAAATCTATATAAGAAGTGTCAAAATTGTGGAATGGCGCCTCGACTTACATAGTAAAGTCTGGTAAAATGGCGACATTGGGGTAATGCCATCTCTAAGTAGTCTGTGGGTAATGCTAAGTATTTATAAAGTGTCCGAGCAAAATCTTAGTTCAGAATGTTGACTATCTTAGATTAGAAATTGCACTGGACACATCCAATAATTTATTTTGGAAAATGAAAGTTTTTCAGTTTTTCCAGCGGGAATAATATTTTCTATTGCTTTTTTTGTATGTGTCTAAAGATTGGTAAAAATACAAACATTTAGTTTCAAAATGATTGGAGTTTAATGTGAAAATCCAACTTATAAAATGACTTTAATTAACAAATGCATAAATAATTGAAAAACTGCGGGAAATATGCTTTCCACTTGATGCTTGAATTTTATTGTTTTTTTATTGAAAAGTAAAACGAAATATATATTTTATATTACTGAGCGAACCAGTAAAAGTGCTTTTGCTGGTTCGCTCAGTAAAATAAAATATATTTTTAATAATTAAAAGTAAAAATGTATTTCGCGTGAGCGATTTTACCCGTTTTTGATCCTATTTTTATCGCCAAATTAAAACCATATTGCATAGGATATAGAGTTCTGAGAGGTAAGACATTTCTTTAATCAATCTCCTGTTCCATATGAATCTTTTTAAATTCTAGTAGTAATTGAAATATTTGTGAAAAACAAAAGTCCCTCTTTTTTAATAAAGTACTTATTAGCAACATTTGCAATTTTTATGCGTGACTTCAACTTTTTCAAAAAATTTAGGAAGAATTACGAATCGCATGACACCTGGGTTTTAATTTTCTGAGAAGAAGAAGCGTAAAAAGTAATGATTTTAATATACTCACATACATATTGCTATAAGTTATCATGCTATAAGTTAGCTTGGGTCCCGCTATGAATGTAGATAAGGAAGTTACTGATTTTGCCCCGATTCTCGAAATTTTTTACCAGATTTCTACGGTTTGAAGTCCTAGAACCTTTTTATACCATTTTCACAATAATATTAGTATATATGAATATATTGTGTATGTTTGTGTGTATGTAAACATCTCACAACATTTAACGGATTGACCAATCGAAACGTGGTGTATGGCATTCGATAAACTGGTTCGAATTTCGATGGGGTTCGTCCAAATTTAAACTTTCTGGAACTTAATGGATTTTGAGAAATTTTGAAAAAACCCCATTATTTTGGGAAAAACTATGTTTTATGTACTGATTGATTACATCATAGACTAGTATATATAATTATGCTTTAGACATTGATATAAAATACCCAAGATACACAGTTCCGAACAAAACTGACACTCAAAACTGTCGCTAATTCAGTCTAAAAAGTTTATAGTTATGGCACAAACGTGTTTTTGCATATTCAACCTTAAACGCAAGATTTAAAGTTATTTTTAAAAAACAATGTACAAAAAGCAACAAAATTTTTGACTTAAGTTAGCCGATAGGACAAGGCATATGTGGAGTCGAATATAAATATTTTTATGCATTGAGGTAGTATTTTAAGGGTTTGTAAAATTTACATAAAAAAAGTCTTGTCGAAAATCTGTTTTTGCGTAGGACATTTATATATCAATAAAACAAATAATGACCACTAAAATAATTTATTTATATTTCAAACGTTATAGGTTATTGGTTCTATTACACAGAACCTACACATATAGCCATGTAGTATTTGACGCTTGATATTGATACATTTAGTTTGCATAGTCTAATAGATTTAGAATATACTGAAATAGGAAATTTACTGCAATGGTGACTATGACTACGTTATAAAGTTCATAGATTCTTACATGATAACAGACACGATTTTTTTCAGACTTATTATGTAATGTATCGACAACATAGTAAGGAAACGCATTAATTTCCTAGAAATAAGTTTAGCTTTTCGTAGAATTTTCGTTTTGAATTAGATTTCAGTTTTCTGTTTTTTTTTGCAGTATTATGTAAACGAACATTTGTTTAGTTATAGTATCTGCAGACGTACGAGCGAATACTGCCCATAGACATTTTAAACACAATAGGTTAGTTGCTAATGCGATGTCGGCTTCTGAAAATTTTATTGACCCTCGTATAAAAAAATCCAATAAAACAATTTAGAGCTGAAAAATTGTGTTCAATGTTATTCGGAAGATCAAACTCGTTGATGATTTTGAAAAAATATACATCTTTTCAAATACTGAATAACTAAGTATCATTTAAAAAAAAAAACTTTGGATTTTTGAAAGTTTTTAATTCAATAATATGCTTAGGCATAGTTTTTTTCTTTGAGGTTAAAATACTTAAATTTAGCGGGATGTTTCAGGTGGCCTGTAGGGTCAACCAGCTCACAGATTTTTTTAATATAGTTACATTAGTTGGTTACATAGGTGTGTTACATACACAGAAATCCTAATAGATACGTATATTTAGTTTGGAGTATAGTTTAGTACATATAATATTATTGCCAAAGGTAATTTTAGATTAGATATTTCCTGTTAATTATAAATTTCTTTTATAATTACGTATTTTTAGTTTGAGGTATAGTTAGTTATGATATTAGGTATAAAAACCGTAAAAACAACAAAGAAAAATATCGACACGCGGGATTTGAACCTGCGACCATTTCCCTAAAGCCGGGACGCTCTTCCGCTGAGCTAGTGTCGACAGGCTCGAGGCGGCGAAATTCTTCTTTGCTATATGATCGATTACGTCAATTGTACTGATCGCTAGCTATACATACGTATAACTAGTTAAATGAGATCATCGTTACAGATGAAATAAACTTTAACATTTATAATACGTATAGTATAATATATCCGCAATCAAAAACAACATTTTATTAAAAATAAATTATTAAATAAAAAAATAAACATTCTTAATGCAACCTGTGCCTTCCACTTAAGAAATTGTTATCAACAACACGTGTAAACAGAACAAAATTCGATGCTACTTATAATTTCCTATTGTTATATTAAAAGTTTCGTAATATATCTCCAAAGTTCATCGTAAGAATCACAATTATATATTGTTATTTTATATTCGTACAAATAGAATAAAAAGAATCACCTAACTTGGTCCTCAAAATAAGTAATCAATATAATCAAACATTTTAAAATCGTCAAATTGACGTTCTCTTCTCTTTTGGCAGTTGGTTAACAACTATAAAAAGTATTCAAAATTATTAATGAAAAAAAATTAATCTTATTAAAAAAATTAACTTATTGATGAAAAAAAATCGACTCCACTAATAATAACAGGATCTTTTTGTATTATTCGACTAAATTAAAAGGAGGTTATAATGCACAGTGCATTATAACCTTTTACTGAAAAAGTGACCATTGAAATTTTGTCGTATTATATTTGGAGCGTCGAGTACATTTTTAACACAAATAAAATGAAAATCATACATTATACCCTATATTTAGTAATATAAACGACAAAAATAAATCGATAAACTCTTATACTTACCGAAAATACAATATCTTATATTTTTTTAACGTTCATGATGTTGTATTTTACAATTTATCAGAGAACAATTCGATATGTTTGACGCACGGGCAGTGACGTGGCGACGGGCTTCTATTTGAAGTGTTTGCACAATTTTAAATTGTGCACTCATTCTTAGAGGACGTTTTTGAGCCACTGATTGTGTATCTTGGGTTTTTATATATCAATGGCTTTAGATTACATAATCTAATTATCTCTTTTCCTTGAAAAAAAGATTTTTTCTAATTTCAACCTTCTGCAGTGTTTCTTTGACAAAGAGTTGAATTTCATAAGGACAAGCAATGGGATAAGCACAAAAACTTTGAATTTTGCACAACGGTGTTAGCAAAAAAGGCAGCATGGCCATAAGTCTTAGCATATAGCATAAAGCAAAAAAAACTTTATATTTATTATTTTTATTTGCCAGCTGAGAGTCTGAGTATTGTTATGTTCATATTTATTTCCAAATTTTAAGAGTAAATTATCACTGCTGTGTGTTTACAATATAATAAGGTCTGCAAATAATATTAAGGCTTTGTTTCAATAGTAAAAGTCTGGAAAATTTTACTATGGAGGATTGTGAAAGTGACAACGAATTTAAAAGAAACAAGGTAAATCTAAAGATATTTTACGTTTGTGCTTAAAAAATATCATGTTATATAATTTGTAGCACATTTCTGTAAATATTACGTTTAATTTTAGTTGTGAACGCAATGTCGTAACATCATAATCCTAAAAACTTTTAACATAACCTCTTCGCATTTTAAACATGTATAAAATTAATTAAAGTAATTTAAATATAAATTTAACAAACTTGGTTTAGATCGATGTATTTTTATATATAAAATGAAATATGTTAGTAAATGTAGGTAGATATAATCTAATCAACCAACCAACAAAATCAATCCTAACCAACAGAAATAAATCGAGGAAAGAAGGTCGGCAAAAATTTTGTTTTATTTTCTGTAGTGTCTTGAAATTCCAATTTTATTCGTACAACTATTATTTTAAGTTACTTATTTTAAAATTAAAAACTTTAGTCTTATCTTACAGGTGAAATACTTAATTTAAAAGAAAGGAAATTGACTTGGATATACTCCTACCCAACTTATTAAAGAAATAGCTAATATTTTATTGCAATTGTGAAAATAAAAAATGTGTTATGAATTTATGAAAAAATATGTTGTTATTAAAGAATTTTTATGATTTTTTTACAATATGAATTTTCTACAATATGAAATTTATGAAGTGTCATGTTTCTTGGGCATAATTTTATTAGTATTTAATTATGACAAAAATGATATGATATTAAGTTAGACAAAATAGACTTTTAAAAACATCTCATAAAAAATAGTGCAAAATAATTTACTCCGGTAAGGAGGGGAGTAGTACCAGACCCTCCCCCCTTAACCCCAGTCATGCAGCCCACTTGTAATGCAATCCTCATTTTTGTATCCTAAATTCCTTAGTATTTATTTTAATAGTAAAGTTTTTTTAAATTAAGTATGTTTTTAAAAATGTACTGACAGTATTAAAAAAAGAATGCTTAAAATTATTAGATGTAAATAATTATTATTAGATATAAAAAACTCAAGACACACAATTAGTGTCTCAAAAACATCCTCTTAAAATGATGTGCACAATTTAAAATTGTGCGCTCATTTGAAATAGAATTGGATTGGTCGCCTTTCTGTCAATTTTATTACTTTTTACTTTTTATACATTGTTTTGTAAAAACGACTATAAATCTTGCACTTAAGGTTGGATATGCAAAGGCATATGTTTTTGCCATATCTATAACTATTTAAATGAAATTAGGGACATTTTTGAGTGTCAGTTTTGTTTGAAACTGTGCATCTTGGGTTTTTAATATCAATGGATGTAAAGTATTTATTATAATAAAGCTTGTGCTGGGGTTAGGTATGGAACATTCATTCTTTATTGCACTAGTATATACTCATGTATAAATTCAAACAACAGTGATGTTTAGGAGACTAATATGATGTATCCATTTTTTAACATCTTATGAATATTCTACCAATATTATCTATCACTTTTAGCCTGACTTAAGTATTTTACAAAAGTCTATGGTGACAACACTGAATTGTGTCGTACGACTGTATGACTCTTGTAAAAAAAACACAATATAAACTACAGAAGACTGCAGAAACCTAATATTTTAGAATAAATACATTAAATCAATAAAAATAAATATTACACACACTACATTCATGTCAGATACATGATAATATACACATATCTACATACTATTTTCTTTTCAGCTGTCTGTTGTTAACTCTGCCTAACCTAAACAAGACAGTGACAAGCATTGATGTTACTGTGGCAGAAATAGGTAAGGCAGTGGTACTAGACCCGGGCGAGACAGTGAAAAACTTTAGCATCTAGTAGTCTCAACTGTAGTAATTTGCAAAGCCAATTGTTTGCCTCTTACGAACTTCCTGGCAGAACGGCAATTGGTCTATTCTTCAAAGGAAGTCTGGGCCAAAATGGCTGAAAATATATGTGTCAATGTGGCAGAATAAAGAAAAATGTGTAAAGCATTAAGTATTTTATATGAAATTATTATTATTTCAGGACCGGAGCCCGTCACCAGGTGTGAAATCAACAGCTGTTGTTAAATACACAGCCTTTCAAAGTCCAGTGGGTTATGCAAGACTGCAGTGTAACACAGATCTCAATCTACCCCCTACCAACTGGGGTGGGATAGATACATATGGACTGAAGCAAATTTTGACTGGAGGCACTGGGCTATCAAGGTAAGTGGTGTATTAGTATGTGGTAATAGTCTTATCGTTAACGCATAAGGACTGTGGCAGACTCTCTTGGCCTAGGTTGACTGAGGGGCATTGTCCCTGTTGTATGGGGTAATTGTAATTAAATAAATTTCTGTTTTCTTTTTTTATTTACATAACAAAATAAATAATTACAATTATATATTATTGAAATTGATTTTAATTATGAATTTTTTGCCAGTGACGTTGGTAGAAATTGAAAGATCATTTTCTTGCCTCTAATGGATATTTTCGAGTAGGAGACAAAGTCTTACTTCCGTTAATATGGAACATATCTAAGTCATTTACTACGAGTGTCACATACTAAACAAATGTCAATGTGAATAATGTATTGTAATTATTTATTTTGTTATGCAAATAACAAAAAAAAAACAGATTTATTTAATTATATTTACTCTATCCCAAAAATCAGTTGCCACCAATATGCTACATAGATAATGGGGTTTACTTATCATCTAGTAACTAAGACTCGCTGCCAGGTCTTTATAAACAGTTAATATTCAAACCGCAACTGCAAAAAATTCTTTGGCAAGGCAACTTCAAATTTTCTGATAGTGTGGTTGTCCATGGGCGGTGGTGATCACTTACCATCAGGTGAGCTTCCTGTCCGTTTGCCCCCATTTCTATAAAAAAAAACCTTAACCAGCGGAAGTACGTAACGAGCGTTTTGTAAAGGTTTAGCTCTACCTTAATTTTAAAAATACTGGTTTACATATGGAGCAAAATTATAAAGGGGTTGAATCAATAAACCAGTTAATATAGGTTTTTTAAAAACATTTTTTTGCCACTCCTAAATTTTGTCCGCACTGTCCATGTTATTTTTGATTGTCAATAGGGAAGCGCTTCACCACCATCTTGCCTGATGGTAAGCTAAGATGTGGCCTAAGTTGGAACACGTTTCCCTAGGAGGTACCTCTTCACTCTTCTCTTGAAGATCCCCAGATTGTACTCGTTGGGGAACACAGAATGTTCCAGTCCCTTGCATTTCAAATGAAGAAAGGCACTAGCTCGGTGAATCGCTGTTATAAACAATGAAGTTCTATGGTCCATGCATTAGTCTGTACTGTCTGTACTAAACATTTTTATGATAAATAAGTCTAAATTTAAGCACCTATTTCTTTTAGTTTTTTTTTTTAATATTGCTGGACAAATTACACAAATTGACCTAACCCCAAAGTAAGAAAATTATTTGCTTGTGTTAACTAATATCTACACAAGCAAATTATTTGCTTACTTTGGGGGTTACATACAAAATTATTTTGTTACATTTTCAATATCAGAATCAAGTACTGAACAGTGAACACCCTTCTGTACATACTGAAATGTACAGTATATTACTAGTCAGCTATTTATATGCTAAAATAAATTGAGGGTACACTTCGATCTGATAGAAGTCATAAAATTGTTGATCTGTCAAAAGTGTCTGTAAAGAAAATAAAAACATTTAAAATTTTTATATTTAAATTTTAAACAAAAATATTACATCGCCATCAATTGGTTACTCTTTTTTAACTCTAAAAATATTTTTTAATATTTTTTTGGAAACGGTTTTTCTTTAAGGCGAGGTATTTCGACGTGCGTCAATTCTATAGAAAATGGGTGGCGCGGTATGTTCTGAAACCGCTGGGAAACGTGTTAATTTTCGGATAAATAACTATAGGACATTAGCTGAAAACTAAAATTTAGCACATTCTTTTTTGTATTTACAACTAAATATCACCATATAAAAATCATGTGGAAGATTAGAAATATTATTAACAAATTATTTGTTTTAGAGATTTTTTTAGCCTGTTTTCGTAATTCTATATGATCGAGTAAAGTACATTCTATCATGTAATGATTTAGCACATTCTTTAAATAATATCTTCAGGTATATCGTGTATTTTTTGTAAAATTGTTATTTAACAATCAATACAAAAAAACGTGATTAAACAAACCAGTTTATCCCTTTTGTCGCGATGCATCGCCTTAAGTAATGATAACATATCCTATATATTTACCCATGCTTTAAAGTAACTGTGAGCCCTTATCCGTTCAATCGTTTTAGCATGATACAACAGTGTACACTGATCCTATTGTGGTGAAAGAAGATAGTAAATGTAGTACTAAATCTAGGTGAGCAATTGCAGAATTCTACCACCTATATAGTGATGCTATTACAGACAATTTTACAGTTAACAGCAATTGTTACAGCTTGGGTTGCTTGCATTTTACTTGGCATAAAAGTGGTCTATTCTTTAATAATATTAAGCTAGCATGTCGCTAAAAGTGGATAATTTTGTAGTTTCAGAATGGCGCACATGTTTCCCGACTGTGTTGGCGACGTGGATGTTATATCTGATTCTGAGTGTATTAAAAAACTATTAAAACTACCTTATCAACCAAACGGCACGGTAAGCATCTTTTTGTTTATATGCTTCCCATCTTCCACTTATTGGCCTAACCCAGATTAATGGGTCATGAGAAGTATTAGTTGTGAGTCATGATTGGTGCTTCTTGACAAGATAAGTGATTCCATTGCCATATTTTATTGACCTGTTGCTTGTTTTTTATGCTTATCCAATATCAAATATCGCGGCTTTTACCCTACCATTAGTAATCTACATGCTGTTAGATACCTGAGATGTTTATTTTAGAAAAAAAAACATTAAAAACACTCCGACTTATTAAGCTTGAAATCCAATATTCTGAGAGAATTAATCTAAAATGTGTAATTTGTTTAAGGTAAGCATGATGGTTCACAGAGTTGAAAACACGCTATTGTTAGACGATTTCGACGTATACAATTACTTGATGAAATCAGAATGGTCCTGGTTGAAAGACTTCTTCTATGAAAACATATTGAAGACAATGTCGGAAAAGGTGAGTAGTTTTTCCCATAATATAACACAGTAAAACTACAATTACCAACTTCCAACCTTCTGTATTTCTTTAAACTTGTAAAAAAATTGGAAGTATTTCCGAAAAGAAATATAAACTGTAATAAATTTGAAAAAATAAAAAGAGAAGTTTTAAGACTGGTCAGTAAAATATGTTGGAGTTTTCAGGTTAAACATAAAAAATTACATCCCAATTGAAAACCTCTTCCTTTTTAGGAAGTTGGTTGGAAAACTATGAATAATATTTAATTTAAGATATAAATCAGAAATCACAAATCAGAAATACTTTATTCAATAAAACCTTTTACAAGTTATTTTGACACGTCAACATATTTTCTAAGTTACTACCGCATCGGAAACGCGACCACACACTGTGAAAATCAGGGGGAAGAAACTATATTATAAGATATACGTTTAAGAATGTTCATGAGTAAGTTGTACTTTATTAAAACGCTATGTAAGTTGTATTGGTAGGTGCATCGTATGATAAATGACACTATGGTCTTAAACTTTATTACTTTTATTATATTTAACTGGTCGATACGTCTTTAACGAGATACATTTTAACTACCGTGAGGACGCCATCTTGAGGGACGCGCTTGGTCTCCCGCTAGGGATGTGTGTCGACACTAGTGACGTGCCATACTCATAACATCCTCCTTATTAGAAAAAGTTAAATAATTTTACATCCTGACACTGTTTACAACTTGACTAAACTCCTAACAGTAACTTTAGACAATGGCAATTTGTATTCTTAAAAAGAAGACAATTTGTTGATCTTAGTTTCTATAATATATATATTCTAGACTTAATTAAATTAATCAATCCTTCACAGTCATTGCTAAAGGGTTAAATTAACAAAATATTAACTTTATAAATTCAACCGTCTTGGTGGTCTTATGATTCTTCCACACCTAGTGCGCATTTCAACTGGACTTGTATGCTCTTTACTAAATGGTGCTACTGCATGTGATTTAGATGTATTCATATTCGGACTTTTCTGTAATACATCTTGCGATACAGTTTGAGGTGACTGTGGAGGCTTCAGAATATGCTGTCTGTTTCTCCTTCCTATAAATCCATCTGACCCTTCAACTGTATAAGACCTAGGTTGAACACATTTGGACCTTATCGTGCCTGTAATCCATGGAGAATCTGGAATTTTCTTAAAATAGACTTGGTCTCCTTCGTGTAGTTCTGATAATGATTTAGTCTTTCTGTCATAGTATTTTTTCATTTTAAATTTATTTTCTTCCTTATTTTTGACATATTCTTGAAATTTAACTGTTTTTGGTTTTAAATTTTTTGTTACTGTTGGTAGTTGTGTTCTAAGTGACCGTGACATTAGTAATTGTGCTGGGGATGGTAGACTTCCTCTAGGTGTATTCCTAAATTGAAGCAAAGCAAGATATGGATCTGTTCCTGATTGTTCTGACTTTATAAGTAAATGTTTACATATCTTTACTGCCGACTCTACTAACCCATTTGACCTTGGTAAGTAGGGACTTGATGTATTGTGATGTATTCCCCATTCAAAAATAAAATTCTTAAACTCAGCGGAATTAAATGGTGGCCCATTGTCAGAAAATAACTCAACTGGGATACCATGTCTACTGAAAATACTTTTAAGACAAACAATTACTGTTTTGGCATTAGTACTTGCCACAGACATTAATTCAAAATAATTTGAGTAATAATCTTGTACTACTAGGTAGTTTTTAGATTTATAATCCATAAAATCAACACCAACTTTTTCCCACGGAAGTAACGTAACCTTATGTGGAAGAAGTGGTTCTGGAGCATTTGAACTTCTATTTGTCAAGCAAATATGACATGACTGAACAATATTTTTTATATCACTTGACATAAATGGCCAAAATACATGTCCTCTAGCAAAAGCCTACCTTTCAATTCCTAAATGACCACTGTGTATTATTTTCAAAATATCTGGCCTTAATTTTTTAGGTATGACTATACTGTTACTTCTGAAGATTAAATCATTTTCTGTATGTAAATCCAATCTATACTGCCAATATTCATTCAGATCTTTGTGAATTTGAGTTTTGCTTGACGGCCATCCTTCTTTACAATACTTTTTCAAAATCTGCAGACTTTCATCTTCATTAGTGCCTTTGATTAACCACTGTAAACGTTCTGAAGAGACTGGTAATGATTTAATCAGTAAATTTACATGAACAATGACATCATCGTCTAATTCATCTGAACTTGTTTCAGGGAGTGCTGCTCTTGACAAGGTATCAGCAATGTACATTTCACTACCTTTCTTGTAAACAACATTTAGGCTATAAAGTTGTATTTTTAACATCATTCTTTGCAGACGTGTTGGAACTTCGACTAAAGGCTTTTTAAACAATGTTATTAAAGGAGCATGATCTGTCTCTACAGTTACAGTTTGTCCATATATAAATTGATGAAATTTGATGCAGGCAAAAACTATTGAATAGAGTTCTTTCTCTATCTGAGCCATTTTTTGTTGTGAATCTGTTAGAGTTTTTGATGCATAATATACAGGATGTTGATTTTGTAACAACACCGCTGCAACAGCACTGCTACTGGTATCACTTTGTAGAACAATAGGATCATGAACATTAAAATGTGACAACACTGGAACTTGACATATTAATTGCTTTAAGCGACAAAATGTTTTTTCATGATTGGCAGTCCACTGCCAATCAGTAGATTTCTTTAATAATTGGCGTAGCATCTCTGTCTCTCCGGCCATGTTTTTGATAAAAGGACTTAAATAATTAAGCATGCCTAAAAATCTTTGTACATCTTTAAGACAGGTAGGAGAGGGCATCTCTTTGATTGCTCTGACTTTGTCGGGATCAGCTGTAATTCCGTCTGCTGAAAAAATATGACCCAGATACTTAATACTCTCCTTGGCAAATGTACATTTTTCTTTGTTAAATTTAACATTATATTCCTTTGCTCTCTTAAATACTTCATTAAGACGCTCATTGTGTTCTTGTAGTGTTTGACCACTTACTAATATATCATCGCTATATACTGCCACTCCTGGTATGTCACCAAAAATTTCAGTCATAGTTCTATGAAAATACTCAGGAGCACAGTTAACTCCATAAGGTAGACGTTTAAAGCGGTATCGACCAAAAGGTGTATTGAAAGTTGTGAGGTAAGAACTCTTCTCACTTAATTTACACATCCAAAATCCACTACTTGCATCCAAGGTGGAATAAAATCTTGAGCCAGCCACCTTGGCTCGGACCATGTCTACTGATAGAATCGGATAATGAGTCCTATTAATTGCCTGATTTAAATTACGGGGATCTAGACATACCCTTAACTGACCATTTTTCTTTTCTACTAAAATTAAAGAACTCACCCATTCAGTAGGCTCTATGACCTTGGTAATGACATCCATTTTTTCCATCTTCTCAAGTTCTTGTTGAAGTTTTTGGTGTAATGCAAATGGTACCTTCCTCGGAGCATCAACTTTTGGCTGGACCTTAGGATTGATACTTATATCACACTCACCAGGAAGACAACCAAGACCGGTAAAAATATAATCATTAAGTTCAACAAGTTTATTTAAATTTATATTTTGTGGCTGAGTAGACCGTAATGAAAATGACTGTGACTGACTATTTGTGACTTTAGGAAATACTACCTGACTTGAATTTGATTCATTTTTACTTATTTCCAAAGATAATTGACTATCATTACTTTCTGACTCAGTAGTATCTACACAAAAGACTCTTTTAATTAGTCCAATTTCTGAGCAAGTAAGTTTACCTAATACAGTTGGAGAATTCACATTTGCAATTATAAAAGTAATTTGTTTTGTTACATAAGTGTCATTAAATTGGAATTTACACTCTAATTTTTGTTGACCTAGTACCTCTAGACGGTTACCAGTGTATGACTTAATTTTTACATCAGTTTTAGACAATGAATGTTTAGTGTTAATTGAATCATAAACACATTTTGACATAATATTGACATCACTACCTGTATCAATAATACAATTTATTTGAGTATTATTAATATATAAATTAATTGTCCACTCATTTGACAATGACTTTGTTGACTGAATATGACCTATAAACAATTCATCTTGTTCTGACTGTACCTGTTGCATGTTATTATCTGACTGCACATATTTAACTGACTTTGACTTCATTGACCGACAACAAACAGCAAAATGACCTACTTTTCCACATTTTCTGCACTTTACACTTAATGCTGGACATTTATAACGATGCACCTGACTACACCTTGTACACACATCCTTTCTTGACTGTTGACTGACATTCTTTGAGTTAGACTTTGATCTTGAGCGTGACTGACTTTTATTATATAAAACTGAATGTTGTTCTGCTGCCAATTCATCCGTGTGATGTCTGGAAGCGAGCATGGCTTTTGCCATCTCTAGGGCTTTATCCAGTTCCATTTTATCCTCAAGCAATAATTTTTCTCTGATATAGTTATATTTTTGATTCATGTTACATATGAACATTATTTTAATTAGGCGTTCCTGCAACTGTCCTAACTCACAGTTCTGCGACTTTAATTTTAATGCGCAAGCAAAGTCGTCTAAGGATTCATTTTCACTTTGTTTGTACGTGAAAAAATTATGACACTCATAAGTAAGGTTAGTTTTTGGCGCGAAATGATTTTGAAATAACTCTATAAGTTCTTCATATTTAACGTCATCCTCGTTCTTTCCAAATGTATTAAATACGTCCACGCCCTTTTCACCAATAACATGTAAAAATAAAGCTACCTTTCTGCCATCACTTTCTTCATCCATGCCAGACGCACGTAAATAAAATTTAAATGATTGCACCCATTTTTTCCATTGTTGAGCTATATTTCCATTCATCAACATGGGTTGTGGACTTGCCATTCCAGAAAGTTTCTTAGACATGACGCAGATACGCCGACTGCACACGAGGATTTTACAATGACTATACAGTTTAATATAGATTACGAACCCAATTTCTGACACCATGTATTGGTAGGTGCATCGTATGATAAATGACACTATGGTCTTAAACTTTATTACTTTTATTATATTTAACTGGTCGATACGTCTTTAACGAGATACATTTTAACTACCGTGAGGACGCTATCTTGAGGAACGCGCTTGGTCTCCCGCTAGGGATGTGTGTCGACACTAGTGACGTGCCATACTCATAACATAAGTTAGGGTGCGGTCTCAAATCCAGCGGGCAATGTGGCGACGGTGCGGCCGGCGTATGCTCCAGTAGTACCCGCTCGTTGCATCGTTGTTATAGGGTGTGTTTCCATTTAGTGTTAGCAATTAAACGCTGCAATTGTACGCTGCTGCCAATTGTAAAGACAAGCAGCCATGTTGGTCCTGCCCCCTTAAAAAAATAGAACATCTGCCATTCTGCTAGGCAGTTCGTAAAAGGCGAACGATTGATTATATGTGATCCTAACATAGTCACTAAAAGGTGGTAAAGTTCGCAATGTCTCGTCCGGGTCTTGTTGCCACCGCCTTACTTATTCCTGCCGAAATAGCGTTATTGCTTTTCATTGTCGTATTCCGGTACAGAAGCTAGAACGGCACTTGTGTAGCGGAGCTTAGAAATGAGCTGTTTAAAAATAATTGAAATTTGCTCAATGGATAAACTGAAAAAAGACATTTTGAATTGCCCGACTCGAACCTGACCACTAGATCGCGATGGCGATTAACTAGTATGCGAAAGTCTGTCTGTCTGTTACGGTTTTGTGTCTAAACCGTTTAACCGATTTTGATTAAAATTGGCATGGAGATAGTTCAAAATCTGGGGTGAAACATAAGCTACATTTTCAAAAATCAACCACCATGGAACTAAAATAGGAGATATTTTAGGGATAGATACGATGTTTCTATATGCCAGGTATCGCTGACAGACCAATTTTTTTATATTGGGTTGCCGGATATAGGACACATCCACTGATTATTAACATCACATATTTTAGAAATGCATTACGTGATGCGCAAACTATAATCTATACATATAATAAAATCGTAGGAAAGTCAAAACTGTACATTGAATATTTTTTTAAAAGAATACTTTTGGCGTGATCTCCAATTGATATCGAAGCCAAAAATATAGTTTTTAGAATTTTTGTCTGTTTGTCTGTATGTATGTCCGGGGTACACTCAAAAAGTACTGCATGGATTTACTTCAAATTTTGCATGAATATTACTAATAGGTTGGGTCAACATAAAGGCTACATATTATCACGTTTTCACCTACGGGGGAGGTGCTGTGAGGAGTAAACGAAGTCCGCGCGGACGAAGTCGTGGGCAACAGCTAGTTAGCTAATAAAAATAGTATAATTACAGCTATATTAAAGAAACTTTGTTGCTAGGAAAGGATGTCGCTAACACTGGCTCCAAGCCCTAGTTCGGCGTTGCAGTTAACACAGAAATTCCTGTCGCACAGCGTCGTCGAACATCCTGAGCCGTTGCCCGAGAATGTGCCGCATACACCGATGTTGACAGGTAATATACTGTCGTATCAATACCTCGTCGTCAAATGGTTAGTCTATTCGGGTCAGCTTATCAAGTCACTGGTTAGATTCCTAGGTCGGGACTTTTTTATATTGTAGGATGGCAAATAGGCAGGCGGTTGTCCTGATGGTTAGAGATGACAATTGACGGTTATCCCAAGACATGGGCGACCCATTGCAGAACTCTACCACACGTATTTCCCCGTGTTGGTCCCGGGCTCCTTTGAAGAATAGGCCAACTGCCGTTCTGCCAGGCAGGTCGTAATAGGCGACCGATTGGCTATACGAGTCACTAACATCACTATGTTACTAGATGGTAGAGTTCTGCATTGTCTCGCCCGGGTCTGGTACCACCGCCTTACCTATTCCTGCCGCAATAGCACCAGTGCTTGTCACTGTTGTGTTTCCGTTTGGTGTGTAAAGTAGCCGGTAAATTTATGCATGTGGTATAAAACCTTGCCACAAGTTAGCAACGCACCATTTACACCTTTGGTGTCTATAGGCGATGGTTGACTTTTTCCTTCAGGAGACCCATCTGTTTGTTTGCTATCTTATACTATAAAAAATCTTTAGCCAATCGTCCGCCTTTTACAAATTGCCAGATAGAATGCCAAATAATCTATTATAATAAGGATGGTATCTCGTATCGAGCTAAAAAGTTAGTGATATTTTGTCGAAAGAAATCTTAGTTGACTCTGTAATCTAATGGTCCAGTTTCGGTGTTGATCTCATGAGGTCCCGGGTTTGATTCCCGAGCCAGGCAATTAAAAAAATTATGTGTTTTCTCAGTTTTCTAGTAAAAACAAAGTTGGATTGGATAAGTGCTCGGTTGGTGATAGGCTTGTCACTAATCACACTGTGGGACTAATGACTAATTGCACTAACCTTGTCTTAGCTTAGAACAGTCTTTAGTGACATGCTGTCATATTCTTTTCACTTGAGACAAAAAGTGACAGCAGACTACTTAGGATTTTCATAAGCTAAGAAAGACAATGTTAGTGCAATTGGCTATAAATATCTATGGCTAATTGTATCTTTGCTTACCTTTTTGAAGATACGGACGTAAAGATATAAGATATAACTAGATAATGTCGTACAGAATTGGTGAAAATTGAATACCTAACCTCGCCTTAAGGGGAATAGAAAAAAAAGATTATTGTAGTTTATAAATTACATATATTTGCTTCTATTTTTAGGTCCATTCCTCCCAGAACCAGAAACTCGTCATGAAGAACCATCTAATGAACCGCATTACAACAGAAACGTTCTCTGGACTTTCGAAGATATACACATGTTAATAGGCAGCAACCTGCCAATATTTGGAGACAAGGACCGTCCATGTGTTAGTCTCCGTCTACGAGATGCCAGAGAACCAATTAACGTTCTCACCGGAATCGACTATTGGCTGGACAATCTTATGTGTAACGTCCCAGAAGTCCTCATGTGCTATCATTTAGATGGAATAGTCCAGAGATATGAACCAATGAAAACCGAGGACCTCCCAAATATGGAAAATTCAAAATTCTCACCGAAAGTCATAAGAAATGTAGCGCAGAATATACTGTCTTTTCTGAAGAGTAACGCTACAAAGGCGGGTCATACTTATTGGTTGTTTAAAGGTCCTCACGATGACGTTGTCAAACTTTATGACTTGACGTCATTATGTCCTGATGGCTTAGACAATCCGTTTACAACACCAGTGGCCATGTTGTTGTATCGTGTGGCCAGGAATATGAGGCTGATGAATCGTACGAAACATGTGAAGCAATTGTTGGAACATGTGGTCGAGTTGTTGAAGGTTGAGAGGTATCCGCAAATAGTGGCATCTTCGCATTATATGTTAGCGGATTTGTATGTACCGGCCACTACTAATCCGGCTTGTCCTAACTTTAAAGGTATGTTATACTCATGGATTAAATGTATACACCTTTCAAGACAATTTCTTAGTTTGTCATTGTAGCTTGCAATTACACACAGAAATATAGAGTTATACTACCCCCTACTTATTTTTCCCCGTGTTGGTTCCGGGCTCCTTTGAAGAATAGACCAACTGCCGTTCTGCCAGGTAGGTCGTAAAAGGCGACCGATTGGCTATGCGAGTCACTACCATCGTGGCTACTAGGTGGTAGAGTTCTGCATTGTCTCGCCCGGGTCTGGTACCACCGCTTCGCCTATTCCTGCCGCAATAGCGTCAGTGCTTGTCGCTGTCGTGTTCCGGTTTGGAGGGTAAGGTAGCCGGTTAACTTATGCATGTGGCATTAGACCTCGCCACAAGATAGCAACGCACCATTAACATGTTTGGTGTCTATAGGCGATGGTTGACTCTTTCCATCAGGAGACCCATCTGCTTGTTTGCTATCTTAGAACATAAAAAAAAACCTACCGATGAAATAAAATTACGCCAAGGGTAATTTTTAAACATTATCATACCATTCGACACGATAAAACTGTTGGTTGGTTTATTTCTATTTTTTCACGACATAATTATAACCTACAAAACGTTCTTATTACTGAAAATTTCATACATTTTGTAGGTTATGATTTGTTCATATGCGCGGCGACACGTTTCCTTGCCAATGGCGTGTCTATTAAGCGCCCCGAGACGGTCAAGCGGTTTGATTCAAACACGTAGATTTTGGTTTGACTTAAACCATTTTGATCGTTTACATAGCTAGTTTGTAAGGTTTGTCAAACATTTACGTGTTTGGAGCTTTATTGATGAAACTACATATTTTTGTTGTGTTTGACGCGTCCTTTGACCGTGTTCCGACGCGTTTGATCAAACACTCAGTTTGCACTATATTTTGTAACTAGCTGACCCGGCAAACTTTGTTCCGCCTTAATGGCAATAAATAAGCAGATTTATTTTTTAATTGGAAAAAAAAGTATCCTATGTCCTTCTCCTGGCTCTAAACTACCTCCCTGCCAATTTTCAGCTAAATCGGTTCAGCCTTTCTTGAGTTATAAGTGGAGTAACTAACACGATTTTCTTTTATATATATAGATGTGAGGTTGTGTGTGGTGAAGATGTCAGGCGAAGAATTTATTTTTTAACATTTTTAACAAGATATTAATGTAATAAGCGCAAGGAAATCGTGGTC
Source organism: Apodemia mormo (assembly GCA_036924255.1). Lineage (NCBI taxonomy): Eukaryota > Metazoa > Arthropoda > Insecta > Lepidoptera > Riodinidae > Apodemia > Apodemia mormo. The sequence goes on from JAUPFN010000023.1 coordinate 4,632,011, forward strand.
CTTTTTGAGGGCATTTCACAATTTATTTACGTTACAACACTGCTTAGGACGGCGTACAGAACCAAACTGTGTAGTGCCGTTTGATGAACATTCAAACCTGCACCAAACGATATGATCAAACACGTAAGGTTTGAATCAAACCGTTTGACCATCTCAGGGGCGCTTTAGTATTAATGTGGTATGTGGTTATAATGAAGCATATTGTAGGTGATAATAATTTAATAAAAACAATAATTATTAAATTAATAATAATTATTAAATAATAATTTTATTTAATAAATAATATAATTTCCTAAATATGACCACGATTTGCGTTATTTTTATATCATAGGATAGCAAACAAGCAGATGATCGATGATCAGCTTTCCCGATCGAAAGACATCTATTGCGTCTAAAATGTTTAAACTGATGGTATTGTACTGGTATATTGGTGTCTATATATTAAAGACTAGCTGTTGCCCACGACTTCGTCCGCGCGGACTTCGTTTACTCCGCACAGCTCCTCCCCCGTAGGTGATAGCGTGATAATATATAGCCTATATGTTGACCCGACCTATTAGTAATATTCATGCAAAATTTGAAGTAAATCCATTCAGTACTTTTTGAGTTTACCCCGGACATACGTACAGACAAACAGACAAAAATTCTAAAAACTATATTTTTGGCTTCGATATCGATTGTAGATCACGCCCCAAGTATTCTTTTAAAAAAAATATTCAATGTACAGTTTTGACTTTCCTACGATTGTATTATATGTATAGATGTTAAGATGTTAATGTGCGTTGCTGATGGTAACGCATATTAACATCTTTAATATGGCGGACGGCTTATTGGCGGAGTTGGAATGCCACATACATAAGATTACCGACTACCCTAGCCTTCAAACCGGAACGCAACAGCGTCAAGCATCGATGCTATTGCGGCAAGAATAGGTAGAGCGTTTGTTTTTTTATATCATAAGACAGTAAATAAGCAGATGGGTCTCTTGATGGAAAATTTCGACCATCGCCTATAGACACCAAAGACGTTAATGGTGCGTTGCTACCTTGTGGCGAGGTCTAATGCCACATATATTAGTTTACCGGCTACCTTACCTTTCAAATCGAGACACGACAGCGACAAGCACTGATGCTATTGCGGCAGGGATAGGTAAGGCGGAGGTACCAGCCCCGGGCGAGACAATACAGAACTCTACCACATAGAATCTTCTTATGATGTAAAAAACGTGTAAACGGTTGACTCTACAGGCCATCCTTGAAATTTCCCGCTAAATTAAGGGTTTTACGCTCAAAAGAGTAAAAGCATATAGTATAAGCATCGATTTTTTCAGTTCTAATATATATTTTGTTAAAAATGGTAGTATATTTATTTTTGAAAAGCTGTACATTTTGGAAACGATGGTCGATTTTGATCTTTCGAATGGCATTCAATTCAAATTTTTGAGATCTAAAATATTGCTTTAGCTAAATAATCGATAGGTTGAAACATTTAGAAGCAATGTTAATAAACATTTTTTTCTCAAAAATTTTCGTCATCGTAAAATTCCAAACCAATTATTTGATTTTGATCCAATCAACGGCATAGTTTTTTAAGAAGAAAAGCTAATAAGGTTTTTAAGTCAATTAAGTGTATTAGCCTGAAAGTTATTACAAAAATATTAAGTAAGATTACTAAAAACAACGTAATTTTAATATATGAAAAGCAGTAACTTTTAAAAATTAGATTCGGTCTTGAATTTTGAAACGGTATTTTGACGTTGTTTTTTTAATACTAAAATATTGTAGAATATGTTGGTATTCTTAATGATTTGTTAAGTCGAGGAATCGCTTTTTTCAAAATTTTTCGTCAACGATTACTCCCGAACGGATGAAACGATTTTGATGCAATTTATGCACTAGACGTAGTTTTTTGAGGAAAAGTCCTAATTAGATTTTGATGCAATTTATGCATTATACGTAGTTTTTTGAGGAATAGGGCTGATTAGATTTTGTACTCAATCGGTGCATAAATCAGTTCAATAATAATTGAAAACAGTTCGGCGTAGGCCAAACTAGTTTAGCCTGAAGTATTTGGGTCAAACTAGATTGTCCTAGGCTTTATTAGTATATCCTGACACGCTTAGGATGAACTACTTTGGCCTGAAATCGGGTTTGGCCGGTAACATATACATACCCAATAAAATCGTTCCATAAAAGTTAAAAAAAATAATAATACTTTGTTTATAATATAATATTTTTTATAATTTGAACAATATTACTTTGATTTTTAATTTTTTGCTGATATTGATAGTAACATCCATCCATACAATATTATAAATGCGAAAGTCTGTCTGTCTGTTACGCTTTCACCGCTAAACCGCTGAACCGATTTTTCATGAAATTTGGATATAGTTGAAGATCCGGGGTCAAACATAGGCTAATTTTTTTTTTCAAAAATCAGTCCCATGGAGGGCTGAAATAGAAGATGAAATTTTTATTAAAAGCTATTTGGACGAGTTATTAATATACTCGCGGGCGAAGCTGCGCGGATCAGCTAGTATTATTATAATTATAATAAATATTGAAATGGATAAATATTGATTATTAGACGAAAGTTCCGATTCAGAAGAAGAGTCCGACTTCGGCAACTACGCCGAGTTCTCCAGAGGATCCACTGATGGCGCGAGTGAAAGGGACAACATGAACGCGCAGGACAAAGACGAAAATATTCACAAAGTGGAAATAATGAGTGACACTACTGAAAAGGTATTGCATTTTATACTGTATTTTCTGCCTGTGACTTTGTTCGCAATATAAAATTTAATTTTGAATAGAAAGACCCTACATATCATTTTCGCCGTGTTGGTCCCGGCCTCCTTTGAAGAATAGGCCATCTGCCGTTCTGCCAGGCAGGTCGTAAAAGGCGACCGATTGGCTATCAAGTCACTAACATCGTGGCTACTAGGTGGTAGAGTTCTGCATTATCTCGCCCGGGTCTGGTACCACCGCCTTACCTATTCCTGCCGCAATAGCGTCAGTGCTTGTCGCTGCCGTGTTCCGGTTTGGTGGGTAAGGTAGGCGGTAAATTTATGCATGTAGCATTAGACCTCGCCACAAGATAGCAACGCACCATTAACATCTTTGGTGTCTATAGGCGATGGTTGACTCTTTCCCACAGGAGACCCATCTGCTTGTTTGCTACCTTATGATATAAAAAAAATATCATATTATTGTTTTTTTTTTATTGTCCTAAAAAGAGCCTACTTAACGTAGAATGTTGTTTACTTGATTGTCTTCTAGTCTTGTCGTTATTTAATTTAGCTTAAATCATGAGGACTTCAGTCGACTTGAGTTCGATTCTTAAGTGTGGCGTTAGACTTTGTTGGGGCTCTTTCGAAAAATAAAACAATATTAGCTCAAAATTTTGTGATAATGTGTTCTCCGTTATTTTTAGGAACTAGCGAACCGCTTTACCCATTCCTGCCGCATTAGCATCAGTGCTAGTCACTGTCGTGTTCCGGTTTGGAGGGTAAGGTAGCCGGTAAACTTATGCATGTGGCATTAGACCTCGCCACCAGATAGCAACGCACCATTAACAACTTTGGTGTTTATAGGCGATGGTCGACTCCTTCCATCAGGAGACCCATCAGCTTGTTTGCTATCTTATGATATAAAAAAAAATCGTTAAGGTTGGTAAATTCAGCGATCGAGATCACTATCTCACTATGTCTTCACAGCCAATAAACCGGCGAATAGTGATAAAACGGGGCATCTTCGGACCTGTAGCTCTCTGCTTATTTCGCAAGGAGGTCTTGAATTATCTGTGAACGTAATTAAAAAACAAGAATCTTTATAAGCGTGATGAAATATGCTTATACACACGCACACGCACACACACACGCACGCTAATGGCTCTTCTGATGGAAAGAGACAACTATCACCTATAGACATAAAAGATGTTAATGGTGCGTCTCTATCCATGTGCGAGATGAATAAATGGTAATGTCACATGCTACCTTACCCTCCAAACTGGAACACGACAGAGACAAGCGTTGACTCTATTGTTGTAGAAACAGTAGGCTGGTGGTATCGAAACCTGCAGGCTTAGGATAAGCAACACGATAAAATTTTATCGACCTCGTTTTCTCGACTTTTATGTCACTTTCTCGATTCGCTAACGCATTTGACACTTGATTCGACATGATACTTCAAAGGAAGAGAAAATGATCAATTTTACTCGACGGTAGTTATTTTCTCTATCGATCGAAACGTCTTGCTGTCATTTTATCGATTTGTCATTTGACACTTCGTTAAAATTTGGTTAAAATCATAGATAAATATGTGTATTACTATATGTAGTTAAAATGTTGGTAACCTTATCCACTATTTCATATTATTATACTTTAATTATACAATAATTACAAAACTTTTTGATTTTTATTCATTTTATTAAATATAGATTTCGGTCCAGTGTTGGCGTAGTATGTATGACAGGCAGGCAGTCAGTATGGCATATATGTATTTAATAGTGGTGGCAGTTCCATATTATACCTATTATGTGCTAAATATCTACGGTTAACGGCAAGCCTGCAAAATACAAAGAAGGCACATAGGAAATTTGTGTGATCTTTTTACACAACGGACGGAGCATTCCAATCACTATAGCGCTTCAATAAACCCAATAACCATGGCTCTCTAAATAATATAGACCCTTGTGAATTTTGAGGTTTAGAGCCACACACCGATCAAGGCATGCCTCTTTAGTTAAAGGTAAGTGAACATAAGAGACTTGTAATTCAGTTTCTAGTAGATATGACATCCATCCAACTTCATTAACTGTAATAACAGAATATCTTTGTAGTAAATACTAATTTGACTTAGGTGAACTCAATAAAGTTATATTTTTTCAAAAGTTATCTGTAGTTTTTCGAGTTTCTTTTTTAAACAGTTAATATGTTACATATACATGTCAAGTGTATGTTAAATTTCAGCTGGATACAAGTAATAATCCTTTTCTTGGTGGTCAACTTTTCACAATACTTACAGCCACATACCAACAAACAACAACAATGCTTACATCATAGAATAATGAAGCAAATGTGTTATTCTCTAAGGCTTGCATTGATTATGTATTTAAGGAGTTTTTACTACCCATTCAAGTTATATTTAGTCAAAAAAAGTATTTGTTTTAATCAGTTGTTTTCAGACCAAGTTCCATGTATGATTAACATACTACTATGATGTATTATTTTCTGTAATATTCATAACTTAAAATATCCAATATGACACACAAATGTGTAAACATTATTATTTTATATTTGTCTACATTTAAAGATAATTTACCATACAGAAAGGCAGTCAGTTCTTGTTATTATTGTTTATTACAATAATATATGTCAATAAAAAATATAATTATTATTTGCAGATAAGACTTCAACTGCAGAATTTTTAATATTACTGACAAATATCCTAGAAGAACAAATGATGCCCTCATATGGCATAATTGAAATGGATGAAATGCGAAGACTACACAATAGAAGATATTGATGGATCTTATGTATACTGGTGCAACTTGCAAAACAACGGAAACCATTTTCTTGCCTCAAAAGCCTTAAAATTACCTTATATTTGTCCTAATGTAATAAAGTATTTGAAAATTTGTACAAATTTTCAAATACTTCTATTGATTTATATCAAAACTAGCTGTTGCCTGTGACTTTGTTTGCGCAGACTTTGTTTACTCCGCACAGCTCCTCCCCCGTAGGTGATAATGTGATAATATGTAGCCTATATGTTGACCCGACCTGTTAGTAATATTCATGCAAAATTTGAAGTAAATCCATGCAGTACTTTTTGAGTTTACCCCGGACATACATTGACTTTCCTACGATTTTATTATATGAAGGTATAGATTACAAGCTACAGAACATTTAATCCGGCCTCCAGTAAAGTTGTGTCATTGCACTTGCACAAGTATACGTAGGACCCTTCGATATGATAATTACAAGTATTTTCTTTTAGAAGTGTTAACTTTGTTACTTTTGTTGTTGTTTTTTAATCAAAGTGATTTTGGTAGTAACAATACTTAGTGGATTATTGGTATAATAAAATACTTTAGTGTTGTATAAGATTTATTTAAAAAAATATATACTCTAGGCAAACCTTCTATCTAAGTATTAAATAATTTTATATAATAAAAATGAAACTTATAGTCATCAATGTCTAATTTTAAGTATAAGTTTAATGACACACTATTCATAGTATTTAATGTTTTAATGCCAAACATAGATTTTACTATATGGAAAAGTCTTGAGAAATAATTTTTACTTTCTTTAATAAAGTTACAAAATGAATAAATCACACAAAATACAAAATGAATAATTATAAAAAGTGTGTAATATGAAACAGTCTTGTAAAGAAAATTAAATTTGAGTTTTAAAAAATATACAAACACATCTACTTTACTAAACTAACAATTATTATTAATGTTTGTACTTCTCAGAATAGATAAATAATTTTCACAATTTATCACCTTATGACTTAAATTTATTAACCTGTATCTTTGAATTTTCACTAATGTAACAAACTTATAGAAGATTACACGCACTATATTAAAGCTATTATATTTTAAATTTAAATGTTTTCTACAATTTAAATATCTCTTGTTATCTCGCATAATTAATCAGTAATGAAAATTCAATATCAAAAATTAGTTTACTATATAGTATGAGTAGTATGGAATTTCACTTGAAAATAAAAAATCAACAAGTAAAATATTTTTTCCTAAGGTAACATTAACTTTCTATTAATTTAAATTTTAAAAATTACACATATTAGGTACATTAAGACTATCATGTTATAAACTTAATTGTTTTCTACAAATTAAAATTTATTTTTCAATCTTGCACAACCATTAAAAACAGCAAGAAAAATATAATATTCAGCATTAACTTATAAATCTTCTTAATCAACAATTTCAAAAAATGTAATAAATAGAAAGGCTTCTTTATTCTATTTCCATTACTCGCTGTTTAGTCAACCTGTAAACAAATTTATCTTATCAAAATGTTGTTATATATGTTTACTTAATATATTTTTTTTTCAGTTAACTTAGGACTTATGACTCCAGTCTTGCATGTTGCATTTTGTGTAGTGTTATATATGTAGATTTGCATTGTAAATTATATAATGGGGTCAAAAAAACAATTGGTTACATTTATAAAAGGGAGTGAAAGAAGCCTACACTATTCTCCAGAGAAAGCTTCTCATATTATTCAGGATTTTTTTACAAGAATCAAGTTTTTGATATAATCTTGAATTTATGATATTAATTTTGTAAAAAACCACAACTTTTACAATGAAAGAAATATATTAAAATATTTTTATAATTTGACTACCTTGTTAGATGATTTGTCATGGAGATATGTATGTAAATAAATACTTACACAGTGTTCCATTGTTTTCCTTTCTTCCTCGAGAAACTATAATGTATGAAGTATTTGTAGAATATATGGTGTTATATTATGCTTTCCCAATATTAAAGACTTTAATCTTTGGTGCTACAAGTCTAGTCCATGAATCCACCATGGTGACAAAGTTAATTTATGCTTATTAGGTACTTCTTATCCTGAAAAGAAAATCATAATTATTTTTAATAACCTATACAGGCTTTTAAAAAATATAAGTATAAAGAAGTACACTACTTACGTTTTATTTTGTATTCCCATTTCATATACCTAACACAATTTAATTTTGTACTAGAATCGGAAGAATGATGATGATTTTAGAGATGTGAGAACCAAACAGTATAAATCAATAATTCCTTGTACGTAATGGTTAGATAATTAATTAATTTATAATTAATTACAAAATACAAATTAGTTAAAGTACAATACTTTTTGACGTAATGTAAATAAACTTTTAATTTTTCGTATAGAGAAAATAATTCTACAAATTCTCTCAATTCTACGAATCACAGACTAATTAGAGTTGCTACGAATTCTCGTGCTACTCAGTGTTACCAACTCTATTCAAAATTACAACTACTTACAAGGTTTTCTACAAAATTCAGTAGAAAACTAAATGTAAAATAAAAGGTTAATTTAAAGCTGGTGCTTATTTTGTATTATTTAATGTTACTATTAATAACATATACTCAGGAAAAATAATACATAAAAACATATTATAATAATCAAAATATTAATTAATCAATCAAAAATAACAAAAAATCGAGTGTAGCTCACACTCGTTTTTTCGTTAGAAGTAAATGTAAAAAGACAAAATAAAATAAAATTTATATACTCTTTGAGTAAGTCTTTGAATCAAAGAGAGATAAACTGAAAAGTCGAAGAAAAATGTTTTTCGTTCTTGAGATGTAAATCACAGACCGTGGTCCCTAACAAACTAACTTTTTTTTGATTAACAACAAGCTGAATATTTGTGAAAAGCTTCATTTTGACGAGGCAACCGTCTTTTCTATTTTCGAAAAATCTCGAATCGAGTAACTAATAAAGTTAATGCTGCGAAGATATTGGGTTCGGTAAATAATAAATATTTATTAATAACAATAATTATTTTTCGACTTTAATCGCTTGATTATATTATGAAAACTACGATGAAACTTTTGTCCTACATATTTGATGATTTTTCTGAGAATCCCACTTATGAGATTTTTAAATTGATATTAATCAAATTAAAAATAACCTAATTTTCTCACAACAGCTTGTTAATTATTATTGTAATTCAACGGTAACTTTGTCATACACGTAAAGTGGAAACTTTTCTTAGCCTGACACTCTAAAGTTTCCCTATTTTATCTATCTTTATTAGTTACCCGATTCGAGATTTTTCAAAGATAGAAAATATGGTTGTCTCGTCAAAACGAAGCTGTTCACAAAAATTCAGTTTGTTCTTGGAGACCACGGTCTAACAGTAAGTCTTAGGTTGGATTGCTTGCATCTGGCTGATTTTTGGAGCTATTAATAGATAACATTATTTGTAACATAAAATACTGTGAATTGTATTCTGTTCTATCTTATCTTCTAGTTGGCATAATACTATACATTTATGTTTGTTTATCGTAATGCATTTTCGTGTCATTGTCAAATCACAATTCTATGGAAGTTTCTCATCAAAAAAATTAATCAAAAATGTTGATTGATTAGTCTAAAAGAAGATGTTAATTTACTCAATAATGTTAGAATTATAATTGAAAGGAATAATTATAGTGGAAAAAAAATAGCTTGTTAATAATAATTGTTACGCACTTTTACGCATAATTAGTTACGCAGTTATACACCCAGAAATAAATACACGCTAGCATCTTAATTGCCCTTTACATTAAAACATCTTATGAATCATAATTCATTGTTTCAGTTTTATAGAATAAAAAACTAGTTTTGATGGTCAAAACTAAAAAAAGAGAATAATTCAAAAACCTGTAAAATATCTTTAATTACAATTGTAAATAGCTACACTAGGCTTTGGTTATATTTCCTTTGACTCTGACAAAGAAGAGAAATGATGACAGGAAGTTATAAATGTAAACAAAAGCTCATAATGATTAACACAAGTTAAATGCACCAAAGGTGTATCTTAAAAATCAGAATTAGTATAATATCTATGTCTTCTAGTGACAACATTTATTTCTCTATTCGAGTAAACTTTTTGTTTAATTTATCTATGACGTTTTAAATGTTTATCGTGGCATGCTTAATAACGTCCATCGAGATATTAATAAATGTCAAGCAAACGTCACTTTCTCGATCGATATATATCTCGTGGTGCTTATCCTAAGCCTGCTGGTCGACACAATGCAGATTTTTGTCATCTAGTAGTCAAAATGGTCTGTTCTTCAAAGGAGACCCGGACCATCACAAGAAAATAAAATGAAGCGTACTATAAAATAAAATAAATAAAATAAATTTTATTTGAAACGGTACAATTAACGATGAAACGTAGTACGATAGCAACCGCTATAGTCATACCGACTGTGTCGCAGTTACTAACGCCCACCTCCAGGACATATACCTTGTAATTACGTTTCTATTTAAGTACAATATTTTCTTAAATACTAATTAACAAAATAAATGTGTATGTGAGTGTGTGTCCGTATGTGTGTGTGTGTGTGTGAGAGAGAGAGAGAGAAAGCATGAGTTAAATAACATATGTAATAGAACCTATACACATTACACAATGTAACATAACAATTCGTCAGCTGCGGCCAGGTCGTAATTACGGTTATTATGTTTTATTTTTAATGTTATATTTTGTCTTGCAGGAAGACAATCTCGAAGAAAAAGAAGAAGATAGTGCAGAAAAAGAAGAGACCCAGAGTATGGGACAACTTGCCCTTCGTGTGAGAGGACTGGAACTGAGGCATAGGGCAGACCCGCATACAGAGAATAGGGTACGTTGAAGCAGAGTAAAGTTTGTTCTCTCACTATATATGTATATCTATACATATAATAAAATCGTAGGAAAGTCAAAACTGTACATTGAATATATTTTTAAAAGAATATTTGGGGCGTGATCTACAGTCGATATCGAAGCCAAAAATATAGTTTTTAGAATTTTTGTCTGTTTGTCTGTATGTATGTCCGGGGTAAACTCACAAAGTACTGCATGGATTTACTTCAAATTTTGTATGAATATTACTAACAGGTCGGGTCAACATATAGGCTACATATTATCACGCTTTCACCTACGGGGGGGAAGCTTTGCGGAGTAAACGAAGTCAGCGCGGACGAAGTCGCTGGCAACAGCTAGTATATATATATATATATATATATATTGCACACATACACACACACCCGCATACACATAGACACACACTTATGTACAAACACACTTGAAAATGTATACATTTTCTGTAACAAGTTAGAAGGGGGGCACTGGCTTCTACATAACAGTATCAACTAGTGTAGAGGTCAGCGGTCAACGTAAAATAAGTTAATGTTGGAACAATAAAGATTATTATATATGTATATATATAATATATATATATATATATATATATATATATATATACATATATATATATATATATATATATATATATATATATATATATATATATACACATATATACACATATATACACTTTATCTTTGTGTATTAAATTTCATATTGTTTAGGAAGGAAAAACCAAAAGTGGTGTAGGTCACGGCCTGGGAATCGAACCGCCGGTGCGATGTGGCCGCGCACTACGGCACGCGTTACAAGGACTGCGGGCCCTGCATTATCTCGCCTCAGATAAATGTAAAGTAAGTATAACTTCATGAATAAATAAAAAAATTCTGACCCGCAGTGGCTACTTTTTTTATATCATTAGATATCAAACATGCAGATGGCTCTTCATATGGAGAGACAAACATCGCCTATATACACCAAAGATGTTAATGGTGCGTTGCTATCCGTGTGGCGGATTGGTAATGCTACATGCGTAACCTTAACCTTCAAACCATGTACACGTATACACACGCACACACACACACACACATATACACACACATACACATATACACACACACACATACACATATACACACACACACATATATACACACACACAACACCTAAAAAGTATAAATTATGAGGTGAGCATATATTTTTTATTTTCACACACACATACAAATACACACACCTACACATAATACAAACACGCGCGCACGCACGCACGCACGCACGCACGCGTTCATGGACTCATAATTTTTTGCAATTATAGCAGTAGTGGGATTGAATTACAGGAAGAAGAACGCGAACGTCTGAAACAACAAATAATAATAGAGGAGCAGCATCCCAAAATGGCGAACCCGTACGAACCAATAAAAATGAACTACGAACCGATCAAGAGAAAGGAGAAAGATCAAAAAGAGCACGTATCTAGAAGCAGACGGAGGAAAAGAGAGAGAAAGTGTTCTGAAAAGTCGGGGAATTACCTTATCGAGACGAAATCGTCTATAGACAAGAACGCCATATTGGTTTGCAAGGAGAATCCCATTCCGAGCTGGCATGAGCCGAATCGTGATGATAACTTCGCTTGGAAATTACATTTGAAGACGTTGCTATATGAGAAAATTTGTTTGGCGTTCGCTACGTTGGCTGAATATAGTTATGCCGAGGCACAATACGGGTTTTCTTTGAAATACATTGGTATGTTTGATTGCTTTTAAGTTTTTAATTTCAATCGCCACTGTGACCTAGTGGTCCTATAAGCACATAACACTCTTCATTGACCGCCCCGTTGGTCGAGTGGTTAGAGACCCTGACTACGCAATCAACGGGGCTCGGGTTCGATCCCCGACGGGGACAAGCATTTGTGTGACGAGCATAAATGTTTGTATTTCCGGGTTTGGGTGTTTATTATGTATGTAAAAGTATTTATATATGTATTTCTATGTATTAGTATCGCTGACTGACACCCATAACACAAGCAAATAATTTGCTTACTTTGGGGTTAGAACAGTAAGTGTAATTTGTCCCGTGAATATTTATTTATTTATTTATTTTATTCATTTTGTTTTACGCACACACAATTCTATATTTATCAATATTCAATACTCAATACTTTATTGCGTCATATGTTATACATTTATAGGTGTTAAGTATACATTCTAGGAACAACATATGTACTCTGATAGGGTGTAGCAACGCAGAGGCGGACTGATACACTTTTCTGAATAAAATATGTTTCTTATTAAAATTTATCATTCGAAAATTCGCTTAAAGTGTAGTAACATTTATTTATCAATAGGTTCTTAACATCGCGTAGAAATACTTTACAATTTTCTTCCGATTTAAGTTTTTCGGGTAATTTATTAAATATTTTTACAGCCATAACGTTTGGCCCCGAGCTGTGCATTTTAAGGTTTGAGATTGGTAATTCTAGGTTGTGTTTGAATCTTGTTGTAAATTTTCGTGGGTATTTAGTTTGTTTTTTTAAGAACTGGGGATATTTTTTAACAAATTTTAGTATTTCAAATATATAAATTGAAGGAAACGTTAATATTTTTAGTTTTTTGAAATACGGTTTACAGCTTTCTGGTTTTTTAATGTTAACAAGAATGCGGATGCACTTTTTTTGGGATATAAAAAGATTTTTGGGATAAGAAAGATATTACCAGTGTTTTTTTCCTATTAAGGGCGCGTATTCAATTCGTAACGAAAACTCAAGATTTTTCCAGAGCAGTATCGTAATAATATGAGCAGGTTATTCGAAGGATGTTACAGTTTTTGCAAGATTAAGTCTTGACTATTCAATTTACCGCAGGTTCAAAATTAGATCGGCAAATAATTACGCGCGAGGATTTATAGTTAGTGTTTTTCAAATAATTGTACAAAAAAAATGTTTTTTCAGTTTTCTGATAAAAACAATGTTGCGTCGTGATTGGATAAGTGTCCGGTTATCGATAGGATTACTAGTTATCATATTTTGTGGGACTAATGGCCAATTGCACTAACTATATATCTTAGCTTAGGACAACCCTAAATAACATGGAACATAGAAAACAAGCGGAAGTGAGAAGTACATTTGTATCAGGACCGCGATCATCAACTCACACATAAAATAAGCATTATTGCATATAAACTACTAATGCAAAGATTGTTTCATTGGTCGTTTTCATTTTAAACAACAATAATCCGAAACACACAAACAGAACATTTAAAAATGTACCAAACTGCGTTACAATAAATTTCATTTTGCAACAAAAAAAGAGTATTTACGTCCTTTTGTAGTCTATTTGAAATAGACTCATCTATTTGTACAATAGTAAAACTATAATCTTAATAGTTTCGCTATTCTATAATAGATACAGTATTGATTTTTCCGTAATTTTCAATTGGTCATATTTGAGTAGAGAACTTTCTAGAACGATATACGTAATGACTGTCGTTACGCAACCTGACTACGCAAGCAACGGGGCTCGGGTTCGATCCCCGACGGGGACAAGCATTTGTGTGATGAGCACAAATGTTTGTATTTCCGGGTTTGGGTGTTTATTTTGTATGTAAAAGTATTTATATATGTATTTCTATGTATTAGTATCGTTGATTAACACCCATAGCACAAGCAAATAATTTGCTTACTTTGGGGTTAGATCAGTCAGTGTAATTTGTCCCGTGAATATTTATATTTATTTATCTTTCTAGAAAAATTAGGTCGACCTAAAATGAACCCAATATGTAAGATATACGGCTGATTTTAGTTTGACTTTTTATTATATCTTAGAGATTATATTAAATCAGGAATTTTATTAAAATAAAATGAAAATTGTACTTTCGGATGATATGAAATATCTCCATTTTTAATCATCTGTATTCTACTATCATTTCTGCATTCAAGGATGGCACAATACGGCATAATTCAATGTATAATAGATTTTCGTACGACGACTATCTTCTAATGATATGGTAAGTATCACTAAGGCAATTTAGAGTAAAAGCGCATGATAGTGGTGCACGCGGCACGCCCACTTTTCACTTCCGCTTGTTTTCTTTGTTTCATGCTAAACAATATGCTCACTTCTTGTCTTAAATGAACAGAATGTGACAACATTTCACTAAAGAGTTTCCTAACTTAAGACAAGGTTAGTGCAATTAGCCATAAGTATCTTTGGTTAATCGTGGATGCACTTGTACTGTAACGATATGCCGATCGCTAGGGGACTTATCTGCTTGCAGCGAGTTATTGGAGTTTTCGAGATACACTCCTGGTACTGGTGCTGGATTTACTTTATACTTTGAAATTACTTTAGAAAAAAAACGAATATTTGATATCACATCATTTTTTGGGACCACACGTCCAAGAGCACTATTAGAACTATCTACGTTTGTTTTAAAAGACTATACATTCTATTCTGTATAAAAATATATAATTTAAAATGGAATAAGTGGCCAGCGCTATTTCAACTGTAACCAAGGAAGTTACATTCTACCCGGAATGTTCACACGCGCTTCAAAATCGTTCCGAAGAGTACCACGACATGGGTGGAGTGCGTCTCTTTCTACTAAATAAGGCGCCAATCGCCATATATAAGTGCGGCCATGCGTAATTTGCAAATTACTACTAAGTATTTCTACTAATTTGAGAAACAGTTTTTGCATTGCATAAGTAATTACGTAATAATTAAAATAAGCACATTTTAGAACTCACTATGTTAATTACAATACACTTTATGCTCATGTATTTATCGACGTGTATGAATAAAAGGGATTTAACGATTACCGAATATTTAAAAATCTACCATCAGATAGTTTTATTTATTCTGGCAATTGCAAGAAAGGGACAACATCCACTTTTGTCGTTGTCTTGCTCAGAACGTTTTTCCCCTTTATTAAGCAAGAAACAAATGTTAACTTTATGAGTAACGAAATAAAGTTCATTTTTATTTTTCAAATATTGCTTCGTAATAATTCCAGTTATCGTATACAAGTTCCTTGGCTGTAACACAAAGAAGGTATTGCAGTACCTACCTCTTTGAGGATACGGGCGTGAAAATACTTTACTTTTACATCGTAATGATCTTAATTAATTTTATTTTAGGTATTGCCAGTAAATGCCAGAAATTATTAAGCAACATGATTATTAAGAGTCGAGTGGTAGATTCGAGCTGTCTCATTGGTCGAGTTGGAGATAACTTCTTCCAATTGAGCAAACACTGGGATAGATTGGAGCACTTTAAGAAGCAATTTGAAACAGACCACGAGATTGACAGTGATATACGGTTGGAGATTGAGAAAGACTTTGCGGAGGAGACGGAAGGAGATGGAGGAGATGAGTTTGATATTGGTAAGTTTGTTGTAGCGATGCGAGATTTTTTTTTTGGTAATATACGAATGGAGATATAGGAAAACTTGTTTTGTTTTTATGTGTTTTATATCATAAGATAGCAAACAAGCAGATGGGTCTCCTGATGGAAAGAGTCAACCATCGCATATAGACACCAAAGATGTTAATGGTGCGTTGTTATCTT
This sequence comes from Apodemia mormo, assembly GCA_036924255.1. NCBI lineage: Eukaryota > Metazoa > Arthropoda > Insecta > Lepidoptera > Riodinidae > Apodemia > Apodemia mormo. The sequence continues at coordinate 4,647,963 of JAUPFN010000023.1, forward strand.
GTGGCGAGGTGTAAAGCCGCATGCATTAGTTTACCCTCCTTACCCTCTACCTTACCCTCCAAACCGGAACACGACAGTGAAAAGCACTGACGCTATTGCGGCAGGAATAGGTAAGCCGGTGTACCAGAACCGGGCGAGACAATGCAGAACTCTACCACCTAGTAACATAATAATGTTAGTGACTCATATAGCCAATTAGTCGCCACTAGGCCAATAGGCAACACACTAATAGCCAATAGGCAAACGGCAGTTGGCCTATTCTTCAAAGAAGCCTCCTTCAAAGGAGACCAAGTGGTAGAGTTCTACATTGTCTCGCCGGGTCTGGTACACCGGCTTACCTATTCCTGCCGCAATAGCGTCAGTGCTTGTCTTAGTCGTGTCCCGGTTTGGAGGGTAAAGTAGCCAGTAAACTTACGCATGTGGCATTAGACCTCGCCACAAGACAGCAACGCACCATTAACATCTTTGGTGTCTATAGGCGATGGTTGACTTTCCATCAGGAGACCCATCTGCTTGTTTGTTATTTTATGATTTTATATATATATTTTTTTATATTTATTTTTATTTATATATATATATATATATATATATATATATATATATATATATATATATATATATATATATATATATATATATATATATTTATTTATTTTTATTTTTATATATATATGTATATGTAACAAACTCTCCCGAAGACCCTCTAAACTCACATTTTAAATATAACAAAATTGTCTGTTATATTTCGTTTATAAAGGAGTCAACAGAGTTATAATCATATTATCTGGCCAAATGTTTCATCTAGTGTTAAATTGAGGACTCATTTTGTGTTATATAGTTTACCCATTCATTCTTTTCAAAGGTACACTTCATCTCTTATAAACAACCATACTTTATCAGGAAATGTATACTATAAATTGATTTAAAGGACTAAAGTTTAATATATTGAAGATATTTGGCTTAAGAGAGGGAGTAATATATTATGTAAATACATAAATACATAATAAAGATATTTGACCTTAAGGAAGGGAATAATATATTAAATATATACAAAAAATACATAATAAAATATATAGCTTAAGAGAGCGATATGATGATATTAATAATTACATTGACTTCATCTAAAGGAAAGAAGTACGGTAGTATGGAATATATGGACAAAGTTGTCGTAATATTTAGGTTGGGAGTTGTAAAGCACTTTAGTGCCGCAATTTTATTATTGTGGGATATGTAAGAGGCGCCGCCTCGCCTCACATGTGTGAATACCATGCCGGCTGAAGGCCTTCCTAGCGTATTCCCCAGAAATATATTGAACTAAAAGGAACTAAAGTCCTTAATCTCAAAGAGAAAATCAATATATTATGAAGAACCAAGTTAATGGCAGATAGGCATTACTGTTGTGGGGTCACAAAGTGATAGCCATATAGTTTTAATGTCCAAATATGTGAATACATTGTTTGGAAGTTGGTGAGTATAGGCATGACCAAGGTGTTTCATTAATATTGAACACAGCCAAAATGCCAAATAATAAATATAATTCTCAAGTATACAATTAAGCATTGACTTGAAGTAAGTAAATGTTGATAAAAATATATACTGTTGTTATTTTAGTAACAACCAGTTTAATAAAATAATAAATAAATATTGGCATGACCAAGGTGCATCATTTGTATTGAGCACAGTCAAAAGGCCAAATAATAAATATGTTTCTCAAGTATACAATTAAGCATTGACTTGAAGTAAGTAACTGTTGATAAAAATATATACTGTTGTTATTTTAGTAACAAACAGTAACAAAATAATAAATAAATATTGGCATGACAAAGGTGCATCATTTGTATTGAGCACAGTCAAAAAGCCAAATAATAAATACGTTTCTCAAGTATACAATTAAGCATGGACTTGAAGTAAGTAAATGTTGATAAAAATATATACTGTTGTTATTTTAGTAACAGCCAGTAATAATAAATATTGGCATGACAAAGGTGCATCATTTGTATTGAGCACAGTCAAAAAGCCAAATAATAAATATAATTCTCAAGTTTACAATTAAAGTTTGTACAAGTTTGTTTTAACAATTACTTGACAAAACTAAGACAAGATAATATGTTGTCTTCAATCACAATACCGAAACATTAATTGCCGGTACGCGATAAATAAACATATATAAAAGTAATCATTGCTCGCAATGAACTTCAAATAGTCCAAATCATAAAAATTTCATAAGTAAAATCAATTAAGATAATCCTTATGACGAAAGTCAAATGAACTCAGGTTAATGTATAAAAATACATTAAAACAAGCAATTTAATATATCCAGCTCTGTGATGTAGCTCATACCTGGTTGAAGATTTGATTGGTTATGTAAATAGATCAACTTTGCTAGGCGATAGATAGTTGGTGTTTATCTGGGTTAACCCTCTGAATACACTGTTTGCGGCAGGGCTTATCCGAATACCACGCACTGGTAACGAGGAGATAACCATAACGACAACATTACATGTGTGTCTTTATATAGATATACACAATGCATGCGACATGCATACAACCCTGATGCCTTCGCAAAGCCGACACTACCTTGTGACGAAGGTATGGTCCAATCAAAAGGCCAAATAATTAAAATAAATTATTACTGAACGAGAAATTAACCTTTGTTCTAAAGATATTATAGTCAAATTTCCTCCTATAACCCTAATAATTTATAGTCACCACAAGCAATGAAATATTACTTATTAATCGAATTTGAAGTTATAGATGAAATTTAGTAAGATCTTTGAACTCTTTAATATTGTGATTGAATACTCAATACATCTTAGAATCCAAACAATTCGTCTTATACTCGTTTTCTAATGAAACTAAGTTATTTATGTCTTCTCCAGATTGATTATTAGAGTTCTATTATTCTTATTTCAATTACTCTTTAATCAAATGTCAGAATTTAATAAGGTCTGAACTTTTAGAAATCAACGCTTATTAGATCTATTGTTGCTTTAAGTGAACAGTATTATGAAACATCTAGCCACCCGAATAATCATAAGTAAAGTTCATTTGTACAATCCTTATGATGTAGAGATTCAATCATGGAATCCAGGTTAATACATGAATATATACAGATAAACAATTTAGACAAATAACTCTAGTTCTGTAAAATAGTTCATGTCTGAGATGATTAGATATGAAAATGGATCAACTTTGCTTGGCGGTATAGTTGGGTGTATACCTGGGTTATCGCCCCAAACACCTTGGACTTACGACAGAGGGACATATTAACCGTGTGTCTGCACTGGTGAAGAGAAGATGACCATAATGACAACATTACATGTGTGCCTTTATATAGATTTACACAGCACAACTTGTTGCCTTCGTAAAGTCGATACTCCCCAGAGATGAAGATGACATGATCTATTTATCAAGGTAAAAAGTAAAAATATCTAACCCAAAATTAGTAATTAACATTAATTTCAGATTTATCTAGTAAACTTCCTATCTTACTAAAAGATCTGTTATGCACTGTCACTATAAACAATAATATTTCAATTATCCAAAAGAATTAATTTGATGAAGAAGTTTAATATTATAATTCCTATCCTCCTAAATCCCTATATAAATAATATAAAATAAGGATAAAATAAATAAATAAATACTTAAATTAAGTAAATAATTTATACAAAATATGGTTAAATAAACATAATACGTTTGGACTAAAGTTCATTCATTCCTCTCTTGCACTCTAACTCCCTGAAGCTTTATTAAAGTCATTTAAGATTTTCGCTCCAAATTTAATTCAACAATTCAGTTTATATTAATTATTCCTTTGTTAAATACGAAGAAAATAATTTGTATTAGTTTGTGATTATCTCGTTTAATATTTGTACTCGGTTTTAAATTTGATTGTAAATAAAATAATGTTTTATGAAGATTTGATTTTAAGAGACTGGCCTATGCAATTAATTTACGTATTAGTTAATATTTAGTTTTATAATAGGATATAATAATTCGTATTAACATTTCATAATTTTAATAATTCATATTAAGGTAGGTTTTCGTGTGAATTTTGTGTAGGTTTATGCCCCCGCTTATTGGTTATAATATATTATTCCTACAATGACAGACCTTCTGCTTTCAACTCCTAAAAGATCCCATTTCCTCCTAACAATATTTCCAATTTGAAGCATTAATTCTAGTAATCATTTAAACTAGAGAAAGTTTCTATAATAAATATTTCCTAAGCTTGAATCACCTAGTTTTAATTGAAAGTCAATAATAAACAAAGTATTCCTTAAATTCCTCAATATATTAAAGCATCAGTTCTTCCACCTAATATCTACACGCCTTACCCTATCACATAATTGTTCCTTCATAAAAAAAAATTTATAACTGCCCAAAATTATAACAATGCAGAAATAAAATCGTATTTGCCATACCTCCAACTCTGCAACAAACCTACAGTAACTCTGCATTCAGCTCCGACGACAGCTAAGAAGTCGCCCCCACGTGGCCTCGAAGACTCCAAAGGAATCAGCTCTCGATCCCTAAAGTTTAAATAACACGCAGGATCAACTGTACTATGGAAATTATTCTAAGAACTTCCTTAGCCGGTTCTCATCTATAAAGATATGTGGTAGCTATCACCAGTTAGTAGATTTTAAAAGATAAAAACGTACGCAAAACTTACGAAACGGATTTGAATGAAATTTTACACACAGATAGTTGATGACTTGGATTAGCACATAGGCTATTTATTATCCCGGGAAAATCTAGTGATCCAGCGGGATTCGCTTCTATAATGTTGCGAATTGTACGTTGAAACTAGTTGATAATATTAATTCAGGTGCAGTAGTATTAGTAACTAATAACAATGGAATTCCTCCAAATGACGATGATGAAAGTATAGTATAAAGTAGTTAAAGCACTTAAATCTATTCCTAATTAATAAGCTATTTAGCCAACATGCCTTTGAATTTGGTAATGCAAAACCATTTCTTACTCCTATGAAAAATAAACAAACATAGCAATATCGGCCATTTGTAAGGTAAAGATGCAATAATGATAGTTCAAATGCATATGGTAAAAGTATAGTATAAACAATTAAAGCACATAAATCTATTCCTTGTTAGTTAATAAGCTATTTAGCCAACATGCTTTTGGCATTTGATAATGCAAAGCCATTACTTATTCCTGTGAAAAATAAACATAGCAATATTAGCCAATTGTAAGGTATAGATGAAATAATAAGTGTCTAGAGACAACAGGATTCCTCAAAATGCCGACGATAAAGGTATAATATAAGTAATTAAGTCATTTATTTCTATTTCCTAGTTAAATAATAAACTGTCTTGCCAACATGTCCTGAAATTTGATAATATAAAGCCTTTTCTTTACTTATATGAAAATTAACAAACATAGCAATCTTAGTCACTTGCAAGGTATAGGTATAATAACAATAGTGTCTAAAGGCAATGGGTTTCCTTTAAATACCGATGATGAAAATCTATATACATATAATTAAGTCCATAAATCCATTTCCTAATTAATTAATAACTGTTATCCGTCAAGCACTGAAATTTGATAAAGTAAAGCCATTACTTAGTCTAGTATAGTTATACAAACATAATAATCTTAGTCACTTGTACGACTCTGCTAAAATAAAATCAAAATGAGTTATTTATCACCCACACTAATTTAATTTAAATTGGAAAACTACATCACCTGCGTTGTTTAGAATTCCGATTTATCCTGCGTCCTGATTAGCAACCCTGCTGCAAAACTGTGAGGCAGCAATAGCTCCACAACCATTGCTCACATTTTTATGGAAAGAAAAGAACATTTAAATAACAGCATAAATTAAGGTTTTATTTTCCTAAAATCAAAATAGACTTCCCTAATAATAATATCACACAATTTCTATAAAGTAAACAAGTCCACGTTTCTCCCATGTTATTAAACATCTTTTCAACAGCTATTCCTTAAAATAAATAATTTCCTTTCTTCATACAACAAACATTCTTCACTCAGTCAAGGATCGATCCACCTTTACACAACATTTTGCACAATTTCATTCTTGTAAACCTAATCACATATTTATCGGTAATATGTTTATTAAAATTGTATAGTCAACATTCAAAAGATTTACCTTCTAATAAAACTACATTCTACCAATACTGCTAGATTTAAATAAACTCAACGACTACCATATCAAATACGAAGTTGCATAAATACATACGTAATCCCTGAATAAATCTCTATTCTACATACTCACGGTTTTGATCAATAAATTTTTACCAATCCCTTTTCCTCCTATCTTTCAAAATCCCGTCATTCCCTTTTCATTTCAAAAATTTAAATCCTTGTTTTAATAATTTTTGTATCAAGCAAAGAATATTTCTTCTAACGTCAAAACTTTCAAATTTCCCACCGATTTTAATAATTATTGTATCAAACGAAGAATATCTTCGTCAAATCAAGAACTTTCAAACTTTCACTAGAACTTTCTTCTTCTTAATCTCTTAAATGAAAATTTCAACATTCATTTTATGCCTTCTGGAACGAAAAATCCTTTCCTCATCCGAGAAGCCAAAATCCCTTTTCCTCATCTTCAGGTCTATTTATAACCTCCGTTTTTCTTTCCATCTTCTATCTTTTAATTTTTCAAATTTATTTTTTCTCTAATTTCTCAAATCCTGTCATTCTTTTCTCATATTCGTTCCCCTTTTCTAAGGTTTTATATGTTTATATGTTAGGTCCTATATATTAATGAGAATTAGTTTTTTTTATTTATTTTCATCTTTAATTCCATTGATATTATTTATTAAACATAATTCAGACATATTTTTAACAAAAAAAAAATAGTATAGATTCTTATTATTTTCTTTTATTACACTAAACCTCTTAAGGGATAGATGAAGTCTGTTACAATATATATATATTTTTTTTATATATATATTATTTATATTTATATTTATATTTATATATATATATATATATATATATATATATATATATATATATATATATATATATATATATATATATATATATATATATATATATATATATATATATATATATATATATATATATATATATATATATATATATATATATATATATATAAAACATTTGAACACTTCTTTGAAGACTTTAAAAATGTATTTGAATACATATTGTCGCAACATGCCAGAATTGCTTCACAAATATTTTTCTCCAGTCTAGACGACAAACAAGAACGACGTCAATTTTGTGGACGCTTTATGTTACCAAAACCTCGAAGAAAAAGACGCGAATGGATGTGAAATAAATAATTTCGACCTAACACGTACGCGGCACGACACGACCTTTCGCCATAGCAGCGGTCGCGCAACTGAAGTGAACTTTGCACAAGTGTGGCGGCTATGCAAACATTTGAACACATTCCAAGTTTGAACGCTTTGATGTGCGCTAAAAAACCGAAAACGCGCGGCAAATGGCAAATGTTTGTTCAAACTTTCAACACATAGAAAGTCCCGTACACACATAGCAATCAAACATATGTTCAAAATATGTTTGGAACTATGTCTGGCGCCGCGCCGGCTTGACACTAAGTACCAGAGTACTAGTCTTGTAAATTAGAAATTTGTGGTAGTAATGTCGATTTGATTCTTGTAATTGATATAGAATAGGAGAAAGAGAAACATACATACGTATCTTCACGCCAGATCCCTTACGAGGTAGGCAGAGAGAACCTCAATAACGAAGCTAAAAACCGAAAAGAGTTGCGGACCAGACAGTATTAGCAATGACTTACTTATCGCAGGAAAAGAACACCTTGTAAAACCACTAACCAAACTATTCAACAAAATATTGGAAAAAAGAGAAATTCCACAGCAATGGACCACGGCGGAAATAACTTTGTTATATAAAAAAGGAGATGCAAAACAAATAGATAATTACAGACCAATAAGCCTTTTGTCTACACTTTACAAAGTCTTCTCTTCATCTCTATTAAGGCGTATTACAAAGGCTGTGGATGAAAATCAGCCAGTAGAACAGGCTGGCTTTATGAAAGGGTTCTCTACAGTAGACCACATTCATACATTAAAGAACATCATAGAGAAATATAACGAATATGGAAAAACTCTATATATCGGATTTGTGGATTATTCAAAAGCTTTTGACTCTATTTCCCATAGCTCTATATGGAATGCTTTAGCAGAACAAGGGGTAAACGCTATATACAAAGACATTATTAAGGAAATTTATAAACACAGTTCTGCTAGAGTAAAGATAGAGACACCAGGACCATCCTTCAAAATGGGAAGAGGAGTAAGGCAAGGCGATCCGATGTCACCTAAATTATTTATAGCTGTACTAGAGTCCGTTTTTAGAAGCTTAAACTGGAATCAGATTGGGTTGAACATTAATGGCACCTATTTATCGCATTTAAGATTTGCTGACGACATTGTTTTACTATCCGAGAACACAGAAGAATTACAATACATGCTAGAGTCTCTTAACACGAAAAGCAAAGCGATAGGCCTTGAAATAAATCGGGGTAAAACTAAATTAATGACAAACAAAGAGAGAAAGCAAGTTCTGTTAGAATCGACGCTCTTAGACTATGTGGATAGCTACATATATCTTGGCCATGAAATTTCATTTTCCAACACAACAGAAAGAGAAATTACCCGTAGAATAAAAAATACCTGGAAGAAGTACTGGAGTATGAAAGAAATTTTCAAGAGCAACTTAATGACAACACTGAAAACTAAAGCTATGAATATATGCCTATTACCATGCCTTACCTATGCGTGCCAGACATGGACCATAACAAAGAAAACCATACATAAATTAAGAACATGCCAAAGAGGTATTGAAAGAAGTTACCTCGGATTAAAACTGAGAGACAAGATACGTCACACGGAAATAAGACAAAAAACAAAAGCTAATGATGTTGTTAAACAGGTGTTAAAATTAAAATGGCGTTGGGCTGGACATACACAAAGAGCACCAGATGAAAGATGGACGAAAACTGTAACAAATTGGTATCCTATATACATGAGACGAAAACCTGGAAGACCACACAAACGATGGAGCGACGACCTGATGAAAATTGCGGGCAAAACCTGGAATAGACTAGCAATAGATCGCAGAAGGTGGAAAGACATGGAGGAGGCTTTCACCGCCCTAGGCGGTCCTTACATAGATAATAAAAATTAACCAGACAAACATACATTATATATTAACTTTATTTTATACTGATAGCACTTTTAACACTAAAATATACCTAAAATATTATATAATAGTTAAATGACAATATAAATAATGACTTATGGACATAACTAAATTTTAACAATTAATAAACTATAAATATTATATTTACTTGACAATATAGATAATTGCTTCAATAATAATTTAATTAAACTAGTAAAGTATATATTAATAAATTTTAATATTAATTTATAAATTTAACTTAACCTAATAAATATTATATATACATTTATTTTATATACATAGCAAATAATAAATTTAAATTACGTTACAATATATTATACAATTTTACTTTCTTATATAAAATCTCAAATATAACACTAACAATTACAATTGATTTAACAATATTATGTTAATGAGATATTGTTAAAATGACAAAAGATGTAAGGAATCAATAAAAAGCTATTTATTATTATTATTATTATATATATATATATATATATATATATATATATATATATATATATATATATATATATATATATATATATATATATATATATATATATATATATATATATATATATATATATATATATATATATATATATATAAAACATTTGAACACTTCTTTGAAGACTTTAAAAATGTATTTGAATACATATTGTCGCAACATGCCAGAATTGCTTCACAAATATTTTTCTCCAGTCTAGACGACAAACAAGAACGACGTCAATTTTGTGGACGCTTTATGTTACCAAAACCTCGAAGAAAAAGACGCGAATGGATGTGAAATAAATAATTTCGACCTAACACGTACGCGGCACGACACGACCTTTCGCCATAGCAGCGGTCGCGCAACTGAAGTGAACTTTGCACAAGTGTGGCGGCTATGCAAACATTTGAACACATTCCAAGTTTGAACGCTTTGATGTGCGCTAAAAAACCGAAAACGCGCGGCAAATGGCAAATGTTTGTTCAAACTTTCAACACATAGAAAGTCCCGTACACACATAGCAATCAAACATATGTTCAAAATATGTTTGGAACTATGTCTGGCGCCGCGCCGGCTTGACACTAAGTACCAGAGTACTAGTCTTGTAAATTAGAAATTTGTGGTAGTAATGTCGATTTGATTCTTGTAATTGATATAGAATAGGAGAAAGAGAAACATACATACGTATCTTCACGCCAGATCCCTTACGAGGTAGGCAGAGAGAACCGAGTGCCATACATAACGATCCTTGCAGGCTTGTCTCGCTTCCTCCACATCCATCACTCTCTTCATACACACACGCCGGTTGCGAAGACTCTTGACACCACCTTCGGACAGTACTCGATCAATCTGATCGTGGTATGTCAGTCTTGGTCTTCCCCGGTACCTACATCCTTCCACATTCGCATTGTATATCTGTTTTGTTAATCTTTCATCTACCATTCTTTCTACATGTCCGAACCAACGGAGCATGCCCTTTCTCATCTTTACACCGACACTTTCTTTAAAACCTAAACTTTCTCACTTCCACATTATAAACCCGGTCCGAAAAATAACAGAAAGAGAAACACTTTGTGGAAAAAGCGATATTAGATGGAGGGGACGAGTTCGATATTGGTTAGTTGAAATTTGTGGTAGTAATGGCGGGTTTAATAATAATCTGTGTTATGCAAATCGAGTTAGGGAAAGATTTCGAGGAGAAAACGTCAAAAGATAAATGATATCGATGTTGGGAAATCAAACATTTTACTTTATTTTATTTTTAGTGATATTATCATCTTGATCATTGATAGTAACGAATAGAGAGTAAGACTTAGTGGAGGAGACGGAAAGAAATAATAATAAATATTCATGGGACAAATTACACTTATTGTTCTAATCCCAAAGTAAGCAAATTATATTTTGGTCGTGTTATGGGTGTTAGTCAACGATACTTATCCATAGAAATACATATATAAATATTGGGATATATTTAATAAACACCCAAACTCGGAAATACAAACAATATGCTCATCACATAAATGTTTGTCCCCGTCGGGGTTCGAACTCCAGCCAGAATTGCGTAGTCAGGATCGCTAACCACTCGACCAACGGGGCGGTCAAAGACGAGCTTAATATTAAAAAAGTCTTTCTAATTTAAATCAGGCATATACTAACTTAGAGAACAGTTCAAGTTTAATCGAAATCAGTTCAGTAGTTTTTGAGATATAAATAATTGTTACTTGAAGTCAGTTTAGTTTTTTAAATCACTATTATTATATAGTGAAAAAAAAAAACCCGTTCGATCCGAAAGAGGCGTATAGATAGGTAGGTCAATGATATTACCAAAAAATAATAAAATGATTCTTTTTAGTATGTTTAAAGTTTAGTTTTTTAAATTACTATTATTATATAGTGAAAAAAAACCCCGTTCGATCCGAAAGAGGCGTATAGATAGGTAGGTCAATGATATTACCAAAAAATAATAAAATGATTCTTTTTAGTATGTTTAAAGTTTAGTTTTTTAAATTACTATTATTATATAGTGAAAAAAAAACCCCGTTCGATCCGAAAGAGGCGTATAGATAGGTAGGTCAATGATATTACCAAAAAATAATAAAATGATTCTTTTTAGTATGTTTAAAGTATCAAAAGATTTTGTTTAGAAGTACCTATTATGTTTAAAGTATCAAAGGATTATTGTTAAGAAGTACCTATTATGTTTAAAGTATCAAAGGATTATTGTTAAGAAGTACCTATTATGTTTAAAGTATCAAAGGATTATTGTTAAGAAGTACCTATTATGTTTAAAGTATAAAAGGATTATTGTTAAGAAGTACCTATTATGTTTAAAGTATCAAAGGATTATTGTTAAGAAGTACCTATTATGTTTAAAGTATCAAAGGATTATTGTTAAGAATAAAAAGAGCGGTGTCTCCTAACACAAGTGCTCGTGTACTTAAAAGGAGAATCCATTTATCACTCAAATTTTTGTAAAAATATGATACTGAATAAATAATTTTTAATTTTAATTTTTAAAATAAGAAAAAATGTATTTCGAAGCGCCTCATTTTAGTAGTAAACACAATCACATGTATAATATTACTATACATGTCATTGAGTAAACTTGAGCAACTTTCCCTAAAGCAAACAAATATTTTGAAAATATAACTATCAATATCCTCTGTGGTCTAGTGGTCCAGTGTTGGCGATGATCACACGAGGTCCCGGGCTCGATTCTCGGGTCGGGCACATTAAAAAAAGTGTTTTTTCAGTTTTCTGAGAAACACAAAGTTGCCCGGGATTGGAAAGTGCGCGGGTGGCGATAGGCTTGCCACCTATCACATTTGTGGGACCAAGTATCTTCGGCTAATCGTCGGTACACTCGTTGTACCTTTGCCTATCCTTTCGGGGATATGGGCGTGAAGATACTTTAATGACATTGTATTAAGCTACCAAATAATGCTTTTGAGGAGCGGACAGGGTTTTGTTTTATATATGGGTTGAATTTATGTGTAGATGTGACTCTACCGCATAGCGAAACAGAGGCAATGGTTAGCGCTTGTGAGTTCTACAGCCGGGCCGAACAGCACTACAACGAAGAAAGGGAGGGAAAAGTCAGCGGCGAGGACAGACAGGCCGAGCTGCAGAGGAGACGGGCCTCCGTGAGGAACGAGCTGGCCGTGCGGTACATGAACGACGCGCAACGTAAGTGCTCAGCATTGACACACCAACATCTCCACACACATAAGGTCCTTCCTAAATAGGTGAACATATTTTAACACAGCGTTCTTTACATCTAACTAAAGATATCCAGCCAAAAAAGAATGATTCAAGGGATTAAAACTTTTTGATTTTTTACAAGCAAAACAATTTTTTTTCATAGTGATTTATGCCTGTTTGCATAAAATAATCCATTTTTAAGGCAAGACTGAGTGGTAAGTGGTAAATAACCACAAGGTGAATTATTTTATGCAAAAATACGTAAAAGGTTATGATAAAAAAATATTTTGTTTATAAAAATCAAAATGTTTTAGTTCCCTGAATGACGTTGTTTTTCGGGTGGATATATTTGGTTAAACGTACTGAACGCTATGTTGAAATATGATGTGTTGGTCCCGGGCTCCCTTGAAGAATAGGCCAACTGCCGTACTGCCAGGCGGGTCGTAAAAGGCGACCGATTGACTACCATCGTGGCTACTAGGTGGTAGAGTTCTGCATTGTCTCGCCCGGGTCTGGTACCACCGCCTTACATATTCCTGCCGCAATAGCGTCAGTGCTAGTCACTGTCGTGTTCCGGTTTGGAGGGTAAGGTAGTCGGTAAATTTATGCATATGGCATAAGAACTCGCCACAAGATAGCAACGCACCATTAACACCTTCGGTGTCTATATGCGATGATTGACTCTTTCTATCAGGGGACTCATCTGCTTGTTTGCTGTCTTATAATATTATATAGATATAAAAAAAACATTGAAACAATGCAGATGATTCGTCTTTCTTACTAACCACTTTGAATTTACTAATTTCAACCTTAGTCCAATGTGCTAAGACTGGAACCATTATTATCCTGACAGAGTAGCGCCATTGCGCGTAGATGGTAACTTTGAGAAATGTATGTATAATTTCAATAAAAATGTTAAAAAAACCTTATTATAATTTATTAAAGTTAACTTCCATTAAATCTTTTTCCTCGATGTGCTTTTTCAAACTTTATTCGAAATAAAATTTCGAAACGGCTTGATTCTTTGGCATTACGCGAAGATGTTAGTTCACTCTGCGTCTTTTATCGTATTTATGATGCTCCGACAAGTTCTTTAGATTAATTCCTGTCGCCAAATTCCATCATCGGACATTGCGTCAAAATTTGAAGTTCCTCCTTCACCATCCCGATGTCTGGAAATCCATAACTGTGCGTTTCTCTCAGCTTTTATTGCCTTGCACTACTCTGTTGTAGAATCAATTACCGGCAGAGGTGTGTCCGACTGGATACGACTTGGGGACCTTCAAGAAAAGACCTTACTCATTCTTAAAAGGCCGGCACCGTAACTGCATCGGATGTCCATGGTGATCGCTTACCATCAGGTGCACCATCTGCTCGTTTGCCCCCCTGCTATATATATAACGATATAGATAATAGATCTTAAATGACAAGAGTATGTTTTGAGTAGGGCAGGATTATTTTAAAAGAAGAAACTGCCTTCTGTATTACTATTAAAACAACAATATAACTTCAGGCCAGATATCCAGTGGGGTAGGTATAACGTTTAGTACATGCAGTAATAAAACACGTATAGTTTTTACTGACACAGTTACTCGCTCGGCGGTCGGACAGAGAATATGAGGCGAACCGCTGCTCACCGCGTCCCTACTATCGTACACGTTACGAGTAAGCGTCTCTATTTATAATGTATATATTACAGTAGGCTTAGATAACTGAGTACCATTACATGCAGTTGAAATGTGTTAAAAGAAAAAAAAAACGTAAAAACAGTAATAATATATCTACCAAATACCAATATTGTCGAAGTACTTAAATTATTTTAAATCCTCTACAGAACTCTATGTAAAATATGTGGAAGAACCGGACCCGAAAGACCCAAAAGCAAAGTTACTCATGAAACAATTCACGTCTTTGTCTCGTCGTTCTGCGGAATGCCTAGAGGAAGCGACGAAGATATTCGAGCAAGTCAACGATGTGCCTAATTTGGCGTTACTGTATTGTAATAAGGCGAGATATATGAGGTTTAAAGCTCACAGCGTTCAAGGAGGGTTTAGGTAAGTGGATATTTTAGAAACATACATACATACATACATATCTTCACGTCAGATTCCTTACGGAGTTGGCAGAGAGAACCTAGTGCCCCATATCTCGATCCCAGAATACTAGTATTGTTGAAAATAACGGATTGTGTGGTTTTATGAAACCACGGTAAAAGTGAAACTTTTTTTCACATTATAGATATTTAACTAAAAATTTTCGGAATAATATTCCATTAAGGGTATAAAAATCGCTTCATCAATCTTAATTTTATACTTGGAAAATGGGAATGATAACGGGAAATGATAAAAGTAGACTAGGTCTACACGGTCAGCTGCTTGAACTATAGACGCCGCCATATTGGCCTCGGCTGCTCTGACGAGCGCCTTTCACTTTATCCCTACTCCTCGGCCGACCGTCACGCGACATGCGACACACAGACCAAAAAATTTGAGACGATGTAATAAAAATTTCACTGTAATAAACTATCAAGAAAACACCTTCTCTCGTCACAATATTCGTGTTTAATCTTAATCTTCAGACTTACAGTACAATTTCACTGTTACAACGTATCTTAACTAGGTTTATTGTTACACACGTTAACGGAATTGAACAACTTTTTAGTAGAGGACCTTTCGGCTCCAATGCTCGTCAACAACTGACTAACAAACTACGCGGATGTACCGAATGATAAAAACGATATTGAACGGAATGGATTGCAACCATTCCGTTCATTCACAAACAAGTCATTTTAGTCAAATCATATACTTTTAATTTAATAGTGTTCAAAAGTAGTTACAATAATTACAAATCATGACAAATCTATTTAAAATAGCGCGTTATAAACTATATTTTCTAGCGCGCTACGTTATAGACTATATTATCCATGCTTAATCCATACTTAATATTATAAATGTGAAAGTCTATCTGTCTGTCTGTTACGCTTTCACGGCTAAACCGCTGGACCGATTTTCATAAAATTTGGCATGGATATAGTTGAAGATCCGGGGTCAAACATAGGCTATTTTTTTTTCAAAAATCAGTCCCTGGAGGGCTGAAATAGGGAATGAAATTTTTATTAAAAGCTATTTGGATGACTTTTTAATATACTCGCGGGCGAAGCTGCGCGGGTCAGCTAGTAACGTATAACTGGAAAACTGAGTGCTAAGTGTGAGTTTTTCTTTTCGCGTTCGATCGTGAGCGCGTTTGGAGTTTACTAGGAATTTGTATGTGGTTTGTACAGCGCCACCTAGTGGTAAACGGTTTCTCACGTTTACCACTAGGTGGCGCTGTACAAATTACATACAAATTTCTAGTAAACTCGAAACGCGCTCACGATCGAATGCGAAAAGAAAAACTCACACTTAGCACTCTGATCGGGTGAGTCGGCCGAGATAGCGCGTGACTGATCACAACGTCATACAGCGAGCGCTAGCATGCGGTGACTGAGTGCTATAACGTTATAAACTATGTTATAAGTTATAACGTCTAGCGTCTACAGTCTAGCACGTTACTTGTTAGATCGCGTAGTTCGTAACTTCGTAGGTTATAATTAGGGGTACGTAAATTTCGCAAATAAAAAATCGTGATTTCGCATTAAAAAAAGACTCAAAATAGAAAATTTCGCATTTGTTTTGCAAAAACAAATACAGTGTTAAAAACTCAACTCAAGGCTAGCATTGTTGTAATTTTTACATTTTCATCTTTCATTGCCTGCGACCAGTTACGACAATGTTGTAGATCCTAAAGTAACTCTCGACGTCAACACTATTGACAGGGCAATTGAGACATCGAATAGCTGCTTTCGCAAATCCAGGGTAGCAAGGTTTTGTTCCCTCCTCATCTACGCAACAACTCGTGCCGTCTCTGTCTGTTTTGAACAGAGTTGTAATAATTGTTAGCGCGTCTGATCAACATTTGAAAGCACGTAACGTAAAAAGGTGCGAAAGTATTTAATTTTCAAATTTCGCTTTTATCGCAAATAAAATGCAGATTACGCTTTTATCGCATCTATTTCGTAAAAACGAAATTTACGTATCCCTAGTTATAATGTTATAACTACGGTCTACGCTAGCCGCTAGGTATATAGCGTGGCGATATATTATAGCGCCGATTTCTAATCTAAATAGCGTACGCTTTACGTTGAGTATACATAGCGCGCTATAATATAACGCTATGTGTTATATTAACCACCATTAATTGGAATAGTGTAATAGTTTGAATATTGGAATGGTTTGACCATCTCCTTGGTCGAGGGTATAAAACTTTGCTACGCAACCAATGGATCTCAGGTTCGATTTCCGACAGGAAAATGCATTCGTGAATCTCATTTACCCTGAGTTCGTTCTGGACTCCTTTGAAGAATAGGCCAACTGCCGTTCTGCCAGGCAGCTCGTAAAAGGTGACCGAGTGGCTATGCGTGTCACTACCATCGTGGCTACTAGGTGGTAGAATTCTACATCGGCTCGCCCGGGTCTGGTACCACCGCCTTACCTATTCCTGCCGCAATAGCGTCAGTGCTTGTTGCTGCCGTGTTCCGGTTTGGAGGGTAAGCTAGCCGGTAAATTTATGCATGTGGCATTAGACCTCGCCACATGATAGCAACACACCATTAACATCTTTGGTGTTTGTAGGCGATGGTTGACTCTTTCCATCATTCATCTGCTTGTTTGCTATCTTATGATATAAAAAAAATATATCGAGTATAGATGCTTGTATTTACTTACCCCGTAATGATTCGGGCCTTCTTTGAAGACAAGATCAACTGCCGTTCTGCCAGGCAGGTCGTAAAAGACGAATGATTGGCTACACTTGTCACCACTATCGTGACAACTAGGTGGTAGGACTACAACGTCTTGCCGGGATATGTGGTAAGTTTCTGAAATAAGAGATGCAAGTATAAAAGACTAGCTGACCCGGCAAACGTTGTTCTGCCTTTTTTACTACTCTTTTTTTCTATATTTTCTCACCTTTTAAAACCTTCCCTGGACTTCAACAATTAATTCAAAAGCAAAATTAGCCAAATCGTTTCAGCCGTTCTCGAGTTTTAGCGAGACTAACGAACAGCAATTGATTTTTATATATATAGATTATATTGATGAAATGGTAATCACTCGATATATAGATTATATTGATGAAATGGTAATAACTGAAAAAACCTTGTATTTACTTAGAGAACAAATATCAAGTAGAAGACCCATAGCTGGAGCTCATCTAAGAAAACCACCGTAACACATTTGCACACAAACGTGGAATTGTAATATTTTTAACACATTGAAACATGCAAGTGATTTGTGTTCCTAAACTTACTGATTTCAACCTTAGTTCAATGTGATAAGGCTGGAACTGTTATTACCCTGATGTAGCGCCACGGCGTGGATGACAACTGGGAAATGTGTGTATAGTTTAAATAAAAATGGACCTTATCATAATGAATTAATTATTTTTTCTTGTTGTGTTAAAATTGTTTAATTTTCAAATTTTATTCGATACTAGCTTTTTACCCGCGGTGTCGCTCGCGTGGGAAGTGGTGGGTTAGAAAGAAACAAAAAGTGGCCTATGTCACCCTCCATCCCTTCAACTATCTCCACTTAAACGTCTTATCACGTCAACGTCCTTTGGATATGTTTTTAACCCGGCTATCGTTTTTGCACTCCAAAACTGAGCAATACGGCACATTTGTTTTTATTTTTAAGCAAAATCGTAGATAGCGATGGATCATGCCTGAAGTCTTGGACGGGGGCGTCAACTTATGATTACGCGGAGTTGAGCTTACTTAGTACTACCTACTTACTTGCTTCTTCTACTTGATATATTATCTGTTTTTTTACCAGTACCGAGAAACGAGCCTTGTATAACCAAGCCGATGAGCTGTACACCACCGCCATCAAGCTGTTGGGTCCCAGGGAGAGTTGTGGCGCGGCGTCAGTGTGGGACCTGGTGTACTGGGAGCGCTCCTGCCACCTCTACACCAGGGCCGTTCTGATGCAGGAGTGTCCCGACATGTTCAGCAATGTGAGTATGTTATTTATATACGTTTCCGTGCTGGTCTTGGCTCTCAGAATAGACCATTCTAACTGCAGCGTGCAGCTCGGTGCATTATAAAAGTTTTTGACGAATCCCGCGGGATTGCCAAATTTTTCCGGGATAAAAGGTAGCCTATGTTTGATTCCAGGTCATCCACCTGTGTGCCAAATTTCATTCAAATCCGTTCCGTACCTTTTCCGTAATTGAGTAACAAACATCCATCCATCCAAACATCCAAACTTTTGCATTTATAATATTAATATATAGATAACCGAGAAGCAGTATGGCCGAATAAAACACTTATATCACTTGTATACGCACAGTATAATTTTTGGGCAGAGTAACGCCCTCAAGAAGCGATAGAATTATAATGACTCGAAAACATCTTATCCCCGCCTGTTTATACCATCCTTATTTATATTTGTCCATTGTTGTTTATAATTACGTCATTATCTCACAGTAACAGGTGCATAAATCACACAGGTCCGCCACATCTGACCAGCTAGTCTTGCTGATAAGTGCAGTTGCTAACAATCAGTTACCATTCTGCCAGGCGGTTCGTAAGTGGTAAATGATTGGCTATACCTTTAACTATCATCGTGACTTCTAGGTGGTAGAGTTTTGCAACGTCTTGCGCGGATATTTGGTACCAACGCCTTACGTATTCTTGTCGTAATAATGTCAATGTTTGTCACTGTAGTGTTGCAGTTTGGAGGGAAAATTAGGCGGTATATTTATGCAAGTGGTACACTTCGCCACACTGATAGCAACGCACGTGTCTGTATGCGATGGTTTCTCTTTCCATCAGGAGAGCAATCTGCTTATTTGCTATCTCGATATAAAAATTGTGTGTGTCAGCTCTGACGCACGACTGGAGTTTACTCCTTAAGTACGATTGTCAAAACAGACGCCAAAAAAACGCACGATCTAGCTGCACTGCTCACACCAAATTAGAAAGTTGCGTACGATAGGTTGCGCACCAAAAACGTAACGAGGTCATTCGTTCAGTAGATTTTACTCCTCACATTTTTCTTATACCGGGCGCCTTATATCAAAAAACCGATTCTTAAGAAGTAAACTCCAAAAGATTTCCGTCACTCGCTGTTTGTGTGTGCAATTTCACATTTTTTAAGAGGAGAATAATAGGTTCAATAGTGGTCGACATTACATTAACGGCTAGCTTCTTTTGTTGATAATGCCCAAGGGTAAAGGTGACTGCTTTCCATCAGGTGGTCCATTGCTCGTGCGTCTTAAATTTGTATTAAAAAAAACACCTTAGACTTTACTGTTAGTATGAAGAGTTATTTATTTGGCCAGTTTTGCTGTGATATATAGAATCGCGCAAAAGAAGAAAGATTTGACCAATAAGAAGAACTTATATCTCATTTAGGATAAACAGCACGTGATATGACGCGCATGACAGAAGAGAGATTTGACCGATAAGGAGAACTTATATATCGTTTAGGATAAACAGCGCGTGATATGACACGCATGACAGAAGAGAGATTTGACCAATAAAGAGAACTTATATCTCGTTTAGGATAAACAGCACGTGATATGACGCGCATGACAGAAGAGAGATTTGACCAATAAGGTATCTCGTTTAGGATAAACAGCGCGTGATATGACGCGCTTGACAGAAGAGAGATTTGACCGATAAGGAGAACTTATATCTCGTTTAGGATAAACAACACGTGATACGACGCGCATGACAGAAGAGGGATTTGACCAATAAGAAGAACTTATATCTCGTTTAGGATAAACAGCGCGTGATATGACGCGCATGAAATATTTTTCTATTGCATGTATAGAGTGTTTGCTTTTCTAATATTTTGCCGTTCTTAGGAGGTGTCGGAAGTGGCGGAGGCATTTAAAACTGCCCTTAAGTGCTGTCCACTAAGCCCTGGGCCCAGACAGTATTTGTACCAGTTTCGAGCTGCCATGATCTACCACCGCCTAGGATCGCTATACCATTCGCAATACAGGTAAGTTGCATTGTCAATTCGTGAATTTTTGTACAAGTTTTTATTTAAATAAAATTGTGTGTGGGTCATTACAAATCTTGCCTTTAAACTGTATACCAGGCTTAATAATTTTTGACTAATCGTGTATTTGTCTCTGCCTGACTTTTCGGGTATATAAGTGTGATGGTTTTTATTTATTGATTCGTAAAAACTAAGTTTGATTTTTCAAAAGAAATTATAGAGACGAATCGTCATGCTTTAGAGTTTAAAGGGTAAAAACTTAGACTTTATTGTGAAAAAAGAAATTCTAGCACCCAATTGATAAAAAAATGTGAACTTGACTTATTTCCAAAAGTAGATTAAAAACGTGGGATCGATTTTGCTTTTTCCTAGGTCAGGCCAGATCTCAACCCGGTAGATTTTTTATTTGGGGGTGCCTTAAGGACACACTTTAATAATGTGTACGCCATTATTTTTATTTCGACAGACATTCATAGTAAAATATACTTTTTTTTATCGTGAGATAGCAAACATGCAGGTAACTCTCTTGATGGAAAAAGTCAACCATCGCCTATAGACACCAAAGATGTTATTGGTGTGTGGCTGTACAAATCAGAGCTTAACAACGACAAACACTACTACTACTAGGTGGTAGAGTTCTGCATTGTCTCGCTCGGGTCTGGTACCACCGCCTTACCTATTCCTGCCACAATAGCGTCAGTGCTTGTTGCTGTCGTGTTCCGGTTTGGAGGGTAAGGTAGCCGGTAAACTTATGCATGTGGCATTATACCTCGCCACAAGATAGCAACGCACCAATAACATCTTTGGTGTCTATAGGCGATGGTTGACTCTTTCCATCAGGAGACCCATCTGCTTGTTTGCTATCTTATGACATAAAAAAAAAATTGACGCTATTGTGGCAGAAATAGGTAACGTGGTGGACCGCAGCCGGGCGAGACGTTGAGGAACTCGTAGCCACTATGACAAATGCCAATCCGCCTTTTGCGAATTGCCTGGCGGAATGGCACAAGGTCTATTTTTCAAGATGTCTAGACCGTAACACATACAAACGGGGTGAACCTTAACACACAATAACGAAAAAGTTATTTAATAGATTTAGGCGTTATTTTGCGGAAATCCATAATTTAAAGAAGCGATTATGGTATTTAATTTGCAAAATTTTTGCGAAACCTGGAACTGCTGTGATGCAACGGAAATGAAAGGTAGTGTAAGGAATGGGGCAAACTTATCCAAGGCCTGAAAATTGTAGAAGACCACAGCGGTACAATAGTGGACCCACTTCCACCACACGTTCTTCCACCTCAGAAGCAAAGGCACACACAAATTATGTACTCAACGCACGTTTCACTTCGCACCTGGAGTATCTTGAGGAGAGTCGAATAGCACTTCACTCTTTGGTGAAGCATTAATGAATTGATTTGCAGGTCGCAGGTTTAAATCCTAGCGTGTCAAAATTGTTCTTTGTTAATTTTAAAGTTTTTTAAATATGTGTTTTAATCGCCTCTGTGGTCTAATGTCCTCATGTGGTCCTAAGACCTCATGTGATCAACTCCAAAGCTGGACCAGCTTTGGAGTTGACCACATGAGGTCTCGGGTTCGATTCCCGGGTCGGGCAATATAAAAAAAAAGTGTTTTCAGTTTTCTGAGAAACACAAAGTTGCCCGGGATTGGAAAGTGCCCGGTTGGCGATAGGCTTGCCACCTATCACATTGTGGGATCAAGTATCTTCGGCTAATCGTGGGTGCACTTGTTGTACCTCTGCCTACCCCTTCGGGGATATGGGCGTGAAGATACTTTTTTAAATGTCTTACGTTTGTTTATATGTTACGATATAGAAACACGCAAGAGGATGGCCCTAGACGCAGGACGTTACTAGCCAATACTTGCAGCAACTATGAGAAGGCCGCATTGCAATTTGCTGCATTAGAAGACACTGCGATGTTCTTGACAGTACAATTAGAACATGTCGCTGCTCTGGAAGCTCATGCTTCAGGTAAATATTTTCATTTAGCAGGCACCATTGGAAAAATCAGTTCTAATGATTTTGTTCCTCAGACAATGGTACAAAAGTTTAAAAGTAATTTATTCGCCTTTGTCGTCTAGTGGCCCGGTGTCGGAGTTGATTTTCAGTTTTTTGATAAATATTTCCCCGACTGCCGTTCAGCCAGGCAGGTTGTAAAAGGCGACCGATTTGCTTTACGAGTCACTAATATCGTGGCTACTAGGTGGGTAGAGTTCTGTCTGTACCAAGTTCTGTCTGTGCCAGTCTGGTACCAAGCTTTACCTATTCCTGCCGCAAAAGCGTCAGTGCTTGTCGATGTCGTGTTCCGTTTGGAGGGTAAGGTAGTCGGTAAACTTGTGGCATAAGACCTCGCAACAAGATAGCAACGCACCATTAACATCTTTGGTGTCTATAGGCGATGGTTGGCTCTTTCCATCAGGAGACCCATCTGCTTGTTTGCTATCTTATACTATAAAAAAATACAGCGTTCCCGGGATTGGAAATAGTGCACGGTTGGCGATAGGCTTGCCACCTATTACATTGCGGGATTAAGTATCTATGGCTAAAATCTCGGGTGCACTTGTTGTACCTCTGCCTACCTCTTCGGGGATACCTTCGTAAATATACTTTTTTTTAGATTTGGATGTAAATTTTCTATTCTTCAAGATTCTTGCACCGATGAGGATATAGTAACTTCTGTTTTTCTTTCCTTGCAGTGTCACCAAATGTAAAACTAAAGACATTGCAAAATGCTATAGATTTGTTACGACAATGTCATTCCATAATGAAAGTCATAAAAGACAGAGACCCAGAAGAAAAAGAACCTCCTAAACCCGAAGAAAGCGACGAAAAATCACTAAAATCCGAATACAGCTTACTATGTTTGTATGAAAGTAGATTACACTTTATATTGAAAAGTATTATACAATATTGCCGCAGTAAATCTAATAAAGATTATGAGAAAATTACGGATTTGTATAAGAAATTGTATTGTGCCAGTTTAAAAATAAGGAAAAGTGACGATATTAAATTATTTGCTGCAAGTATTTGTAATGTGCTTGTTTCTATGGATGATATCTGCAAGGAATTCGATTAAATTGCGTTTTAACAGGTAAATTTAGGGGAACGTAAAAAGGTGGGTTTGACTCATTGATATAAAAACCCAATATGCACAGTCCCGAACAAAACGGACACTTAAAACTGTCGCTAATTTCACATTAGTAGTTATAGGTATGACAAAAACATATATTTTTGCATATCAATGACATTAAACAAAATATTTAATAAGTTACCCGAAAAACTTAAATCGGAAGAAAATTGTAAAATATTTCTACGCGATGTTAAGAACCTACTGATAAATGTTATTACACCTTAGGCGAATTTTTGAATGACAAATTTTAATAAGAAACAAATTTTAATCAGAAAAGTGTATCAGTCCGCCTCTGGATTGCTACACCCTATCAGGGTACATATGTTGTTCCTAGAATGTATACTTAACATCTATAAATGTATAACATATAATGTATAACGTATGTTAACGCACAACGCCGCGCAGCGCGCGGGCAACCCACGCCGCGCCGGCGGCCGCTCTACTCACCGACGGGTCCTCGGCCGCATCGCACGCGCGCCGATGTACATCCATTAATACTCATTATCGTTCACATTACGGTGATTGCTTAGTACAATGTAAGAAAGAACAAACTCAAGAGTAAACAACTTCATCAAGCACCATTGTTGTCATTCCCACGTGGAAATCGCCCGGGACAAACGCCCTAACAACGTATGTTTACTCAATACTCAATACGCAATAAAGTATTGAGTATTGAGTATTGAGTAAACACTTCCTATATTTTTAAGTTTAATAATTGCGGGAAACCTTGTTTCTTTTGATTCTTGTATTACTTCTAAACTGCAATTGGTAAATCAAACATTTCAAACGTTAGAACACGCTCATTCTTGGGTTTTTATATCAATGGTTTGACATAAAATGTTTCATTATCATTTTTTTTTATATTATAAGATAGCAAACAAGCAGATGGGTCTCCTGATGGAAAGAGTCAACCATCGCCTATAGACACCAAAGATGTTAATAGTGCGTTGCTATCTTGTTGCGAGGTCTTATGCCACATGTATAAGTTTACCGGCTACCTTACCCTCCAAACCGGAACACGACAGCGACAAGCACTGACGCTATTGCGGCAGGAATAGGCAAGGCGGTGGTACCAGACCCGGGCGAGACAGTGCAGAACTCTACCACCTAGTAGTCACGATGGTAGTGACTCGATAGCCAATCGGTCGCCTTTTACGACCTGCCTGGCAGAACGGCAGTTGGTCTATTCTACAAAGGAGGCCGGGACCAACACGGCGAAAATCACTGTATGCAATTGATATAATATAAATAGCGTTAAGACACGCTTGAAATTTTTGATTTACCAATTGCAGTTTAGAAGTAACATAAGAATCAAAAGAAACGAGATTGTCCGTAATTATTAAACTTAAAAATATAGAAAGTGTTTAATGTCATTCTTGGGTTTTTTATATCAATGATTTGACATAAAATTATTCATTATCACTGTATGACATTAAACACTTCCTATATTTCTAAGTTTAATAATTACGGAAAATCTCGTTTCTTTTAATTCTTGTGTTACTTCTAAACTGCAATTGGTAAATCAAAAATTTCAAACGTTAGAACACGCTCATTCTTGGGTTTTTATGTCAATAGTTTGACATAAAATGTTTCATTATTTATCACTGTATGCAATTGATATAATATAAACAGCGTTAAGACACGCTTGAAATTTTTGATTTACCAATTGGGTATTTGCATGAAAATGATTTTTCAAATAAAGTTCAGTTAATAAATTCTTTGATACACATAAAATACCTACGTAAGATTAAAATTTAATTTTTACAAATAATTTTTAAATAAATAAATAAATAAAAGTGGTCAAATATGATGTAAAAATCACGTGACGTGAAACGTGATGTGATTGGTCTGACGTCATTGTGCATATTATTGGCGCGTCATTTGATAGCATGATAAACGACGAATGATAAATTATTGAAAAAAATTTCAAGTTGGAATATGCACGATGACGTCACACACGCAAGAGGGAGCTACCTATACATTTAAATTTTAACAATTTTTTTATTGTTAAATAGTTTAAATGTTTATAAATAAAAAAAATTTTTTTTCAAAAATTTTAAAAATTTTTTAAAAATAATAAGACATAACTATTTAATGGATTGGAAAATCATGCAAATACCCAATTGCAGTTTAGAAGTAACATAAGAATCAAAAGAAACGAGATTGTCCGTAATTATTAAACTTAAAAATATAGAAAGTGTTTAATGTCATTCTTTGGTTTTTTATATCAATGATTTGACATAAAATTATTCATTATCACTGTATGACATTAAACACTTCCTATATTTCTAAGTTTAATAATTACGGAAAATCTCGTTTCTTTTAATTCTTGTGTTACTTCTAAACTGCAATTGGTAAATCAAAAATTTCAAGTGTTTAGAACAAATGACAATATTTAAGTTAATTGCGAAAAAATAAATGTCTTAATAATGGACTTTAAATAATGTTTGCGTCAATTAAACATGATCATTACGACAGGAGGAATTTATTTTTGGAGTTTACTACTAAGGAAGTATATGAGGCCCGTGGTATGAAAAAAATATGGGATATGAAATCGTGTGAAACAATGACGCTGAACAGTGATGTTGAGTGACGTTTTACGCCGCTAGTGAAAAAAACCAATCGACCTAGCAGTAATAAAAAATGATGTGTTGTCGCGGGACACCAGGTAGGAACGAACTTCCTTCGGCTAAACGGCACTACTCGCTTGTGTACGCGACTGTCGCGCCTGCGCTTTTATTCCACGCATTTTTCTTACGGTTTTACTATCACATTTTTTTCAGTTCGGTCGCGCAGCAAAATCCCTATCCCCTCCAAGCCTGCCGTAAGGAAGTTCGTTCCAAAATTATATCTTACATATATTTTTAAATATCATGGTAATCGTTCTTAAGGACTCTAGTCGCGTGTCGAAGTTACATATACAATTTTAAGACAGTTTTTTTTTGTGATTCTCTAAATTTGGCTCGTTAATTTATTTAAACTAGAAATTTTTAGTCAACGACCTGTTTAAGTCAATTGTCAAACTTGTTATTTAATTAAATGTGTTGTTAGATATTTTTACTTATACAGCCTTAAATATAATCCGGTTGGTTTTAATAAATATAAAGTCAAGTAAAACAGTACAAGTGCTTTTAATACGATATAAATATAAGTTAACATGGAGTTTTACCAAGTGCCGACGATATTCAGTGTTCAAAGTTTAAATATAATCATTTGGGAAATTGCTTATTTGACATAGTTGCATCCGTCTTTAGAACTCTTACTGTACTGTAGCATTATCTTCTCATAACAATAGCCTTGCCTTATCTAGATGGTCACTTGATTTTTCGGATCCTCTAAATTTCACAAAACATTATCTTATTTAGCTTAATTTTGTTGTTCACATTCCAAATAATCTTCCATTTGTATAATAATGTTACGAACTATTCCACAGATTTCCGTAAAGCAATATCTGATTTAATAACCACCAATGTTATTTTATTTTCTGTTTCGAATGAAAATGTATTTTTAGTATGGGTGATAATAGCAACATTCTTCCTTGGTGTAAACACAACACGATGTCTATTTTAATTTGAATCTCTTGAATTCATAACGTAATCTAGGATATTAACAAAGCAAATAATTGCAATGCGCCATTGCAATTATTTGCTTTGTTAATATGGTCTTAACATTTCATTTGTTTACCAATACAATCAAAGAAAAGAAAAAGCCTTAAAATTAAACCCTGCAAAAGCTAAAGTTGTAATGATCTGAATTAATAGTTAGAACATAGTACTTAAATGATGTACCTCTTATTTCACTTAATTTTATTTCAAATACTGCACACACAATTTATAATTAAAACAAAACCAGAAATCAATTGTTGATGATCAACGTGTTTTATAGGAAATATTTAATTACCCTAATTAATTTACTTTAAATAAGATGTTTTCCTATCCTTAGACTGACAAAGTGTATTCTGATCTCTAATAGGAAAAGGGTACAAATAGCAATATCAATCTGAAACCTCAGAAAATATAAATAACATTTAGCCAATTTTATATACTCTTTTATCTCAACAACGTTAAATGCGTAAATGTCAAATTTTGCGCACGTAATTTTTTCCCATTTACATTATCTCGGATAAAATTCGTAAGAACAATAATAACTTTTCATCATGAATGCAATAATGAATATAAATTTGTACATAGAATTATGGATAGTTTGTAATTCGTCAGCCATATTGAAATAGAATGGAAAAATATCTCTTATATATAGAGATGTTTAATTTAATATAAAGACCTGATTTAATACATAAAAATAATGGTACCCAAAAGTGTATTATTTGTTCTCAAATATAAATACTAAGAATTAAGTTCATACCTTATTATTTAGGATGCGTATATTTTATCAGAAGACAACTCCGTTACCCCATTTACCCAAAATTTGACAACTACCCACATAAACCATTTTAAATTAGAAAAAGTCAAAACTTCTGTTAGAGGTTTCTTTGAGCGTTCGGTATCTCCGAGGATTATGGAGTTATAATAATTAGTATATGCGTCTTTTTCTCCCTATTCCGAACATACACATAACTCGTATTTGAAAAAATCTCAGTTATACCCTTTTCGGTATGAGATCAGAAATAATTATAACGTTGCCAAGTAAAAGACTGTAGATACTAATTGATGGTGTACCTACTCGATTCTGATACCAATAATATAAAAAATAGGTACTTCAATTTTGATATAATTAACTATCAAGTTCTTCAACATGTACAACCTTTTACCATTTAACCTGTATATTTTTTCTGTGCATATTTTCAACAGCGTTTAGTTAGTAATAGGAAAAGTAACAAAAATGTTTTTAAAAAATGTCTTAACAAAAATGTTTTAACAAAAATGTTTGTTAAAAACATTTTTGTTAAAAACATGACATGTTAAAAACATTGAAAATGTTAAACATTTTTATCAATTGTTCTCGTAATGAAAATTGGCATATGCAAATCATTTTTGTAATCCCTTTATTTGGTACATTAATATATTTTGTTTAATGTTGTCTATAAAATTTCATTGTGATTGCCTGACTTGCTAAATATATGTAATTGTCATTGTTAAAAGTTTGAGAAAAGTATTGTATGTTAGGACTTAATAGCGTGTGTAAAAATGTGTATATTTGTAAATAAAAGTTTGTTATTTTTTGAGTTTATGATGGTTATTTTTAAATCTTACAATGTTCAAATATATTTTTTTATATTTTTACATATCATAAGATAGCAAATAAGCAGATGGGTCTCCTGATGGAAGAAACCGTCGCATATAGACACCAAAGATGTTAATGGTGCGTTGCTGTCTTTTGGCTAGGTCTAATGCCACATGCATAAGTTTACCAGCTACCTTACCCTCCAAACCGGAACACGGAGGCCGGGACAAACACGGCGAAATGAACAATTCTGTCCGAAGTTCTTAAAATATTCTTTAGAACTCAGAATTTCAAAATGTTGAATTGTTAACAAATGCATTGTTTTAAGAATATCGAGCACCACGTTGGTCGTTTGGTTAGCGTTCAATACGTATGTTATAATCAATAATATCATTAATGGGGTTCAGGTTCAATTCCCTCGAGTACAAATATATATATTTATGTGTTTGAGTGTCTATTAAGTCTGCTTAGATCAATTTGTGTAATTTGTCCAACGATATCTATATATATTTATTATTCGTTTATTATTATTTATTTATAGCTTTGAATATTACAAGGTTATTAATGTATTATTATTACATTAAAAGGCTATTAATGTAATAAATGATGTTTATCCGCTCACTACACTTTGGTAACTAATGAGACCTCTGAGAAAACTCCGTCAATACACTACGGTCTCTATAGGGACCAACGCTTACTTCATTCAAAAACACAATATTTTCACTATTTACCAGTTTTAATACAATACTCTATGGCCTCTATCTTTTATCATTTTCGAACGAAACATTGTACAGAATAACATCAAATTGGTATTCTTTTTTCAAATACGCTCTTGAGGAAAAATAAAAGAACTTAGTCCGCCATTTTAATTCGTGCTGTGTGTTATGTATTGGTTGCAGTTTATGATACAAGTTAATTTAAAAGTGTTTTGGCGTATTTATCAACAATTAAACTTTATTTATAACCAAGATTAGTTCAAGATCTAACAGTTTAGATAATAATTTAAAAAAAACCGTAAATATCAATTAATAAAACATACTTTTCGTTATCGACCAACTTGATGATACCAGCGCTTTGGGTATGACGGTACCTATTTTTATTTATTTTCGTAAATTTTAGTGTTGATATCTATGATCTCAAAAAATCATATGATGTGAATGTGAAATATCCTAAACAATATTTAAAAAATAATTAACATAGCTGCAGTTAATTGAAAAAGAAATAAATTATTTAAAAATTACGAATAAAAACTGCGTATTAATTATGAAAAAAATATATATTAATATTTATGTAAATAAATATTTTTGTGCTATAATATATGTTGTTTATTTTTTTTCGTGTGTATATGTTTACCAATTATATAAAAAATATAAAAAGCATAGGTCATCGATTTACTTTTTGAATTAAAATTCCTCGACTAACAAATAGTCCTATTTTTCTCAAAGTGTCGTGTTACACCTGAATTATTTTGTAGCTTAAGCTATTTAAATTAAACAATTCTCACACCAGTTTATTGCAGAGCTCAAGACCTCTTAAAAAATATACGCTTTACAGTATTGGATTCAATCCAAGCAACTCATAAATCATTTTTGTGACCACGGTCCACCGGAACGAACTCGGAACGTGTGCGCGTAACGGTCCGTGTTTTTTAGAAAAAAAATGCGAAAATGGCAGGTGGTGTGAGTGGTTATAAACAAAGGTTATTAATTCTTCTACCAGATGAGTCATCAACTTTATTACTGTATGATTTTTAGAAAATATTCACCATTCCGGCTATCATTCTTTCCACATCGCAATGTCGCTATGTCTTACGCGTTGCGACAGGTTAAGACAAAACAGTGAATGTTTTTCGGTATATTTACGGTATTACGGTAGATTTTCTTCTAAAATCTCATGTTTCGGTATATTTACATGAGATTAGGGAAGAAAATTTGAATGATTATTAGCATTTCTCGTTTTTAAAATGCATTGTCATTACTAGGGCCGTCGGGTCCACGCTAAAAACGTCCGACGTAAATAAGCTACAAAACGCAAAAAGAGCTACAATTCCGCTTTAGTGAAAATTAAACCTTGATGTAATAATTTAGTGTTTAAATTACCTTGTCAACTTATCCGTTCTTGAGATGTATACTGGGACATTTTTCACGCGATTTTGGTATGAGACCCGATGTCCATAGTAATATGTCAATGTTAGAAGGTGAGATAATTATGAAATTCTACCATTAGGTGGTAGAGTTTGTGACAAGGCCTCGAGTCGATAGGGAAGCATTTGACCACGATCTCGCCTGATGGTAAGCGTAGATGCGGCCTAAGATGGAACGCGCTTCCCTGGAAGGAACCTGTTCACCCTTCTCTTGAAGATCTCCAGGTTATTTTTGTTGTTTCTAGTTTCACTGTTTTCCTTTATCCTGTCGCAATCACATCAGTCATTGTGATTTTCCGATGTGGAGAGAAATATAGCCGGAAAAATGAATGAATATTTTTAAGTCATATATATAGTAATAAAGTTAATGGTTCTTCTGATGGAAGAAATAACCTTTATCTATAGACATCAAAGATGTTTTTTAAGTATTTGTTTACGAGTGTTCCATACATCTTCTATACAAATAAATAAAATTGGCGTGTCTGTTTGTAATTTTAACTAAATGTATATGGATGTATACACGGTACATATACCAAGATAACATTTTTTTCAATTTTTGTCTGTGTGTCTGTTTGCTTTTGGTGACTAATTTCCTGAACAGCTGAACCGATTTTGACGGGACTTTCACTGGTAGATTACCAATAATTTTGATTTTTCCCACGCGTACAAAGTCGCGGACACTGCTAGTGAAATATATAGTAGCTCTACCTATCTGCGTGACAGAGATATAATGCTACATACAGAAGCTTAACAGCTACCTTACCCTATTTTTAACTATGATGTTTTTTATACAATAGCAAAAAAGTAGATGGCTTTTCTATTGGACGTAGTTAAACGAAAAGGATCCAATCCACAATATGGTAAAAATGAGTTAAGCGCACCAAACTGATGCTAATCATCAATACTATCGGCCAGTAAAAAACATTTAAGCAAAAATAGCTCTCTATTACTTTATTCAACGTCAGAACTAGACCCCATGTAAGGCACGTTAATAAGATAAAAAATATCCAACTTCAAACTTCAATATTTCTAAAGTGATTTTGTGTGGATTGGATCCTTTCCGTATAACTACGTCCTATTGGAAGAATAAACCATGGTCTATAAACACAAAAGGTGTTAATGGTGTGTCCGAAATGCGCAATGGCAATGCCACATGCATAAGTTTACCAGCTATCTTACCCTCAGTACCGGAACGCGACATTAACAATCACTGACACTATTGCGGCAGGAATAGGTAAGGCGGTGGTACCAAACCCGGGCGAGAGCGCCCGGATTTGGTACCACCGGGTTTTTCCGCCGTGTTGGTCCCGGCCTCCTTTGCAGAATAGGCCAACTGCCGTTCCGCCAGGCAGGTCGTAAAAGGCGACCGATTGGCTATCGAGTCATTAACATCGTGGCTACTAGGTGGTAGAGTTCTGCATTGTCTCACCCGGGTCTGGTACCACCGCCTTACCTATTCCTGCCGCAATAGCGTCAGTGCTTGTCGCTGTCGTGTTCTGGTTTGGAGGGTAAGGTAGCCGGTAAACTTATGCATGTGGCATTAGACCTCGCCACAAGATAGCAACGCACCATTAACATCTTTGGTGTCTTTAGGCGATGGTTGACTCTTTCCACCAGGAGACCCATCTGCTTGTTTGCTATCTGATGATATAAAAAAAAAGAGACAATGCAGAATTCTACGATTTAAAAGTTACGAACTGCTTAGCAGAACTGCAGACCGGCTATTCACAAAAGGAGCCCAGACCAAAACGTGAAAATGGTAGATAAAATATTGAAAAACCGGCCAAGTGCAAGTCGGACTCGCGCACGAATGGTTCACCATGGTACCATCACAGCAAAATAATATGAAAGAAAACACGTTTATTGTATTGTAATATTTTTTTTCGATTACATTTTTTTATTTTTAGTATTTGTTATAGCGGCAATGGAAATACATAATTTGTAAAAATTTCAGCTTTCTAGCTATCACGGTTTATGAGATACAGCCTGGTGACAGACAGATAGCGGAGGCTTAGTAATAGGGCTCCGTTTTACCTTTACCGTTTAGGTACAGAGCCCTAAAAACCAGATGTACAATGCGAATGTGAGAGGACGATAGACTGCCGATTGGCGTAGTATGATCAAATTGAGCGGGTGTCTAGTGTCTATAAACGGCGTGTTTGTAAAACGAGAAATTAAGATGGAGCACATAATACATAGTAGTACAAGTACATGGAGGATGTAAGGGTATCTTATTGTTCGATTTTCTCACTCTGCTATTATTCTCTGCTACGTTATAACATATCTTGAATACTAGTTTTAACTAAGCTTAAATAAAAAAAATAAGTAAAGAGTTTTTCTAAATAAATCTAAGGGGACGTCCATAAATTACGTGAGGTGTTTTTTTTTAATTTTCTGTCACTCCCCCCCCCCCCCCTGGTGAGATGTCGTGAGATTTTATTCAACCCCCTCCCCCATCCCCCAATCTCACGTGGGATTTTTCAAAATGTGGGTTTCTTAAATATCTAAACGCGTTGGTTTGTTATGTAAAAAGAAAAAAAATGTGCTTTGTGCTTTTATTTACAACTAGTGAAGACTAGAAATCAATATTGCGGAGAGTTATAAGTGTAACAAAAATTTAACAATAGAATACTTAAATCGTAACTACTGCGATTAAAAAAAGAATATCTGCTCTAATTCAGTCCACGGAGAATCATGCGCGGTCTCAAGAGAATGATCTTAATCGTATTACGATTACGCTTAAGATTAAATCTTAAGCATGTACAATCTGGATAATGGACCAAAATAGTGTAATTTTTTTTTGTTTCAATCAGAAAAATAATTGCATGATATTTGCCGAGACCCCACGTCTCTCCAACGTATGATTAGATGAGGTTTGACTAGACCTATTAACTCTTAAACATCTCGCGTAATTTGTGGATGCCCCCTAATGTAATCTAGCACAGATTAAATTAACATTAAAAATATGCATTTTTTAAATCTCACCTGAAATTCGGAGTGGGGGACCGGGGAGGGCTTGATCAGAACCTCGCGGAGGGGTTGAAAATTCGTCAAAACTGTACTAGTTATTAACGTTATTAATGGATGTCCCTTAACGAGTCATTTATTCTCAGAATTAAAAGTTAATTACAATGTATAATCTAATATTTGTAAAGATATTTTTATTGTTAAATTTCAGATAACAAAATAAGCAAATGTAATCTGGGTTATAAAACCTTTGTTTTGTTAAGTAAATACATAGAAATGACGGCATGCCAACTCATCTCGTTTGACGTGGATATAACTGAAATATACAGTGTGTAAAGAAAACCCTGTCCGATCCGAAAGAGGCAGATATATTGGTTAAAGGCATTACTGAAAAAATATTAAAATGACTTTATATCTGAAAATAAAAAAGATATAGAAAAAAAAGATATAGTTTTTTTAATATTTATATTTTTACTTATATTTTCCTAGAGTTAAGCAAATATTTAAAAAATGACAACACCTTGTCGCCGTTTGTTTCATTGTTTCGCTTTGGCGGCTTTCGCACAAACACCGTGCGAGGGCGCGGTGTTCGTTTTTCGGCTTTTTACAAACGAACTTTAAACGCGCCGCGTATCCTTTGGTAGCATCCGACTTGCGTGGCATTCTTTGATAATACAATTTACTTATTTGTAGGTGTTTTCATACTTAAATTATAAAAATACCATTTAAGATTACTTTTTTTTACTTGGAAAAATTAATCAATTAATATCTATTAAATAATTACACATAATATGTAACCGTATTATGGTACCAAATAACACCTTTAATTATCCGACAGGGTTTTCTTTACACACACATAAAATATACAATTTCTGCTGCCAGATGTGGATTTAAGTATATTTATTACTAGCTTTAACTTGCAAATTCGTGTGACCTAAAATGATTACTTCTTTTGCTTACTCGGTTAAAAACTAGCCTATGCCCTGCCCTATAAACTCCATTAAAATTGGTTCAGCCTTTCCAGAGATTACCCCGTAGAAACAGAATGACAGATAGTCAGTTTTTAATAGATAGACTTTTCCACGCGTAAGAAATATGAAATTCTTTTTTTAACGGACGAAGTCCCGGGCACAGCTAGTTATAAGTATATCAATTTATGCGACTCTAATTTTTAGTTTACCGTGTATTACTGCGGAATTATAACTAGCTGATTTAATTTTAAGTATTTATAACTATATCTATAAATTCTATAATTTACCAATACATTAATAAAATGGATTTTTAAGGCATTCGACTTTGTTTCTCATAGAATTCTGTTGGCAAAACTTGAAAAATATGGTATAAGAGGAAAATCATTAGAGTGGATACAAAGTTATTTAGAAAATAGGAAACAGTGTGTAGAAATTTCAAAAATTTCTGGGACACATAAAAAAATATATACTTCAAATTATAGTTGTAGTGACTGTGGAATACCACAGGGAAGTGTTTTAGGACCCTTGCTCTTTTTAATTTACATTAATGATCTTCCAGAGACTATGCAACATGAGTCATTCTTATTTGCAGATGACACTACACTCCTCATTAAATGTAAAAATAAAAATCATCTAGTAAAAGAAACAACTGAAACCTTACTTAAAGTTTCGGAATGGTTAAAAAGTAATAATTAATCAAATATATTATTTAACAATATAAATATAGAAAATACTGAATACACTAAATTTCTAGGAATATTTATTGACAACCATTGCAATTGGAAAGCGCACATTGATTCTCTTTGCAAAAAAATTGACAGATTTCTCTCTATCTCTATGTTTTGAGAAGAATAAGAGAAGTAGCCAACTTAAATGCTGCATTGCTGGCATATCACGGATATGTCTCATCTGTATTGCAATATGGAATCTCTATTTGGGGAAACTCAGTTGATTTAATTAGGATTTTCAGAATTCAAAAGAAATGTATACGTGCAATATGTAATGTTAATCAACTACATTCATGTAAACCCCTATTTAAAACTCTTAAAATACTACCTTTACCTTGTCTTTACATACTGTCGGTATGCGTATTTGTAAAAAAACATCAACATTTGTTTAAAACAAATGCTCAAGTATTAGGGAACTCTATTTTAGAAACAGTGAGAAGCTACATGTGCCAAGCCAAAGACTAAATATTTATAAAAAAATGCATATTGTATGGCAATTAATATATACAATCATATTCCTGATAGTCTAAAATTATTACCTATAAATAAATTTCGCAAAAAATTGTTTGATTTATTGTTAAATAAAACATACTATGATATTAGAGAATTTTTAACAGATAAGATTAAATGTTAATAAACAGAAATATAAGCTTGTACAATTTACCTTGAAATTTAAATATAATAAAAACTGAACGGCAAATTTTGTAAAATGGTAAATTTTTGTAAATTGTAAAAATTTGGATTGAGCATAAGATCATATTTTGTAAATTGTAAAAACAACTTTTGATGTGAAATAATTCTAGTAAATTGTAATACATACAATTGTAATACGTGAAATAGAAAAAAAGAAGCCCGCTGAGTTTCTTTCGCCGGATCTTCTCAGTATGTGGCCGCGTTCCGATCCGGTAGTAATTATAAAGAAATCGACCTAAATTAAAATGTTTGCACGCCATATGGTAGAATATGATGGTAATT
Organism: Apodemia mormo; assembly: GCA_036924255.1. Lineage (NCBI taxonomy): Eukaryota > Metazoa > Arthropoda > Insecta > Lepidoptera > Riodinidae > Apodemia > Apodemia mormo. The sequence continues at coordinate 4,685,011 of JAUPFN010000023.1, forward strand.
TAATTTATTTTAATAACTTGTGACACCCATATTCTTGCAAATAAATATTTTTCATTTCATTTTCATTTCATTACATCTAAACCAAAGGTTCCCAAACTTTTTTTTTCATAGACCACTTTCAAAATTTTGCTGGTTCTGGTGGACCCCCTAAATTAATATTTCTACCACACTCCCAAAACGTAAGACCAAAAGTCACGCCAACGTAGACCCCCATCGAGTCCCCCGTGGACCCCTGGTGGTCCACCTAGACCACTTTGAGAATCAGTGATCTAAACGAATAAAAAAAAATTATTAACCCTATACCTACTGAAGCAAAGCATAACCAAATGCAAAACAATTTTCGAATTTTCTTTTGTTCACAATTAGAAAAATATAAAACTCTTAAATATTTTGGAATTAAAAAAAATCAAACTTTTCCTTAAAAATCCTTCAAAATAAATCTATTATTTGTACACTAAGTAAAGTGGTTCCAGTATTGATGGTGGGGTTTTCCTTTCGATATTTATTTATATCTGATCAATTTTTTAATATTAAATTATTATTGATCACGTATAACGTAATTTTAAAAAAGTATCTTCACGACCCCCCGATCAGGCAGGAATGTGCGACGCAAGAAGTGCCAACAAAAGCGCACGGTTGTGGACTTACAGACATCGAGGTGGTGAGGATGGAACTCTAAATTTTGACGCGATGTCCGCTGATGGAATTTAGCCGCAGGAATTAATCCGAACAACTCGTCAGAACTCTCCCCATGGCAAATGCGGTAAAAGATACAGAGCGAACATACATCTTTGCGTAACGCCAAAGAGTCAATCCGATTAGAAATAGCCTAGTCATCGACGATTCGAACTGCTCTACGTTGAATGCGATCAAGAGGAAGAAGCTGGTACTGAGGCGCTCCGGAGCTCCCAGAGGTGAGAACAGGGGAGGTCCATATGAGGTTGAATTTGGGCCTTGTAAAGTTGGAAGCGATGGGCTGGCATGCTTTGCTCTGCTCAGAATACCAAGCTTTTTGGAGGCAAGTTTAGCCTTCCCTTTCAAATGACCGCGGAACTGAACATTGTTCGAAATGTCGACTCCCAGAATTCCAATACTGGCTGAGGCTATCAGGAGAGTGTTTTCGAATCGAGGTGACACGACAAAGGGTGTCTCTTTTTTGTGGTGAACACGCAAAGCTGCGTCTTTTTGGGGTTAAATGTAACAAGGTTTTGACGACCCCATTCCGAGACATCGGCTAGTCGATTCTCGAGTTCAGACACGAGCTTGTTCCGGCCCTCTTCGACGTTTTCCCGAGAAATACCGCTACGACCGGAATATGTAGCATCACCAGTATTGTCATCCGCATAGCAATGTATGTTACTAATTCGCAACATATCATTGATATGCAAAAGAAATAGTGTCGGTGATAGCACGCAGCCTTGGGAGCACCAGCATTGACAGGTTTCAGGTCGGAGCATGCACCATCGACTACGAACTTGTTGCTCCGACCAGCTAAAAAACTGGTGATCCACTTGCATAATTTCTCGGGAAGCTTGTAGGAAGGCAGTTTCGAAAGAAGCGCTTTATGCCATACCCGATCGAAGGACTTCACTACTAACTAACTCTTAGCTAACTGCCCGTTGGACTCAACTGCCTCCGCCCAACGATGTGTCAGGTATACTAGAAGATCACCAGCTGAGCGGTCACGACGGAAACCGTACTGACTGTCACTAATAAGCTGGTGCTCTTCTAAATATTCCAGGAGCTGACAGTTTATATGTATCTCCATGATTTTGGAGAACAAGGAGGTTATGGATAGTTTGACTATCGGGCTTTTTTTTGACTAGTAAGATTAGAGCGATCACCTTTTTTAGGGATGGGATGCACTAAGGCTGTCTTCCATGAATTCGGTACCACGCCGAGTGAATAGGAAAGCCGGAATAGGTGCGCCAGTACTGGCGCCAACTCTGGAGCACATACTTTAAGCACTACCGGAGGGATGCCATCAGACCCACTCGACTTGTGGATGTCCAAGGCAAGTAGTGCTTTACGCACTGATGACTGCCGAAATTGTGGTTCTGACATGGAACTATCACACTGCGGGATGGTAGGCGGCGGCGTTAAATCACGTGGCCAATTATTGTTATTGCAAGTCATGGAACTTCATTCAAGCCGCTAGTAGAGTAGACAATGCTATAATTCGTAACGGAACCATATACCTAGTAACGAATTGTCTAAACATACAGGGTACTTTTATAGGTCCGGCTAAATTTTAATTATTTTTGTAAAATTATTACAAGATAACAAAAAATATTCGTTTAAAAACATCCTACTAAATTCAAAATTGGATTGTGTCATTTTATATTTACCTATAATTACGGTAGTAACTATTATGCATACTTTCCCGATCACTTTTAATTTGGTTGAAGGTACTTAAATATTTTAGTTCGAATTTTGCGTAATTTAAATTATTTGCATGCTTTTTTGTGGCGGATAAAAACGAAATTTTGATTTTTTTAAATTATATTTTATTACATAAATCGAATATATCGAATCGAATATATCGATTGGTATTCGTAACCCTGATAATTTGTCTAGGTTTTGTTTTTTTTTTATATCATAAGAAGCAGATGGGTCTCCTGATGGAAAGAGTCAACCATCGCCTATAGACACCAAAGGTGTTAATAGTGCGTTGCTATTTTGTGGCGAGGTCTTATATCGCATGCATTACTTATAATAAAAATATTTACAAAATAATTTATTAATCGTCATTTTCAGATGTTTTCGCTATAAATCGACGTGAAGCACCTTTTCTGGCTTTTGTTTTCTGAAAATTGAAAAAAAAAGTTAATGGAATCCATTTTTTTATAGATATCAAAATCATGCTAGGTATATGCAGAAAAGTTAATAAGCATAAATTTGAGGGAACTCTGGAGAGATTTTAAAAAGTTGAAACCGTTTGATTCTTGACGGAATTTTCTGGCAAAACTGGGCCGTTCATGCATTCGAAGCTTATCGAATTTAACTTATGCATGTGGCCTTATGACTCCGCCATAATGGTAACATATTATAATATTTTTGGTGTCAATAAACGATGATTGTGTCTCTCCATCAAGATAGCCCTCTGCTTGTATGCCATCTTATGATACAAAAAAACATGTGTGCGGTAGTCCGGTTTCATGTGTTCCTTTATGTAAACTTTTTACATTTATGTACATGTATTTTACTAGATGGTAGAGTTCTGCATTGTCTGGTACCACCCCCTCCTCATTCCTGCCGCAATAGCATCAGCGCTTGTCACTGTCGTGTTCCGTATTGGAGGGTAAGGTAGCTAGTAAACTTATGCATGTGGCATTAGACCAGCCACAAGATAGCAACGCACCATTAACATCTTTGGTGTCTATAGGCGATGGTTGACTCTTTCCATCAGGAGACCCATCTGCTTGTTTGCTATCTTATGATATAAAAAAAATTGTTATCAAGCGCTGACGACAAAGAGTGTAGTATCTTTATTTCAATTTCCTCGCCTTACCTGCCGCTTAGGACCTCTTGGATCTCTTGCAGACTCTTGTTCTTTGTCTCAGGCAACATAAGCAGCACGAAGAAGAATGAGGTAGTGCAACAGCCGCAGAAAATGAAAAATCCAACATACATGCTTGTCATTTCAGCTATCGTTGGGAAGAATCTGTGAACAGAAAAAATCTATACTAATATCTTCACTAATATAAAATTGTAGTTTGTTTTTTTTGATTGGTTGTACGCGGTAATCTCGAAAACTACTGAACCGATTTGAATAATTCTTTTTGAGTTATATATATATATATATATATATATATATATATATATATATATATATATATATATATATATATATATATATATATATATATATATATATATATATATATATATATATATATATATATATATATATATATATATATATATATATATATAGTTATAGACTATATAACATTATGCTACGATCAGTAGGAGCGGAGTAAACAAAGTCCGCGCGGACGAAGTCGCGGGCAACAGCCAGTATTTAATAAAATCGTAAAGCTATTACGTTTCGTGATGTGAACAATAGCTATTACACCGAAAAATCAGGTATGCTGCCAGTCTCAGGCAACTCAAGACATTACATGTGTGTATATTGTCATGTATGTCAAATGAATGTACGTAATGTTTATTTTTATTGATTTAACGCATTTCTAAAGCGTTATTTCAAATATGTATTAGATTTCAACAGTCCTACGCAATGTAAACTTCAATTGTGCCAGATTTTATCCTCCATCATTCAAGTAACTGCGAGGAAAAGAAATACAACGTTTTTATTTAACTACTAGCTGTTGCCAGCGACTTCGTCCGCGCGGACTTCGTTTATTACGCACAGCACCTCCCCGTTAGGTGATAGCGTGATAATATGTAGCCTATATGTTGACCCGACCTGTTAGTAATATTCATGCAAAATTTGAAGTAAGTCCATGCAGTAAGTACATTTTGAGTTTACCCCGGACATACATACAGACAAACAGACAAACAGACAAACAGACAAAGAGACAAAGAGACAAACAGAAAAACAGACAAACAGAAAAACAGAAAAACAGAAAAACAGAAAAACAGAAAAACAGAAAAACAGACAAACAGACAGACAGACAGACAGACAGACAGACAGACAGACAGACAGACAGACAGACAGACAGACAGACAGACAGACAGACAGACAGACAGACAGACAGACAGACAGACAGACAGACAAACAGACAAACAGACAAACAGACAAACAGACAAACAGACAAACAGACAAACAGACAAACAGACAAACAGACAAACAGACAAACAGACAAACAGACAAACAGACAAACAGACAAACAGACAAACAGACAAACAGACAAACAGACAAACAGACAAACAGACAAACAGACAAACAGACAAACAGACAAACAGACAAACAGACAAACAGACAAACAAACAGACAGACAAACAGACAAACAGAAAAACAGACAGACAGATAAACAGACAAACAGACCGTACTGCCAATTGCGGGATAAGGCACACGCACATGCAGTCCGAATGTTTGCAACGATAATAGCCGGTCACATCTACATGTATCGCGTCATTGCGCAAAGCTTTGTGACTAGGCATGGATCATTTAACAATTAACATATTAAATGGCAAACTAATTTTTTTAACAATTAACAACTTTTATTTATATTATCAAGTACTGTTAAATTTTTTTTTATGTATCACTAAAACTGCTAATTAAAAGTATTATTAACAGTGCGAGACAATGTTTTTTTTTGGTCGCTAGCTTATTAGCTCCGCGTTTTTACTGCTTATACCACTTGTTATAATATATAGGCTACTGATATACTATAACGTAAATAAATAACTGTTAAATATTAATCAGAGTTAGCAAAATAACAGTTAATTTAATTTAACAATAGTTTCATGCCTATTTGTGACGATGGGCAGAAGAACGGCCGCAGCATAATAAATATCCATCTATCCTTCCAAACTTACTTTCGCATTTACAATATTAGTAAGATAAAGGAATCCAGCCAAGGATCATAATGTTTTGGCACGTAAGAGGTTTAGCATCAAAGTAGATATGACTTACTCATCACTTACTTTGTGACTAGAAATGCCAGGGTCCAGTTGAAGGCAGTAGCTAGAGGAGAAGCAGCGGTCTTCACTTCGATAGAGAACATCTCACCCACGACCGCCCAGGGCAAGGGACCCAGGCCCAAACAGTATGCGACCACGAAGACAACTAATGCTAGAACTGGCAAGAATCTGATGCTGTCTACCACAGGACTGTTGTGTTCATTTAAGACAAAAAACATGCCTAATAGCGCCTGAAACAAAATATATATTTTATGCCATTCATTCAATCATAATTTGGTGTGAAAATATTTAATGTACTATAATAATAATTATTTATTTTCGTCAATTAAGTCAATCACAATTAACACTTTAACCGCCGCGTTGGTTGAGTGGTTAGAAAACCTGACTACACAATCGACGGGGCTCGGGTTCAATCCACGACGGGGACAAGCATTTGTGTGATGAGCATAAATGTTTGTATTTCTGGGTTTGGGTGTTAATAAATATATTGCAGTATGTATTTCCATGTATCAGTATCGTTGACTAACACCTAAAACGCCTCCACAATGGTCTTGAATTGCCGAGATTTTTCGAAAATAGAAAAGATGCTTGTCTCGTCAAAACGAAGCTGTTCACAAAAATTCAGCTTGTTATTAATCAAAAAAAAAGTTTGTTCCCGGGATCCCAGTCTATAATAAGTCTCAGTTACTCAGTTACTCAGTTACTTTTGTTTCTACTGCGATCTATTAGCGATTACTAACAGCAACAGGTTTACGAGCCCTCTAACGCCGAAACTTCGAAAGAAGCTTTACCGAATTGAATGTTTTTTCATCGTAAAATAATGTAAAGTACTTTCCTTTCCTGAGAAAGCAAAGTTCCGAGTGTTTCTCGACTAATTTTTCACGACATTTTTTAGAAATGTAGATTTCATATTCTAAGAAAAGGACCTAAAATATCATGAAGCGCAAGGCATTATAGCTAAAGATATTATTATAACAAAACTTACAAGTCCAATTGCAGTTCCACAGCTGGACACCAGCAACAAGATGCGCCGCCCGAGCCGGTCCACGACAAATGGAGTTATAAATGATGATGCCAACTGTATGTTATAACATTTTTACGTTAGAAGAACTCTAATGATAAAAAAAAATCGTCAAGTCTGTACTTGACGTTGTTATAATGATAGCATAGTATACTGGAGATTAACATAAGTCAATGGACATACCAGTAATATTCGAGCAACGCACACATAGACACCTCTCACGGACGCGATATCTCGGAATGGTTCGGAATAAACTGTCCCGAGTCATTCCGAGATATCGTGTCCGTGAAAGTTGTCTATGTGTGCGTTGCTCGAATATTACTGGTATGTACATTGACTTATGTTATTCTCCAGTATTCTGTAGTGATAGTGTCTATATACGTTTAATGAGTTGCTATCCGCATAGTAGCAAAGTAAGTTTTAAGCTTCATGGGTTAGTTTACTAGCTTAAGCGAACACGGCCAAACCCATTTCTTTGAGCCAAAATGCGGACGTGGCAAGAACCGGTGTTATTCTGTGCTTAATATAGAACACAATGCCACTATTCCCCCTTTCACAACTAATCAAAACGCTGTACTAAGTCTTGATTCAGTCTCTTAGGACACAGCCCTTAACTCAGGCAAAATTTTTATAATAGTTATTACAATAAATTTGAATAAGAACTCGTTCATAATTTTTTTTAGACACGAGTTTGCGGACATGTAACATTTGTGACACTGCTGAAAGGAGAAAAGCAGTGTTAGAAATGAAATAAGACCGAGAAAATAAAGAAGCCCCCCCAGTACAATTACTCACCCACATCAACCCTATACCCCCATCAGTAATAACAAAAGCACACAGTATATGTACTCAAAACACCTTTCACTTAGCAACTGAAGCACCTTTAGGAGAAACGAACAATACTTCACTAAACTTGAGTTGAAGAAAATTCTATAAAAAATTAAATGAACAATTCTGTCCGAAGTAATAAAATATTTTTTAGAGTTCAGAATTTCAAAATTTTGAATTGTTAACAAATGCATTGTTTAAAGAATTTCGAGCACCACGTTGGTCGTTTGGTTAGCGTTTAATACGTATGTTATAATCAATAATATCATTAATGGGGTTCAGATTCAATTCCCTCGAGTACAAATATATATATTTTATGTTTGAATGTCTATTAAGTCTACTTAGATCAATTTGCGTAATTTGTGCAACGATATCTATATATTTTTATTATTATTTATTTATAGCTTTGAATATTACAAGATGACTCCACTTTAATACACAAGTTCTTTCGTGCGTTTATTCCAAACGTTACAATTCCTTTTATGATAGAAATTGAGAGCACTCGAAATATATTTCTTGTACTTGACCGGATAGAGACTTAGAAGTACTACAATATGCAAATAGAATCGTGTCTTGATATGCATAGTATACATAATTTTTACGTAAATCTTATGTATTTTACTTAGCATTCCTTGTAGACAACAATGCATCGTTAACAATTATATCTTTTAGCGCCTGTTATATATTTGTTTTTAACAAATCTATATTTGTTATAGTATGCTCAATAAATAAGGACAGAATAATTACTTGAACGATCCCAACAATAATGGTGGCAATATCAGCTATCTCTAATCCAGACGCTTCAAAGATTGTAGTCAAATAAAAAAGTACGGCGTTGATACCGGAGACTTGTTGGAAGAACATGAGTGCGCAGCAAATGTAAAAGGCCTTGAAGTTGGTGCCACGAAAAACGTCTGCCAGCTAGAACAATATAACATATTTTGGCGTATGAATAAATGCAATAGAGAGTATTATGTAATAATGTTTAAACAATCTTATATTAGGCCCGTTTAATGAGTATACTGTGAGCGCAAGCATCGGACGCTCCTATTAATCTCAACAGTGTACCATACGTTTCATTCAAAACCCTTATAATAATTACTTGGTTTATTCATTAGTCTATTTGATTTTAGATTTCTCTTGAGTTTTAATTTCTTTTAGAGATTTCATGTTTATCTGAAGCATATCTGAAGCAGTTGATAATCTGTAGTAGAATTATTTTAAGAATGCTAGGCTTCAGAAATGACATTAAATTATAAGTATATTTTATATTTATTTATATTATAGTACATTTTATTATTATTCAAAGCCTTCCTGTACCTGACCATTTCACGAAGTAATTATTCATAGTACTTTCGTCTGCATAGAAATGATGACGATTTACTAATTTGTAACATGACTTAGATATGCAGAAGAAACAGTGTGTGGTTGCAATAAACATTGCTGAGAACGAAATACTTTTTTCACGACTATAAACGTTATAAAACGCGAGCTGCTGTTTGTACTCTTTCAGCGTGTTTTGATACAGCGTGATTTGATACACGTGAGTGATGCTCATGAGTACGTTGCTCAAGCGCAAATTGTAAGATAAATAAAACGAATATCACCCTGCCCTTACTTAGTAAATAGAATCGAATATTACTAGACTCTTATATTGATCACGATTCAACTAGTTCGTTGACTAGGAAAAAGGCAGAGATTCTTAACTTCGTATTTTTTAAAAATCCAAAATAAGCTAACAGAAGAGTTAAATAGGCCATTGGATAGAAGAAAATATAGACTCAGAGATAATAAAAAAGCATTTGCCGAATTCTGAAGATTATAGCTTTTAATTGGAATTAAACGATAAAAAGGACACATATATACTTAGGAACAAGCCAAATGCTAAAACACATAGAAACACGAAAGTGTTGGTCTCTATTATAAAATTTTATCTGCAACGATGAACTCGTTAACACATCACTAATTAGACACCTGAGTGCTAAGTGTGAGTTTTTCTTTTCGCATTCGATAAACGCATTCGCATTCGGTAAACGTGAGAATCCAGTTTACCACTAGGTGGCGCTGTACAAATCACATACAAATTTCTAGTAAACTCGAAACGCGCTCACGATCAAATGCGAAAAGAAAAACTCACACTTAGCACTCTGATTTTGGATATTTAAAAAAAACAATAACATTTTTGTTCGACTGGGGATCGAATCCTCATAGGACTGCATAATCGGAGCGGAATAGGCTATTCAATTACTTTTATTTCATTGTTTGAGATTTTCTATAACCAAATTGCTGTCATAACTCACCGTAGCATTCTTTTCTTGTGACGCAGTAACATCTGCGACAATGAGGTTGAGTTCTGTCTCAACTCTAGAACGAGATCGGCCACGTAGTTTCATCAAACTCTCAGCTGCTGCGTCTTTATTGCCTGCGAATACGTGCTTTATAAGTTGTGCTTTATAAGATCTTAGTTGAATGGTAATCTTTTAAAATTGAATAAAACGACAGCAACAAAAAATAGGAAAACAATAAATACTAATAGTCGTATTAAAAATAAAATTGGAATCGTATATACTGTACTAAAATAGTAAGTATTCCTGGCACAATAGCGTCAGTACTTGCCACTGTCGTGTTCCGGTATGGAGGGTGAGGTAGCCAGTAAACTTTTGCATGTGGCATTAGACCGCGCCACTAGATAGTAACACACCATTTATATCTTTAATGTATTTAGGCGATAATTGACTCGTTCCATCCGAAGACCCATCTCCTTGTTTGCTATCTTATGATATTAAAAAAAAGTAAAAATTACAATCCCAATGAGAGATTACAAAGGTCTCTGAAATAGCTGTAGTAATGATACGTTATGAGAAGCATAGTTTTGACAAGTTTTATTAATTTCTAAGCTTAGGACCTATATTTACCCACATTTACCAATACATTTAAGCAGAAACACCCATATCATTTATTTAATATATAATATATAAATTTTATTAAGCTCTATTTCTAGTCCAGTTACCTTCGTAATTCAAAAATATTTTTAGCTTTTTTTTATATCATAAGATAGCAAACAAGCAGATGGGTCTCCTGATGAGTCAACCATCGCCTACAGACACCAAAGATGTTAATGGTACGTTGCTATCTTGTGGCGAGGTCTAATGCCACATGCATAAGTTTACCGGCTACCTTACCCTCCAAACCCGAACACGACAATGACAAGCAGTGACGCTATTGCGGCAGGAATAGGTAAGGCGGTGGTACCAGACCCGGGCGAGACAATGCAGAACTCTACCACCTAGTAGCCACGATGGTAGTGACTCGCATAGCCAATCGGTCGCCTTTTACGACCTGCCTGGCAGAACGGCAGTTGGCTTATTCGTCAAAGGAGCCCGGGAGCAACACGGGGAAAAAGACAAGACTTCAAGAGCAACTTTGTTTACAAGCACTTCAAGAGCATCCCTAAAAAAGACAAGAGCCTGCACAGTCTATTACAGGTAAAACATTGATTTAATTTTAGTTCTTAATGGCAGAAAATGTAAGACGTTTCAAAGAGTGAAAGACGCACTCTTACAATTAAAGCACTCGTACATCAATTTGCTTTAAATAATATAACCCTCTGTGGTCTAGCGGTCCAGCGTTGGCGTCGACTACATGAGGTCCCGGGTTCGATGCCCGGGTCGGGCACTTAAAAAAAAAGTGTTTTTCAGTTTTCTGATAAAACACATTGTTGCCCGGGATTGGAAAGTGCCCGGTTAGCGATAGGCTTGCCACCTATCACATTTGTGGGACCAAGTATCTTCGGCTAATCGTGGGTGCCATTGTTGTACCTCTGCCTACCTAAATGGAATTGGCATTTCAAGATAAATTATATATATATATATATATATATATATATATATATATATATATATATATATATATATATATATATATATTCAGCACATTGTATATAACAGCTACAAATTATAAAATAATGATTTTTGTGTATTCAATTCAAACAATCTAAACGAAACGCTATTGTCAGTATTCAGTATTAATCAAATTCATAGTGCTAATAGCTATATCCATAACACATGAGTGACGATAGATTTAAAGATCACTACATACAAACGAAAGTTGGATAAAATAGTCTCAGGAAATTTATCAATAAACAAAGAAAATAACAGCGATGACAAGAAGCCTGCTCACTCTGAGATACATTCACTATTAGATTAGTACATAAAAAATGGGTATGTTCTCAAAGAGAGGAATCAAATTAACTCTAGCTAGAAGTCATCGTACGATGAAGTAAATAAATTAAACCGAGTAGGGCATCCGTTGGCAGTTGCTTACAATGGATATTTTGATTAAAAGCGTTAGTATGTCTGTGACTCAATCAAATGCAGTTAGTTACTGTTCTAAGATTAGCCTGAAAACCTGATTGTAATGGTTGTAGGAGCTTATTAAAATGTAAATAATTGGCCGTTTGAGAGTAGGTAATTTGACAGTAAGAGAAATATAGAAATCGGACGAAACTAAGAAAAATAAGAGAGACTCGAAACTTAAGGGAGTGGAATAATATACCCAGTTTTTTTCTAAATGGCAAGGTGCTTAGTGATATAGAAAAATTCTAAAAGGTAATCACCTTAGTAAGAATAAGAAAAATGGCAAAGAAGGAAGGATAAGATAAACATTCGAGAGTACAACGTACTGTCTTTAGCAGGGCAGGAAAGCCTTTCTTTCAGGAAAGGAAAGAAGGGCAGTTTCAGCAAGAGGATGAAAACTGAATGAATTAGTTTCAAAGATAAACTATTAAGAGTCGGCAGTTAACTTAAACATCATGTAGGTACTTAACATTTATTTACATTAGGAGCTATTGTTTCAATTTATTTCTTATAACAATTAGAAGCCTAGTAACATAACTGGAAGATTTCTGGTATTCTGGGTGTTCATATGGGTAGTGGCGATCAGATGAACTTGCAGCTTAATTGTCCCTTGTTCTAAAGGATAAATTGTTTAAAACTGACCTTTCAGTAGATAATGAGTAGGTGTTTCTGGCATAAAAAAGAATAAGATGGTGAAGACGGTAGATACAGCAATACCAACGTAACACACCGAGTTGTATGATATATAAGGCCCAACCCCAAAAATAAGCAAGAAGCCGAGAGTTATAAAGAGCTGCAAGAATGATCCGAGAGCACCACGGCAGCGTACCTGAAATAAATATCGCAATGTAAAAAAAAAAAACTAACGCGGTAGAGTTACAATAATCGAATTCTGGATTTTTTAATTTATTTCAATTTTATACAGGAGCAACTAGCTAATATATATACACTTTAAAAATACCAACCTTTTCATATCGCTCCGTTCATCGAGTGATTAGCGACCTGACTATGCAATCGACGGGGCTCGGGTTCGGTTCCCTATGGGAACAACAATTTGTGTGATGTGCATAATTGTTTATTAAATATATTCTAGTAATTATATATATATATATATATATATATATATATATATATATATATATATATCTCGACGTGCGTAAGCAAAAATTACATTGACGTGTATAGTAATATTATCAAAGAAGAATATTATACACGTCAATGAAAAATTAATAAAAAAATCCCAAATGGCAAAAGTCAAAAAAAGTAATTCCTTTTTTTTTTAAAAAAAAAGGCAATGAGTTTATATTTAATTTGAATTGTTTGTAAAATTTTGAAAAAGTTACAGATATTTGATAAATAAATATTTCTTTTAATTTGATGCAAACATTTTTTTTGTGAGAAATCTCTACCCTTCAAAGGGTTCCAAACACGTTTTTATACGCTGCCCCGCTACGGCACGCTACGCCACTGGTCACATGCAAATAATTTGCTTACTTTGGGGATAGATCAATTAGTGTTTTTGTCCACTGAATATTACTTGATTATTGTTAATATTATTATTATACAAATAAATAGTTTAGTTTACAACTATAAGTGTTTATTTACCGTAGCAATCTCAGCGCAGTACATCGGTGATATAGCCACCACCATGCCTACAAAAATACCCCAGCACACCCTGCCGGCGTATAACAGCGCCATCTGGTGACCTGCCCTTACAAGGATCCATCCGATTAAGTTTGGCAACATCGAACACAACAAACCCCACTTTCTTCCTGTTCTCGATACTATTAGTCCGCCAATAAAAGAACCTGTCCACAAAAAATTGTACCTAATTGTAATGGCTGTATTAAAAATCAATGGCTGTATTAAAAATTTATTTTCTCCTACTGAGAAATCCCTACCAGAGACCGCCCCGTTGGTGGAGTGGTTAGCGACCCTGAGTACACAATCGACGGGGCTCAGGTTCTATCCCCGACGGCGACAAGCATTTGTGTGACGAGCATAAATGTTTGTATTTCCGGGTTTGGGTGTTTATTATGTATTATGTATGTAAAAGTATTTATATATGTATTTCTATGTATTAGTATCATTGACTAACACCCATAACACAAGCAAATAATTTGTTTACTTTGGGGTTAGATCAATAAGTGTAATTTGTCCTGTGAATATTTATTTATTGGTGTTGGTTCCGGGCTCCTTTGAAGAATGGGCCAACTGCCGTTCTGCCAGGCAGGCCGTAAGAGGCGACCAATTGGCTATGTGAGTCACTACCATCGTGACTACCAGGTGGTAGAGTTCTGCATTGTCTCGCCCGGGGCCGGTACCACCGCCTTACCTATTCTTGCCGCAATAGCGTCAATACTTGTCACTTTCGTGTTCCGGTTTGGAGAGTAAGGTAGCCTGTAATCTTTTGCATATGACATTAGACCTCGCCACAAGATAGCAACGCATTATTAACATCTTTGGTGTCTTTGGGCGATCGATGGTTAACTCTTTCTATCAAATTTATATGGTGGTTAAGTATTCTTAAATTTTCTAATTTTGGGCAATTTTTTTTAATATTTTCTTTTATAGAACCTTCTCCTGACAATTAAAAACACAACAAAAAAGAATTAGCGAAATCGGTCCAGCCATTCACGCGTGATGTGACCACGGAAAATAGGGATTGATTTTTATATTTATACCTAGATTAATTTGACATAGTGTTCTGATTTGGGATAGGTGGTAGTCTCGCAACGTCTCGCCTGGGCCTGGTACTACCGCCTTGAATATTCCATGTAAATAAAGTTGGCATCACATTTTGATTAGCATTCCATGAAGGCACAACGGAAAGGTTTTAATAAAAAAAATGAAAGCCAATGAATATTTTTGATTGTATAACATACGAGTGCATCCAAGGCTCTAAAGGTCTTTCCTAAACATGAGAAGATTTCTTGGTATTGAATGGATAGTTTCAAAAATTATCGTTTAAATGATCGTCCCATTATCGAGTGGTTAGTGACCCTGACTACGCAATCAACGGGGGCTCGGGTTTGATTCCCGATAGGGACATACATTTGTGTGATGAGCAAGATGTTTATTTCTGGATGTTTATTATGTATATTTCGGTATCTATATATGTATTTCTATGTATTGATATCATTGACTAACAGCCATATCACAAGCAAATAATTTGCTTAATTTGGGGTTGGGTAACTAGCGGTAGCGGTTCGACTCAACATTCTTCATCTGAACCGCAAAAGACTGGAATATGTTTCCTGAGTCTCTGTTCCCCGGCGAGTACAACCTGGGGATCTTCAAGAGAAGAGTGAACAGCTACCTTCTAAGGAAGCGCGTTCCATCTTAGGCCGCATCTTAGCTTACTATAAGGCGAGATTGTGTTCAAGCGCTTCCCTATCGATAATAAAGAAAAAAAAATGTTTTATTAAATTTAAAATTACAATCTCAAAAGTTTTTTCTCTTAATGATATTCTGGTAATAAATACTTTTGAAAGTTACAATTTTTCTAATTGGTTCTTTCTCATAACTCTTTAACTAATTTCTATCTGCGTCTCCCTTGAAAATATGTATTTTTTAAATAAGACGTACCGAATATAGCTCCAAGATTTAACAGAGATCCCAACCACGCAATCTCGTTGGTCAATGCTGGTTTGTCCAGAGGAGATTCATTCGTCCTGTTCTCATTGGTCAAGAGTTGACTCATCGGCGACGTCCAGCCCATGCAGAACCCCGTTGAAATCATTGCAATATTTGCTGAAACAATGTTGTTTAGACCTTTAATGCTTGTGTACTTGTGTGGTAGTTTTAATCCGCCTATTCTCAAGTGAACCAGGTAGACATTTATTTTACTGAGCCCATTTAAGAATCAGACTTATAAAGGTTGTAAAATATATGAAAAAACAAAACCAGTCAAAACTAAAGGCTACCTTTGAAACCTACCCTTTTAAAATACCTAATTTTAAGTTCAAAGTAGTCAAAAATATCCCTCAGGTTCGACGAACGCCGCAGATCTCAAAAATGGATCATAGCCAGGCATGTGACTTATCTAAGATACAAGTATTTGAAATACAGATACAAGATAAAAAATTCGTATTTTCATCTTGTATCTAAAATACTTTTTAAAGAGGATTTTGTATCTTATATTTAAATACTTTTGTTTAGTATCTTAGTATTTAATAATTACTTTTTCTTATAAAATACTTTTTCTGACAAAAAATATATTATTTGGTGTCATTTATAAAATAAATGCATAGAACTGAACGTATCGTTATTAATGTGAGAAAAAATTGGTAGATGGCGACTCTTTCTCTCTGACATCGGCTATTAATATTAAGCTAATATGATCGATTTATAGTCTGTACTCTGTTTTCCGAGCTCTGCCCCTATGGAGCGACTCTTTTCTTTTACGGTTATGATCATGTGGCCACATCGAAGGAAAATGACGGATAAGATGTTCGAAGAGCTGGTTTTACTTAAGTCCAACTTAAAATTACAATAATAAAGTATTTATAAAATACCTATTTTGTATCTAGTATTTCAAATACCTTTCTCGAAAGTATTTTGTATTTGGTATCTGAAATACTTAAATTAATTTAAAAGTATTTTGTATTCCAAATACTTTTTACAGGGTATTATGTACATCACTGACCATAGCGCTTTAAATTAGCTGGGTTCACATGTCTCATGAAACTACATATTTAAAATCACAACTATACGCAAATGTTACATCTGCTACGAGCTCAAAAGTGTTTCTTTTTATATTTGCCTCACGTAGGTGGTTGTCATTTTTGAAAAAAAGACCTTCTGCTTTTTGAAGGGTAATTGGTAAAAGACGAACGAAGACCATAAGTATCACTAACATTTTTTTTATATTATTAGATAGCAAACAAGCAGATGGGTCTCCTGATGGAAAGAGTCAACCATCGCCTAGACACCAAAGGTGTTAATGGTGCGTTGCTATCTGGTGGCGAGGTCTTATGGCACATGCATAAGTTTACCGGCTACCTTACCCTCCAAGCCGGAACACGACAGCAACCAGCACTGACGCTATTGCGGCAGGAATAGGCAAGGCGCTGGTACCAGACCCGGGTGAGACAATGCATAACTCTACCACCTAGACATTGTGATTACTACCTAAATGATAGAGTTCTGTAACGTCTTGCCCAACTTTGGTGACGCTGAGGTTAAGTGCCTCAACTTTTCCTGATACAAGAGCGTCAGTGCTTGTCACTGTCATATAGTGATGTGGGAGTAAGGTAGCTGGTAAACTTGTGTACATGAGGCATACACGGAGATGAAATTATGAAATTACAGGCGGAAGTTATCTCTTTTCATCAATAAAGCTATCTGCGTGTTTGCTATTCTATGATATAAAATATTGATTAAGTAGGTATATTAATACTACTGTGATAATTTTATCTGTGTCTTATTTAATATTAACATTGTGTTTAGATAATTGTCTACGATCAGGTAAAATATTTCCATATCGGTCATTATTTTGAAATGAGAAGTAGAGTATCTTCACGCCCATATCACGAAGAGTGAGCAGAGGTACAATCAATGCACCCACGATTAGGGGCCGTCCATTAACCACGTGATGATTTTTTTTGGCATATTTTAACCCCCCTCCCCTTTGGTGATACGTGGTGATGTTTAAGACTACACCCTCCCATCTTTATATCACATGTATTTATGTACCTACTAAAGTCTGAATTTATTAATATTTATGAAATATAGATATGAAATATAAGTATCATCAATTTTATTAAAGAAAATTAAAGACTTCAATAATAACGTCTAGAGGTAGACAAAAGGTTGCAGCTTGTTTTTGCAAATAAATACACGTGATATTTTACTACACCCCCCTCCCCCTTGTGATATTTTGTATGAACCCCTCCCCCCTTTCGAGCATCACGTGATTAATGGACGACCCCTTAGCTGAAGATACTTAGTCCAACAATGTGATAGGCAGCAAGACTATCGCCAACCGGGCACTTTTCCAATCCCGGGCCAAGTTTTTTTTACTAGAAAACACAAACCACAAATTTTTAAATGGGAATCGGGAATCGAACCCGGGACTTTAGGTGGTCAATACCGATAACAAGACTACTAGAGCACAGAGGCGATATTTTGAAATGAATTCATGTAGGTTTTTTTTATAGTATAAGATAGCAAACAAGCAGATGGGTATAGGAAAGAGTCAACCGTCACCTATAGACACTAAATGTGTTAATGGTGCGTTGCTATCTTGTAGCGAGGTCTATGCCACATGCATAAGTTTACCGGCTACCTTACCCTCCAAACCGGAACACGACAGTGACAAGCACTCACACTATTGCGGCAGGAATAGGTAAGGTAAAAGAAAAGATCAAAATTGATCATCATTTTCAAAATATACAGCTTTTCAAAAATCAATAAACTGCCATTTTTAACAAAATAGATGTTTGAACTGAAAACATCTATACGTAGTTTTTACTCCTTTAAGCTTAAAATACCTTTACTTAGGATGTTTCGGGGATGGCTTGCAGGGTCAACCGTTTAGAGATTTTATTTATACGAATTTGAACGTGCCCAACATTCAGTATAGAACTACTAGTTCGTCTTCTTTTGGTAAACAGGCCATCTGTCTCCTTGCCCGGTAGTTCGTCAAAGGGGAGGGTTTGCCAAAAATCATATTACTTTTGTGACTAAAAGAGTTAGTCCTGTAACGTTTCGTACGGTCTTGGTATGTCTTTCCTATGCCTTTCGCAATAGTATCTTAGGTAAGAAAGCCGGTAAACTCGTAGATTTGGCATTTAAATAATATGCTATACTGATGGTCGAGCCTTATTAACATCTGTGGTATGTACAAGCAATAGTCATCTCTTTTTATTAGGAAATTCGTCTGTTTATTTGTTATCCTATGGCTCAGAGTAATAACTAAAATACTCTGAGTCTTATGGTAAGAAAACATCGACAAAGTGATAGATTTGATTTTGTGTAATTTATATAACAGTAAGTATATAAATAATAAAATGTAGCACCATTCTACGAGTATATCATTAAATAAGATAATCATACAATGAATATAATTATAACTAAGCCGTGACAACGGGATTCAGAGTTTATTTGTGCAAGTGCCAGTACAATTTATCATATACGAGTTAGTCATATACAAGATTAATTTAAATTTTTCACAGATTAATCTATATTGATATTATAAACGCGAAAGTTTGGATGTTTGGATGGATGGATGTCTATTGCTCAATCACGCAAAAACTACTAGACGGATTTATATAAAATCTGACACAGGTAGATGACGACCTACAATAGTACATAGGTTACTTTTTATCCTAAAAAAATGTGATCCCGCGGAAATCGGCACTTTTGTGATACAGCGGGCTGCACGATTCAGCTAGTTAATTTATATTTATTATTAATATTTCACGAATGATTATATTGGTATATAAAATTCTCCCCGCTTAAGGGGTAATTCAGATTTGGAAGGTTAACAATTATTTAAAGAAAAGAACTATTATAAAGTAAAAGAAAATACTCATTTCAACGACTCTCCTTGTATTATGTATTTATTATTAGGGCGAGCGAAGCGAGCTCTACACTAGGACACTTTCTATGCACTTTTGTGGTATTTCTTACTGAAAAAGTATCGCATTTTAAGGTTTGAGCTTTGACGTGGTAGTTTAAATTCATGTCTAGATATGATCTACTATTAAAATACCATTTTATAAACATTAAAACAAATAAAAGGTATACATTGTATTAGAATTTTATTACTACTAATGCCACTATAAGACTAAAGAGTTAAAATGCTGCTTTGGCGTGGTAGATTTAATTCATTTTCATTCACTCCATTTTAATACAATATTAATGTATTAATACACTTGTATTTTTTAACTTCCCGCTACGTTTATAGAAGTTACTGATTTTGCTCCGATTTTTAAAAATCGATGTCCACGTTTTGAGGTCCTAGGAAACTTTTTCGACTATTTTCGCGATGACGTTAGTGTGTCTGTATATGTGTGTGTGTGTCTGTATGTAAACATCTCATAACTTTTGAACTGCTGGACCGATCGAAATGCGGTTGGTGGCATTCGATTGAATTCCACTAAACAGACTTCTTGAAAATTTGAACCAAATGGGCCCAAGGGATTTTGATAAAATTTTGAAAAAACCAAAAAAAAAATTTGGCGAGACATATTTTTTTTAATATAACTTCCAGATTAATGTACCGATTGAGTACTAAAACTAATTAGCTCTATTCTTAAAAAAAAAATACATCTAATGTATAAATTCCATCAAATCGGTTTATCTGTTTGGAAGTAATCGTTGACGAAAATTTTGAAAAAGTGTTTTTTCGACATAACTTCTCAACGAATCATTTTTTGGTATTCAACAATTATTTTAGAACTAAAAAAATTACGTCGAATGCCGTTTTAAAAATCAAAATCGAATCTTATTTTCATATTTACAGCTTTTCAAATATTAAAATTACTTACGTTGTTTTTAGCAAACTTAATTAGTATTTTTGAAATAACTTTAAGGCTAGTATACCGATTGACTTCAAAATCTTATCAGCTTTTCTCCTTTAAAAACTGCGTCAAGTACCATTAATTGATAAAAATCAATGACGAACATTTTTGGAAAAAATGTTTTTTGACATTGCTTCGAAATTTTTTAACCTACCGATTATTTAGCTAAAGCAATAGTTAAATTGAGTTAAATGCCATTTGAGTTTGACCATTTGATTAATTTGATCATCGTTTTTGTACGATGTGTGGTTGTTGTACATCGAAATTAAAACTCTCTTTATAGTGGACTGTATTTTTATTCCTCCGCTGGTATAATACTAGGAAGAACTAGCTGGTGGTCTCAAATGCGCGATAGCCAAAGTAATTATGACGATTATAAATGTGCGACCGTAGCCTGTTGTTCGTGTGGATTGTTGGCGGCAAGTGAAGTGCGGCGTGCGTTGCGGACGGCTCGCCGCTGGCCTGCGCCCGCGCCCCGCACACCGGAATCCTCTAATGTCTATTGTGGTGTGCTAAGCCACAACAGTTTTCAAAAATCAATATACTGCCATTTTTATCAAAATAGATTGCATGTATGATTGTTTCGTTGGTTCATTCGTGTTTTCTTGCTGTTTTTTGTGACTTACAGTTGAGACATTTTAATTTTTCTTAGAACTGAAAAAATCTATGCTTATAGTTTTTACTTTTTTGAGTTTAATTTAGCGGGAAGTTTCAGGGATGGCCTGCAAGGTCAACCGTTTACAGATTTTTCACAATATGATTATTGTGAAACAGTAAAAATGTATTAATCGCTTAATATTGTATTGAGACCAATTTTCAATCTTAGCCCGAGGGTAAAAAGCTAAGAAAATGTATATTCATGCCCGTATTCCTGAAGAGGTAGGTAGAGGTACAACGTGTGCATCCACGATTTGCCGAAAATACGTCTTAGTGCCACAACGTGATAGGTTACCAGCCTATCATCAACTGGGCACTTTTCCAATCCCGGGCAACGTTGTTTTTATTAGAAAACTGAAAAAACACATTTTTGATTTGTGTGATTCGAGAATCGAACTCCGAGGGTTTCTCTGAGAGAAAAATTTGAAAAATTTATTTCACTCTGTTTCTACCGCCGATTCTTCGTGCCTGCGGTAAGTTCAATATTAATCCTAATAATTTTGAAGGTTAATTTTAAATAAAACATTTTTTGATTTCGAAAATCGATGTGAAACCAGGACTTCCCGGTTTTAGAATAAAAAATATTTATCTTAGCGAAATGTTAAAAATGTGTTTTCATTTTTAATACACATGTTTCCTTGAAAACTCTTTTACAAGAAAGCTACCATATATAAAAATTGATTTCTATCAATATTAGACTTTAAGAACGAAGCGGTGGCGTGAGATGGATCTTGAGTTGCTACATATTATAGGTAGACCATACTATATTATAGGTAGACCTGAAAATGTGGTGTACAATTGTAGTACCTTTATATTTATTCTGTGTAGGTAACATTAATAATAATAAAAATCGTGTTTTTAATATATCAAGAAAAATTTAATGAATTTTTCTTGTAAGTACTAAAAAATTTAGTCTTTGAAACATGTTTTTCTTATTTTGGTTTTATTTTCCTGCGCCCTCCTAGACCAAAGCCTGACGACGCCTTTGATGCGAATATAATGTTTGGGTAAAAATACGCTGGATTTTTAAGTTAGATAATCTATACAAATAAATTAAATTGGAGTGTCTGTTTGTAACATTAAAAAAACCGCTTTTTACTAAATGTATATAGATGTATACACGATACATATACTAAAATAACATTTTTTACAATTTTTATCTGTCTGTCCGTCCGTCTGTTTGTCTGTCTGTTTGTTCCGGCTAATCTCTGGAACGGCTGGACCGATTTGGACGGGACTTTCACTGGTAGATAGCTGATGTAATAAGGAGTAACTTAGGCTACTTTTATTTAGAATTCTTCCCACGCAAACGAAGTCGCGGCAACAGCTAGTTATAAATAAAGTCCATCCATTAAAAGATGTAATTTTCGTAAAAATACTTTCCTAACAATATTACAAGGTAGTATAACTTTGCAAGACCTTACAACGCCCTGATCTTTGCTAGTGTATATATAATTTTTTTTATAGAAAAGGGGGCAAACGGACAGGAGGCTCCGAGAGACCAGAACGCATGAGTTCCTGAAGGAAGGTGAACTAGTCTCTCACCAATTCTGCCAATGTGCTCCGATTCTGCTTTTGCGATGGCTCTTTTGAAAGACCTAGAGGCAAATTTATACTCCTTTCTAACTGCATTAGTGTTTAAATCATGAGATGCCGCCGCAGCAGCCCATGCACGGTAGCATTCCTGCTTTCGACGTGAAGTCGTTTTGTAGTGGCGACCAAACCATGGCCGTGACTTGCCACCGATGGGTACCGCAGTAAACGGAACGAACAGTAACATGCCCTGCAGCACCACTTCGGAGATGCATTCAGCAACGACATCTGGATCATCCATATAAAGGATATTTCCCTTCATGGGTAGGATGCAAAGAAGGACCGCAATCCGTCCCAATCTGCTGACCTGTAGTGCCAAACGCGGCGACAGCCTGAGAAATAAGGCCGCGATAGTCGCATTACCGGCACTTCGCTCCGTATGATTTTATTTTATATCAATCTATATAACACTGGCTGTCCGCTGTGTAAAATCGGTAACGCACAGAGTAGTGTAGTGACACTGAAAATCAGAGTTGAAATAAAAACTTTTCAACATTAGCTGAGGTGTGGTGTCTCAAAAGCCATTTTGGTTTTTGAGATACCACAGCACTCAGTGCAGTGGACACCAAACGATAGGTTACAATAAGACTAATTGTATCTATTGTATTTTAGCTTATTTATTAATCCATACTAATATTATAAATGGGAAAAGTATCTTCACGCCCTTATCCCCGAAGAGGTGGGTAGAGGTACAACACGTGCATCCACGATTAGCCGAAGATACTTGGTCCCACAGTGTGATAGGTGGCAAGCCTATCGCCAACCGGGCACTTTCCAATCTCGGGCAACGTTGTTTTTATCAGAAAACCCAGGAATCGAACCCGGGACCTCATGTGGTCAACTCCGACACCGGACCACTAGACCACAAAGGCGATTATAAATGGGAAAATGTATGTGAAAATGATGTGCGTCTTTCACGGAAACGAATTGACGTGTTTTTTTTAAGTGGAAATAGTTAAATGGATGGAGAGTGACATAGGCTACTTTACGCGAGCGAAGCCGCGGGCATAAGGGCTACTTTACGCGAGCGAAGCCGCGGGCATAAGATAGTTATTTGCATAAAGTGTTGCTTTTTTGTCAGTGTAATGGTTACTATAAATGGCGCTTTTTATGTATTTATTTATTTCAATATATATTTTTTTTATTTTTTAAGATTTGTTATGTACCTATCTGTACATTTTTTGCAATACTGTCCTATAACTCTTTGATATAGGTTTTGTTTTATGTCCTTATTTCTGTTTTGTTTTGTGTTTTTTCTTAACATTGAAAATAAGTTTAAGCCTGCATTAACAGGTTATTACAGCCATAAGTTATTTTATTATATACGTTACTTATATGTAGTTACATACTGCTTATACGTTTTGCCAATTGTGTTTTTTTTACTATTAGATATTATTAAATACATCGTTTGTTCAGTTATAAGTATGTGGAGGTAATGTCTAAGAAATTGTTTTATTGACATACCGATGCCAGCGATGACATATTGTCTCCATAATTGTCCTTCTTCCATCTTTAACGTCTGCCGTTTGACTGTTCCGCTGAATGAGTTTAGTTATAGACACAACTCCTATCGGGAGACACACTAACACGTCAGATCAACGTACCATCTTGCTTTTCAGTAAATTTATATATGAATAACAGCTGCGTATATTTGTAAGACATACAAATATTGTTTGGTTTGTAATGTTTAAAGGCTTTTATTGTCGGATTTGCAAGATATGATATTTAATATAATTTAACCCTATTTGTCTAGTGATAACAGTGTTAATAAAGAATAGAATATAATATTTTACTTGCATGAAAATGGGTTATATGCAATAGGTGGTACAAAATAATTTCTAGCTCGCCATAGTCAACAGTAGTGCCGGCCGGTGTGCAAAAATATTGTAAACTCACTTATAATTTATTTAAATAAATGTTATACATGGGGCACCCTAAAAGTTTTGCACTTCTAGCTAATCGGAACTATTTGAATTTCGAATGTTATATTTTTAAAACGTTGCAACCTTCTTAGTAATAAAAAAAAAACAATTGGCGGGAAATGATTTGTCAATTGTTTTTTATCACACATCAAAGTTCTACGTATGCAACGAAAATGGAATTAAGTCGAAAAGATTTTAGAGCGCTAATTTTTTATGATTTTAAAAGTTCTCTTTCTCCGCAAGACTGAGCCGCTCGTCTTCAAAGTACTTTTGGGAGAGAAGCTCCTTGTTTTAGCACCGTGAGGCGATGGTTTGCTGAATTTGAGAAAGGTCGAGTTTCTTTACATGAATTTCGTGAAGGGCGGCCTTCAACTGCCGTCAACGAAAATAATGTGGCTACTGTTAAGCGGTCAATTGAAGAAAACCCCCGGATTACCTATGAGACAGTTCGAGGAATATTAGGGATTGGTATGAGCCAAATTCAGAAAATTTTACAAGAAGAATTGAAAGTTCGGAAACTTTGTTGTCGTTGGATTCCTCATGAACTGACAGCGGAGCAAAAGCAGGCTCGCGTGGAATGGTGCTCACAGATGCTACTGAAGTACGACCACGGACATTCTAATGCTATTTATGACATTGTCACAGGAGACGAAACGTGGATTTATTGTGTTGAACCCGAAAAAAAAACAGCAATCTTGTGAATGGGTGTTTGAAAATGAGAACAGGCCAACAAAAGTGAGACAGGCGAGAAACTTTGGCAAAAAATGATCACGTTTTTTTTCTCAGCTACGGGTCCCATCTGTATAATTCCACTTGACGATCAAAAGAGTGTTAATGCCGAGTGGTATTCTACCATTTGTTTACCCAGGGTGTTAGAAAAAGTTCGCGAAAGACGACGCAAAAGCCGCATTCTCCTACACTATGATAACGCTTCTTCACACACGGCTAACAAAACAAAGTCCTTTTTAGCTTCCGAAAAAGTACATCTCGTCATTCATCCTGCGCATAGCCCTGATCTAGCACCCTGTGATTTCTGTATTTTCCCCAAATCAAAGATTTGATGAGAGGTTTTACTTTTACCAACTCCGAAGAGGCAGTGATAGCGTTCAATCAGCACGTAGAAAACATGCCTTCAGATCTGTGGTCCTCCTGTTTTAAAAAATAGTTCGATCGCATGAAAAAATGTTTAATATGTAAAAGAGATTATTTTGAAAAGCAATAAACATAATATTTTGGTTATAACATGTTGTTTTTTTAAGTTACGCAAAACTTATAGTGTGACCTACGTATAAAATGAGACATTATATATTATTATTAATTAAATTTTGCTAATTCACATTTAATTATATTTTATTAAAATAAGGATATAAGAGAATGTCACATTTTATTTTATTATTACTTAATATTTGATAATATACATTTAATTATAAAATATAATTAAGAAACATTTTCTCAATAAAAAGAAAAAAAAACAGAACTCATTGTGTTAATATAACTACAGATGCATAAGTTTATGAGTTTGAATCGCCAGTTGGGCATTAATATGAGTTTAAAAAAACTCATATTAATGAGTTTTTTAAAAAACATCACCACGTGAGAGCCCTTGTTGGATAAACAGAGTAAAATGTCTGAAGACGTTCTGTTCCACTAGTTCAGATGGGTGGAGATTCCCATCGCTGCAGGTACTAGTTTTTTATATAATACTAGCGACCTGCTCGCGGTTTCACCCGAGTAGCTTTTGTTCCCGTGGGAATATCGGAAAGGTTTGTATACTAAAACCTTTCTCAAGAATTAATCTATCTATTAAAAAAACGCATCAAAATCTGTTGCGTAGTTTTAAAGATTTAAGCATACATAGGGTCAGACAAAGAAAGCGACTTTGTTTTATACTATGTAGTGATGATAGCAAACAAGCAGATAAATCTGGTGATGAAAAGAGACAACCATCACGTATAGACATCAAAGATGTTAAAAGAACATCGCTATCCTTGAGATGAGATTTTAATGTCACATGCATTAATTTACCAACTACCTTACTATCCAAGCTAATACACGACAGTGACAAACAAGGTCCAAGGACATGGTACCAGACCCAGAAGGGACCCGGCGAGATAATGAAGAACTCTACCACTTAAAAGCCACCATGAAAATGATTCACAAAGCCAATCGTTTACCTTTTTTATATATCATAAGATAGAGAACAAGCAGATGGGTCTCCTGATGGAAAGAGTCAACCATCGCCTATAGCCACCAAAGATGTCGATGGTGCGTTGCTATCTTGTGGCGAGGTCTAATGGCACATGCATAAGTTTACCGGCTACCTTACCCTCCAAACCGGAACACGATAGTGACAAGCACTGACGCTATTACGGCAGGAATAGGTAAGGCGGTGGTACCAGACCAGGGCGAGACAATGCAGAACTCTACCACCTAGTAGCCACGATGGTAGTGACTCGTATAGCCAATCGGTCGCCTTATACGACCTGCCTGGCAGAACGGCAAATGGTCTGTTCTTCAAAGGAGCCCGAAACCAACACGGGGAAAAGTCGACAGAACCTAATAAATCTACCTCAAATATTTATTATTGGTAGCGAAACAGCTGAACTATTTATCATTTTAAAGAAAATAATTTTAAAATATTACGGAATAAATGTATTTAGAGTGAAAATTATAGATAGGCAGGTTTTTCGAAAAAACGTTCCATTACTAGTTTCGTAAGTATAAAAACTAGGCATTGTCGTGGGACAGGAGTAGTATAATTAGAAAAGGCAAGCTAATCTCTGTCCAACACACCCCTCAGAAACTAAAAAATCGTGCGGCCCGTTTCTAATGCCAACTTTGCAAATGTTAGAACAAAGGGTATAATATAATCACTACGTTTTAAGAGACGGTTGTTCCACAGAAAAAAACAATGTATAGCATTACATGCTTGACCAATACCAACATAACAAGATGAAACGAATACCACAGATAACAATTACTATTACTGAATAAGCAATACTGCCAACATAGTAAAAAGTTTGGGTTCTTGCGGAATATATTGATATTCCTTATTCTATCGATAACCAATTTAAGGCTGTAGTAAAATAAAACAATAACATTTATTAGATTTTTAATAAATAATAGTATAGCCACACAATATTTTGCTTAGTACACTTGAAATAGAGTTATTTAAAAAAATAAAACAATTATATGAAATATCAAAGTTATTTAGGAAGTGTACTAAGGTTTTTCAAACGATCTCTTTAATCGAAATCAGGTCTTTCAACTTTCAAGATAATTTATGCATGTTTTAATAGACAATGATAGAAGGTAAAATGAGAACTCAGAATATATTGTACCTACAGAGTAAGAAACAAAACTAAGGACTTTTAATTTCATCAAATCGATTAATGTTAGACACATATCTTATATTTTTTTAAATAACTCTATAACACCTATATTCTACAAAAATATTCTTTCTTCTCCCTTTTTACATGATTAGCTGTGACTTTTACAATCAAAGCTTCATATCGATAATGCTTAACAGTATGCGGTAGTGCTCAGCATAGTTTCACGCTGGTCACTTTTTAATTATCTGTAAGAAATAAATGTGTATTATTACAAAATTAGTGTAAATTTTGGCAAAACACAGATTTTCGTTATCAATTTAAATGTTTATTTGCGTAGATAGTAATGATTTTTTTTGCACCAATAGCAAACAAGCGAGTGATTTACCTAGTGGAAAGAGACAACCATCACCTATAGGCACTAAAGATGTTAGTGTTGCATTGCATCCGTGTGGCGAGATGTTCATACTTCATAATAGGTAATAAGACGGTGGCTCCCTAACTCGGGGAGATGTAGAACTCTACTATCCCTGTGTTGGTCCAGGCTAATTTTGAAGATTAGACCAACTGGCGTTCTGCTAGGTAAGTCGCAAAATGCAAACCGATAAACTCTACGTATCGCTACCATGGTGACCACTAATTTGAAGAGTTCTGGAACGTCTTGCCCAATTATTTGCTACCATTGCCTTATCTATTCCTGCCGCAATAGCGTCAATGCATGTCGTTGTCGTATTCCAGTTTGGAGGATAACGTAACCGGTAGACTTACGCACGTGGCATTGCCATCTTGCCACACGGATAACAACGCATCATTAATATCTTTGATATCTATAGGTGATGGTTTCTCTTTCCAATAGGAGAGCCATTTGCTTGCTTGCTATTTTGATATTAAAAAAATCTAGTATTTCTGATGGTATTGACGTTGTTAGCCAACCGTTTGCCTTTTACGAACAACCTGGCAAAATTGCAAATAGTTTTATATTCAAAAGGAGCCTCAACCAATACGGCGAATAAGGAGAGAGAAAAGCAAATTTGTCTGGATAATGATTGATATACAACTTTCGATTTTTGCTACCCATATGGGATTTGAAATGAAAATTTACATATATATAACTTTCATAAATTAAGTTGCTATTTTGGCAATTACTCAATACTAAATACTAATACATCTGAACAGTAAAGTGTTTACCAGCAATATACTATCTCGATTATGACTTAAACTAATACAAAAACCTAACCATTTTGTATAGTATTGTGGTGGTATCTTGATGATGTGGAAAAAATCCTATAGAAGTGATAGCATATTTTTACAACTGTATTTCCTTAAGTTTTTGAAAGGCT
The DNA here is from genome assembly GCA_036924255.1 of Apodemia mormo. Classification (NCBI taxonomy): domain Eukaryota; kingdom Metazoa; phylum Arthropoda; class Insecta; order Lepidoptera; family Riodinidae; genus Apodemia; species Apodemia mormo. Next base: position 4,714,194 of record JAUPFN010000023.1, read on the forward strand.
TTCCTTTTTGAAATCCTTTGCATATATAAACTGCAATTGATGCAACTTCATAATTTTTATAAAATCTGTCCTTTTTCTCTGTAACCTCGACCCCTACACATTAAAAATAATTTTAAATCATAATCAAAACCAATAAGAATTGCACAAGTGAATATTTGTCAGTAAATACTATCTACTGACGAAATCTATAAATATTACTAACTAGTATTTTTTTTAAATTTCATTACATGTTATATCAATCTTGAGAATTAATATCATTAGTATTTTACGCAGGTATGTGCGTTTAATTTTTAAGTAAAAAATAGATTTTTTTGGTATTAAAAAAGCAATATTATTACTTCTAATACACAAATAAGATTTTTTTTGTACTATAAAAAGAGTGTTATCGATAATATGCACTGCACTACTACTCCGATGTTTATTAAAATCATTTAGATTTTTTTGTTAAATACTTTATAACTGCATTGTAAATAATTAGGAAAAAGATAAAATAATAAATTTAGCGCTTACCGTTTTTTGTTTCATAGATATTTGGCAATAAATAAATTTCATTTGTTTTACCAAGTTGGCCAGTTTTTATACAGCATATTTAGGGAATTGTATTAATCATTTTACTTTTCTTTTACCTAATACATAGCACAGTTTAACGTTTTAAAAACAACATATATTTAAAATCGTTGTAAGTTAGGTATTATATTTATTATTATGCAATAAAATCACTTTGAAAAATGGCGGGATGTTACAAGTTCTGAAACGACAGATAAAATAATAATTGACATCTAGTGGGTCATGGCGCTGACATAATCCGTTTAACTTTAAAAGCCTCTAAGCTAGTAGAAGATCTAGATTATTGCGTGCTTTGTAATATGTACGGGTTATATACAGCCATTAAAAAGACGGCAATGCCCGTACATTTTGGTTTTTCCAAATGACTTGCGCCAGACTGTGTTACAAAAGGAAAAAATTATGATTTTTCTAACTTCCCGCTACGTAGGTATGTAGATAAGGACATTACTGATTTTGCCCCGATTTTGGCGGGAAATTTTTGGCGGGAAAAAAACAATTGGTGGGAAATGATTTGTCAATTGTTTTTTATCACACATCAAAGTTCTACGTACGCAACGAAAATGGAATTAAGTCGAAAAGATTTTAGAGCCATGATTTTTTATGATTTTAAGAGTTCTCTTTCTCCGCAAGACTGTGCCACTCGCCTTCAAAATGCTTTTGGGAGAGAAGCATCTTATTTGAGCACCGCGAGGCGATAGTTTGCTGAATTTGAGAGAGGTCGAGTTTCTTTACATGACGAATTTCGTGAAGGGCGGCCTTCAACTGCCGTCAGTGAAAATAATGTGGCTACTGTTAAGCAGTTAATTAAAGAAAACCCCCGAATTACCTATGAGACAATTTGAGGACTATTGGGGATTGGTATCAGCCAAATTCAGAAAATTTTACACGGAGAATTGAAAGTTCGGAAACATTGTTGTCGTTGGATCTCTCATGAACTGACAGCGGAGCAGAAGCGGGCTCACGTGGAATGGTGCTCACAGATGGTACTGAAGTACGACCACGGACATTCTAATGCTGTTTATGACATTGTCACAGGAGACGAAACGTGGAAATAATTGGTTGAATCCGAAAAAAAAACAGCAATCTTGTGAATGGGTGTGTGAAAATGAGAACAGGCCAACAAATGTGAGACAGGCGAGAAACGTTGGTAAAAAATGATCGCGTTTTCTTTCTCAGCTACGGGTCCCATCTGTACAATTCCACTTGAAGATCAAAAGAGTGTTAATGCCGAGTGGTATTCTACCATTTGTTTACCCAGGGTGTTAGAAAAAGTTTGCGAAAGACGATCCAAAAGCCGCATTCTCCTACACCATGATAACGATTCTTCACACACGGCCAACAAAACAAAGCCATTTTTAGCTTCCGAAAATGTACATCTCGTGTACACTCATCCTGCGCATAGCCCCGACCTAGCACCCTGTGATTTCTGTATTTTCCCCAAAATCACAGATTTGATGAGAAGTTTTACTTTTACCATCTCCGAAGAGGCAGTGATAACATTCAGTCAGCACGTAGAAAACATGTCTTCAGATCTGTGGTCCTCCCGTTTTAAAAAAATGGTACGATAGCATGAAAAAATGTTTAAAATGTGAAGGAGATTATTTTGAAAATCAATAAACAATGTTTTGGCCATAACATATTGTTTTTTTAAGTTACGCAAAACTTATAGTGTGACCTACGTATTATACATTTTGTTAATATTATAAGCATGCCATTGTAATGTAATATGTAATCTATGGGTCTGGTACCTGAAATAAAAAAATATTATTATTATTGTCGCGTTTCGGTTAGGAAGGTTAGTTAGCAGGTTAATATGTTATATAACAGCTTTACTAATCTATTAACTAACCTGCAAGTGACATTGCCATTGCGCCATATGGATGGCAACGCACAATTAACAAGACAATACCATTTCCGTAATATATAAAAGCAGAACAATACCATTTCTGTAATATATCTAATTGTTATCGCCTCTGTGGTCTAGTGGGTCGGTGCCGGCGTTGACCACTTGAGGTCTCAGATTAGATTCCTGGGTCGGGCAAATATAAAAATGTGTTTTTTCAGTTTTCTGATCTAGGCTTAGTAGCCACGATGGTAGTAACTCGCATAGCCAATCGGTCGCCTTTTACGACCTGCCTGGCCAAACGGCAGTTGACAGATTCTTCAAAGGAGCCCGGGACCAAAACGGGGGAAAGTTTGAAGTACTATTATACCTAATAGTTAGATAGTGATAAATTCCAATTTTGTCGCCTTTGTGAACTGCCTAGCAGAAATACAGATAGTCTTCTCTTAAAGAGATCAATAATATTTTCATTTATTTCATACTAGTTGACCAGCACAGCTTCGACCGCGAGTAGTAGATGTTGTCAATTTGGATTTTTATACAAACTTTCCTTCCTTATTCCAGCCTCTTAGGCATTGATATTTGTAAAAATGTTAGCCTATGTTTGACTTCTAATCTTCAACTATCTTCTTGTCAAATTCCATCAAAATTGGTACAGCGGTTTAGCCGTGAAAGTGTAACAGACAGCCGGATAGACTTTTGCCTTTTTGTATATTATTAGTATGTATAGATGTGAAAGTAAGTTTGTTTGCTTATTAAGCTTAAAGTTAAATGAAAGGAAAATATTTATTTTCAAATTTATTTGCTTGCACGTCTAAATAATTTTAGTTATTACTTGTGAGTTGTTGTTATACACTTTACTAAGGGCGCAAAAAAGGAAATGTAAGCCCAGATCTATTGGCGTACATATTTTGTATCCTACGCTATATAAACGCCGGGTCACCCTATGCTTCCGTAAGAATTATATCATTTTGTTATTGACCATGACCCTCTAAAAGTTGATAGTATCAGGCGACGGAATTTATTTACTCATTTTCGGTCTGTGGTGAGACTCGAGTGAGTCCATAGATTTTTTTAACAACAGGGTAAGTCATTTCTTAAATTAAAAAAAAAAAATGCTAGTAAATTATAAAAGGGAAAAGTGACTAACTGAGGTATCAACATTCAACGCACAGGCCAAACCCTTACAGCTAGAAATTTGAAATTTAGCACACGTATTTTTCTTGTGATGTAGACATCTACTAATGAAGGATTTTTCAAAATTCAACCCAGAAGGGGGTGAAATAGAGGATTAAAGTTTGTGTGAAACTTTTTATTCCCTGGACATATTTGCATGAAATTTCGTATGAATCGAGTAAGAATAATTAATTACGTGTTTAAGCGTTTTTCAAAATTCGATACCTAAGAGGGTACCGCACAAACCATTGCCAAACCATTAAAGTTAGACATTTGAAATTTTGCACATGCATTTCTCTTATGGCGTAAGTATCTACTAAGAAAGGATAATTAAAAATTCAACCCTCGAAGGGAGTTTTAACATTTTATACCTTGGACATATTTGCATGGAATTTCGTATGAATTGAGTATGGCAAAATAATGAGTTATATGTATTTCAGCATTTTTCACCCCTTGTATAAACGTACAGACTAAACTCTTAGGGCTAGAAACTTGTAATTTCACACACGTATTTTGGAAAATCGTTCTTTACGTCATTACAGGGAATGTTATGACGTAAAGAACGATTTTCCAAAATTCAAACTCCAAAGGGGTGAAATAGAGAAAAAAATATTTGTATAAAACTTTTTATTCCTTGGACATATTTGCATGACATTTCATATGTATTGAATAGGTACAGCAAAAATAATGAGTTATGTTTTCAGCTTTTTCAAAATTCAACGTCTAAGAGGTAAAATAAAAATATAATAAGGGTATAAAAACGTACAGGCCAAACCCTTTGGTCAAGAAACTTAAAATTTCGCATACATATTCCTCCTATGACGTACACAACCACTAAAATTAGACTATTCAGAATTCAATCCTCAAGGGGGTGTAATAAGAGGAATTTTTTTTGAAATTGTATATTCCTTGGACATACTTGCATAAAATTTCGTATGAATTGAGTACGACAAAAATAATGAGTTATGTATTTCTGCGTAGTCTAAAATTAAACTTTTTAGTGAGTAAAATAGGGGATGAAAGTTTTATATAAACTCACAATCCAAACCTTTAGGGCTAGAAACTTGAAATGTCGCAAACGTATTTCTCTTATAACGTAGGCATCCACTAAGAAAGGAGTTTCAAAACTCAACTCCGATGGGGATGAAATAGGGTATACAATTTATATTTTTTATTCCTTGGACATATTGGCATGAATTTTCGTATAAAATGAGTATGGCAAAAATAATGAGTTATGTATTTCAGTATTTTTCAATATTCAGCCCCTTAGAGGGTAAAAAGGAGCAAGAAAGTTTTATATAAACGTACAGGTCAAACCCTTAGGGCTAGAAACTTGAAATTTCGCACACGTATTCTTCTTATGACGTAAGCATCCACTAAGAAATAATTTTTCAAAATTCAACCTCCAAGAGGGTGAAATGGAGGAAAAAAAAATATTAAAGTTTTTATTGTTCTTGGACATGTTTGCATGAAATTTCATACGAATTGAAGAAAAGAAGATTTAAGTGTTTTTTTCGACTTAACTACGAAATTTTTTAATCAATTATTTTTCGGCCTTCTTCAATATTTTAGTACTTAAGAACTATGTCAATTTCAGTATCAAAAATAATAACAAATCAAGTTTTCAAAAATTACAGCTTTTCAAATATTAATATTTTGTTGTTTCCGGCAAATTTACTTAATATTTTTAAAATGAATATCAAACTAGTATACCAATGGATTTAAAAATCTAATCAGCTTTTCTCTATAAACAACTGCGTCTAACACCGTAATCTGATCAAAATCGCAAAAATATTTTTTTTACTGGACATCGTGCAAACGCAATCTTACTTTAATATTACTTAGTTTGTTAATAGAAAAAACTTTTTTATTTAAATAAGAAGAAATATTTGTAAATGTTTATTGAATATAAGATTTTATGCTGTTTTGATACTAACTTGATAAATGACACAGACACAGGCTTTCGCAGGCTCGCATAGCCAATCGCTCGCCTCATACGAAATGCCTGGCAGAATGGAAAATAACGGCAAAACAATATTACAAAAAAGTAATTTAAAAAAACTGAAAGTTGCTTTGCTTTACATTTCAAAATGTGTAAGAATATAATATAATATTATAAAATTAGAATATTGATTGTTTAAAAAGTTTATTGAGAAATACATTCAAAGCAGGAAGCCGGATAGTCGGCGCTCATGGCCGACTATTCGCCGACTAGTCGCTGACTAGGATAGTGGCTGGATAGTCGGCTTTACCGACTAGTCGGCGACTAGGGCACATCTTTATTGTAGTATAGTTCGGTATATATAATATTATTGTCATAGGTAGTTTTAGATTAAGTATTACCTTTTCATTACAAGTTTCTTTTAATAATTACGTTAGTTTGTTCGATAGGTATGTTACCTAAAGGTAACCTATCTTTACGTTTACGTTTACTTAAATACTACTAGTATATAATAATAAATAATATATCGAATACATAGATTGATGTTGTAAACAAAAAATCCATTTAAGAAAATAACTGTTCGAGATTTCTTAAGAATGCAAATGTTAGTCAAAATGTAAGTAAGCTTGTTCGATCCATACACCGACACAAGTCAGTTGTTAAAAAATAATTTTGCTGAGTGTTACAAATAGTGTGGTGCAAACCACTAATAGTTTAAAGATAGACACTCCCGGAGTTTTACCCACATTTTTTTAAGGTTCCAGTGGAATTTCTGGAATAAAAACTATCCAGTGCCCTTTCTCAGGTCTCAAGCTATCTTTGCACCAAATTTCATTCAAATCGGTTCAGTGGTTGAGGCGTGAAGAAGCGATAGACAGACATACAAAGTTACTTTCGCATTTATAATATTTTAATATGGATTGGGCGCGTTCAAATTATGCGATTTAAATTTTTCTATCTATACAGGTTGACTGATAAAATACTGAAGGAGGGTGTTAAGTGCCCGATTTTGTAAAAAATAGGTATGTTAATAATGGGTACTTAAATTTGACCTATACTTATATAAAAAAATGTTTAGTACAGACACCCGTGCATAGTTATTGAAATTCACCGTTTAAAACTGCGATTTACCGCCGCGGTACGTGTCAGCCAAAGCAATCGCATGTTGCCTGCGCGGTGACCAAATATTTGAACATTTCGCCGAGGTTTACTATGTAGTAAAGCAAAACTTTTTCTTTATTATAATACTAGCTGCAGCGTACAGCCCGCTGCGTTATAAAAGTTTTTGCCGAATCCCGCAGGATCCCGCGGGATCACCTAGTTTTTCACCTATGTGCTATTCCAGGTCATCATCTACCTGTGTGTCAAATTTCATTCAAATCAGTACAGTAATAAATCTACATTATTACTAAGCGACATGCGAGTGACATATTGGAATGATTTTAAAAATTCTTTCACTAATATAAAGCTACATTATTACCAAGCAACATGCGAGAGACACTTATATTGAACTGATTTTAAAAATTCTTTCCCCAATATACATACAACTAGATTATTACTAACATACAATAGACATTAGAATGATTTTAAAAATTCTTTAACTAATATAAAACTACATTATTACCAAGCAATATACGAGAGACACTTATATTGGACTGATTTTAAAAAATTTTTCACTAATATACATACAACTAGATTATTACTAACATACAATATACATACAACTAGATTATAACTAACATACAAGAGACATTAGAATGATTTTAAAAATTCTTTCACTAATATAAAGTCACGTAATTACCAAGCAACATACGAGAGACAGTTATATTGGACTGATTTTAAAAATTCTTTCAACAATATACATACAACTATATTATTACTAACATACAAGAGGCATTACAATGATTTTAAAAATTCTTTCACTACTATAAAGCTACATTATTATCAAGCAACATACGAGATACACTTATATTGGACTGATTTTAAAAATTCTTTTACCATTATACATGATACAACTACATTATTACTAACATACAAGAGACATTAGAATGATTTAAAAAATTCTTTAATTAATATAAATCTACATTATTACCAAGCAACATACGAGAGACACTTATATTGGACTGATTTTAAAAATTCTTTCACCAATATACATGATACAACTACATTATTACTAACATACAAGAGACATTAGAATGATTTAAAAAATTCTTTAATTAATATAAATCTACATTATTACCAAGCAACATACGAGAGACACTTATATTGGACTGATTTTAAAAATTCTTTCACCAATATACATGATACAACTACATTATTACTAACATACAAGAGACATTAGAATGATTTAAAAAATTCTTTAATTAATATAAATCTACATTATTACCAAGCAACATACGAGAGACACTTATATTGGACTGATTTTAAAAATTCTTTCACCAATATACATACAAATAGATTATTACTAACATGCAATATACATACAATTAGATTATTACTAACATACAAGAGACATTAGAATGATTTTAAAAAATCTTTCACCAATATAAAGCTACATTAATTATTACTAAGTGACATACTACTCGATAAATGATGAATAGGTTAGGTTCTTACTGGATGTGCAAAAACAACTGTTCAGCGGTTGAACAAATACAGTTTGAAAAAATAAAAACAAGCTATACTTACATACTTGCCTTTTCTGTATATTATGTAAATAGTAAAAAACAAGACTTTTATGTGACATTGTAATTTGGGTCATTTTTGCCATAAAGACGTACTTACCTATAAGAGACTTACCTGTAAGGGAAATAATAGGCTATAAATCCCGAAACTTGACGTTAAGCGGCGGCACTCAAAGGAATGCTTAACTTGGTCACATTTTACCCCAAATAGACACAGCTCTGCGCGTGCACCGCAAACAAGACATCCTTTGTCGTATCACCTCGATTTGAGGATACCCTCCTGACAGCCCCAGCCACTGCCGGAATCCTAGGAGTCGACATATCGAATACCGTAAGGCGAAAATAGCCTCCAAAGAGCTCGGTGTCCTCAGCAGAGCGAAGCAGTATTTCTTGCCGGCCCATCGTCTCCAACTTTATAAGGCGCAAATTCGGGCTCACATAGAGTACTGTTCTCATCTCTGGGCCGGAATACCCCAATACCAGCTTCTTCCACTTGATCGCATTCAATATAAAGCGGTTCGAATCTTTTGCATTACGCAGAGATGTAGGTTCGCTCTGCATCTATTATCGTATCTATCATGGAGAGTATTCCGACGAGTTGTTTGGCTCCTGGTGCTGAATTCCATCATCGGACATCGCGTCAAAATTGAAAGTTCCAGCATCACCATCTCGATATCTGGAAATCCACAACCGTGCGGTTCTCCCGGTAATTTTTGCCTCGCACTACTCTTTTGTGGAATCACTTACCGGCAGGGGTTTTTTCGAACAGATACGACTTGGGGACCTTCAAGAATATAGCTTACTCATTTTTAAAAGGTCGGCAACTGAACTATAAGACCCCTGGTATTGCGGATGTCCACGGGCAGCGGTGTTCACTTAACATCAGGTGCACCTCCTGCTTATTTGCCCCCTCTTCTAAAAAAAATTCTTTGATCTTTTGGTATCTTGCCCACAAAAGTCTTAATTTTTAAACCCCGACGCAAAACGAGGGGTGTTATAAGTTTCAGGTGTGTATCTGTGTAACTGTGTATCTGTGTATGTGTGTATCTGTGTGTCTGTCCGTGGCATCGTGGAGCCCTGGCGGATGGTCCGATTTGATTGCGGTTTTTTTTAATTGAAAGCCCTGTTTTGCGAGATGGTTCTTAGCTAAGATTCAATAGAATCTGTTGAGCCGTTTCAAGATAACCAGCTCTTTTCAAATTGATGAAAGGAATTAAATAATTTGTAAATGCTTTATCAATACTTAATTTTGTGTTCTGTTACTTTATTGATATTGCAATTACATGGTAAAGTTGAGCTAATACTTTGAGATTCTCATTCGAAGATCATCAGCGTCTATTTAACTGGCAATTTCCGTATTTAAATAACAGATTTTCTAAATATTGCAAGCCACTTTTTAACGACTTTCTGATATAATTTAGTACAAAAAAAAACTTGACAGACTTGTGAAGGGAATGCAAATACTATGGTACCATCCAACTGAGCTCGTGATGTAGCCTGGATGTAGGGACTGGAACTATCTCATGCAGAGCTTTAACAAGACAATCTTGCTTAGACTAAGTCTGGTTGTTATAAATACTAAGTTTGATTAGTGCTCATCATGACGAGGATTTGAAGATGGAGCTGATAAAGTGCTGCCGAAACTCACGCGTAGAATGTAGAAAGAGATAAGATAGTCAAGTTCAAGCTCGATGGATTTTGATGATGTTTACTTTCCATTACATATGATGTCGAAGAACTGAACATGGAGCCGTAAGAGTGTAATTGTAACTCACAGATAGAAATTGCTAATAAAGTGGAGTTTGGAGTCATTTCATTTGTTACAGTAAGATCTTTCTCATGATGATATGGCTCTGAAGATTGAGCCGAAAAAGTGACATTGGAACTTCAAGAATCCAGATTCAAAGTTCAACTACAATGTCTTCCTAAACTAAACGAGGTAAATTAATTGTCTTATATTGGCAAATATCTTAGTACTAGATGATTTTCAGGATCTGATGATGGAACTGAAAGGTAACCATGAGAACTCCTAAACTAAATAAGATAAACTAATCGAAATTGGATTCATTTGTTCTGTTTGTACAAAAACTCTAGTGCTAGACGATTTCCAGAGTCTCATGATAGAGCTGGAAATACTTTAGGGGAACCTTGGAATAAAATTAGCAACACCATCGAATTTGAGGTAGTTTGTATCGTTATTTCAAGGACTTTGGAGCGGAATGGCTTCCAGTGCCTGATGATAGAACTGAAGGATGTAACCAAGAACTCCTACACTAAACCAGGTTAACCCAAGTGGAAAAAAATTCAGTTTGTTTTTGCAAACAATTTGGTGCTAGACGATTTTTAGTATCTGACGATGGAATTGGAACGTAGTCATGGACACTTCTAAACCAAACAAAATAAATCTATCGAATTTCGAATCTTTTGTTGTGTTTTAACAAACATCCTGGTACTAGACGATTTCTGGAGTCTTATAATAGAGCCGATAATGGAGGTCATGGGAACTTTGAAGTAAAATGGATTAAATTTTTACAAGGATTTTGAAGCACATTATTCATAAGTGCCTGATAATAGAACTGGAAAAAGTCTATAAGAACTTAGAAGCAAATCCAAATAAACTCATTGAGTGTGGGCTGCTTGGGTGGTATACATATACTTTGGTGCTGGATAATTTTTAGGATTTGATGGTGAAACTAGAAGGTGACCATGATAATTTTTGAACTAAACAAGATAAAACCATTGAGCCCCGTGTTGGTCTGAGATCCTTTGAAGAATAGGCCAACTATCGTTCTGCCATGCAGGTCGTAAAAGGCGACCGATTAGCTATGCGAGTGATAGAGTTCCGCATATCCTGGCTACTAGGTGATAGAGTTCTGCATTGTCTCGACCGGGTCGGTACCACCACCTTACTTATTCCTGCCGTGATAGCGTCAGTGCTTGTCACTATCGTGTTCCGGTTTGGAGCGTAAGGTAGCCGGTAAACTTATGCATGTGGCATTATACCTCGCTACAAGATAGCAAAGCACAATTTACATCTTTGGTGTCTACAGGCGATGGTTGACTTTTTCCATCAGGAGACCTATCAGCTTGTTTGCTATCTTACGATATAAAAAAAACAAGAGTTTAGGTTCATTTGTTCTGTTTTGACAAATAGTCTAATGCTAGATGCTAGATATGATGATGATGAGAATGCTAGATAGATAGATTTGATCCCATTTGAATCGTTCTTTTTTCTGTTTTCCAGTGTCTGATAATAAAGCTGGAAGAGGTTCATTATAACTTTTAAGCTAATCTAGATAAACCCATCGAATGTTGGCTAATTCGGCTTATTTTGGCAAATATTTTAGGTGCCGGATGTTTTTTTAAGATAAAATAATGATGGAGCTGAAAGGTGGCCATCGAAGATTGGGCTGATATCGTTGGTTTTTATTACTAGGAGATTCGCAGGGTTTGATAATATAAATAGAAAGTGGCCGTGGAACTCCTGATATAAACAAAATAAGTCCATTGAGTGTGGTATCATTTGTAATATTTTACATACACTCTGTATCAAAATGATTTCCAGGACTACATAGTGGAGCTGGAAGCCATGGGAGCTTTGCAATAAAATAACTCAAGCTCATTGAGTAAGAAACCATGGTAACCTTAACCTGATGCTACAAGATCCCCTTTCGTAGATCCTCAGGTATTTTCACGAATGGCGGTCTGAGGATGTGTCGGGGGTTTTTGAAATTTTTAATTTTATAGTGTAATTTTTTTTGTTATGTAATCCTAAATATTTTTTTATTATTATCGATAGGGAAGCGCTTGACCACGATCTCGCCTGATGGTAAGCTAAGATGCGGCCTAAGATGGAACGCACCTTTCTAGAAGGTTGTTCACTCTTTTCTTGAAGATCTCCAGGTTGTAAACGTCAGGCAACACAAACTCAGGAAGCATATTCCAGTCCCTTGCGGTTCGGATCAAGAATGTCGAGTCGAATCGCCTTGTCCGGATACGAGGAACGTCCACCATATAGTATATCTAACGCCTAACGCCTAGAGCGCCTCGACGATCGATAGAAAAACGGGAATGGCGGAATTAAGTTGTGTAATTCCGCAGCGCACTCTCCAAAATGTATGCAAAGTAACAATGCTTTTGATTGCAGTTATAAATTCAACTAGCTGTTGCCCGGGACTTCGTTCACGCGGACTCCGTTACTCCACACAGCTCCTCCCCTGTAGGTGATAGCGTGATAATATGTAGCCTATATGTTGACCCGACCTGTTAGTATTATATTCATGCAAAAATTTGAAGTAAATCCATGCAGTACTTTTTACTTTACCCCGGACATACATTGACTTTCCTACAATTTTATTATATGTATAGATGATCAATTTGGTCAGTTGATTAAAAAAATATATATATTTTAAGAATGTCTAATATTCAGAAAGACAATTTGATACGCAAAAGATAAGAAATTAATCAGTCTTGACCCTCCTTGTTAGTGTATTACATAATAGACTTGAGGAAATTATTATTATCAATGCCGTAAATTATATTAACTTCTTAAAGATTTTTATTTGGATTTTTTTGATTATTAGGTTAATAGACCGCCTCGTTGGTCGAGTGGTTAGCGAACTGTCCTACGAATTGAAGGGGCTCGGGCACAATTCCCGACCTAGAAAAAAATGTGTGATGAGCATAAATGTTTGTATTTTTGAGTTTTGGGTTTTTATTACATATTTTTTGTAACATAAGATAGCATGTAACCAGATGGCTCTCCTGAAGGAAATAACCTTCGCCTATAGACAACAAAAATGTTAATATGGCGTTGCTTTCTTGCGGCGGAGTCTTTATGCCACATGCATTAGTTTACCGGCTACCTTACCCTCTAAACCAGAACACGATGGTGACAGGCATCGACAATATTACGAGGGGAATAGGTAAGGCGGCGCGATGGTACTAGTCCAGACGAGACAGTGCAGAAAGCTACAGAACTCTACCACCAAATAGTCACGATGGTAGTGAAATGATCCATAGCCAATCTGTCTCCTTACATAAGCCAATCAGTCGCCTTTTACGACCTGCCTGATACAGCGGTAGATTATTACAAACAAAAATAACATAAGACAAAATAACAAAGAATAAAACCGGCCAACAGCGAGTCGTACTCGCGCAACTCGAGGGTTCCGTACCATCATAGCAAAAAAATACGTTAAATACGTCTATTGTATAGGGACCCCCTTAATATTTTATTTTTTTTATTTTTAGTGTTTGTTATTAAGCGGCAACAGAAATACATAATTTATGAAAATTTCAACTTTCTAGCTATCACGGTTTATGAGATACAGCCTGGTGACAGACAGACAGGTGGTTTTACTAGGTGGTAGACTTCTGCATTATCTCGCCCGGGTCTGGTGGTGGTACCAGCCTTACCTATTCCTGCCGCAATAGCGTCAGTGCTTGTCACTATCGTGTTCCGGTTTGGAGGGTAAGGTAGCCGGTAAACTTATGCGTGTGACATTAGACCTAGCCACAAGATAGCAACGCACCATTAACACCTTTGGTGTCTATAGGCGATTGTTGACTCTCCATCAGGAGACCGATCTGCTTGTTTGCTATCACATGATATTTATATATCTATACATATAATAAAATCGTAGGAAAGTCAAAACTGTACATTGAATATTTAAAAAAAAATACTTGGGGCGTGATCTATAATCGATATCGAAGCCAAAAATATAGTTTTTAGAATTTTTGTCTGTTTGTCTGTATGTATGTCCGAGATAAACTCAAAAAGTACTGCATGGATTTACTTAAAAATTTGCATGAATATTACTAACAGGTCGGGTCAACATATAGGCTACATATTATCACGCTATCATCCACGGGGGAGGAGCTGTGCGGAATAAACGAAGTCTACGCGGACGAAGTCGCGGGCAACAGCTAGTAAATATAAAATAAAAGTCAGACGGACAGACAGATAGCGGAGGCTTATTAATAGGGTCCCGTTTTATCTTTTAGGTACGGAACCTTAAAAACAGTGCAAAAGACGAGCTTATCCCTAACTAGCTGTTGCCCGCGACTTCGTTCGCGCGGACTTGATTTACTCCGCACAGCTCCTCCCCCGTAGGTGATAGCGTGATAATATGTAGCCTATATGTTGACCCGACCTGTTAGTAATATTCATGCAAAATTTAAAGTAAATCCATGCAGTACTTTTTGAGTTTACCCCGGACATATATTGACTTTCCTACGATTTTATTATATACCTAATAAAAGATATAATTTATACTTTCCATCGTCGGCACTTGGTGAAACTCCGTCATAATTATTGTTTTAAATTTTACACTTGTACTTTTTTACTGCATCATCATGATGCAGTAAAATGCGAAACCGGTTGACTATTTAAATAAAAAAATATATTATGTATAATTAGTGAATTGTGAAACAGTATAAGTGTAAAATTTAAAACAATAATAATAAAAGATATCTTACAGCTAACCCAAGATAGTTAATACAATGTTAAATAAGAACAGGTAGACAGATCTTACTGCGATTAGTTTTTTTACATTTTTTATTGCGATTAATCGGAATGCCGCCACAATTTAATCACAATCTACTAAGATTGTGATTAAGGCCCCGGTTACACTTTGATTATGTGAGTTCGAGTGTTTAATGCAGGTGCTTAGTATTAAGCAAAATCACAGCTGTCGATTAGTACTTAACGTAGTAAAGCATCGGCTCGACCGTAAGCAAACAAGCAGATGGGTCTCCTGATGGAAAGAGAACCATCGCCTATCGACACCAAAGATGTTAACGGTGCGTTGCTATCTTGTGGCGAGGTCTAATGCCACGTGCATAAGTTTACCGGCTACTTTACCCTCCTAACCGGAACACGACAGTGACTAGCACTGACGCTATTGCGGCAGGAATATGTAAGGCGGTGGTACCAGACCCGGGCTAGACAATGCAGAACTCTACCACCCGTAGGTTAAGGTAAGGTTGTAATTAAAGTGTTTTGTTTTATGGATTGCTTTGTCAAAAAGCTTGTAAATGTTTATTTGAATAAAATTTTCTAATTTTTTTGTTTTTATATTTTAAAGGTGCTGGGTATTCCTGTGTATAAACTATTTTAATCGAAGCCTAAACAATGGTTAATAAGAATTACTCACTAAATTACGATCCGGTCGCCAACAATAATCATGAGGAAAGAAAAGTAGAGGCAGGACAGCTGTGGCGGCAGTTTATCATCGCAGGTATTGGTAAGTTAAAAAGTATCTTTAAGTCCATATCAACAAAGAATTAGGCAGAGCTATAACAAGTGCACATACGATTAGCAGAAGTAACTTATTCCCACAATATTATTAAGTGCTTCGGGTTCGTAATTTGCAAGAAAACGCCACTTAAACCGTGTATTTACCAAACAAATACACAAAACAACACAATGTAATACTTAAATACTCTGATTAACACTAGTCACTCACTGTACTAACACTAAACCGACTACACAATAAAATACTTTTCTTATTCACTGTATTATACACTTTTTTTAAAAAAATACACACTGGTCACTCCGCTTCGCACTGGTCGCTCGTACTATCCTACTTGTACTAGCTTTCGATCACTGTATAAAACTACTCTCTATTTGTGAACACATCTCTATTTATACCCAGGGTAAACTTCTACCTGGTTCCCGAAAAATCTAAATTTATCGCGTAAACAATGAATAATTCTAGTTGTAAACAAGTTATGTTATGTTAAACAAGTTATAACTAGTACATGCTATTTCCCTTATTCCCTATAGCAGAAGATCCATTATGGCACAGTTATTCGGTTAACGATCAACTATTTGTTTATCAATAGGAGTAGCTATATCTTTCTTTTATTTCTAGATCTCTCTAGCGCTCCAACTCGTCACGTTTCTAAATTATGCGCAAAACTACCCCCCTCTTAGTTATGTTCGTCCCGAACATCATTACTTCCATTATAGACGGCTAATTGATCAACATGAAAAATCTTCATGGTCCCTCGTAGTTGCTTCTGCACTCGGTAGGTTACGTCATTGATCCGTGTGATTACTTTGTATGGTCCATCCCAACATCGTTGTAACTTAGGTGATTTTCCTTTTCGTCGAACCAGATTATGTAACCTAACAAGAGATCCTTCCTGAAAACCACGATGCTTGGTTTCGGTCGTATCTTGTCTTCATCCACTGACTTGATTCTAATGAATTTTCACCTATTAACGAGTGTATATCAAGTAACCTTTCACGAATGGCTTCAACATATTCCGGTAAAGCTTCATGAAGAAGAATGCTTGCATTAAATCTTGCAGGCATTCTTCTTTATGAAGTCTAAACCAAGTACACAGTCATCCATAATATCGGCCACTACGACGTCGTGAGTGTAATACTCGTCGCCTATTTGCATCACTACAGATGCTTCACCGAAGACGGGTATTGGCTGACCTGTGACAGACAGAAGCCTGCCCCAAATTTCCTCAATCTCAGTTTGCCATTTTCAGGTACTTCTGGCCGCAGCACAGTTGGTTTAGCTCGAGTGTCCATCGTTAAGCTGCAGTTCTTGCCATTAATCTAACCAGTAATCTAAACAGTTTATCCATTAATTGCCATTAATGGATAAACTGTTGCCGTCGCACACCTGGGATATGACAACTTTCGGGGCTGTTTTTCGATCAGTCAGCACCCGCCCCTTGATCCTGGCTGTTACTTGTTTTCCTGGGCTGGATTAACAAGCTGGTTGACCTGCTTGTTCTCTTCAGCTGATGAGTTTTCTGCAGCTTGTTGTTACCAATTCACTACACCTGTAGACTTGCCGGGGCAGTTAAGCCGAATGTGCCTACGTTTACCGCAGGCATAGCACATGGGGCCTAGTCTCCTAGTTTCCACTTCATTTGATTAAGTCAGAACTTCTGTAACCTCGCGTACCTTATATGCTCGAGGTTCGTGGCAAACAGCTTCTACCTCCAGCGCATGAGCCAAAGCCTCCTTCGTCGTCACGTGGTGCTGAAGGCGAACAGCAGCACGCATTTCCAGGTCTCGAATTTCATCAATAAACGCCTGGACGAGGGTGTTGTTGACTGTGCTAGCGTTGGCCGAAGGATACGCTTTCGTCTGTCCACCCACTGGCCTTCGCTGCTATTATAAACTGGGTCCGGTACGCACTCCGTGAAATAAGACCGTCATAAGTGGGTACCTTTACCCGAGGACCTACTTGATGAGAACAACTATTAACGGCAACACCCAATTTAACACCCGTGATCTTCATTTTCATGAATTCCTTCTCAAGTTGGTCCATATTTAAACTTATTTTAATATAATTAATATTTAATATAATAGCCTCCAAGTGTCAACCCTCTCTCAACACCCTTCATGTCGCGCTTAACGAGGCCCACATCGCTTTTTAGCTGGTCTTGCCTTGCCAAGATAACAGACAATTTATCATCAAAACCAGATAAATATTCCTTGAGCTGTTGCTGATGCTCTTGTATTTGTTCCCGTAGCTTTTCTTGTTTCTGTTCCTGAAATTGATGATTCTGCTGAAATTGTTCTCTAAGTTGTTGCTGAAGCTTTTGTTGTTGTTCCTGCAGCTGCTGTTGTTGTTGAATAGCTGCTAGTATAAGAGAAAGATCAGTAGGCGCTGTGGTCGATGATAATGACGTGCTTGCAACACTTGCGGGTTTCTCACCTGCGCGCATCTCAGTGTCTTCTGACACCCTCTCCGTCTCGGCTTGAGAACTGGTGGTAACACCTTCCTTCAAAATAAGTGGTATTTCATAATCCCACTTCTGACACCAGTTGTTACGTGCTTCGGGTTTGTAATTTGCAAGGAAATGCCACTTATATTAAACCGTGTATTTACAATACAAATACAACAATATTTACTATGGACAATATTTACTATGGACAATATTTACAGCCTATTGTTCACGGGGCATGGCGGCACAAGGCAATACCTCCACAGATTTAAAATCACAGACTCACCCATGTGCGTCTGTAGCTCGCAAGAAGCAGAAACGGTCGTCCATCTGCTGCTGGAGTATCCCAGATTTGCTGGAGAGCGGGCGGACCTAGAAAGTTGTATAGGTAGGGATCTGACTGACCTTAACGCAATAATTAATAGCAAAGACTCATCAGAATCATTAACGTAGGGGGTAGCATACCTTTCATAGCAAAAAAACAAAATTCCAATAAAATTAAATTGTGGAAAATAAAATTTGAAATGTCATGAAGTATACATACTTAACTATACTTCATTTTTTATTTAAATTTGCCTTGTGGAAATTGTCAGATTATATTTTTTCGTGATTCTTAGATCATTATAAAATCCGTCAATCCGTCAATATAAAAGAAAAGTCAGACGCGCTCGAGAATGTCAAGACAACGTTTCCTTAGCAACTTTGTGACCCTCCAACTCTCTTAAGCGCCCCCGAGACGATCAAACGGTTTGATTCAAATACGTAGATTTTGATTCGACTTTAACCATTTTTATCATTTACATAGCTAGATTGTACGGTTTGTCAAATATCTACGGGGTTGGAGCTTGTTTGATGATCTATACATATAATAAAATCGTAGGAAAGTCAAAACTGTACATTTTTAAAAGAATACTTGGGGCGTGATCTACAATCAATATCGAAGCCAAAGATATAGATTTTAGATTTTTTGTCTGTTTGTCTGTATGTATGTCCGGGGTAAACTCAAAAAGTACTGCATGGATTTACTTCAAATTTTGCATGAATCTTACTAACAGGCCAGGTCAACATATAGGCTACATATTATCACGCTATCACCTACGGGAGAGAAGTTGTGCGGAGTAAACGAAATCCACGCGGACGAAGTTGCGGGCAACAGCTAGTATAATACATATTTGAATCACTTTATTAAAAATAAACCGCATTAAAATCCGCATTAAATTCCTCTTGAATCACTCTATTAAAAACAAACCGCATTAAAATCCGTTGCGTAGTTTTAAAGATCTAAGCATATATAGAGAAGATAGCGGAAAGCGACTTTGTTTTATACTATGTAGTGATGAGTCTGTGGTGCGGATAAATTCGTCATTGACGTTAAATAGGTAAAATGTTCACAATGTGAAAAAATAAAATTACTCTTCTTAGGCGAACCAATGACCTACAATAATATTGCGCAATATTAAGTATTTTGCAATATTGTTGACCGTTTAGGGTTAATATTGAAGATTGCACAAAGATTGAACGAAAGATTGAGCGGGTTTAATTTTTATTGTACAATATTTTTTTCTTGCACTGTATAGGTTTAATAATGTTGCGCAATATTTTTCACTTCAGAGTTTGGAGCAGTCGCGTTCGGTCAGTACAAAGTACTCTGTGGTCACGACTCATGGTGTTTAATGAATGGACGTTTCGTAAATTTAAACAAAATGACAAGCAAGAATGATATAAAAGATAAAGAACGGGAGTTTTCACTTGAGTGTATAGAGATTTATTTTACAAAATCACCAGCATGGTTGCCGCCAAAACTTCATCGTTGGTCATGTTGCTTGCACTGAAATATTATAGATCAGACTGGTTTGTCAATTTTATTGAGTGAATTTATTGAACGTTTGGAATCTAAGAGGATATTGTACAATATAACTGTAGGTCGATGGGGCGCGTTAGACTACATTATTCTTTTTTATTTGTGTTACTGTGATGGGCAACTTCCGAAGCCTAAATTGCGTGTAGCCCTACACGCACATTACCAATTTTTAAACAAAACAACGTTGTAATTTTTGAGCATAAAAATAAGCCTGTTATCTATAACTATATAACTAAAACTAACTAAAGTAACTTATAACTATAACTTATAACTTCCTTAAATAAGTATTATTCATAAGTAACTAGTAAACTGTTACTTTTTAAAATTAAAGTTAAGCCTATTATTACCCAATTGGTTTAAATATGGATCATAGTAATATAAGTAGATACATTTGTATTATTTTACTACAAAAATAAGCCTATTATTATCTAACCGCCTTAAACAAGTAATATATACTTAAATAATATATACTTGTACTTTTTTACAAGAATGATAAGCCTATTACCATCTAACCGGCTTAAATAAGCATCACCGTGATAGGTACTCTTTTACTGTTACAATAAAGATAAACCTAATAATAATTATCAAACCGGGTTAAGTAAGAATTACATTATTAGGTTTAAATTTATTAATATTTTTAACGCTGCAATTAGAAAACACTTTTGAATCTTTTTATAGGAAAATTGATAGATTTTTCTGTGTCTTAAGCGAATAAGGTGAGATATAACGCATTAAAACTGCAGCAAGCGGCTTCCAACCAACTGTGTCCTGGAACTCCGAACTAGATTTTCATCAAATTTTATTGGACCAAATCAAATATATACAAAAAAAATTAGGAAAAAGTACATTTCCGTACTTTTCCAAACAAAAAAGGATTTCGCATATAAATATAATAAACCGATTTTAAAATTTGTTTTTATAACCTACTAGCTGCAGCGTGCAGCTCGCTGCATTATAAGAGTTTTTGGTGAATCCCGCGGGATCACCAAATTTTTCCGGGATAAAAAGTAGCCTATGTGCTATTCCAGGTCATCTTCTATCTCTGTGCCAAATTTCATTTAGATCCGTTCAGTAGTTTTTGCGTGATTGAGTAACAAACATCCATCCAAACATCCAAACTTTCGCATTTATAATATTAGCCTGTTATCTATAACTATATAACTAAAACTAACTAAAGTAACTTATAACTATAACTTATAACTTCCTTAAATAAGTATTATTCATAAGTAACTAGTAAACTGTTACTTTTTAAAATTAAAGTTAAGCCTATTATTACCCAATTGGTTTAAATATGGATCATAGTAATATAAGTAGATACATTTGTATTATTTTACTACAAAAATAAGCCTATTATTATCTAACCGCCTTAAACAAGTAATATATACTTAAATAATATATACTTGTACTTTTTTACAAGAATGATAAGCCTATTACCATCTAACCGGCTTAAATAAGCATCACCGTGATAGGTACTCTTTTACTGTTACAATAAAGATAAACCTAATAATAATTATCAAACCGGGTTAAGTAAGAATTACATTATTAGGTTTAAATTTATTAATATTTTTAACGCTGCAATTAGAAAACACTTTTGAATCTTTTTATAGGAAAATTGATAGATTTTTCTGTGTCTTAAGCGAATAAGGTGAGATATAACGCATTAAAACTGCAGCAAGCGGCTTCCAACCAACTGTGTCCTGGAACTCCGAACTAGATTTTCATCAAATTTTATTGGACCAAATCAAATATATACAAAAAAAATTAGGAAAAAGTACATTTCCGTACTTTTCCAAACAAAAAAGGATTTCGCATATAAATATAATAAACCGATTTTAAAATTTGTTTTTATAACCTACTAGCTGCAGCGTGCAGCTCGCTGCATTATAAGAGTTTTTGGTGAATCCCGCGGGATCACCAAATTTTTCCGGGATAAAAAGTAGCCTATGTGCTATTCCAGGTCATCTTCTATCTCTGTGCCAAATTTCATTCAGATCCGTTCAGTAGTTTTTGCGTGATTGAGTAACAAACATCCATCCAAACATCCAAACTTTCGCATTTATAATATTAATAATTAATAATATAATAATATAATATAGATGTTTTTTCTAGCGAACATTTCGATATTATCTCTGGGATACATTATGGGATGGACTTCACCAATCAGTCCGCTCCTCACAAATGAAAACAGGACAAGAGAATCACCTATCTACAAAGTAGCAACGAATGACGACATAGCCTGGTTAGGATCTATTTTAAACATTGGCGCTATATTTGGTAAGTAAATTTAATATTTTTCTAAATCACAAGATAGCAAACATACATACAGACAAAGAACACCAAAGTTTTTAATGGTGCAATGCTATCCGCATGGCAGGGTGCTAATGTCACGTGTATAATTTTACCGGCTAATGTACACTCCAAAACAAAACAAGACAGTGAAAAAACACTGACACCATTATGGCAGGAATATGTAAAGCGGTAGTACCAACTTGGGTGAGAAGCTGCAGAATTCTACCACCTAGAAGTGTAACGTGTTCGATTATCCGTTACATTCCGAATGCCGGCTTCGATGATTTAGACCAAATGGGCCATCACTAGTGAGACGCGCCGGCAACGGTATTCCTCCCTTCCCTGCAAAGAGATATAAAGCGCACCCACAACGATGACACGTCCTTTTCCTCATTCTGGAACCTTCGGCGCTCGCTGGGTTGACTGGGTTGATTGAGGCTGGTGGCGTTTCATCTCTCTACTCCGCGTAGCGGATGTGAATACGGCCTCCATCGTGATGCTGCAGTAGGAGTGCAGACTAAGGGAACCACCAATTCCTCGAGCCCCAGCTAAGTTCAAGACCATCCCCTATCGCGCCGTTGGCATTCTAAATTCCTCACTCATTTTTTTAAGAAAAAGAAATTTCTGACTCCGACGTGAATAAATTAATGAATTATTATTATTTAAAATAACATGAAGAATCCGGAATATAGAATTACGCTTATTAACTAAGTAAGCTTTTTTTTCTATTGCCTAAATCCCCCGGGACCCGTCACAGCAGTCACGATAGCAGCGAGATATTTAGTCACTCATACTTAGCTATTTGTCATCGATGACAAAACATAATTGTAGTGTTCACTGGTATACCTGGGCGTAGTCTCACTAACACTATACACGCGTGTGCACTTACTGACGGTCCGAATAGTAGTACTAGTGTATACCAAACTATACCTTATCTACAATAGCGCGTGCCCCCACCTACTCGCACGCACAATACAGACAACGAATTATATGATCCATAGATAACACATACACTACAATAATCATCATTATAGACAGTAAAGATATTAATGTTATGTTGCCGTGCATGTGGCGAGGATTTTATACCATACGTGTACATGTGGTACAAATAGGTTTTCCAACTACACTGTTAGAAACGCTATTATACTGTTTTTCATTACATCATACCTTTTACTGTTGAATAAAAATAAAGCATACAAGATACTGTCTTTACCAACAAAATACCCAACACTAATAACACAGGAGCCCGACAGGAGCACGACACAAAACCTATTCCCATAAGACTACTAGATGGTATATACATAATTAGATACGTCATTA
Source organism: Apodemia mormo (assembly GCA_036924255.1). Lineage (NCBI taxonomy): Eukaryota > Metazoa > Arthropoda > Insecta > Lepidoptera > Riodinidae > Apodemia > Apodemia mormo. Next base: position 4,737,575 of record JAUPFN010000023.1, read on the forward strand.
ATGGGGAAATACGAAATGGCTATGCTGTAGCATAGCCATCTTTTTTATAGCGCCACTAGATTTTTCGCATTGTAATGCGAAAAACCTAGTGGCGCTATAAAAATTGTTAGGATATTTTTTAATAACTGTTTAAAATAATCATATGCATTTAGCATATGATTTATTAAGTAAATTAAGTAAATGTATTAACTAATAATTTAATAATAACGGATGATTGAATTTTAACGGTAAGGCCGTTAAAATTTAAACTAAACGCGCCAGTTGTCACCTGTTTGTCGGTGGCGTGATGAGAATACCGCTTAAATCTAACGGTTTTGGTGGGGGTGAGATTTATTCCTTTTTTAGCAGTCGACTCGAACGGTTCTCGGTTCGCAGATGGGCGAAACGTAAATGTACTCTGTGAGTCGATTTTCTTGATGAATGCAAAATGAACTGCTCGGAAACCAAGGACCTCACGGACCCGAGAGCAAGGAATAGCCTATGGACAAAACAATGCTCCACTCTAAATCGAGGATTGGCCTCACAGGCGACACCCTTACCCGTATATACTTAATCTCTGACTCTCGCCCTCGCGAGCAGTGAAGCTCTTCATTAGTATCTTCACGCCCATATCCCCGAAGGGGTAGGCAGAGGTACAACAAGTGCACCCACGTTTAGCCGAAGATACTTGGTCCCACAAATGTGATAGGTGGCTAGCCTATCGTCAACCGGGCACTTCCCAATCCCGGGCAACTTTGTGTTTCTCAGAAAACTGAAAAAACTTTTTTTTATGTGCCCGACCCGGGAATCGAACCCGGGAGCTCATGTGGTCAACGCCAACGCTGGACCACTAGACCACAGAGGCTCATTATTAGATTATCATTAGATTGCTATTTAAAATCCCTTTCAGGCGGTATACGTTCATTGTATTTTGATATGGCTTTTTTAAGATTTTTTTGGCTGATTACAATTTTTCTTTGAATTCTTCATTTAAGCCATCATTTAAGCGCTATATATTTATATTTGGCGCTTGAGCGGCTATAAGCATTTAAAATTACTTTTTTTTAATTATACAATCAATAAATATTTACAAGAGCTTTCGAATAAAACTGAATTGAACTTTGTAGTTGCTCCGAGTCAGAATACAATACAATAGAAAGATATGCCATAATATGCAAAATATGTAACGCACATAAATTACCTAAAAATGGCGGCACTTCATACTCGACTCTCCGTAAAGCATCGTAATCCGCGCTCAGCTTATCAATTTGATTCTTTAGCTATCCAGTGGTATAGTGGTGGTATTAGATTTTGGATGTTGGCGATAGTTATGTAGCTATAACACCAAAATATATCCCACCATTTTTTGTTTTTTGAACTGTCCCCTATAAAGGCAAATTTAAAGACGTATTCACGTCAAAAAATTTTCAAAATTTAATGTTAATAAAGTGGTAAGATTAAATCTTGAAAAATTTTAATATTGCCGTGAAAATGAGTACAAAAAAATAATGAATTAAGTGTTTAAGCGTTTTTCAAAATTCGATCCCTAAGGGGGTAAAATAAGGGAAGTAGCTTATAAAGAAAGGTTAAATAAGTTCTAAAGTAAATATGCGCAAGCGAAGCCGCGGGTAACAACTCGTACATATTATGTAAGTTTTTTTAAATCGATTCAGTAGTACAGAGATTATTTCATACAAACAAATTCACAAACTTACAAACTTTTCCTCTTTATACTACAAGCTTTTCCACGCAATTTCGTTCGCGTGGCTCACACATATTAGTTACTTTCTTTTACTCAGATGAACAAAAAATAGCCTATGTATGTTACTTAATGAGAAATAATGACAGTTTTATATCGGTTAAAGAATTTTTAATATCAGTCCAATAGTTTTTTAAAATAGAATTAAAATAAAAATTAAATTTGTAGTAAAATATGTAAAAATATATAAATATGGGAAAACATATGTAGTAGTGTTAGTACATATTTATGTGATGCTCGCGCTGCATGGTACAGGGCCGTAATAATTCTGGTAAGTTTTTATAATTAACTAGCTGTTGCCCGCGACTTCGTCCGCGCGGACTTCGTTTACCCTGCACCGCTTCTCCCCCGTAGATGATAGCGTGATAATATGTAGCCTATATGTTGACCCGACCTGTTAGTAATATTCATGCAAAATTTGAAGTAAATCCATGCAGTACTTTTTGAGTTTACCCCGTACATACATTGACTTTCCTACGATTATATTATATGTGTATAGATTACAAAGCAAATTTAATTTTAATTTTTTGTAGCTAAACTAAAGCAGATATCAAAAAAATGAAGAGAAACTTTTATATGTAGAATTTTTTTCTCTACAAATTTTACTTCAAACTTTTTTTCTATTTCCTACCGTTATTAAGTTATTTAAAAAAATACATTTTTCAACCCTTTTTTTATTTTCTTCGCCCCTTTCCCCTAAATTTAAATCAAAATTTCTTTCATAATATCATTATTTAAGTATTAATGAAGTATGAACACATTTTTACTCATTGCGCCAAAACTGGTCAGATCATGGTTTCATTAAACTTTTTACTGGACTATTTGAGTTTATCTAATTCATGCATTGCTTCTCTCTTATGAGATTATATTATGAGGTTAGCTGATAGTTTATGAGTTTATCTAATTCAAACAAACAAATGTTATCTTATACGTAATTATTGTAATAAAGATACGTATAATAGTATAGAATTACAGATAGTATATATAAAACTAATTTTATTTTAATGTAACTTTACATTATTGTTGCAAAAAAAAAACGAAATAATCTCCAAAATGTATACATTTACCATAACCAAACAATATTATACTATTCATCAAACAAAATTACATTAATAAATATTATGATAAAAGATAAGTGAACTAGAAGTGCAAGTGAGTTTATTTATAACTAGCTGAGCCCGCGACTTTGTCCGAGTGGACAACTTCGAAATTAAAAGTAGCCTAAGATAATAAGAAAATACTTATTTCAACGACTCTCCCTGTATTATATATATATTAATGTTTTTAACGGTCGTGCTGTAATTACGTATATTAGGTATGTGATTTTATTTTAAACTAGCTGTTGCCTGCGACTTCGTCTGCGCGGATTTCGTTTACTCCGCACAGCTCCTCTCCCGTAAGGGAAAGCGTGATAATATGTAGCCTACACCCGACCTGTTAGTAATTTTCATGCAAAATTTAAAGTAAATCCATGCAGTACTTTTTGAGTTTACCTCGGACATACATACAGACAAACAGATAAACAGACAAACAGACAAAAATTCTAAAAACTATATTTTTGGCTTCAATATCGATTGTAGATCACGCCCCAAGTATTCTTTTTAAAAAAATATTCAATGTACAATTTTGACTTTCCTACGATTTTATTATATGTATAGATTAATCGATATAATTCTGCCACCTTTCGGTAACGCTTAGAGTAGTTTGGCTGACACTGAAAACCAGCGTTGAGGTAAGAACTTCTCAACATTAGCTGAGTGTTGGCCATTTTGAGACATCACACCACTCAGTACAGTGGACATCAAACGATAGGTTACATAGACTAATTGAATTGTATTTAAGCTTATTTATTAATTATTTGTATAAAGTGTTGCTTTTTGTCTTAACTAATTACTATAGTGTAATGGCTACTAGTACTGGCGCTTTTTTTTTACGTATTATTTTATTTCATGCTGTATATATAAATTTTATTTTAAGTTGCTATGTATCTATACATATTTTTTTTAGTTATATTGGCTTGTAATTCTTTAGTGTAGGTTTTTATTTCGCTTTGCTTTATGTCCTTATTTTTGTTTTGTTTTTTCTTTTCTTAAGGTTAATATGTTTTTGATGTGTTATGATATTTTTCTGTAGTTTTGTGGTGTATGTCTTAAATAAACATTTTCTATTCTATTCTATTCTAAGTTACTCCTTATCACATCAGCTATCTGCCAGTGAAAGTCCCGTCAAAATCGGTTCTGATGTTCCAGAGATTAGCCGGAACAAACAGGCAGACAGACAGACAGACAAACCGACAGACAGACAGACAACAATTCTATAAAATTTTATTTTGGTATATGTACCGTGTATACATCCATATGCATTTAGTAAAAAACGGTTATTTTAATATTACAAACAGACACTCCAATTTATTTGTATAGATTATGTACCTGTTTTAAAATTCAGTTTCATCAAGTGCCGACGATGAAAGATATACAATTTATATAAAAGTATGTCGGCTGGTATTGAGACACATTTTCTCATTTACAGGTCCTTTTATAGCAGGCATCCTGGCATCAAGAATTGGCAGAAAATGGGCTTTACTCAGTTCTACTGTGCCGTTACTCCTGGGATGGACTCTCGTAGGCATCGCTGGGAAGATTGAGATGTTATGGGCCGGCAGATTCTTTTGGGGGATTGGCGCAGGGTGGATTTTCACTATATCACCAATGTATTGTGCTGAAATTGCCACGGTAAGTCAACTTATATTTTTTATACTAGCTGTTGCCAGCGACTTCGTCCGCGCGGACTTCATTTACTCCGCACAGCACCTCCCCTGTAGGTGATAGTTGACCCGACCTGTTAGTAATATTCATGCAAAATTTGAAGTAAATCCATGCAGTACTTTTTGAGTTTACCCCGGACATACATACAGACAAACAGACAAACAGACAAACAGACAAACAGACAAACAGACAAACAGACAAACAGACAAACAGACAAACAGACAAACAGACAAACAGACAAACAGACAAACAGACAAACAGACAAACAGACAAACAGACAAACAGACAAACAGACAAACAGACAAACAGACAAACAGACAAACAGACAAACAGACAAACAGACAAACAGACAAACAGACAAACAGACAAACAGACAAACAGACAAACAGACAAACAGACAAACAGACAAACAGACAAACAGACAAACAGACAAACAGACAAACAGACAAACAGACAAACAGACAAACAGACAAACAGACAGACAGACAGACAAACAGACAAACAGACAAACAGACAAACAGACAAACAGACAAACAGACAAACAGACAAACAGACAAACAGACAAACAGACAAACAGACAAACAGACAAACAGACAAACAGACAAACAGACAAACAGACAAACAGACAAACAGACAAACAGACAAACAGACAAACAGACAAACAGACAAACAGACAAACAGACAAACAGACAAACAGACAAACAGACAAACAGACAAACAGACAAACAGACAAACAGACAAACAGACAAACAGACAAACAGACAAACAGACAAACAGACAAACAGACAAACAGACAAACAGACAAACAGACAAACAGACAAACAGACAAACAGACAAACAGACAAACAGACAAACAGACAAACAGACAAACAGACAAACAGACAAACAGACAAACAGACAAACAGACAAACAGACAAACAGACAAACAGACAAACAGACAAACAGACAAACAGACAAACAGACAAACAGACAAACAGACAAACAGACAAACAGACAAACAGACAAACAGACAAACAGACAAACAGACAAACAGACAAACAGACAAACAGACAAACAGACAAACAGACAAACAGACAAACAGACAAACAGACAAACGGACAGACAGACAGACAGACAGACAAACGGACAGACAGACAGACAGACAAACAGACAAACAGACAGACAAACAGACAAACAGACAAACAGACAAACAGACAAACAGACAAACAGACAAACAGACAAACAGACAAACAGACAAACAGACAAACAGACAAACATACAAACAGACAACCGGACAAACGGACAAACAGACAAACAGACAAACAGATAAACAGACAAACAGACAAACAGACAAACAGGCAAACAGACAAAAACAGGCAAAAAGACAAACAGACAAACAGGCAAACAGACAAACGGACAAAAATTCTAAAAACTATATTTTTGGCTTCGATATCGATTGTAGATCACGCCCCAAGTATTCTTTTAAAAAAATATTTAATGTACAGTTTTGACTTTTCGCTATGCTTTCGCTACGCCTGACACGTTCCATATGTGATATTTGTAAGGTTTTGGGAAACAGCACATAATAAATTGACCATTAGAAACATGGCAAAATTAATTATACAACATCATAGATATTTATTTAAAACACCATATATATAAAAAAGTGCCACTGGTATTTAAGGAGCTACATTTTTTTTTATGTAAAAATTGCATATAACTGATTTTCGACCGTCTAAAATAAACACGTATGTAAATTAATGCAAAATAAAATAAAATTATGAAAAACAATAAGCATTATAATATAATCAGTCATTTTTAGCCTGTAATGTCATATTACATTGATATGCTAGCTGAGGCAGTGGCTTCGTCCGTGTGAAAAAAAAATCGAAAAAAAGTAGCCTAAGTTACTCCCTGTCACATCAGCTATGTGCCAGTGAAAGTCCCGTTAAAATCGGTCGAGGCGTTCCAGAGATTAGTTGGAACAAACAGACAGATAGACAGACAAAAAATTAGCCGGAACAAACAAAACAAATATTGTAAAAAAAATTATTTTGGTATATGCACTGTGTATATGCATTTAGTAAAAAGCGGTTATTTTAATATTACAAACAGACACTCCAATTTTATTTATTTGTATAGATAATGAGATCTTAGTATGGGATCTTGTTACACTTAATTCTTAGATAAAGATTTAAAATTATTTACACATATCTAATTATTGCCCTTGCAATTATTAGAGTTTTTGTTATTAAATTACCTCTAGTATAATAATTGACCTTCTTCTAATTATTATATTTAACTTTGCCGAAAAGACGTGACACACAACGCTAATATTATAAGTATCATCACGCCAGTCCTCTTGAGGGTTACACTATAGCGTCAGTGCTAGTCACTGTCGTGTTCCAGTTTGGAGGGTAAAATAGCCGGTAAACTTATGTATGTGGCATTAAACCTCGCCACGAGATAGCAACGCACCATTATTATCTTTGATGTCTATAGGCGATGGTTAACTCTTTTCATCCGGTGAACCATCTGCTTGTTTGCTATCTTATGATATAAAAAAAAAAGATTTCTCTCTAGACTTTCAAAATGATTTACTGATATGTATATTGACCAGACTTTTTCATACTATTTTATCTTGTGGCGAGGTCTTATACCACATGCATAAGTTTACCGGCTACCTTACGCTCCAAACCGGAACACGACAGAGATAAGCACTGACACTATTGCGGCAGGAATAGGTAAGGCGGTGGTACCAGACCCGGGTGAGATAATGCAGAACTCTACCACCTAGTAGCCACGATGTTAGTGACTCGTATAGCCAATCGGTCACCTTTTACGCCCTGCCTGGCTGAAAGGCAGTTGGCCTATTCTTCAAAGGAGCCCGGGACCAATACGGGGTAACACAGATGGATAGTGGTGCTATGTGACTGCTTATTTCTAGCGTTAACCGAAATGGACAGCTTTCAGTGCATATCAGGGTCACGGTGGTGTTTTTCCGATTCGGGATCGAAACGGGGATTACATGATCTGGACCAAATGGACCTTTTTATATATCATTGGATAACAAACATTCAGATAGCTCTTCTGATGAAAAGAGAAACCATCTCCTATGGACACCAAACATGTGAATGGTGTTACAATCCGTATATTGGGGTGTTAATACCACATGCATGTTAACAGGCTACCTTATCCTTCAAACCAGAACACCACAGTGATTATACTAGATAAACAAAATTTTGGGGATATAATACCTGTTGGGTTCAAATATATTCTTATAGAGATTTCATACCCCGTATGTATACGGGGTATGAAATATCAAATCACTAATCAGTTGTAATAAAGAGCCTGTAGAGATGAGGCATTTTACGCGCGAATCCACTCGCTCGATTCAATTTGTATTGCGTCTAGGTACTGCGTTTTAAATTAAGTTAAAAAGTAAAAAATATTTTTGTTAGCAATCGAGTAATTAAAATTATAAATAATCATAGATATACTACGAAGTATATACTCAAAGTAAATAATATTTGCTGCACACAGTGGTTATATGTGTCTAAAGACAATCTAGCAGACTTAGGATCACGTGGAATGATACTACCCGGTGGAATGTACTAAAATTATGGTGGCTGGGACCAGATTGCTTGGATAAGAAGAATATAAATTTCAAACTTCCCAATGTAGTTCCGACACAATCTGAAAGAAGATCAACAAAAAATATTAGTTTTAATTTAAAAACAGGTGAAACTATAGATTGTGTAATAAAATTTGAATTATTTTAAGAATTTATTAATGTTATAATTTATGGTACAAGATTTAAAAAAAATAAAAAAATGTAGGATAATAATGAGTCAATAACAACATTTGAAAAGGAACAAACCGTACGCAAATGCATAAAAATAGCACAAAGAGAAGATTTTATGGACGAAATGAAGAAACTAGAAGAAAATAAACAAATAAAAAGTAATAGTTACCTGAAATATTTGAATCCATTCTTGAAGTGTTCAATGTTATCAGAATGGGTGGTAGACTCCGAAATATTGATCTCGATGAATAACGTAAACATTCAATAATATTTACACAAAGAAACGTAACGTTTTACTTTTAGTTAACGCTCGATTTTACTCCGCATAAAATTCGCATATCGTGGGATAAATATGAAAATTGTTTCTTAAGGGGTAAGCTACTAACCTTCTTTTTGTATTTTTGTAGACGGAAAGCCGAGGTGCTTTGGGCTCATTTGTTCTTCTGTTCATGACATTCGGGTACCTCTTGGTGTATTCCGTGGGGCCTTACTTCTCATATAGCGTGGTGACTTCCGTCGGCGCGGGGCTGGTGGTTTCCTTCGTAATACTCTTCTCCTTCATGCCGGATACACCGACGTACTTTATGTATAAAGGTTAGTACAAGCTTCCTTTAAGCATTTTCTTTCCTTTGCATGCATTTTTTTATATTGTGAGATAGCAAATATATGAATCTCCTAATAAAAATTGATAATCATTACCTATTACACATTATATATAGACTACCTCGCGGTCTAGGGACTAGCCTATTTGGTTCAGATCATGAGGTCCTGGGCTTAATCCCCGGGTCGTGCAAGTTGTCAAAGTTGTTGTCAAAGTTTTTCTCGGAAATCCAATATCTTAATAGGCTTGAAGTCTGGCAGGTGGTGTGTCATATCTCCCGTGTCTCGGATGAGCACGTAAAGCCGTCGATCCCAGTGATAATCGTTATTAATGGTGTGACTGATATATTAGTATTCGCTAAGATATTAGTAATATTGAAAGGATTCGTGGATTAGTAATCCGGCGAACTGTAATATGCTAATATTTCATATTCGCCTAATATCTGTAACGGATATCCAAAATGAATAGGATAATATCATTCGGTATTCGGAATAGTTCGGATTCACTAGATTGGCGCCCGTCGGATTCGTGAAAGTATTAAAATATTTTCACGATACGCCGCGTCGTACGTACGAATGAGATGGACGTATTTCTGCAGTATCAGATCGTATTAATGTTGTTTTAAGGTCCAAATTACAGTGAAATATTAGTTAATACTGATATATTAGTTAAGATATTTTCCTGTCATATCAGTATAAGATCTTATTTCTATTACTTTAAGGTCCAAATTACAGTGAAATATTAGTTAAGTTATTTTCCTGCCGTATCAGTATCAGATCTTATTACTGTTACTTTAAGGTCCAAATTACAGTGAAATATTAGTTAATACTGATATATTAGTTAAGACATAATTATATTATTTCAAAGTGAATATATTAGTATTACCTAATCTTGAGAAATATCGATATTAACCCATCTCTAATCGTTATCAGGTCTGTAAAATGCGGCGATGGGGATCACCGCTCATCTCGCCAATCGACAAACCGATGAACCGTGGTAAACTGGAAAGTCTGTAGACGTTCAGTTTACTCTGCCTACCCCACAAGGGAACCGGGCGTGATGACACTCGTAGACATCAAAGATATTAATGGTGCGTTGATATCTACGAGGCGAGTTTTTTTATATCATAAGATAGCAAACAAGTACATGGGTCTCCGGAATGGAAAGAGTCAACCATCGCCTATAGACACTACTAGATGGTAGAGTACCGTAACATCTCGCCCGGGTATTTGGTACCACCGCCTTACCTATTCCTGTCACAATAACGTCAATGCTTGTTATAGTCGCATTCCCATTTAGAAGGTGTTGGTCCCCGTGTTGGTTCCGGGCTCCTTTGAAGAATAGACCAACTGCCGTTCTGCCAGGCAGGTTGTAAAAGGCGACCGATTTTGGTATGTGTACCGTGTACTATATGCATTTAGTAAAAAGACACTCCAATGTTATTTATTTGTATAGATATAGCAAAAAAGTCGATGGCTCTGCTGGTTTATAGATCTATCTGCATATGGACCTGCATACACCAAAGTTGTTATTGGTGCGTTGCTATCTGTGATATATTTATGTGTTATCTGTGTAAATATCATTCCACTTGCATAAATTTATCGACTACCTTACATTTTTTTTAATATCATAAGATATCACAAGCAGGTGGGTCTCCTGATGGTAAGTGTCAACCATCGCCTATAGACACCAGAGATGTAAATGGTGCGTTGCTATCTTGTAGCGAGGTCTAATGCACAAGTTCACCGGCTACCTTACCCTCCAAAACGGAATACGACAGTGACCAGCACTGACGCTATCGCGGCAGAAATAGGTAAGGCGGTGGTACCAGACCCGAGCGAGCCGATGCAGAACTCTACCACCTAGTAGTCACGATGGTAGTGACGCGCATAGCCACTCAGTCGCCTTTTACGACCTGCCTAGCAGAACGGCAGTTGGCCTATTCTTCAAAAGAGCCCGGGACCAACACGGGGGTATAATTAAAGAAGAACAAGGAATAACTAGGAGCCATTTTGGGTTACAAGAACGTATATTTTTCATAAGAATTACATTCACTTAGTTTAAGAAATGTTAATATTCTTTGACAAAACAGATTTATTTTTTGGAAAAAACGTACAAAATGATTACAAGCTAGCTGCACCGTGAAGCCCCCTACATTATAAAAGTTTTTGGTAAATACCGCGGGATCACCTAATTTTTCTGGGATAAAAGTAGCAAATGTGCTATTTCAGGTTACCATCTACCTGTGCGCTAAATTTAATTCATATCCATCCAGTAGTTATTGCCCGACTGAGTAAAGAGACTGAACAAACATTCATCCATCCATCCAAACATCTACACATCCAAACATTTAAACATTCGCATTTATAATATTAATATCGATGATTAATACAGATTTTGTAAAATGTTAGTTAATAGTTGGTAAGTTTAAAATTGTATTATTAATTTTTAACTGGACAGACAAAAGGACAAACAATGATTTATATATTTTTCTGAACAGATAATATGTGTGTGTGTGTTTCGGCCCGTGGACCGAAATGCCTAATAGTACCTTTCGAATTGGCCGATTCGTCCCGCCGGCCGAATTACCCAGTGTTTTTATTATTATAGGGCGATCACCCAAATAATAGAATAATTTATACGCAAGAAAACTGCAACAGCCAATTTTTAACATGTGTATTGGGGCGTTTCGCCTCGTATGTGTTTCGGCCCACGGAACGAAATGCCTAATAATTTGCACGGACCGAAATGCCCTTTGAATTGGGCGATTCGTCCCGCGAGCCGAAACACCCAGTGTTTTTATTATTATAGGTGATTTGTCCCGATATTAATACTTTAAAATATTTAAGTACAATTTGGTACAAAATTTTGAGAAATGAAATTGCAATATATATTAATTAAATAAAAATAAAGTTTTAATTATATATATTATGTATAAATATTAGCAAGAATACATTAATAAAAAAACACTACAATAAACATTTGCCACGTAGTTTAATAATGCATTTCAAAGGAGCCCGGACTAACACGGGGAACTAGTAGATAGTTTATATATCACTAGCTGTGCCCGCAACTTCGTTGATGATCCGTTACAAGTTGATACTATAAAAAATCTAGTCCAGTTAGCAGTCACTGAGTTGGTACAAAGTGCGGTCAAATTTGTACTTGAAAAAGAATTTCAAGTTTACAAAACTGATTTAGATATTTTGGACCAATTCCGAAAAACATTAGAGTTTATTAGCACAGACTATGATCGAATTAAAGCAGATCTTCAAACTTCAAACGACAAAATCTCTGAACTAGCCAAAGAAAATGAAAAACTGACAAAAAGCGTTTCTGATTTAACAATGAGAGTCAATTTAATGGAACAGTACTCACGAGAAAGTAATATCGAAATAAATGGCATTCCTGAAAATAAATCTGAGAACTTGCCCAATATCCTCAAGCAGATGTGTGCTGTCATTTCGGTTCCAATACAGGATAGTGACATACAAAATTGCACACGAGTAAGGAAATTAAATCAATCAAGCCCTAGGCCACGCTCAGTTATATAAGTTACCTAACCCAAGAAGCAGGGATAATGTGATAGCTGCTATAATACATTATAACAAAAAGAATCCAACAGAAAAGTTACATTCCGGACTTCTGGGGTACGGGGGTAACAAATCATCCATATTTGTGTCTGAGCATTTATCACCATTTTTCAAGGCTCTTCATGTTGAGACTAGGAAAAACGCAAGTGAAAAAGGCTATCGTTACGTGTGGGTTCGGAATGGGCGTATATTTTGTCGCAAGGATGATCATTCTCCGGCTAAATTAATAAGAAGTTATGAAGCTCTGAAACACTTATGATTTTCGTATTAACTTATCCAAGACCGTATTATGAAGGCCTAAAATTCACTATATACTATCAAAATTTTTGCGCTATGAAGAGGAAGTTGGAAAATATTAGGCTTTCATCGCTGCAAGCTAATCACGACATAATAGTGGCTACCGAAACGTGGTTGAACGATTCTGTGAATGATAGGGAACTATTTAGTGATAGATATATAATATATAGGAGAGACAGTGAAACAACATCTTTGGGTCGTAAAAAGGGTGGCGGTGTTCTAGTTGCAATTTCTAAAAATATACATTCCAAAAGAATATCATCATTTGAGAGCACACTGGAAAACTTATGGATTTAAATACAGGTAAAGATTGGAGGTATTATTAAGGAATTACTATTATGTGTTGTATATCTACTCCCACCTGTTACACAGGAAGCTCTCAATGTATTCCTTAGTAATGTAAACGATGTAATGAATACTTATACTGGTCAAATATTGATTTTGGGAGATTTCAATTTAGGTTTTATAGATTGGAAAACTGATGACATGAATGACAACACAAATTCGTTGCAACCGAATAATTATAATAATCTGTTGGGCTGTTCTTTTGTCGATTTTTTGTTGCGTAATAATTTTCATCGATTTAATAGCATAAAAATTACAATAATAGATTTTTGGATCTCGTGTTCGGTAATTTTAATCAAATTAGTATCAAAAATTTTTTATCCGCCTTAAGCCCAGAGGATGTAGATCACCCTGCACTTGAAATTTCTCTACTAATCGATAAAATAACAGCTCTTGCTGAAAAAGCATCTGCGTTATATAATTTTAGGAAAGTTTATTACAAGGTTATTACAGAGAAAATCAGTTCCATTGAATGGCATAAAGAATTGAATGGTGAAGATGTTAATTTATTAGTCCATCGCTTTTACAAAATTCTAAATGAAATTATTGATCTTTACGTTCCAAAGGTTAAATCTCGGAATATTAAACATCCAGTATGGTTTACAACGTCCTTGATTAAACTTATTAAGGAAAAAGAGAAAACTAGGTTAAAATATAAAAACTATAAAAATCCAAGGGATTTAATTGAATTAAAGATACTTAATAAAAGAGCAGATTATTAAATGCGCAAATGTTGCAATGACTATTTAAATTTTATTGGAAATTCAGTCAAAACTAATCCTAAAAAAAATTGGTCATATGTAAAAGCCACTAGAGGTCGACAATCGCATATACCTTTGGATGTGTGTTTCGGAAACAAAACAGCTTCTACGTTAAATGGTGTTAGTGATCTATTTGCTGAGTACTTTTCTTCTATGTATTCACACCCAACCAACAAGTTTTCCTGTGACAAAAACGATGTCTTCCCACAATTATCTTTATGCAAAATTTCACTTACTGAACGTGACATTGCTAAGGTTTTACAGAAACTAAATCCTAATAAAGGCTCTGGTCCCGACGGTATTCCGCCTTATTTCGTGAAAATGGCGTTTAAAGACTTGGCCTCTAAAAATTATATACGAAAAATCCCTTGAGAAGTCATGTTTCCCAGATATGTGGAAAATGGCAAACGTAATTAACGTAATTTAACAATAAAAACCCATTCATAAAAAAGGCAATCTAAATGATGTTAAAAATTACCGCCCAGTATCAATGCTGAACATTTTTTCCAAAGTATTCGAAAGTCTATCTATCCAATATTATCGTCTTACGCCAAAAGATTTATAAAGGAAGAGCAACATGGTTTTTGTAAAAATAAATCTACCGCTTCAAATCTTATTAATTACATTAATGACTTATCAAAATCTGTTGACTCTAAGATCCAGATAGACGCAGTATATACGGATTTTAGTAGTGCCTTTGACAAAGTCGACCACAATATTTTAATCGCGAAGTTAAAAAGATATGGAATACACGGTCCTTTGCTTTTATGGTTCAAATCACACTTAGAAAATCGAGTTCATAATGTGGTTGTTCAAGGCTACAAATCTTTTTCGTATATAGCTGATTCAGGAGTGCCACAAGGTTCACATTTGGGTCCAATCGTTTTTCTAATATTCATAAATGACATTACTGATAATATTTACCATAGTAAATGCTCTGTGTTTGCAGACGATTTAAAAATCTACAAACAAATTACTAGTCCAGATGATTCTCAAATGCTTCAAAACGATTTACAGTCCATTCATAAGTGGTGCTTAGACAACAATATGATACTAAATGCTAAAAAGTGCTTCCAAATAAAATTTACTAAAAGAAATAATACAATTCCATCTACGTATTACATTGGAACGGAAAAGATAGAAAAGGTGACATGTATTCGGAATCTAGGCGTTATTGTCGATAGTAAATTAAGATTTATTGAACATATAAACGCAATCATTTCTAAAGCATGGCGACTTTTAAGCTTTCTCAAGCGTACTTGTCATAGTTTCAGGAACATATCCGCTATAATTAGTTTGTATAACTCCTTAGTTCGTAGTTGCCTTGAATATTCATCCTCAGTCTGGAATCCTTTTTATAAAACGCATATTGAACGTATTGAGAGAACACAGCGCAACTTTACTAAATATTTAGCTTGTAAAGATCCCTCTTGTCCCTACAGATCAGATTATAAAAAACGGTTAGCTCACTTTAAAATGGATTCCTTGGAACATTGAAGAAAAATACTAGATATCTTAATGCTGCACAAAATTACTCATGGTACTGCTATTTCCGTAGATATACTAGATGAGATTAATGTTCACGTACCGAGAAAAAATCCTAGGTACCCTATTCGTAACACATTTGATAAAACAACTTTACGGAAAAAAGTTCTTTCGCCACTTAATTCTTTGAAAACTAGCTATAATAATATATCTGACAAAATTGATATATTTCAACTACCATTTGTTCAGTTTCGAGCGAAACTAAAAAAAAATGCGTGATGGGATATGGTTAATCCCTTTCTGTTTGTTTATATATACATAAATATTTTCTTACTTTTTTTTTCTATTTGTATACAGTATAAACATTATCTATAGCTTCTTTGCACCAATTCATTATGTGTACTTATAAATGTGTATAGCTGTACATACCTACAATGTGTTTTTATGCGGTCTTATGTTTTTATATTCAAATTTTTAATATATTATGAAAATGCGATGCTATGTCTGATTAATAAATAAATAAATAAATCATTCTTTAGTTTTAGTATAAACTATCTACTAGTTTTAAACTTATTATAACACATTTTTAAATTGAAATTTAAATTAAAGAAAACAAAACTTTGGATTGCGACTGTACCTACTTATATATGTCGCAGTGAAATTGTCAATGGCCGTTAGATTATAATCTACCTAGGGATTTTATAATTTGGTTAGGTTAGGTTAGCAGTTAAATTATAATATAACTTAGGTAAATTATAATCTAACGGTACTGACAATTTCACTGCGACATATACACAATTTAAAACATTGCTGACGAATTATTTTTGAATGGGGTGATTCAGTCCACTATTTGTTTGTGGGCCGAAAAGCCCAATGAATAAAATGCGTTTAGGCGTTTCGGTCCGCGGACCGAATCACTTGCGGGCCGAAACGCCCCAATACCCTTAACATCCTGTATTTGTGGGACTCAGATTCAGATTTTTATTAGACTAGACGAGTAGTATACTCCCTAAAAAAAGAATTTCCTAATCGGTTCAGACGTAAACACCTCTTTCCGAGAAATAACACATTTCAGAAACTTGAGTAATCATGAAACACAAACATACATAAAAGAGAATTCAACTTCTTTTAAGTCGATTAAAAAGAAAAATGAAGGCATTTTACACTGGATTTAAAATTTGCTAACATCAATTAAAAGTAAAAAAGCATCTTCATCGACCGTATCCCCGAAGAGATAGCCAGAGGTACAACAAATGCACCTACGATAAGTCGAATATACTTAGTCCCACAATGTGATAGGTGGCAAGCCAATCAGAAAACTAAAAAAAGGCATTTTTTTAATTGCCCGACCTGGGAATCCAACCCCGGATCTTATGTGGTCAACACCGACACCGGATTACTACACCACGGAGGTGATTTTTTAAAATAAAAGACAAGAAATATTTTGATTGTCGCAGGTGACAGGGAAAATGCAATTAAAAGCTTGATGCAGATCCGTGGTCGATCTCGCGCCGGTATTGAAGAGGAGCTTGCTATCATAGAGGCAGACATCAAAGCTTGCTTGAAGAGGTCTGCTACTGTAAGTACACATTTTATTTCACAGGAAAGCAAGCAAGCAAGCTCCTAATGGAAAACAAAAATAGGTACATCCATGTGGCGAGGTTGGAATGCCAATGCACAGGTTTGCTGGCTACCTTACCCTCCAAATCAGAACACAATAGTGACAAGCAAAGACGTTATTGCAGCAGGAATAAGTAATACGATGGTACCTACAAATATATAAATTTGGGAGTCTGTAATATTAAAATAACCGCTTTTTACTGAATTCATATGGTGTGACCCGCGTTAAAGTGCAATCCCGAAAATCAGTGAAATTAGACCGAAAACTATCGACGAAAATGGGTCTAAAAAAGTTCTAAAAAAAAAACTAATTTTTTTATACGCCGCTGAACATTTGTTTCCCGAATTTCGACCTCTATGTACAAATAAATTTATTCCTCCCAAACTAGCTGGCCGATTTTGATGAAATAAAGGACAAATCAATGCCAAGTATGTAGCAATGCGGATAAAATAAAAATAAATGACAAAAATGGCCTTAAATACTTCATTTTTTTAAATACTTTTGAAAAAAAAATCTTTTTTTTATTGTTTTTTTCAATCAACTCAAATTTCTATGAAATAAACCCCTACATCTTGATTTGTTTTATAATTTATTATTATTCTTGACTGTATAATCTTTCAAAAAAAATAAAATAAACATTGTATCTCTAAAACTACAGGAGTTACGAATTTTTGAAGTTCACTACTCAGAATGGGCAAATCCAGGTAGAGACCCTTTTTTTATTCCTTTGTTATACCGGTAGTCGGCTGCTATTGTGTTCAATGCTTGGGGCAAAGGAACAGGCAAAAGGAAGGTCCGGCAGTCGCCACTCGCCAGTCCGCTCCGATCACATTGCTGCTGCTGACGTATTGTTCTCGCATTAAAATTACAGTTTTTCGTTGAGTTTTCGTTATTGATTACTTGTAAAGATTTTGTTATTGACTGTTACGTTTTTGTTATTGACTGTTACGTTTTTGTTATTGACTGTTATGGTACTCGACTGTTTTCGTGGTTGTGCTGGGTTGAGATGCCACGATTAAATGCATTCTCCCCGCGAGAAATCGCTGACATCCATTATTATTATGGATGGTGGACGCACAACTGTCGCTCGATCGGCATACATAAATGCATTCCCGAACAGACTTACACCGTCGGCAAGGAACTTCCAGGAAGTTCATCGGAAGCTCTCCGACATCGGACTTGGATTACAACACACAAGACGTAAACAAGAATCCATTATAATCGACACAGAGATGGAAGAAGCGGTTTTAAGTACCGTTTTTGCCACTCCTACTATTAGTACGAGGCGTTAAGCTTTACTTCACGGTATATCACAAACCTCAGCGTGGAGAATTTTGAAGAAAGAAGGTCCTACATCCATATCATTACCAAAGAGTCCAGGATTTGCACGGGGATATGGATTTCCAATCAAGGTGCGTTATGCCGATCTGGCTACAACGACAAATCCGTCGCAATCCACAATTTTTAAAAAAGATTTTATGGATGGATGAGTCGAAGTTCACCAGGAATGGCATCACGAACGCTAGGAATATGCACGAGTGGTTACATGATAATTCACATCTGAAGAGGACCTCGTCATTCCAGGTGCAATTTTCAGTAAATGTTTGGGCAGGTCTACTCGACGACATGTTGATAGGACCAGTAATTTTACCAGCGACACTAAATTCGGAACGATTCCTAACTTTATTAAGGGATGTGCTTCCCCGTCTGTTAGAGGATGTACCGCTGGCATCCAGACAGGGCATGTACTTGCAAATGGACGGCTGCCCTGCTCACTATGGCCGCAATGTCCGTGAATTTTTAAATAATAATTATGCCAATCGCTGGATTGGACGCGAAGGCCCAGTGGGCTGGCCAGCACGCTCTCCTGATCTGACACCGCTCGACTACTTTTTATAAGGCCACATGAAGCAAAAGGTGTACAGTGAACCCGTGAATTCAGAGGCTGAGCTTCATGAACGCATCATGAGGTGCGCTGAAGCATTGAAAAATGAACCGCAACTTATACGAAGGGCCACACAACACATTTCAGTACACGTGGCAATGTGTTTGCAACAACGCGGAGCACATTTCGAAAACCTAATACATTATAATGTAAGTCAACAATAATTAATAATAAACAATAAATCATTGTTTTTGATCTGTCATCTAAAACGGAATAAGCTCATTGGAAGTTTATTTCGTTTCGTTACACACCCCAAGCATTAAATACAATAGCAGCCGGCCACAGGTATAACAAAGGAATAAAAAATGGGCCTCTACCTGGATTTGCCCACTCTGAGTAGTGAACTTTAAAAATTCGTAACTCCTGTAAGTTTAGAGATACAATGTTTGATTATTTTTTTCTCGAAAGCTAATACAGTCAAGAATAATAATAAATTATAAAACAAATCAAAATGTAGGAGTTTATTTCATAGAAATTTGAATTGATTGAAAAAAACAGTGGAAAAAAGTTATTTTGTTCACGAGTATTTAAAAAAATGAAGTATTTAAAGCCATTTTTTGTCATTTTTTTTATTTTATCCTCATCACTACATACTTGGCATTGATTGGTCGTTTATTTCATCAAAATCGGCCAGCTAGTTTGGGAGGAATAAATTTATTTGTACATAGAGGTCAAAATTCGGGAAACAAATGTTCAGCGGCGTATAAAAAAATTAGTTTTTTTTTAGAACGTTTTTAGAGCCATTTTCGTCGATAGTTTTCGGTCTCATTTTACCCATTTTCGGGGTTGCACTTGAACACGGGTCACACTGTATACACGGTACATATGGCAAAATAACATTCTTTATAAGTTTTGTTTGTCTGTCTGTTTGTTTTGGATAATCTCTGAAATGGCTGGATTGATTTTGACGGTACTTTCACTGGCAGACAGCTGATATAATAACGAAGAATTAGGCTTTTTTTACATCATAAGATAGCAAACAAGCAAAAGGGTCTCCTGATGGAAAGAAGAAGAAGAGAAGAAAACCATCGCCTATAGACACCAAAGATGTTAATGGTGCGTTGCTATCTTGTGGCGAGGTCTAATGCCACATGCATAAGTTTACCGGCTACCTTACCCTCCAAACCGGAACACGACAGCGATAAGCACTGACGCTATTGCGGCAGGAATAGGTAAGGCGGTGGTACCAGACCCGGGCGAGACAATGCAGAACTCTACCACCCAGTAGCCACGATGGTAGTGAGTCGATAGCCAATCGGTCGCCTTTTACGACCTGCCTGGCAGAACGGCAGTTGGCCTATTCTTCAAAGGAGGCCGGGACCAATTATTTATTATTTAATTCTTTGTTGTTGTAGCGTCCTTGATTGACTCTACACACTTTAACTTGATAAGTTGTAATGAAACTATTAACTTGATAATGATACTTGATGTTTATTGATCCTTGATATGATCAAATGACCCGGGTGTCCGGGCACGCGCGATCGCCTTGATAGATCGAAACGAACTGAATTCAATAAAATAATTAATGAATAACGAGCGCATTACAAACGCTGACTCCTAAAAAATCCTAAAAATGCTTGATGTACGATTTGGATCGTACAAAAACAGAAACAAAAAATAAAAAAAAGTACAATGGGCGAGCTTATCTGTAGTAACAGATTCCTTTCAGCCAACCCATTACAAGGAAACATTAGGTATAAGCAAAGATAATTATTGAGTTGGTGTACAATGAATTGATTAAAATTGAAGACAATAATATTAAAAATTACCTACTGAAAATTACATGACAAATAATACGCAAAAAATAAACGCAATATATACATAAACACAAATATGTACATACATATATACAACCCACATATATATACAAACGAACGAACGTCATTAAATTAAAAAAGAAAAAGTACATTCTAAAATTAAAGTTGCGTGAAAGCTCTTTGAGACGATGAAGCTCTTCTTGAAAATAGGCAAACTTTCACAACTACGAATATTTGTGGGGAGCGAATTCCAAAGACTGACGGCATGAACAGTAAACGAGTGAGAATAAGTGGCAGTGTTACTAGTGGGAAAATGCAAAAGAGTTTTAACGTTAGAACGGCAAGGTGGGTCAGAGAAATGTAGAAAACGGAAACCATCACACACACACACACACACAAAGGGTTGAAGAGAATTTTATACAACAGACAGCTGGTCACATGCAAATTCCTACGTTGGCCAATCGGTAGCATGGATAGCTGGGCCTTGAATTTAGAAATAAGATCGAACTTTCGCAAGCCAGAGATAAAACTTATGCAGAGATTTTGAAGCCTCTCTAACTTATTGACAAGCTCTTTAGTGGCTTCAAGGAAGCAAATGTCAGCGTATATTTCACCTATAATGGGAAAAATGAGACTGTGGATAAGAGAGATTTTTATTTTAAAAGGAAGAAAATTTTGTAGGAGTCTTAGAGAGTGAAAAGAGTGAAGTACTTTAAGAGTTATATTGTTTACATGGTAATTCCAAGAAAAATCTGAACTAAATGTTACACCCGAATTTGCAGCAGAACTTAGGAGGAAAAGGCAACAGGTATACTATTGTATAAAAGAGGTAGGAACATCGACATTAGCAATCAATTACACATGCATCGACTGCCAATTTAAGAATTTTTATTGACAATACATTTTGATATTTATATTTAGAATTTTGCCACTCTCTCCCTCTTTGTGCGTTTGTGTGCGTGCGTGTGTGCGTTCGTGTGTGCGTGTGTGTGCGCGTGTGTGTGCTTGTGCGTGTGTGAATGTGTGTTAAATATAAAAACATTGGTGAATATTGACAGTTACGTGACCTGTTCCACGGCAGTAACTTCAAGGCATTCTACATCTCCAACACGCTGCTCTTCTTCCAACAATTCTGCGGCATTAACGCCGTGCTCTACTACATGACAGACATCTTCATGGCTTCAGGCTTGGACATTGCGGATGGAGCTACCATCATTATTGGTGCTGTGCAGGTAATTGTGGTATACTGTCTATGTATTACTAACTGACCACGCAAACTTTGTTTTGTCGTATGAGTTATTAAGTTAAAAAATTTGGGTTGATGTTAGAAGGGCGAAAAGTTAGGTTTGTACATATTTTTCAATGCTGAATCATAAAAAAAATGTCAAAAAAAATGTTAGGAGTGGACAACCCTTATCACTTAGGGGTATGAAAAATAGATGAAATCCAATCCACAAATGTACTGAATATGCATGAAAAATGAAAATTTCATAAAAATCAGTCAAGCCGTTTTGGAGGAGTATAGTAAGTAACATTGCAACACAAGATTTTTTTTAATATATAATAATATAATAATAATAACGTGGAGAGAAAACTTTGTATCTATCCCTTTTTAAAGCTATAGTATGAAAATTGGAACAGTTAAAGTTTACAATGTGGAGAACTGCAGAAATAATATTTTTAAATAAAAAGCATTCGAAATGTAAATTATAAACATAAACATTATACACTCTACAAGTATGTGTATCGACGTAATCGATCTTATAGCAAAGAAAAATTTCGCCACTTCGAACCTGTCGATACTAACTCAGTTGGTAGAGCGTCCCGGCTTGAGGGAACGCTGTAGGTTTGAACCATTGATATAAAAAGGAAAGATATGTTACGCTCTAACAGTGCAATTGCTAACCTACTCGTAAGCTCGGTCAGTCGAACGCAAAGTAATGCGACGAACGTAGCAGACACAGAAATCATGGTAGTGTAACAGCTTGCCGGGTAATATAACGGCCGGCCGTGTTACTCCACCAATTTGTAACACCGTTTGCCCGGGGGATTTACTTTAATCAAGCTTGGCTGCTTGAAGTACACGAAGATCGACGGATTTTAGTATTATTTCCAATATACACCAATTTTTATAACTTCATTTATTTTTCGGGCATATGTCTTTTCCCGTCAAGATTACTTCGAACACTCTCATTCTATTACATTTAAATCGAAAACCTAGACAATGTTCTATGTTTAAAAGTAGACAAAGCCGCCAGTATGCAATATTATGCATGTAACACCATAAAGGTATTACAGTAGCATAGTCTTATTCTTAGAGAAACGTAGTCTTTCTCTTGCTTACTTTTGTATTGTACTATCTCACTCTCACAAACATGGCGAACTAAACAATAGTTTAATCTTATTTTCAAGTAAATGGTTTTAGCCGTACTTACGAATGGAAAGTAATCCCGTGTGTCTTATTTTTTTTTTGAGTGATTATAATACTGGCTGAATATACAAGAAGGTATTTTGATGCGTGTTTAATGGTAAAAACAGTCGGAAAATATAAGTGTATGATATGAGGTATGTGCGTGATTGTCGCCAATTGTCACTGTGTCCACGGACCTAGTTTTGTAGAACCAGGCGCTGTGACTTCCCCTTTTATATCAATGGTTTGAACCCTAATTTTTCTTTGTTGTTTTTAAAGTTTTACATTCAAGTGATATAATATGTATGGGATATTTTATTAATGGCTAAAGTCAGTTGTCAAATTTAAAGGAAGGAAGATTTAGTTATTTAGTCTGGTCGAATTTCGGCTAAGTGATCATTAGTTTAATTTAGTAGGATAGCAAAGAAGATGGCTATCCTGATGGAAAGAGGAACCATCGTCTATGAATACCAAAGATGTTAATGGTGCGTTGCTAGCCGTATGATTGCAATACCACATGCATAGGTCTGTATACGACAGCGGAATGACAGCGGACAGATGTCGGAATACGACAGCGGTCAGCACCGACGATATTGCAGCACGAATACGTAAGATATTGGCACCAAACCCAGGCGAGTGGTTGCTCTCTCTACTCCCTAGTTAATAGTCGGGATTTTAGTAACAGGTAATCATTCAGCAAAAGATTGTTTCGGGGTGTTTTGTTTCAGCTGAAGGTAGACTTTATTGGGGTAATTATCAAATTTTTTAAGGTTTGAGGGAGGCTTGCACCTCTTAGCCTCACCTGTAGATTTGCTACTGGTTCGATCAGTTTAATGCTCACATACTTTGCTTCTATACTAACTACTGGAAAAGATATCCACTCAATTGATAATAACATCTTGGGAATAATATTTTTAGACGGTATAAAAAAGTAACCTACGAAACTCATTAGCGTAGACATAGGATATTTTTTTGATTTCATGCTTCTTACATAACTGTATACTCTTTTTACTAAAATGAAATGAGACATCGGGATTCACCAACAATATAGTATTACGCTGTCTCAATGCGATTGTTATTAGTTCTTATAAGCTGGTGCTACGCCGACTCAAACAGTGTTATAGTAAAGATAAGAGTTACATAAACAACGTCTTCTAGTAAAAACATATTATGCCAAGATATTATAGATTTATATATGTATGTGCCAGGAATGTTTCATGATTTGTTTGTATATATTTAAGTATAAAATAAAATAAGTAATAGCAATTATTACGAAGTATTCATTTAGATTGGTGGAAGGCGTGTTTTGGTATTCAGTTTTAATTAGTCTGTTCTATAGTGTTATTCTGTACACAGATGGTGGCATCATTCATCACCGCGTTCACTGCAGACCGACTTGGGAGACGGTTGTTGCTACTGATATCAAGCGCTGGTACAGCCATTGGACTTGTAAGTGAAATACGCAAATTTATATTTAAAAAAAAATAAAACTGTTTTACTATACTATCACTTATAAGTTTAAGAGCTATGTTGTATAACTGAGATGCAATTTAGCTGAATAAAACACTTTTACACGCTCTGTATAATTTTTGGGCAGAGTAACGCCCTCAAGAAGCTATAGAATTACAATGACACGAACACATCTTATCTCCGACTATTTATACTATTCCTCGTTATATTTGTCCATTGATGTCAATAATGACGTCATAATCTGACAATAACAGGTGTATAAACATTGATTTAAAAAACCCAAGATACACAATCAGTGTGTCAAAAACGTCCTCCAAAATGAGCGCACAATTTTAAATTGGGCGCTCATTTCAAATAGAATCGCGTCGGTCGCGACACTGTCAATTTTATTTTTTCGTACATTGCTTTGTAAAAACAACTATAAACCTTGCACTTAAGGTTGGATATGCAAAGACGTATGTTTTTGCCATATCTATAACTACTTAAATGAAATTAGGGATAGTTTTGAGTGTCAGTTTTGTTCGGGACTGTGCATCTAGGATTTTTTATATCAATGTGTAAAAACCACAGGTGTATCATACCGCTGGCTGGCCAGTACTTGTCGCCAAGCGCGGTTGCTAGCAGTTGAAGTGCCGGATATGCGTATCCGTATCTTTTACTCTTTAGGCGGGTATTGAACGGATATTTTGTATTATTAGATTTCGTCACATGTATATTTACAACTCAAACATTACATAATATTATGTTAGTTAAAAATAGCTACATAAAAAAAGACAAGTCCGCTGATTTTATTCCATCGGATCTTCTTGTTGTGAAACCGTGTTTCCGATTCGGCAGACACATCGTCTAAAATTTACAAGCTGCTAGCGATCAGCGATGACTCTTATACGTAACAAAAAAAAAGATCAAAAACGTCACCAATTGCTTGCTGATCACTGGATGGTCGCCAATTGCTTACTGATCACTTTTGCGATGTCATATCACCAAAAATAATAAAGCGGCTACGACTGCCACTAATATACAAGGCTGTTATGTGTCTTGCAATAACTAAACAATCAAAATAATTGCGCATTGCAAGATACGTGATAACCCCGCGGTAGTAGCTACAAAATTTTAAAAAGTTTAATTGAATAAAGAATTACTAATATAACTGATTTCTGATTGTGTCCATCTGTAAATGCTTGTATGTGTCGGATATCGAAACGGCTCGTTCCACACGGTAAAGATGCTACAACATTTAATCTTAAGATAAGAGAATAAAATATTATAGTATCTTACACACGGCTAAGATACGCAGGTGCATCACCTAAAATTTACAATACGCCAGCAATCAACGATGACGTTACAAAAAAAATCTAAAAGTTGCCAATTGCTTGCTGGTCATTGATTGCACTTTTTGCGGTCAAACAACACCATATAAAATCAAGTGGCAACGACTTTTAATCATCACTATATAGTATAAAACAAACCGCTTTTTCTGTCTGTCCCTATGTATGCTTAAATCTTGAAAACTACGCAAGAGATTTTGATGCAGTTTTTTAATAGATAGATTGATTCTTTTCACCTTGTTATTTCTTGGACCTCGAACCTTGATAAATCGATTCCTATTGAATATATATATTTTTTTTCTGTACCTGGTTGACCGAGCTTTGCTCGGTTTTTCACATACCCATATCTTGGGAACCGAGCTTTTCTTGGACCTGGAACCTTGATAAATCGATTCTTTGACCCGAAAAACCCCTAATTTGTGACTTTTGTGAAAAATATTTCGCGAAGACAAGAATTGCTCGTTTAAAGGTATTAGATAAGTATAAATTATGAGGTGATATTATTTATTATTTTCAGGCACTTCTCGGCACCTTCTTTGTCCTCAAAGACAATGGAAGCGCGATCGTCGAAAGTATCCGTTTCCTGCCAATCGCTGCGCTAATTCTCTTCATCACCACGTTTTGCTGGGGTATTGGGCCGTTGGCTTGGGCAATTTTAAGTGAACTCTTTCCTGTTGAAGTTAAAACTGTGGCTTCTCCCATCTCCACTACGTTTAATTTGGTTATGTCATTTTTTGTCACTAAGTAAGTATATTCATGCAAGCTATTGTCACAGAATATATAACAGTACAAATACTATTGTGCAGAATAACGGAAACGGTATCAAATTAACTGATATGGCTTGGAAATAATATTTTAAGATCGTACATAAAAACGCACAAATAAAAAAATGCACCTGTGGTCTAGCGGTCTAGTGTCGCTGTTGACCACATGAGGACCCGGGTTCGATTCCCGGGTCGGGCAATTCAAAAATGTATTATTTCAGTTTTCTGAGGAAAACTACGTTGCCCGGGATTGGAAAGTACCTAGTTGCCAATAGGCTTGCCACGTATCACACTGTGGTACCGAGTATCTTCGGCTAATTGTGGGTGCGCTTGTTCTTCTACCTCTCTAGAGATACGGGCGTGAAGATACTTTACTTTAATTACAAAAAAAATTTGGCCGCCCCATTGGTTGGGTGGTTAGCGAACCTTCATAGCGGAATAGATGGGGCTCGTATTCGATTTGCCGAAAAAAGTCGCCGAATCAATTTTTTTCGGCATTCGGTTGTTTTCGAAGTTGATTCGGCCAAGCGAAGGATAAAAGTTGATAAGATTTTTAAGTCAATTTAAAATTTCATATTTAAAATGTATCAAGTTTTGCTAGAAACAACAAAATAATAATATTTAAAAAGCTGTAACTTTTGAAAACTTGCTTCGATTTTGATTTTTGTACCTGCTTTTGACGTAGTTTTTTAAGTACTCAAATATTGTAAGAGGTCGAAAAAGGATTGGCTAAACAATTTCGAAGTTATGTCAAAAAAACCGCTCCTTTTTAAAGTTTTCGTCAATAATAAGAAAAATAAAACCGATTTTGATGCAATTTATGTATTAGACGTAGTTTTTTTTAAGGAATAGAGCAGATCAGATTTTGTACTCAATCGGTACATTAATCTGTAAGTTAAGTAATATTTTAAAAAAAACACTGTTCCGCCAAAAATGTTTTTGAGGTTTTTTCAAAATGTCTGAAAATCTCCTGTGCTGAATCGGTTAAAATTTTCAGGGAGTCTAAGTTGAGCGGAATCCAATCGAATGCCATTAACCGCGTTTCGATCGGTCAAGCCCTTCAAACGTTATGAATTGTTTACACATACACACACACACACTCACATACACACACATACACACACACACATACATACATGCATACATATAGACATACTGACATCACATTGGAAAATAGTCAGAAAAGGTTCCTAGGACCTCAAAACTTTGAATGTGGTGAAAACTTGATTTTCAAAAATCGGGCAAAATCAGTAACTCCCTTATCTACTTACTTAGCAGGAAGTTAAACAGAAATTAGCTTTAAATCAAAGAATCAAAGAATAGTTTTGATACAAAAACAGTTTTTTTATTTGACACTAATATAATGAAGATGATGATATATAAACTTATTAATGTTATAAATTATAATGTAAACAAAATTAAATATTTATTCAATGGTAACAAATATAATTACAGAAGTCAATCAAATTAAAGTCTCAATATTTTTATATAGCGATATATTTTATTTGAGTTATTTAAAAATATAGAAGATTATTCCAGTTGGTCTAGTATTCGTTACTCAAAAAGACACGCAAAAGATGTTAAAACTCAAAATCGTAGTGTTTTTTCAGTCATGAGTATAAATTGCGGTTATATGTGTTATTTTCCAGATTTTTCCCGACTATAGCTGCAAAGGCAGGAATGTATGTTGGATTCTTCATCTTCTGCGGATGCTGTGTGGCGGCTTTCTTCTTCACGTTGTTCGTGGTGCCCGAGACCAAGGGCAAGACCCTTCAAGAAATACAGGATATACTTGGTGCAGGGTAAAATTTTTAAAATCTATATTAAACTACTGGTTGGTTGCCAAAAGTTTGGACAGAATGCACAGGGGTTTTGCCCCCCGTGTTGGTCCCAGGCTCCTTTGAAGAATAGGCCATCTGCCGTTCTACCAGGCAGGTTGTAAAAGGCGACCGATTGGCTACGCGAGTCACTACCATTGTGGCTACTAGGTAGTAGAGTTCTGCATTTTCTCGCCGGGTCTGGTAACACCGCTTTATATATTCTTGCACAGTAGCGTCAGTACTTGTCACGGTTTGGAGGGTAAGGTAGCCGGTAAACTTATTCATGTGGCATTAGACCTCGCCACAAGATAGCAACGCACCATTAACATCTTTGGTGTCTATAGGCGATGGTTGACTCTTTCCATCAGGAGACCCATCTGCTTGTTTGCTAACTTATGATTTAAAAAAAACATCTTGAAGGAGAGTTCTCAGTTAGATTCTGATATGCAGTGTCAGAGTACTGAACACTATGTCAAAATAGGTACTTAAATTTTTACCTACCTAATTACGCATTAAAAATACCTAGTACGGACGCGCGCATGTATATCGAAGTTCATTGTTCATAAATAATGAATTGCAGACCACAAATTTGATCGAAATCGGTCTTTTTTTCATGAATTTATAAAAAAATATTTTTTTGATCGTACTACGACATTTTTCAATCTATAGGTTTTATAGCTAAGAAAAATGTAGAGCTCAAATATTGCATTGAATGCCATTCTAAAGATCAAATTCGATCATCGTTACCAAAATATACAGCTTTTCAAAAGTAAATTACTGTCATTTAGTTTTTGAACTCTGAAAAAAATCTATGCCTAGGTATAGTTTTCGTCCTTTGATGTTAAAATACGTCAATTTAGCGAGAAGTTTTAGGAATGGCCTGCAGTAAATTTTTTTAATAGAAATATTTTTTTCTAGGAAGCACAAATCAGGAAGAGCCTAAAAAGACCAAAAAAGTTCCTGATTGAAAAGGCGAATTTATAGAAGTTATTTATGACAATGATGAACATCGAACATGGTTTAAAACGTATACTTTTTGTATCATTTAAGGGACTATTCACATATTATTATATTACACATGTTAAGAGGCTGTCATGTAACATTGTGTGACAATAAGGGGGAGGGGGGGGGGGATGGTGTCACAACCTTTGTAACGTTACATGTTTCACCGCTTCGTCGATTGAGTGGTTCAGCGAATTTCGCTACATATTTGACCCCGCGTTTACAGATTCGTGTTCACTGTGATCACGATCACGAGGTGATCGTTACTCGACGAATCTTTGTCGATTGCCGTCACGAAGTAGTTGTTCACATATTCGTTGTTAAATCATTTTGATATTTGCACACGAACATAGAGGACGTGTGGCATACGCGCTATAGTCCCCGGCGTCATGGTAATATTATCTATACAGTATTGTGCTTTGCGCATGCAACTACAGCGCTACGCGCAGGTGTAAGTTTCTATGTTTCTTACACGTTTGGTATCAGAATCGAGTATTAAACACCCTCCTTCATCAGTATTTACAGTATTTTATCAATCAAGCTGTATATCCCCGTATGGCATACAGTTGCAACCGCCAAAATTATTTTGGCTTTTTACACATAATTTTTAAATTGTTGAAAAAATACAACCTCAAAATTTCAGCCTTATTGGAGATGTTCATGAATTACAATCCCGATGATAAGTTTGTTATCGACTGGTACATACCTCCAAAATACAAAATTGATTATCATTTTTAGACGAAAAAAACTTGAGAGGTGTCAAGGGACACCCAGATGGAACGAAGTTCCTTTTATTATTATTTACAAAACACCTGTATACACTGAACAAAAATAATCGTCGCGACACCACACTGTTCAATGCGAAATAGAAATGAAAATATCTGGCTTGCTTTCTATAAGAGAGAGAGAGAGAGAGAGAGAGAAACATCCGCACGCCGCATAGCTTACAATGCCTTACTATAGCAAAAAGTGTCGTGACAACTTTTCGTAAGAATTTTTTCCGTCTAGCCCCCTTTCACAACGCGCGATAAGGAACTTCGTAGAATTTCGACCCACGGTCGAATTTCAGCACCCGGTCGAATTTCGGAACCCGGTCAAAATGCGGCACCCGGTCGAATTTCGACCCGCAGTCGAATTTCGGCATCTGGTCGAATTTCGGAACCCGGTCGAATTTCGACCCGCTTTCGAATTTCGGCACCCGGTCGAAACTCGGCAACCGATCGAAATTCGACACTCAGTCGAATTTCGACACTTTCGAAATTCGACTGTCCGTCGAAATTCAACTTTTGGTCGAAATTCGACATTCGGCCGAAGTTCTGTATAAATGTCGAACATTTGGCACTAGAAAAAAAGTAAACTCAATCAAATAGTAGATAGAACCTTTCAGTTTCAATGCACGAGCTAAAGGGAAGTGGCTGGATATTTCTGTGCTTACAATACCTTACTATAGCAAAAAGTGTCGTGACAACTTTTCGTAAGAATTTTTTACGTCTAGCCCCCTTTCATAACGCGCGGTAAGGAACTTCGTTCCAAAAATGTAAATTATAACATAATAATGGTGTTTTAATAATCAAAATAGTTGTAGCATATTATATATTTTTAACATTTTCATAATTTTAAAAGATGGTGACGCAATCGCGAGTTGCATGTCAGAACTGCATTTTCTTAATTGGCGGATAATAAAACACTATTTAAAAAAGGTCTAGCTTTGTGGGAAACGGTTTAGACAAATGGTTCAATGGCTCTTCGACAATTTTTTTATGCGGAATTTTGTATGAAGTTACAATCCTGTATATATAATATTACCGTGGCGCGAGGCGGGGCGCGGGAAACGCGACTCCGCCCAAGCGCGGGGCTATCTCCGTGGCACACTTCATACCCCACCCCAGTTGAGACCCGAAAATTCAAGGACTGCGCGTTCATGGACATTGTTCAACTTATTGCCCTTTGATTCGTATCCGAAAAACCGTTCCCGGCGCGAGCGCGCGAGTCGCGAGGCAAGGCACGAGGCGAATATAGAGCGCACTGTTTACACATTCGTGTTGCTTTTCGCCTCGCCACTCGCCTCACTATTCGTACGAATGTGTAAACGGGACTCGAACGCGCGAGTCGCGAGGCGAGGCACGAGGCGAATAGAGAGCGCACTGCTTACACATTCGTGTTGCTATTCGCCTCGCCACTTGCCTCGCTATTCATGCGAATGTGTAAACCCGACTTAAGGGTTTGGATGTTTTCGTGCAATTTGGCCAGTGGTATTATTAATATTATTATCATTGTTGTATCTTGAATCTCATCCATATTTTGATAAACACTATGCATTCCAACTGAGAATGTGACTGTCAGGATGACATATTGCTCCGCATTTTGCAAAAACTTCATAAGGTAAGGTGTGCAAAAAAATTGTAACAAAGAAATACTTTAAGAAAATATATTTTCATCTAATTGGTATATTTTTTATTTAGATTCCCATCAGATCATGTTACCGTATATTAAAATAAGGTGTAAAATAACTAACACGAATTTTATATATACATATATTTAGATGAACGGCTAGATTATTATATTTTATTGTTTTTTTAATGATGTATATTATATTTTATTACTTGTTAACCTATTTTTTTTTTTATATCATAAGATAGCAAACAAGCAGATGGGTCTCCTGATGGAAAGAGTCAACCATCGCCTATAGACACCAAAGATGTTAATGGTGCGTTGCTATCTTCTATTGCTACATGCATAAGTTTACCGGCTACCTTACCCTCCAAACCGGAACACGACAGTGACAAGCACTGACGCTATTGCGGCAGGAATAGGTAAGGCGGTGGTACCAGACCCGGGCGAGACAATGCAGAACTCTACCACCTAGTAGCCACGATGGTAGTGACACGATAGCCAATCGGTCGCCTCTTACGACCTGCCTGGCAGAACGGCAGTTGGTCTATTCTTCAAAGGCGGCCGGGACCAACACGGCGAAAAAAAGAAAGAAAGAAAGCTGTGCTTGCTGTGCTGTGTTTTTGTGGTTTGTCTAAAAGTACTAAAATATCATGAAAAATTATAATTATTCCCTACATTTATAAAACTAAATATTGCACATAGATTTTTTTATATAAAATACCCAGGGATTAAAAGGATCCTTTCAAAGCAATTTCTTAATTTGTCAGTGTAGCTTGCAATTATACACAGAAATATAGATTTATACATGTTTATTTCAAGGGTAATTTTTAAACCTTGATATCTCATTCGGTACGATAAAACAATACAACATAGTGTATTTCTATTTTTTCACAATATAACCGACAAATGTATGACATTGTTGACAGTGATAGGATCGTTTGCTGATATGCGCGGCGACACGTTTCCTGTCTAATGGCCTGTCTATTAAGGTGCTGATGTAGTGCAATTGGCTATAAGTTTTGTGTCGAGGGCTCTTAGACCGTAAAGGCCGCAGTATAGGTTCGCCTGTCGATCAGCATCTTTAGTATTCATGTAGTGTTTGAAAATACCTAAAAACACGAACCAAAAATAAATCTTTAGTAACTGTTTGAAATATAATTGTGCAATTTGTTTATTTTTTTCTTTTAGAGAAGAGGGGGCAAACGAGCAAGAGTGCAAGTGCAAAAAACGAGCACCTGATGGTAAGTGATCACCGCCGCCCATGGACATCTGCAATACCAGAGGTCTTGCAGTTGCGTTGCCGGCCTTTTAAGAATGAGTAAGCTCTTTTCTTGAAGGTGTCAACCAAAAAGTGTCGGGAGAAACGCACAGTTGTGGATTTGCAGACATCGAGATGGTGAGGATGGAACTTCAAATTTTGACGCGATGTCCGATGGTGGAATTCGGCGGCAGGAATTAATCCAAACAACTCGTCGAAACACTCCCCATGATAAATACGATAGAAGACGCAGAGTGAACCTACATCTCTTCGTTATGCCAAAGAGTCAAGCTGTTTCGAAATAGCCTTGTCGTCAACGATTCGAACCGCTCTACGCTGAATGCGATCAAGAGGTAAAAGCTGGTATTGGGGGCTCCGGTCCAGAGATGAGAACAGTACTCCATGTGAGGCCAAATCTGTGCCTTATAAAGTTTAAGGCGATGGGTCGGCATAAAGTACTGTCTCGCTCTGCTGAGCACATCGAGCTTTTTAGAGGCTAATTTAGCCTTGCTTTCCAAATGTCCGCGAAACTGAACGTAATTCGATATGTCGACTTCCAGGATTCCGACACTAGCTGAGGCTGTCAGGAGAGTATATCCAAATCGAGGTGATACGACAAAGGGTGTCTTTTTTGCTGTGAACACGCAAAGCTGTGTCTTCTTGGGGTTAAAAGTGACCAGGTTTTGACGACCCCATTCAGAGACATCGGTAAGTCGATTCTCGACTTCAGACACAAGCTTATTTCGGCACTCTTCGACGTGTTCCCGAGAAATACCGCTTCGGCCGGAGTATGTAGCATCATCAGTACTGTCATCCGCATAGCAATGTATGTTGCGAATTTGCATCATGTCATTGATATCCAGAAGA
Organism: Apodemia mormo; assembly: GCA_036924255.1. Taxonomy (NCBI): domain Eukaryota; kingdom Metazoa; phylum Arthropoda; class Insecta; order Lepidoptera; family Riodinidae; genus Apodemia; species Apodemia mormo. The sequence goes on from JAUPFN010000023.1 coordinate 4,771,580, forward strand.
AACAGAGTCGGTGATAGCACGCAGCCTTGGGGAACACCAGTATTGACAGATTTAAAGTCGGAGCACGCACCATCGACAACGATCTTGATGCTCCTGTCAGCCAAAAAACTGGTGATCCACTTGCATAATTTCTCGGGAAGCCCATAGGAAGACAGCTTCGCGAGAAGCGCTTTGTGCCATACCCGATCAAAGGCCTTTGCTATGTCCAAACTAACTGCCAACGCCTCCCCCTTGGACTCAACTGCTTCCGCCCATCGATGAGTTAGGTATACTATACTATACTATAGAAGGTCACCAGCTGAACGGCCGCGACGGAATCCGTACTGACGGTCGCTAATCAACTGGTGCTCTTCTAAATATTTGAGGACCTGAAAGTTGATGATTGTCTCCATAATTTTGGAGAACAAGGAGGTTAATGGCTATGGGCCGATTGTTAGACGGATTAGAGCGATCTCCTTTTTTAGGGATGGGGTGAACCAAAGCTGTCTTTCATGAATTCGGTACCACGCCGAGTGAGTGGGAGAGCCGGAATAGGCGTGTTAATACTGGTGCCAACTCTGGAGCACACATTTTTAGCACAATCGGAGGGATGCTATCCGGCCCACTCGACTTGTGGATGTCCAAGGAAAGTAGTGCTTTACTCACAGATGACTGCCGAAATTGTAGTTCTGGCATGGAACTATCATACTGCGGGATGGTAGGCGGTGCATTCCCTTGGTCATCCAGAGTCAAGTAGGCCGCAAAGAAGGAGCTGAGGTGATCGGCCTTCTCCTTTACGGTATGGGCCAAAGAGTCATCATCTCCGTGCAAAGATTGAAGAGAGGGATGTGAGAAATTCCCTAAGACAGTCTTGGCGAGAAACCAGAACGCACTGGTCCCTGAAGGAAGGTGAACTAATTTCTCGCCAATTCTGCCTATGTGTTCAGATTTTGCCTTGGCGTGGCTCTTTTGAGGTACTTCGAGGTGGAATTGTACTCCTTAGGTAATGTGCTGGTTTTTTCATCACAAGATGCGGACGCTGCAGCCCAAGCCCGGTAGCACTCCTGCTTTCGGCGTGAAGCCGTTTTACAGGAGCGACCAAACCAAGGCTGAGACTTACCACCAATTGGTACCGCAGAAAATGGAATGAAAAGTTCCGACCACCAAGTGCCGACGATGGAGAGTATAAAATATGTGGTACAGGTACTAGGTGGTTGAGTTCTGCATTGTCTCGCCCGGGTCTGGTACCACCGCCTTACTTATTCCTGCCGTAATAGCGTCAGTGTATGTCACTGTCGTGTTCCGGTATTGGAGGGTAAGGTAGCCGGTTAACTTGTGCATGTAGCATTAGACCTCGCCACAAGAAAGCAACGCACCATTAACATTTTTGGTATCTATAGGCGATGGTTGACTCTTACCGTCAGGAGACCCCCTCTGCTTGTTTGCTATTTTATGATGTAAAAAAATGCAATTTCTTTTGTGATACAGGCAATAAGGAGGAAGCTGTAAACATTAGGCATTAAAATATAAATATTATTACATAAAAATTGTTAATGGAACTATACAGTATAATATAGGGACAAACAGCGCAAAGCGACTTTGTTTTATCCTATGTAGTGAAGGGGCCAGTGAAATACAACAAACATGTTAAACACAATAAAGAAAACATGAACAAAAAATGAATACCCTAAAAACAAATTCAATTACGACAAACGTGAAAAATCAAAATGGTGACTAGTCATACACGTCCTCTATAGACGAACGTCGAAGTATTATACTTAATACAATAAAGAAAACATGACACGCCGTTTTTCTATCGATCGTCGAGGCGCACAGATTCTAGGCATCGCCATATGGTGGAAATTCCACGTACACGGACAAAGCGGTTCGACTCAACTTTCTTCATGTGAACTGCAAGGGACTGGACCATGCTTTCTAAGTCTGTGTTCCCCGACGAGTACAACCTGGGGATCTTCAAGAGAAGAGTGAACAGGTACCTTCACGGAATTCCCAATTTCTGTTAAAGGAAGTTTCTTAGCGGTGTTATCGACCATTTTCTCTGCAGCACGCTTAACACCGCTATGAGCTTGGTCTCTCATTAAAAAATAATTGTTCATTTTGTCAAAGAAAACACAGAACATAAAATACATAACCTTCTTTGCCACGAGAAACGCCACAAATAGCATGTAATGGTATGGAACACATACTACAGTGATGAGCTCCGGATGTGCCCTTGTCACAGATGAGACACACTGGATCACTAACTGCCTCTAATTCCATATTTTCTATTTCTAATGCTTCAACATAAGACAAATCTATACCCACATTAGCAAGCGATAAATTCACTTTTATGTCATTTTTTGCATTACATTTACTATGTCTTTGGCATCATTCTGATTTTCTAGCAGTATCATATTGACTAGCTCATTATTTTTCGGTACAATAGCAAACTCTCTGATTTATTTGGTCCAATTCTTCCTCTATCCTCCATCAGGTTGTAATATACCTGAAAGTATTATGACAATTCTGATTGTCATAATACTTTCAGGTATATTACAACCTTTTAGAATTTTTTTATCGCCTCTGTGGTCTAGTGGTCCAGCGTTGGCGTCGACCACATGAGGTCCCGGGTTCGATTCCCGGGTCGGGCACATAAGAAAAGTGTTTTTTCAGTTTTCTAAAAAACACAAAGTTGCCCGGGATTGGAAAGTGCCCGATTGGCGATAGGCTAGCCACCTATCACATTTGTGGGACCAAGTATCTTCGGCTAATCGTGAGTGCACTTGTTGTACCTCTGCCTATCCCTTCGGGGATATGGGCGTGAAGATAATTTTTTTTCTAGAATAGTTTTTGGATCATAACCAAACAATGCAAGGTAAGGAGATCTGCCAATTATGCGGAGGTAAGAGAGAGTTTTTATAGAATTGAACAAAAAAACAACAAATGGACCAGTTAATAGACATATGGCCAATTGCACTAACATTGTCTCAGCTTAGGATAACCCTAAATAGTATGCTGTCACTTCCTGTTTTAACGAAAATAATGTGACAGAATACTATTTAGGATTGTCCTAAGGTAAGGCAATGTTAGTGCAATTAACTATTATTGTTTTGCATCCAATCAACGCAACATATTCTCTACGTCTTGGTTGGATCTTTCCACACTACCTTGTGTTTGAGGACATTGAGGACTGCCATGAATAATCTTACACTCCGGCCACATCGCCACCAATTCTTCTATAACATGCGCAGTGAACTCTCTGCCATTATCACTTTTTAATATAACCGGAGCGCCGAATTCCAAGAATATTTTTGGAAGTTCTATAGCTACTTCTGCAGCTCTTTTTGATTTTAGTGGTCTAAGATGTAACAATTTCGTCGCGTAATCCTGATAATTCATCAGCCATTTAAATTTTCCATCTGGAGCCGACTGTAAATCTATTAAGTCCACCTACCTTCGTGTATTGAATTCTTTTGAAACTATCGGCTGAGTTACTATACCTTTATTTATTTATTTATTTATATTCATGCACAACAAAAACGTACATAGGTTAAACTTAACGCCTAAAGGGCATTCTATCCTAGCCAACCTCGTTCAAAACAGAAACATGACTTATGGAGGTGGTGCATCTAAATTTACTTAAAAACAAAGTAATCTTAACTTGTATAAACGAATCAGAGGAGATCAAAATAACAAACTAACTTAAAAATTTTAAGAATTACACATACAACACATATATACTTAATACATACATACATAATACATATATACATAAAACATAGATAAATAACACTTACATATACATATCTATATACTAAATACATATACATAAATATATACATACATACGTTATGTTCATACATATATTTATAAATACAAATGATTAAAATCATCATACAACTATGAGCAAAAAACAAGTTATCACTCATTATATTCATATTAACTTGAAAGATCGAAATATAATTTTAACTGTCTCTTAAATGCTAATTTTGAGGTGACTTTCCTAATAATCTCAGGAAGTGCATTCCACAAACGAACAGCTTGATGGGAAAAAGATTGTAAAAGAAAATCTGTTCGGCAAAACGGAACATACAAGAACAAATTTTCTTGAGACCGCAGCTTCCGACTATGTGTATCACTCTGCCAAGCAAAAAGATACTTGAGGTACGCAGGAACAGACGGATCGTGTAATATAGAAAATAATGTACATACTACATAACATTCTAGAATCTCTGCGTTGACTTATAGGTAACCACTTAAGGGTAGCACGATACTGTGAGACACGATCGAACTTGCGCAGGCCGTAGATAAATCTAATACAGTTATTCAGAAGTCGATCCAATTTGTCAAGAAGAATTTGGCTGAGATCAGAGTAACACACATCGGCATAATCAATGATTGGCAGTACCAATGTCTGAACTAATGCAATTTTTGTAGAAATAGGCAAAAAGTTTTTGTGCCTATACAAGGTTCTCAGTGTGTGGTTAACCTTCTGACACACTCCCGTAATGTGTGGAACCCAGGTCAATGCGCTATCTATAGTTAATCCCAGGTCTTTGACATGTGGGCTGAGAGGTATAGATGTGTTATTAAACATGATAGGAGGTAAAAGATTGAGATCCACTTGTGCAATCCGCCGAGTGCTGCCTATTAAAATAGCCTGACACTTAGTCGTATTGTCAGTAATCCCAAAATTACGAGACCAGTTCAAAATATGTAGTAAATCCTCATTTATTCTATCTATAGCCAAATTTAGATCTGTTACTTTGGCGGTAGTATAAAGTTGCAAGTCATCTGCATACAGGTGGTAAGGGCATTTTAAAGAAATAGTGACAGCATTAATAAACAGTGAAAATAATAAAGGAGAAAGTATACCGCCTTGAGGTACACCAGCAAACAGTCACACCAGTCAGAAACGCTACCAGTACGTACTGCCTGCTGACAACCCCGAAGATAAGAGGAAAACCAATCCCTCACATTGGAAGATAAACCAGCAAGCTTCAGTAGCGCAAGTAGAATCTCATGGTCAACAGCGTTAAAAGCATTGGAAAAATCTATTAAGACTAACACCGTAACCTGAGACTCATCCATTGCCACCCTGCAGTCATTGATGATCTTTAGTAGAGCCGTAGTGGTACTATGACCAGGTCTAAAACCAGACTGATAATCACTTAATAAATTATGGTCTAACACAAATTTTGACATTTGCTTATGAACTGCCGCTTCAAGAATTTTTGATAGGTATGGTAGGATGGAAATTGGACGGAATTGATTGGGAGAATTAGGGCTAGACACTTTGGCAAGCGGAAGGACATAGGCTTTACGCCAGGCAGAGGGAAAGACGCCAGATACCTTTCTTTGGTGATGCCCGTTTTTTCTCACAAACAGAGCACATGTCAACAAATAACTCAATGGTTTTTTTGGAATATAAAGCCTGTTTCTAATATGTTGAACCATTTAAGGTGACCACCATGTCTGATACTTTTATGAACTACCTTTAATATGTCAAAATATTTCTCCATCGGTATTATACGAATAGAAGGATCTTCAACGCATTTTTTCTTGAATATAAGATATTCCTCATCCGCGGTTTCCGTAATATATTTTGATAACCAGTAATAATCTAAAGACTTTTTTGGCGTGGTCACCCTCATGAAGTATTAGGTATATGTGGACCTAGCACTCGTATTAATCACTCGAAACAAATACCTACGTTATATCTCATTCTCTGGGGTCTCCCTTTGAGGTTATTATACAGCTGTGTTAGAAGGAGAGGGTGAGACCTCAGAAGATGATAGCAGTATTTAAAGTTGTGTTTCAAGTAGGTATAAGAAGTGCTGTGTCCATATATAATACAGCTTCATGGTCACCCTATCTTTTATTTGTTTTATAACCTAAAAATTAAATAAAAATTTACACTGACTTGCTGACATTTCATAACTATAGAATAATTACAGTTTAATATACAAACACAATATATTAGTAAGCATAGGATATCTAATTAAAATACGTGAAAAATAAAGTAATTTGAGAGTGAAGTACTAAACCTGTGATATACGTTTCAAACTCCACGGTTTTTTAACTTTTGTTCAGTATTTGTGTGGCTTGCATAGTACTCGAGTACTTTTTCATCGTAAATTCTTTTACTCATTTCTTCCTCATTCATTAACGAATTTTTCACTTTTCCATGTTTACAAATAAACGAAGCACTTCCAGCGCCTCTAGCGGCAGTAAATGTTACCATTTTGCGATATTGTCAAATAAATTTGATCATTTCATGAAGTGGTCGCGCGATTAGTTAACCATATCGATAAATGTTTTCTTATCATTGATTTGACAAAGACATATCATGATCTGGCCAACGGACAGAGAAAAATTTCATGAAATACCACTATTTCATGAAATATTCGAGCTTTCATGATTTGGGCAACGGGCATGATCGGACAACGACACATGCACAGCATGTGGCGCATATTGTGTTGCTTTTTTGTGTATTTCCTTAAATTTTATATTTCTTTTAGAAAAAGAACTGTGGAATATTACAATACATCAAATTATATCAAATTAATCTACAAAAGTAGTAGGGATTCGTTGGTTCCCGACCACCCGGGTCGTTGGGTCTGGATCCCTGTTTCTGTCCCACCTGTGTTTCTGACCCACTTGGTGGCCGGTCAAAACTAAAAAAAAAAAAAAAAAAAAAAAAAAAATTTGGTGTCAAAATGGGGGTTTCCGGGTACGCCCGATCGATTGCAAGCATCCGTTTTTTGATATCTCGCACGGTTGCAAAGTTAGCATTCCTGGCTCTCCTTCGTTATCTAATCACCTCATTATCATTAAGCTCGAACGCCCGTCACACAATCGCACTATTAAAAGCTCATTAGGACGTCTCGCATTGCGTATCACTTGCAACTAATGAATATGGAATAAAATAAATATCATCAAGCTGATTCCTGTGTCGAGAAGGCAGAGCGAGCGTCTTAACGTTCCACTGCGATTCACCTGTTCAGCGGACAAAAGCACGATTATGGCGATCATTCTATTATCATTTTAGCAGCCTGTAAGACTTTTACTTTTTTTTTTCATAGTAATTTATATCATTAACATCGTGAGTACTGACTAGTTTGTGAGTTCTGCAACGTCTCGACCGGGTTGAGTACCACCACCTTGACCCATCTTATTGCATACATCATCAGTGCTAGTCGCTGTGGTGGTGCTATTATTACTGGGTCTGTGTGCTTATTAAATATATTCCAGTACTTGTATGCATGTAAAAAAGTATCTTCACGGCCATATCCCCGAAGAGGTAGACAGAGGTACAACTAATGCTCCCACGATTAGCCGAAGATACTAAGTTCCACAACGTGATAGGTGACAATCCCGACCCAGGAATCGAACCTAGGACCTCATGTGGCAAGCATCGTCACCGCACCATTATGCCGCAGAGGTGATTTGTTTGAATGTATTTATTTAGTGTTGTTGACAAACACCCATATTGCATGATGTCTGGGCTAGCAGGGATCGGTCACTTCCGGTATCAAAAGCTTCACATGCTCTTAAGGTATGTGGGTGTTTCGCAATACACAAGTATGAACTTCACTAACGATTCATTGGAATGTTGTATCATAATTGCTAATGCGAATGTGATGAGCAACAAGATTTGTAACAGAACGTGTTCGCTAATGTTAATTGCTTAAAACTTCCTATATAAACCTTGGATGAAAGCACATCTACAATATATCAAATAATTATTTTAACAGAGATAGTGCTACATTATTGTAACGTGTGTGTGTGTGTTATTGTGTTCACGTGCTACTTCGATAATATGGATGTAAGTATCTCATTTATTGCTCTTATAATATCTTATATATTAAATATGTGTAATGAATGTAGATATAATATTTTTGTCGTTTCATATTTTTACAATATTATTCATGTATTTCACCGGAGAGGAAAGTATACTTGTATGATGAACGTACACATATTTTTTCAGATTTGGTTAGAAAATAATATTTATACCTACATGCACACACAGAAATGATGTATGTGTTAAATCTATACATATGTGTACTACATGTATACTGAACAGAAATTTTACCTAAATATATTCAGTCGTTAAGGCGTGTAAGAACTTGTAACAAATATACACGCACAAACTTTAGATTTATAACATAGTATTAGGATTTTACGTTAGCTATGTCGTAGTGTCTAATATTTGGTATTATGTCCTTTACAGAATTCCTCGAGCATCCTTGAAGAGAACACTTTAAAACATTATTATTATCCACTGTCTGACGACGACGAGTCAGATTTACAATTGACACAGCCATTGAAAATAAAAAGAACACGTAGCAGCAGCAGTTTGGACGACCTATTTGAAAAGCCAGCCAAAAAGAAGAAAAAAATGTCGTCCTGCGTTGGAAGGGCGTCTCGAGATGGTGGAATGGCATACATATCAACCAATACCGACGATGGGGCGCAAGCCACACACTTTGTAAAAATAGAAGTTTACGATCTAAAAAAACTGGCGAGGATACCCCCAACTGATCATTGGAAACATGCAACCACTCGGATTAAATATTATGCGGCAAGTCATAGGCTCAACAAAATCAATGAAGTGATCTATGATATATCTAAGGAAATAGCCGATGCACCTGACGTAAAAAAATATCACTTCGACAAAAATACTTGATATTGTTCTTTCAATGACTGATTTTTTAAGTATGCTATTGTATAAAGTTTCAATGTAATTAGAGATAATAATGTGATTAATACTTGAATTCTTAAATAAAGATTTTATTTTTGTTATCCCATTTGTTTTTTTGTATTCCTATGACATACAGGGTAAAATAATACAACGAAATTTCTTTATCAATTATATTTTATTACAGAAAAAGTATTTAAACAAATTATTTACAATTTTATCATTAATAACAGTATTAGTAGTGAACATATTAGTGAAGTTAAACATACATACTCCATAATATCTGAAATATATAAAAACTAGACAGTAAATTCCACACATAGAACTAAAACAATTTTGAATTACTTTATTATTATAATTCCACTTCTTACAATTTGTTACCAAAAATGACTCATGATAACCAGTTGGCTTTCTCCCGAAAGAATCAAAATATTCCCCAACACCATGTTTATCAATGCATATTGCTACCCAATGAGAACCAGGCTTTGTATCAGGATCTAAATTTGATATAGAATAAAAGGGTAAGCTAACATGTACTGGTATACGATTAGCTGCAAAAACATTAAGCTTTAAGCTACCATTAACCATATCCAGAAACTTTTGGATTTCTATAGAATCCATCATAGGATTTAATTTTTAAAAGCGTCTATTTTTAAAGATATGCTGAATGAAATTGACAGTAAATACACTAGCAATATAATATATAAGTACAATTTCATAAATTAATTAAAATTAAGATTAGCTATTATAATCTATAATAACCTCTCTATTTTTGTTTATTTCTATAACATTATCAAATTCTGCATATACTATACAATTTACAGTTGATGACAAAGTGCCTTCAAACCGTACTTCTATTCTAACACTTCCACGTTTTACTAAATTCCAATGAGTTGTAGAGTTTGCACTTAAGTCTGGAGTCATATCAAAAGCCATTAGACAGTACCCGTTTGCAAAAGCTTCTTTAGATATCGAATTACCTTCATTTAAAAAGTGTATACCGGTCCCAGAGAATAATGTATGATAAACGCTGGTAAAAGCATTGTCGGAAAAATTGGGAGTTAATGTTTTCGGTGGTATTTGCTGTCCATCTACATATACACTAAGCAGATTGAGGTTGTTGTGTTTAAAATCGAAGGGATTCGTTTCGAAACTGCCATTAAATGCTTTATTGCTAACGAATCCTATAATACACCTTTTAGGCATTTGCCCAAGAAATACATTATCAAGAACTTTCCCTTGAACACCAGATGGAATAGTTAATACTTTTACTTCAGCTCTAGCAACTGGGTACTTAGCTGTGGTTGTTGCTAGTACTTTTTCGTGTGCAAGTAATATTGATGGATTGATTCTTGCTTTACGGATTATGAGCGAAGCATTTATTATATTAACTTTGAATTTATTTTCTACTGTGGACGATATGAGATTAAAAGAATCTTTCGAACGAACTAATTTTAACCGCATTTCAATACCATTAACTAAAAATTTCCCTTGATTAAATATATCACCATGTAAATGACCTATCATTTCAATAGTTGAACTCTGCTTTGATAGTTGCTGTCGCTTAGCAAATCCTTCGTTAGTTGCGTCACACGAAGTAAACTTTCCTGGAGTATCTTCATACCATAAACCACAGGTAAGATGGGAAGCTTTCGCTGCTGGACCATAATTTAATAAAGTTTCTATATACGCACGATATGCATATGTGTTATTTGGTGGAGAAACAAGTTTCTGATTTAAATAAATATCCAACTGACTAAAAAGCGAGTGTAGCCAATTATTTACAGGTGCAACATTGGCATCGACAGCTAATCTTGATGAATCAATATTTTCTATTCGTGCACTGATACTAATCATTGTGTGTGATAAGTCAATATATTCATCACCAGCACCAGGTATTAAAAACTCGATAGGGCCATCATCAGTTAGCGATGATATCGGACGATATTGCATCCATTGACCACTCTCTATACTTGTTTGTGTTGTCGGTAAAGCAAAGATATCCAATTCTGATTTCACACATTCACAAGAATTATTGTGTAGGAACGCCATTTTTAATTTCCAAAAATATCTTTTTTATTTTTGAGAGCTCCTTTAAGAGTTCTTCTTTGTTTTGATGTCTTCTTGTGAGTGATAGACTTAAGTCTTTGCCTTTTATTTTTATAACCGGATCCTGCCATTATGGAGTCGAGTTTTTCATCAGCTTTTCTTTTTAAATTAGAAGTAGCGGTTCGGAATCGAGTTTTTATCGATTCATCAAGAGGTTGAGCTCCAACCAAATCACTTAGAAGACCAACTCCAGCGTTTAATGCTTCTTTTCCAAGAACCTTTGCGCCACTTTTTAAAATTGGAAATACTGACCTAAATAAACCCCCTAGAAAACTCCCTATGCCATGTCCACGTTGATATGGTGTTCCTTTATAAATTATACCTACACCAGATCCTGCTTGTGCAGAGTAATAGTGATGATAGGGACATACCATTTTTATATATTTAATGTAATATTAAGAACTTATTTTTTTGAAATGAAGCTTAATACATGAGGTTCCAAATTGAAATGGTACTCTTTCACCAATGCTCGTTCTTATATCAATTTCTATCACATCAAATTCCCTACGTAAAACAGGAAGATAGTGTGCAGGAGAAAATACATTAATTTTGTAGGCTCCATAAATATATTTCGTAGGATCTAATGGAATTATTCTCAGTAAAGATGACATTACATCTCCTATTATCTGTGGATGTACTATATCGGAGTAAATAAATAGTTGTGACGGTAGACCTAAATGTAAGTTTATTGGATACTTACCAATATTCTGCCTAACAAAATTTGTATTGGGTTCGAACCCAAGTTGAAGTGACAATTTGGGGTTAGCTGTTATTCGAGTAATGTTACTTGTCATATTTGTTACGGCGACAAGTCTTGATATTTCATCGTGTTGAAACTTTACTTTCCCATTTAATAAAGGATTTGCATTGAATGCGTTTAAGAAGTTACTAATATTTTCGTAGTTTGTTGCTGGTATATGGGATTTATATTCAACGTTAGCATAATCTGTTTTTGAATCGGGTAAATATACTTTTTTAGAAATGTATACTACATTTTCATGATCCTGTACATTTAACATACTACACGGATAGTGACATTCAACTAGACCGACCACCCATTCTCCTTCTAGCTTAATAGTTTTAGGTAGTTTAGTGAAGAAGTTTGCTGTTGTGTTTTCTGGAAAGTAGCCCATGGAGCTGTTACTAAGTAACGTTAAATAAAAACTATTATCCATTATATTTTCTTTAAATTTGATATAGGAACCCAAGTATTAAATTTATTCGGATAACCTACCCACTTCACAAGCACTTCTTTTCTGATTCCAGAATAACGTGAACCTATTATTTTATCAATTTTAAAATACGATGTGGGGTCATAAGAAACTTTTTGTAATTCATTCTCATAAAATGTACCTACAATTCCCTCGTTTAGAATATCTTTTATGGTATAAATCAATACAGGCTTACGTTTTACCGAGGCCACTATAAAAAATTCATCACTCCAATTAGTCTCATAGCCTTTTTTAAATATATGCTTATATTTAGTAATTCTAACGTAGTCGCCTATACTTAATTTTGGATCCTGATTATTGTGTACCATTTTTTTCCCCTGTAATCGTCCTTCGTTGATATTACGCCATACAGTCATTATATTATTAAAATTAACATCAACTGGGCGCATTTTTATAGTCGAATGAAAACTATAATTATAGGAATAGACTAATTCTTGCAATATATCTATGTATCTATATGTATTTTTGTGGGTGAAGTATCGCCACATTTTCGTTTTGAGAGTTCTCTGAAACCTTTCCACTATACTAGCCTTAATATCAGGGTTATTCGTTGTGTAATAATTAATATTCTTATTCATTAAATATTGTCTTACATCTTTTGATACGAATTCGGTTCCCTTATCCGATTGTATGTGACTAGGTGTGGCCTTTGCCTCGCAAAATATGCTCTCAAAACAATTTTTTATTGATTGTGAATTCTTTTTAATTAAGGGTCTAACAAATGCATATTTACTAAATACATCAATAACACACAAAATATAATTATAACCATCATTATATTGACTATACTTTCTCATATCACTTAAATCTACTTGCCAGAGTTCATTTAAGTTTGATAAGATATATCTGTTTCTTGGAAATTTTCTTTTTACAGGTTTATGAAGAGTATAAGTTTCCTGTTTTTGCAGCCATTCTTGAACTTGTTTTCGATTCATTTTACCTTTCATTGCTCTAGTTAATGCATTTACACTACTATATCCCGCCGGATTTGCTATATCATAGTAAGTACTATGTATATCTAATAAGGTGTCCATCTTTCCCAATCTATTTTTCTTCCTGGTTTAGATAATTTCGGTGTATTTAGTTTTGTAGGAGTATTAAGACGAAAATCTTCTACATACAATTCATTCATGAATTTATTTATTTCAGGATTACCAACACATATTAGTGGTACTTTAATATCTTTTAATGCTTTTGCAAACTTTTCCCACCCATCAGGTTTATATTTTAAGGGTCGGAGAGTTATATTTATGAGATCTATTATATTGCTTTGAGGTAAATGTTCTTTGTTGATCACAACAGTACCATCATCATTCCAGGAAATTTTATCGTTATTTTTATAAAGAGTATCTAAAAGAATGCTACCTTTCTTTTTGTAAGTTTTAGGAATAAGTCGTTTCAAATAATCAGCCGTGTAGTGTTTTAGTAATATATCCGGAGATTCCGGTGTCTGTACGTCCTGAACTGGTGATAACTCTTTTACAAATGGAATCATCTGCTTCTCGCTTGTGTTGTCTTTAACTTCTTCAATTGTGATAGGTAACTTTAAAGGTTTTTTATCTTCTTGTATTAAGTGTAAGTATTTCTGTAATTCTTGGAGGTATAATGACCATTTTTCACGATCATCAATTTTACTTTTTAATATTTTTTGCATTTCCTTGTCTAATCTTGACAAAGAATCATCAGAAATATTTTCTCTTTTCTTTAGTCGCTCCAATGCGTCTGGTTCAATCAATATCATTTTCTTTGTAGTATCCATTTTGTTTTTATTTATTTATTATGTAATTCAATAATCCACTTAATACTGTGCTAAGAATAATAGGAAGAAAAGCCCCACCTTTCTGTATAATGATTCGCTTTCTTAACCTATGTTTACCCTTCGACACTAGCAAACGCAACAGCTTTTTATATTTCTTTAATTTAGACTTTTCTGTTTCCTTCAATATTATTTTACCATTCAGAACATTATAAATACATTCACAAATACAGTTTATTTCCTCATCGCTACAGACTTTTAATAAGGCTGTACGATGTTTGGGTTTCAGTGTATGTAAAGCTCTTAATAAATCTTGATGTGTCTTCACTCTTTTCGACATAGCTCTACACTGAGAAATTTTAAGGTGTAAAATAGTTTATAAACGGTATCAAAAAACAACTGCACTGCAGAATGTTACCCGAAGACTTAGTGACATCTGCAAGTTTTCCATCAAAAATTTTATAAAGGTTTTCACAAATAAGATCTAATTCATTATCACTGTAAGATTGTATTAAAAGTTTGCGATATTTTGATTTAAAAGTGTATAAAATTTTTCTACTGGACTTTGCAGTAGACGCTGTTTCACCGACACCATTCATCGGATACTATTAAGAATCTCATCGTTCAAATCGTATTTAAATCCTTTTTTCGGTACATACACTATACAATGTTCATTTAAGGGAAATATTTTCGTCTTAAACCGATATGCGTCATTCGTAGCTTGTTTTAAATCTATCATCAAATACCCATGAGGCTCATTAGTAGCATCTCTGTAAGATTCTTCCACGAATTTTGGATTGTCGGGAAACACCTGACGGGCCAAATGTTTTATTTGTGTCCTATCTCGAGGATTTTTGAAATATATGAGATAGCTGGTATTTAGAGAAATATCTCTCTGACCTCTGCCCTGATGGAATAAGTTTTGGGTTATGTAAAATACACTTAAATTTCTGTGGTGGCTTCCTTTCGTGAAGATATCAACTATACGACCATCCGATTCTCTCATAAGATCATCGATAATGAGTAATTGAGGGTGTTTCCCATTAAACATATTCATATCAGGTATTCCTTGGATATATGTCACATCTATTCTATTATAAAGTGGTTGCATTTCATCATAACACCATAATATTTTATCAAACTTGACATCACATATATCTTTTATGTAAGTCAAAAAATTTGAAACAAAGTTAGACTTTCCACATCCACTAGGTCCAGCCACTATCGATGTGAATGGATGAATAAAGTGTATCATTTTTATTCCGTATTATATTAAACGTCTACCTCTTTATAAACAATAATTTATAATGGCATATGAAGAAATAAAACAGAGTCTTTATATACTAATAAATTTATTGCTCAGAACACATTTATACTATACATATTTTTACACAAATTATTTTATTTATTTATTTATTTTATAGAAAGAAACTTATTACTATACAAAGTATGTCATTTCACTTAAGTGCTACGGAGTTTATATTCTTAAAACTACAGTTACAAATATTAAAAATACTTAAAACTACGTTACATTTATTACAAATTACAAACAAAAATATTTACAATTTCTTTAAATTATCTTATTGAATAATGCCCCCATGCGAGGGTGTCTGTTGAATTAGGTATTAAATACCTTTTAGTATCATTAGAAGACAAACAAATCTTATTAATTTTTTGAGTAAAAACTATGTGCTTAATCGATCTGAATCTATACATTTCCGCTAATTTGATTGTGTTATTCATTAAACAGGACTCAAAATCTTTGAATGTTAATTTCTTAGTAACACTCTTATTAACACCCTTAGCTTTAGTTATTAATTTATTATCAACTATCATTGAATACATTTTTGATCGCAACCCAACAAATTCACGAAATATTTGCCCATTATTTTCATCTTTGAAAACCCCGATTTTTTTCTTGTTTATCAGGTTATAATTATAAATATTATTTTCCGGGTAATCTGAAGTATCGAAATATTTTTCTAAATCTGGTTTAATATCACTGTAAAAGTTTTTCGTATATATTTGGTATATTAAACTATCTGTATCAGTATATAGTAATTTTGGGCTTAAAAACTTACTTTTCATATAGGTGTAATGAAAATCAAACATTAAGGTTTTTGAAATATCCAGTATACAAAATCCGAGATATATTGGTTTATTGTATTCAAGTTTTACCTTTTTGAGTTGAACAGCTACTAAGTTTTCGGAAAATATAGAAAGACTATGAAATTCGGGACGTGCAATAAGTGATTGAGCTCCTTGGGTCTTTCCAAGATTTTCCCAATGGGTAAGTAACTTAACATCAACTCTTTTTTCTATGTTTTCCATCGTTTTACCAAATATTGAATTATTCATTAACTTATAGAAATCTTTTTCAAACTCATTTTTTGATAAAGTTCGAAGAGATGTGTTAAGATCTATGTATTGTTTTAACCAAGGACTTTGTCTAAATTTTAAAATTCTATGAACCTTTTTAAGTATTAAGCCCAGTGACAAACACTGTTTAAGATTTCGGTAATGAATTACGTATTTTGTTTTATTATTTAAATTTGTTACTAATTTGGGGTGAATAGATTGGTCTGTGCAAATACGTTCAGGACATAAAGGTAAATCTGAGTGAGTATCATGTAGGTTTTCAGGATATTCCAAATCTACTTCTACTATGTATCCATAATCAGAATCGTCAGAAACATCGAATTTTGTGTTGACATCTACCCATTCAAAGTTATTTATTGGAAGATATTGTGACATTGCCCACCCATATAAATTATTGGCATCCAAATATATCAGATAGGAATCAGGTTGTTCCTTATTATAATCTTCCATGTATTGATTGTTTGCTTTAGCATAGCGATTACTACACTGTGAAATACCACCTCGTATACCTGATTTTAAAAAAGAAATTATCTCAAAGTCTGTTAATAACTCCAATTCCACTTTTGTTAATTTCATCATGGCATCCCAACTTAACCCTGGTGCTGTGTAATAGTGACATGGATCCAAATAGTAAGTAGTTAAACATACATTTCTAAAATTCTCGAATACATCGGTCAGCAATAAAACATCTGTTTTTAAATAAAGATCGGAATAATCACCCATATTTTTACATTTAAAATGTTGCCACACGTCCTTTGCATGTTTATAATCTTCATCTGATACATTAGAATCGGACATTGAATTATAAAACCTTTCCTTAGGGGGTAACGTTGTTAAATTTAAAGAATGAAATGATTGCATTTGTTCATACGGATAAATTCCTTTTCGCTTTACACGTACAAAGTCCTCATTATTTGGAAAGTTTTTACGTAATTCAATAAATTGTTCATTATTTAGGTTTTGAGATAATTTTTCTAAACTACTGGACATAAACTTTAAAGAATCTATAAATCGTATACTAATACTACGATTGTTGATCTTTATAGTTTTTGAAAAAGATATGTATTTTTCTTTGTTTTGTGGTATTACTTGAATGTTACCTTCAACTACGTGTAAAGCACGGACTATAAAGTGAGCATCATAATGGCTCATGTTATGTAATATGACTGGTACAAAGTCAGGCGTTACATATTTCTTACCACAAATTGTATGTGCAAAACCTTTAAATTCGCCGGTATATGAATCATACACGGTGAAATCTTCACAATTTAAATCTAAATCACAAACGTAACATTTACTATCATGTGTTGTAAAGTTTACATTTTGTTCAGATAGTGGTTTTGGTGATTTGCGGAAAGTGTTACGTTCTAAAATGTTTTCTAAATCTTTAATTAAACTCTGAATAAATACACACTCACAATCATTTCCTTTATAAGATACATATTTTGAAATGCTATCATCATATGAACATTTAATATAATAACCAAAGCTATATACATCATGTTTCTGTACATTTTCTGTGTGTGATGCACATGGATTATTCGAACAACTATAAATTGGCCTTAAAAATGATTCGAAATCTGCATATATTACAAATGGAATTTTTAGTTTTCTGTGATAGCTTTCAAATTTTAACTTATTGCTGTGTGTTAATGTACCAAACCAATCCTTCCTTAAAGCATTTACGGATGGAATTTCCGTACGGATTTGCATACAATCACTTTTTTGGTGATTCATTAAAGCATCTTTCTTAGTAAAGAATAGTAAACACCCATCGCAAATAAAAATTGCATTGTTTCGATTAGTAACTTGTTTTGACAATAAACGAGATAAGTTTTTAATGTAGCAATAATGATTAGTGTTGCCATGTGTTAATAACAATAAATTTACGTGAACAGGTCTACGTTGTTTTGTATGGTGTAAAGGCCCAACTACGATATTTTTTTTTTCTTTTTTACTGTACTCTAAACCAAAAACATTAATGCTTAGATTATTTAAAATTTCAAATTTTGAAATATCACGTAATTTTACTGGGAATGCTATTTGATTAAATTTTAATTTATTAGAGTGTTGGCTATAAGCAGTGACTCTATCAGAATGGTTTTGTGCAGGATATAAAGCGGAGAGAATTGCCCATTTGAAACAAAGAACATCTGTGTTTTTCACATTAATAACTGCCTTTTTAGAACGTATGTCACGTGGAAGCTCAATAAAAGAACTACCCCGACAGGGATTAAACTTTCCTACATTCAAATCTAATTCGGTCAGGTGTTGAAGGCTCCAACCACTATCTTTCCTTTCAAATTCACTAATCTTATTGGTTAAGATACTATAAACAGATGTAATTAGTTCATTAACATCAGTACTCATACAAACAATATAGTTGGAAGTCTGAAAATCAAATGAATTTTTTAAATCTTTCGTTTGCTGAATAAAACTCCCCCGCAATATAAAATTAACCTTAAATGTAGTAAATTGTTTTATACATTCGGAGAGTAGTTGCACAACACTGTTATTGATTGAAGAAAAATATAATTCCGGGGTTGTAAAATCCTTGGAAGAATTCGTACCTATCCTATATGTTAGTAATCGGTCTTTAAATGCAGTTTCAATTATATCTACGTTTTCCAAGGAGTGTTTCAATTTAAATAAGTTATTTTTATGTAAATGACTATTAACATGATTGGAAAAATACCTTTTTTTTACATTAACGTTGCAAGTAGTACACTTCATCATTTTCATAGTAGATGGTGTACATTCTTGAATCGACGTCTCTATATTATGAAATGTATGATCTTTAGATGTAGATGGTATTGCACCTGGTTCTCCACAACCCACTTGGATGAAAGTACTGAAAATTTATTAATAATTTAGAAACTGCATATAGAGGGTATATAAATAATAATATTTCATATAACAATAAATTGCGTTTACCTTTCAATAGTTTCACACATGTTGTAGAGTTCTGAGTCTAAATATTGAGAGTCAACGAAAGGCTGTGATCTATTTCGGTGACCATGACAAAACTCATCTTCATTGATTCGGCGATGTTTTTCATGATTGCCATTTTGATAATTATCTTCAGATTTACGTTTACATTGAGCTTGTTCCTTCTCTACTTTGCAACATATTTCATATAGTTCAGCATCGTAGCACGAATCATATAGTGACTCAACTAAAGTATCGTTAATTAATTCAAAATATAAACTTTTTATAAAAGACATTTTTACAGTTGGTTGTACGACAACTGCGTTAAAATATACAATAATAGCACTTGTTTAGTGCAACGCTGTTATATATATGGCACCTTTCCACGCCCACTTCATTAACTAAAGACCTTTAAAATTCTTTTAAAATTGTTAACTGATGACTAAAATTAATCACCAATCACATTATTATCTCTAATTACATTGAAACTTTATACAATAGCATACTTAAAAAATCAGTCATTGAAAGAACAATATCAAGTATTTTTGTCGAAGTGATATTTTTTTACGTCAGGTGCATCGGCTATTTCCTTAGATATATCATAGATCACTTCATTGATTTTGTTGAGCCTATGACTTGCCGCATAATATTTAATCCGAGTGGTTGCATGTTTCCAATGATCAGTTGGGGGTATCCTCGCCAGTTTTTTTAGATCGTAAACTTCTATTTTTACAAAGTGTGTGGCTTGCGCCCCATCGTCGGTATTGGTTGATATGTATGCCATTCCACCATCTCGAGACGCCCTTCCAACGCAGGACGACATTTTTTTCTTCTTTTTGGCTGGCTTTTCAAATAGGTCGTCCAAACTGCTGCTGCTACGTGTTCTTTTTATTTTCAATGGCTGTGTCAATTGTAAATCTGACTCGTCGTCGTCAGACAGTGGATAATAATAATGTTTTAAAGTGTTCTCTTCAAGGATGCTCGAGGAATTCTGTAAAGGACATAATACCAAATATTAGACACTACGACATAGCTAACGTAAAATCCTAATACTATGTTATAAATCTAAAGTTTGTGCGTGTATATTTGTTACAAGTTCTTACACGCCTTAACGACTGAATATATTTAGGTAAAATTTCTGTTCAGTATACATGTAGTACACATATGTATAGATTTAACACATACATCATTTCTGTGTGTGCATGTAGGTATAAATATTATTTTCTAACCAAATCTGAAAAAATATGTGTACGTTCATCATACAAGTATACTTTCCTCTCCGGTGAAATACATGAATAATATTGTAAAAATATGAAACGACAAAAATATTATATCTACATTCATTACACATATTTAATATATAAGATATTATAAGAGCAATAAATGAGATACTTACATCCATATTATCGAAGTAGCACGTGAACACAATAACACACACACACACGTTACAATAATGTAGCACTATCTCTGTTAAAATAATTATTTGATATATTGTAGATGTGCTTTCATCCAAGGTTTATATAGGAAGTTTTAAGCAATTAACATTAGCGAACACGTTCTGTTACAAATCTTGTTGCTCATCACATTCGCATTAGCAATTATGATACAACATTCCAATGAATCGTTAGTGAAGTTCATACTTGTGTATTGCGAAACACCCACATACCTTAAGAGCATGTGAAGCTTTTGATACCGGAAGTGACCGATCCCTGCTAGCCCAGACATCATGCAATATGGGTGTTTGTCAACAACACTAAATAAATACATTCAAACAAATCACCTCTGCGGCATAATGGTGCGGTGACGATGCTTGCCACATGAGGTCCTAGGTTCGATTCCTGGGTCGGGATTGTCACCTATCACGTTGTGGAACTTAGTATCTTCGGCTAATCGTGGGAGCATTAGTTGTACCTCTGTCTACCTCTTCGGGGATATGGCCGTGAAGATACTTTTTTACATGCATACAAGTACTGGAATATATTTAATAAGCACACAGACCCAGTAATAATAGCACCACCACAGCGACTAGCACTGATGATGTATGCAATAAGATGGGTCAAGGTGGTGGTACTCAACCCGGTCGAGACGTTGCAGAACTCACCAACTAGTCAGTACTCACGATGTTAATGATATAAATTACTATGAAAAAAAAAAGTAAAAGTCTTACAGGCTGCTAAAATGATAATAGAATGATCGCCATAATCGTGCTTTTGTCCGCTGAACAGGTGAATCGCAGTGGAACGTTAAGACGCTCGCTCTGCCTTCTCGACACAGGAATCAGCTTGATGATATTTATTTTATTCCATATTCATTAGTTGCAAGTGATACGCAATGCGAGACGTCCTAATGAGCTTTTAATAGTGCGATTGTGTGACGGGCGTTCGAGCTTAATGATAATGAGGTGATTAGATAACGAAGGAGAGCCAGGAATGCTAACTTTGCAACCGTGCGAGATATCAAAAAACGGATGCTTGCAATCGATCGGGCGTACCCGGAAACCCCCATTTTGACACCAAATTTTTTTTTTTTTTTTTTTTTTTTTAGTTTTGACCGGCCACCAAGTGGGTCAGAAACACAGGTGGGACAGAAACAGGGATCCAGACCCAACGACCCGGGTGGTCGGGAACCAACGAATCCCTACTACTTACAAATCAAAAACTTCTCACACAAATTTCAACGGTTTTCATCTCAGAATCATGGCCCAAAGCTAAGGCTTTGAGTTTCGATAGACCGTCCCTTGTACCCTGTATAGAAGATGCTCGGTCAACAGATATTACAAGATATTTTATTTGTTCTCCCACATAGCCAATTACAAAAAACTTAAAGCTATGTCTACCTTGGATTAACATTATATTTAGTTGACATGAAGTACTGGTTGGTGTCTGTACTAGGAGGCCTGTGTTACAGATTACCAGCTTCTCCCGTTCTTAAACTGGTGTAGCAGTACTAAGTTGTTATCTATTTTTATTTTATTTTTACTCGTATACCCCATAAGTAGTAGCAGTATATGTATGGGAAGCTCTAAAATGAATGTTTGTACGTATGTTTGAGTATGTGTGTGTTCCATGTGTGTGTGTATGTGTTGAATATATAGGTATTTTATGTGTATGTATTTCTGTGCAACTTTATTAAATTGGAAGCAGTAAAAATTATTACTATTAGAAAAAGCATTTTAATGTTATATATGTATATACAATGTCAACAGACGTAATATGACGTGAATAAGTTTACAGCTTAGACGAAGGAAACTACTACTAGATATGAAATAACCGAGGGAAAACCGTGTTATTTCGTCCCTAACAATGGTGGACTAAAAGAACAGCTGTTTACCATCTACATAACAATTAATAATTTGTATTGGGCATGTTATATTAACAATTAGTTTTTATTTTAGATTTATGGTACATACTAAAATTATAGAAAAAAATACAAATAAACGCTGAAATCAATTTAATATGTTGTAATCAAAGGGTTATTTGACATTAAATTTTAACTTACCTACATTGATATACTTTAGTAATGGCGTTTTGGCCGCAAGCTGTTTAAGGTGACGTTAATTTTCTTAAATGATGTGAAATTAGATCACTGACAAAACTGTTGTAGCTTTGTCTGTTATGAAAATTCTAACTTGTTAGACGGAGATAAAGCCATTTTTATTTGTTCAGCGTTGGAATGCATGCAATTTTATAATTTTGATTGTTTATGGAAATTAATGCCAAGTCCTTATCTTTCTCTTGTCAAAGGTTTACGGCTTAAAAATTAGTGTTTCCGGCCCGAAAGGTAAGGTAACTTTCAGACCACAGCAAACACTGATTTTGAAGTAACAACAAAAGGTTAGGTGTTGTTACCACAACCAGGCGAGAGATTGCTGTGCTATTATACATAATAGTGTAGGTAGTGACACGTTCCAATCTTTCGCCTTTTGCGAACTGCCTGGCAGAAAGGCAGGATCAATAGCATTCTCATTTATTTTATACTAGTTTTTTTATATCATAAGATAACAAACAATCAGATAGATGGGTCTCCTGATGGAAAGAGTCAACCATCGCCTATAGACACCAAATATGTTAATGGTGCATTGCTATCTTGTGGCGAGATCTAATGTCACATGCATAAGTTTACCGGCTACCTTACCCTCCAAACCGGAACACGACAGCGACAAGCACTGACGCTATTGCGGCAGGAATAGGTAAGTCGGTGGTACCAGACCCGGGCGAGACAATGCAGAACTCTACCACCTAGTAGCCACGATGTTAGTAATTCGCATAGCCAATCGGTCGCCTTTGCTGGCAGGCAGGACCTGCCTGGCAGGACGGCAATTGGTTTATTCTTCAAAGGAGCCCGGAACC
The DNA here is from genome assembly GCA_036924255.1 of Apodemia mormo. NCBI lineage: Eukaryota > Metazoa > Arthropoda > Insecta > Lepidoptera > Riodinidae > Apodemia > Apodemia mormo. The sequence continues at coordinate 4,795,013 of JAUPFN010000023.1, forward strand.
AACACGGGGAAAAGCTGATCAGCGTTGATTCGCTCGGAAGTAGCTTAACATTTAGTCAGGGGCGTAGCTATCACCATATCTGCCTTATCAATTTTACGGTGCCCTGGGCCACAGGGCCCCAAACGTGCGTAAGCAAAAATTAATAAAAACTTCCCAAATGGCAAAAGTCGAAAAGCAATTTCTTTTTTTTTATTCAAAAAAAGGGCAGGGAGAGTGTATGTATAATTTGAATAATTGTTTGTAAAAATTTTGGAAAAAGTGACAGATAGATAATTATCATCTATACATATAATAAAATCATAATAAACATTGAATTTATTTTAAAAGAATACTTGGGGCGTGATCTACAATCGATATTGAAGCCAAAAATGTATTTTTTAGAATTTTTGTCTGTTTGTCTGTATGTATGTCCGGGCTAAACTCAAAAAGTACTGCATGGATTTACTTCAAATTTGGCATGAATATTACTAACAGGTCGGGTAAACATATAGGCTACATATATCACGCTGTCACCTACGGGAGAGGAGGTGTGCGGAGTAAACGAAGTCCGCGCGGACGAAGTCGCTGGCGACAGTTAGTACATAAATATTTCTTTTTATTTTATGCAAACATTTTTTTCTTTTGTGAGAAATCTCTCTACCCTTCATATTCCCAAACAAATTTTTATACGGGGCTCCGCTAAGGCACGCTACGCCACTGCATTTAGTCAACATAGTTTTAAATACAAAATTTCATCCTTTATTTTAGCTCCATAGGAATTGATGTTAATAAAAAATATATCTTGTTTGACTCCTGATATTCAACTATCTCCAAGCCAAATTTCATTAAAATCGATGCAATGGTTTAGGTAACAGATAGACAAACAGCCTTTCGTATCTATACATATAATAAAATCGCAGGAAAGTCAAAACTGTACATTGAATATTTTTTTAAAAGAATACTTGGGGTGTGATCTATAAAATCGATATTGAAGCCAAAAATATAGTTTTTAGAATTTTGCATGCAACTGCATGGATTTACTTCAAATTTTGCATGAATATTACTAGTATGTCGGGTCAACATGTACGCTACATATTATCACGCTATCTATCACGTACGGGGGAGAGGCTGTGCGGAGTAAACGAACCCCGCGTGGACGAAGTCGCTGGCAACAGAGCTAGTTTATAATATTAATAATGTTATGTTATTGTAATGTTATTGTAAGTATGTTTGCTTTTTAAACTTTAGGTTTAGGTGACTTAAGTGGACCTTGACTTTTTGTATACACTTTAATAGGGGTGCAGAAAAGGACATCGAGCCCAGATCTATCGGCTTACATATTTTGTATCCTATGTTATATAAAAGTCTGGTCACCCTATTCTGCTGTAAGAAGTATATCATTTTGTTATTGATACCATGCCCCCATAAAAGTTGATAATGTTAATTATCAGGCGATGGAATTTATATATTTCAGTCTGTGGCGGGACTCGGGTGAGTGCACAGAGTTTTTTAGAAAAGGTAAGTAATTTTTTAAATAAAAAATATTCTAATCTCACTTTAAAATTGTTTTTGGCAATATAATAGTGTATATATAATATTTACGATGATAGTGACACGAATAGCCAATCGTTCTACAGATTCCCAGGCAGAATGGAAAATGGCTTATTAATGATTTAGGGCGGTTTTCACGAAAATGCTTAAACGTATTTAGTCCCTTAAACATATTTATACGTTTAAAGTGACAGCATTTAAGGCGTTTAGATATTTAGCAAATGTCAAAACGCCTTAAATGCTGTCACTTTAAACGTATTTAGTGACTTAAAATGATTTGAGCATTTTCGCGCAAGCCGCCCTTATTCTTTGTAAGTCGTCTAAGATCCCGCTGCAAAATCACTGTACACAACTATTTTTAATTAAAATAATGTTAATAATTTTTAATTTCGTTCACTTGTTTGGAAAGATCGTGATGGAAAGAGAAACTATTGCCTATGGACACGAAAGAGGCTAGTGGTACATTGGTTTAGTGTGGTGGGATGGCAATGCCACATGCATAAGTTTACCGGCTGCCTTGCCCTCCAAACCGCAACACGACAGCGACAAGCATTATGGCAGGAATAGGTAAAAGGATGGTATCAAATACCCGGAGGAGACGTTGCTAAACTCTACCACCTAGTAGTCATGATGGTAGTGACACGTAGTCAGTCGCCTTTTACGACTTTCCTGGCAGGACGACAGTTGGTCTATTCAAAGGAGCTCAGATTTATACGGAAAAAACCCAAACCAACATGGGGGATAACTATACGGCGTATATTTTTTTTATCATCGATAGGTAATCGCATGACCTCGATCTCGCCTGATGGTAAGCGAAGATGAGGCCTAAGATGGAACACGCTTCCCTAGAAGGTACCTGTTCACTCTTCTCTTGAAGATACCCAGATTGTACTCGCCCGGGAACACAGACTCAGGAAGCATGTTACAGTCCTTTGCGGTTCGAATGAAGAATGTTGAATCGAACCGCTTTGTCCGGGTACGTGGAACGTCCACCATATAACGATCCTAGAATCTGTGCGTCTCGACGATCGATAAAAAAACGGGGATAGCGGAAAGTCGTGCAATTCCGCAGCGCACTCTCCAAAGTGTATCCGATAAAAAACCGATAAAAACTCACCAATATAAATGTATATTATCATTCATGATATAGGCTAGTTTTTTACCCGACTAGGTAAAAGAAAGTTTGGATTTCGATATCCGCAGCAATAGCAAGTAATTAACGAATATTAATCAGTTTAGATTTTAGTTAGGATAAAAAAGCATTGTGACGTATTGGTAAAAATAATACATAACATAAATTAAAATTTGTTTTTATTGTGTTGTGTTTTTATATCATAAGATAGCAAACAAGAAGATAGAGTCAACCTTCGTCTATAGACACCAAAGATGTTGATAGTGTGTAGTTATCTTGTGGTGACGTCTAATGCCACATGCAAAAGTTTACCGGCTATCTTACCCACCAAACCCAAACACGACAGTGACAAGCACCGACGCTATTGCGGCAGGAATAGGTAAGGCGGTGGTATCTGACCCGGACGAGACAATGCAGAACTCTATCACCTAGTAGCCACAACGGTACTGACTCGCGTAGCCAATTGGTCGCCTTTTACGACATGCCTGGTAGAACGGCAGTTGGTCTATTCTTCAAAGGAGCCTGGATCCAACACGGAGACAATTTATTACAGTTTCTCGATATATTAAAAAATGAGACTTATTATAGAGATTTCAAATTAAAAAACTTTAGTTTCGATATAACTTTAAACATGAGAGAGCGTCGATTAATTGCATTTGAACAAGAATTAAAAAACATTTTTGATAATTATAATAATATGCCTTTAGCTGGAGTTCTTAAGAAACTTTGCGCTACTGCGGCAGGATATAGGTAAGGAGGTGGTACCGGACCCGGGCGGGACAATGCAGAACTGTTTGAAAAATAAAGAAAATAAAAAACAAATATAATAAAAAGAAAGAAATTCTTGTTCAGCCGCAGGTCAAAGAGAATGAAACAGCTAAAATTCTCTGGAAAATACCCGTCTAAACTGATATCACTGTTCCACACGATAAACCAGACAATATATATGGATAAAATTAATAATAAAACATATTTAATAGGTTTAAAATCCCATCTGATTATAATATAGGTCCGAAAGAAATAGAAAAGTTAAGCAAGTATCACCTTCTCAAATCTGAAATCAGACGCTTGTGGAATACGCAAGTGACTGTTGTCCCTATTCTTTTAGGCGCCACAGGTATAGTAGCTAAAACATTGAAAAGTACACGGACCAATTAGATGCCTTCATAGATATCAGTATCCTACAAAAACAAGAAGCCATACACTCATCAACCATACCAGAAAACTTTTATTACTAAATAAAGTCCACCAGCAAAAGGCTGATATTGACAGACTTTATCTACCTATTAATGAGGGAGGTAGAGGATTTGTCAATATTGAAATACTTTACAAAACTTAAATTATAAAATACAATAGATATTTGAAAAATCATAATGATCATTTAATCAAAGCAGTTTGGAATCACGACATCAGAAAAGATAATTACTTGATATGTAAGGATGCACAAAAGTATATGTCAGATTTAAAAATAAGCGCAAAAGAACATTACTCAGATCAGAGCATCAGAAAAGCAGTAATAAAGTCTGGTATTGAACGTTGGCAAAGCAAACAAACCTTTACATGGACAGTTTTATAATTTGGTACTATTTAGGGAGAATATAGAAAAATTAACATATTTTCCGTGGCTTAAAAAGCTACCAATATCCCCTACGTCGGAAGCAACTATTTTTAACCGACTTCAAAAAAAAGGAGGAGGTTCTAAATTCGGCCGGTATATTTTTTTTTATGTATGTACACCGATTTCTCCGAGGTTTCTGAACTGATTTACGTGATTCTTTTTTGTTTGATGCGGAATAGCTTCGAATTGGTCCCATCAAAATTTGATTCAGGTAGGCCTAGTAGTTTTTATTTTATGAGCATTTTTTATTTATTTTACCTATGCCGATGTCTGAAATCAAATCTCGCAAGTAAATTTGATCCACTTTCCGGTTACCGATTGAGCTGAAATTTTGTATACGTATGTAAATTGGATGACAATGAAAACTTATTATGAGATAGACCTGATCTGATGATGGAATCGGAAGGCGACTACAGGAACTCAGTAATTAAATGGTTAAAAATCGTTTAATAACAAGACTCTATCGACTTTGGGCTCGTTTCATTCGTGTTGACGAGCACTTTGGTACTTGGTGGTAACTAGGATCTTCCAGGGTCCGATGATGAAGCCAGAAGTTGGCCAAAGGAGCTCAGTAATTAAATTGACAGACCTCTATCGAGTTTGGGCTCGTTTGATTGGTGTTGACGAGCACTTTGGTGCTTGGTGGTAACTAGTTATAAAAGGAACTACTCTTGACACAAAAGTCTTTGTTCTACGTCTGTCAATTCGGTCAGTTCAGGAGATAGACATAACTTCCATGTTGTTCCAGTTCTGAGAAGGAACTTTTTTTTTTATGGTAGTCGAGCAACGGTAGCTCCTCCGGAAGGAAATCAAAATGTGCTGTGGCTAATGACGTGTCTTGTTTTGAATATAATAATTTCTTACAGATTGTACATGGTACTTCAGAATATTGGCGTATGGTGGTTATAAAATTACGCTCGGTCATTGAACGAAGCCTTTGTGACGTCTGACGCGCTGCCGCTAGCCGGTTCTCACGTTGCTGTGCAGACTCGGTTGCTGTACGGTGTCGTAGCTCTCTGCTCGACGGACTCCTTAGCTAAATGCTGCTTAATGAGACCAATTCTATGAGCTTTCTGCTCGGCAGATTCGTTCGCTAGACGCTCGTTATTGAGACCAAGTCTATTAGCCCTCCGCTCAAAAGAGTCATTCGCTATACGCTCTTGGTTCTTACCGAGTTTTGAATTATACTGTACAAAAATTTCTTGACGTTAGCGTAATTTCATGTATGCTTTCATGGCCAACAAACTTTTTTCATGATCTTTAGTAGTCTCATAAGAACGTGACATTGTGTTTCGAATAGCATTTTTATGGAGACGACTATATTTATCCGTTCCGGTTTCTAGAGATTTATATTTTTTAAGGCGCGCAGTATATGTTGTTGTACAATACAACAATACCCTAAAAAGTATTAAAAAAAATAACTACGTTAAAAAAAACCGACTTCAAAGACTAAAATGTAAAAAATAATAAAGATTTAATATTAATTAAATACTACCTATTATTTATATGTGCTATTTACTAATAGGTTTGAAGTCGGTGCCAAGCCTTAAACAAATATTAATATTTTAATCACTGAAATGAATACGAGCAAATTAATACAATAAAATGACTACTTTAAAGATTAAAATTCGTAAATATACCTAATAAAAAGCAACTAAATGTTAATATTATAAGCAGCTTCAATCAATACGAAGAATAATAAAAAAAATAATTACTAAAATTTATTCAACAGAATTCCTAAACTGAATGGTCATGTGAATTAATGTAGATTTATCAATTAAGCTAAAACGCATCAAAATTTTTAATTTAAAATTTACACCACATAATGGTAGAATATGTTGGTAGCTTAATTTATTTTTAACAACTTGTAACACTCATATTCTTGCAAATATATATTTTCTTTCTTTCTTTCTTTCAAAAAATTATGTATTCAAGACGTCCGCGTCAGTCAACCACGTCTGCCCGCGCGTGCGTGCCGAATTATCTTGGCACTGACTTCAAACCTATTAGTAAATAGCACATATTATAAATAATAGGTAGTATTTAATTAATATTAAATCTTTATTATTTTTTACATTTTAGTTTTTGAAGTCGGTTTTTTTTAACGTAGTTATTTTTTTGCCATTCAAGATCAAACAATCGTTACAAGACAACATGAGAGAGACATCTTCAAGAAATCTATGAATGATAAATGTAGGCTGTGTAAAGTAAAAGTTGAGACTCTTGAACATATCATATCGGGCTGTGAAAAACCAGCAAGATCTTACTACATTAAACGACATAATAATATTGTGCAATATGTATTTTGTTCCTTGGCAAAAAAAACATAATTTGGATGTACATGATCAATGGTGGAAAAATAGATTAGAATATCCTCAAATAAAAGAAAATGATGAAGCCAAGTTAATGTAGGAAATACCTGTCCAAACAGATATGACGATATCTAACAATAGACCGGACATCATTTATATAAATAAAGTCCAGAAACATACTTGCCTAATTGATATATCAATACCATCGGACTATAATTTTGGACCAAAAGAAATTGAAAATCTCAGTAAATATCAATCACTTAAAATAGAAGTAATTAGATTGTGGAGCACCAAAACGACTATAGTACCAATAATTATAGGCGCAACAGGAATCGTCGCCAAAAGTTTAGAAAGGTATTGCAAAATGTTAGAAGCAAGCATAAATATAACGACTATGCAGAAACAGACAGCTATGCACACATCAGTCATCATATGCAAAGTTTTAGGAGATAATGTAGATGTATTTATTGTAGATGATGCTGAGACTGCTTGTCCCTAATGGAATTAGGGTGGGAATTTTCCCCATAACTTAGCTAGTAAGTTATGGGGAAAAAGAAAAAGTAAATTATAATAATATAATAATAATAATATTCTTTTATTTGCAAGAATGTGGGTACATAAGATGTTACATTTTTAACAATCACATATCGTCAAAAGTGACATGCTAAAATATAGATTACTAGGTATTTAAAAACATAATATTTAAAATTTATTCGTTATTAACTGATCATTTTTCATAAAAGGTGAACTATAGTCTAGATACGCGCCACTATTATCCTGACTACTAGGTGGGTAAGTAGAGTTTCGAAATATCCAGCCCGGGTTTTGGTATCTGTGTGTACTTTATTTATTCCTGCCACAATAGCGTCAATGCATGTCAATCCGTCACACCTTAGATCAGTCATACTTAACCTTTTTTTTACCAGGCCCAACAAACGTTTCAGTCATGGGATCCCGGGCCGCAAGCGAGAAATTATTAGGTCATAAATAAAACGTAAATCAAAGGTAACGATGTATTTACTTTATTGATGAGAAGATTGAAAAAAAAACTGTATTTTAATGCGATATTTGATACTGCGAAAACTTTTTTCACAATTTTATCAAGATCTGGCTTCCTGCTACATGCTGCTCTTATTACATCATCCAGATGAGAATCTGTGAGCTTATTTCTGTATACATTCTTTGTATATTTCATTTTAGAAAAAGAAGATTCGCACACATACGTAGACCCAAAGAATGTTAGTAAGTTTTGAGCACATCTTTGTACGTTTTTATATTTTTGGGGAACAATGTTCCAAAACTCAACATATGTTCTCCCATTTTTCTTTAAAAACGACCTCTAGGTTTGTGTCGTTTTTAAAATCAATAAATTACCATAGACTACAATAACAGGCTGCGTTCAATTTTTATTTCGAATCACTCGTTCCCTGATAGGCGCGAAATTTAAAATAGAACGTAGCATAGAAACTTCAAGTGGGCCAATCAAAAAAGCCCGGCGGGCCGCTTGCGGCCCGTGGGCCGCAGATTGAGTATAGCTGCCTTAGATAAAGGAAATATCTTTCTCTTGTCAAAGCGTCACATGGATACATGCACAGCTGTGGTTTTCTCTTTCAACCAAGAGATTCATCTGCATGTTTAATAAAAAATATATTTGGAATTAATTTAATTTTTACCGTACTTATGATATCTGAAAACAGCTATAGCTTATCTTAATCTAAAGCACGACCCAGTGACATGCTGATCTATATCAGCGATATCTATCATTTTATTATGATTTATAACTCTTACTTTTATTATTTACTGATATAGTGGTAGTATGAAGGAATGAATGAATAAATTATTAAAGTACTTGCTTCTATGGAAATACTCCTAAGTAGATATCTTTCTTCCCTTAACTACTCAGAAACCGAAAACAAATAAATATAATTCCCGTGAACAAAGCACTCGGCAAACTAACATTAATATTATTATATGCAAAAAATGAAATGTTTTTTTTTTCATCTTTAATTGTTTATAACTTTTGCAATTTTTTATGTGCTAATACACGCTTTTAGCACATTTTTCTAGGCGTCATTCCGGATTCAATAAGCTATCGCACAAAATTTTAAGAGCAGTATCTCTATTTTAGACCATTTTTAATTTGTCGAGCAGAATACATGCTCAATAAATTAATCTTAGTTTGCATAGTGCTTTGTTCACGTGAATTATATTTGTTTGTTTTCGGTTTAATTAAGAATAGTGTAACTATTCAAAAAGTTAAAATGTTCAGTATAACCAAAATTGTTAAACTCATTTTTTGTTTTGTTATTTTTTTTTAATATCTCACAAAAAATTTATTTAATTGAGTAATTAACTATTTCATAGCACCATTTTTTAAATATTTATTTACTTGTTTAACACTATTTTGTCAAAGATTATAAATTTATACTTTCCATCGTCGGCACTTGGTGAAACTCCGTCATAATTATTGTTTTAAATTTTACACTTGTACTGTTTTACAATTCACTAATTATATATAATATATACTTTTTTATTTAAATAGTCAACCGGTTTCGCATTTTACTGCATCATCAGGACCTGTTTCACAATTCACTAATTATATATAATATATACTTTTTTATTTAAATAGTCAACCAGTTTCGCATTTTACTGCATCATCAGGTCCTGATAAAATATTGTATTCATTTTATAAAATTGTTTATTTTTATAAAAATAAAATATTACTAAAAAGATAAAAAAATATATCACGTAACTGAGCTGTCAATAAAAATATACATATTTGAGATCTATATCTTCTAATGAATTTTCATTTGTAAGAAACACGCACATTCAAATATGAAATTAACTTTAAGTGAAAAAACTTTATTCTATGGAAAAAAACATTAATAGAGAACTTAAGTCACTAAACTGTTAATTAAATAACTGTTTAAATTCTTTTGTAAATATTATGAATTCGAAACAAAAAAAATATCAATTTAAGTTAACACGAAATATCTATAAATGTAAAATGTAAATGTAAATATTTCGTGCTTTTTTGGTAATCTTTATTATTCTCGTAGTCAGTGATCAGTTTTTTAGTATGTAAGAAATAAACTTAAAAATACCTAATTTAATATACTTAAGGTGAATAAAATCAATACAGTAAATCTGCCGTTATATTTTCCGATTATCGAATAATTATTTTAGGGTATTTCACAAACTTCTTGATAAAACGGCGAATAAAACTGAGGTACTTGATGATTATTCACCAGACTAACAGATCATTTCTTTTGCTTTAATTTATCTGTATAGGTCCGTCATAGACAGCTTTCAACTCGGGTAACGATTGGGGAGATTTACGCCTAAGCTTAGTCTTTAAAAAGTGTTGTCGTCATACGATTGTTTATAATAAACTACATCCGGTGTTTGTTTAGAATATTTCAAAACTTTTACTTCGTGAATAGATATTAAGTATTTGTGTGATATTGATTTAAGATTTTTGAACGTTAAGACACAGTACACGTAAAGCGCTACAGTAAATTTGTTTTTATTTTGCCCGGCACAACTATCTGAATAAAATGTTATATTCTAATTATGTCTGCGTTATGTAAACATATAACTTTTTGAGTGTATTTCAACAAGCGACTGCCTATTTCATCAGAAACCCGATTATTAGCACCTTTATGCCGAATGTAGCATTCGTTTTTTTTGTTTTTTATATCCGTGATCGTGAAGTTGATACAATTCAATTTACTTTTATAATAGAATACTGACACATCCCTCTTTGGCACTGGTAAAAAAGCTTGTAAATTATTCATAGCTACTGTATCCCTATTAGATCCCTCCTCCCTCAATTTTGTTTAAAAAAATTACTCCTATAGTGTCATGCATTAATACACAAACATTGTAACGTCATTATGTAATTTATATCAATAACATGCCGAAAATTCTATAAAAATTTTACCAAAAGCATTGATAATAATTTTTTGTTTTTCTATCAGGCATCGAAAATAATCGCGATATTTGTAATCTACATTACATGTATATCTTCAGGTATATCATGTAATTTTTGTAAAATTGTTATTTAACAATCAATAAAAAAAACGTGATTTAGCAAAACCAGTTTTTTTCCGTTTGTCCCGATGCCTCGCCTTAATTCAAATTAAAAGTGGCCAAGAAGGGTACTAAAAATGGTCAAAACCGATAGGAACCTGTACTGTATTATTTAGGTACGTTCTTATAATTAGGTATTGTATTACGTAGGTAGGTTATCAATACCCATACTTGACGCTGTTATAGAAAAAATATGATTGTTATGGTTTTTTTATCACAGCATATCTCCCGTGGAGCGTCATCAGGGGCAAGTCATCTCCATAACAAGGTCACTTATCTGCTATTTGTAAAACATGGAGTGCTATTCTGATATGTTTACCTACCAGTTTTATTATTCCATGTTTATCTTATTGATAAGATAATTAATGAGAAATGTAGCGAAACAGAAAACCAAAGATTTTTTAAAGAAGATGGGGCAAACGAGCAGGAGTTGCACACGATGGTAAGTGATCACCGTCGTCAATGGAATATGCAATAACAAAGGCCTTGCAGTTGCGTTGACGGCGTTTTAGGTATTGGCTCTATTCATGAAGGTCCCCAATTCATATCTGTTCGGAAACACCCCTGCCGGTAATTGATTCTACAACAGAGTAGTGCGAGGTAAAAAGTGTCGAGAGAAGTGCATGGTTGTGGATGTGCACGATGATGGAATTCAGTTATATTTATTTATTATATTATATTTTTTTAATAATGCATAGTATTCAGAAGGACAATTTGTTACGCAGAAGATAAGAAATATAATCAGTCTTGACCCTCCTTGTTAGTTTATTACATGTAATATAGATTACAAATATCGCGATTATTTTCGATGCCTGATAGAAAAACAAAATATTATTATCAATGCCATGAATTACGTATGCTTTTGGTAAACTTTTTATAGGATTTTCGGTATGTTATTATTGATATAAATTACATAATGACGTATCAATGTTTGTCTATTAATGCATGACACTATAGGAGTAATTTTTTTAAACAAAATTGAGAAAGGAGTAGGAAAGAAAAATTTGGCAAACTTTACGGTCGAGAAATATCGAAAATTATCGAGAAATATGGAGAGTTGAAATTTAAGAACTGAGAAATGCTTAATTTAAATACTGTATTGGTCCGGGCCTATTTGAAGAATAGACAATCTGCCATCCTCCCAGGCAGTTCGTAAAAGGCGAACGATTGACTATACGAGTCACAACCAACGTAACTAGGAGGTGGTAGAGTTCTGCATCGTATTACCGGGAATAGACAACACCACCTTATGTATTCCTGTCGCAATAGCGTCAATGTTTCAGTGTTGGCAGACCCGTGAAAAATAATTTTTGTATTAAGGCTGTAAAATTATTGTATTTTTAATAAAATTATTGTACATTTCAAAATCAGATTTAATTGTCGTCTGAAAGGTTTAGTTTTAAAGAGAATCACTGAAGTAATTTTATTTAAATGATATTCCGGCAATTATTAAACATCATTTGGAATTAAAACATAACAACATAATATATTAACTTTCTAAACTGCAAATCTACATTAAACTACCGACGTTAATTTTAATAATTCGTTACTCGGAAGTACGTGTAAGCGCCGCCCGATGCACGGCGCTTAAGACCTTTTTCTCACGGGCTCAAGAACAGTGTATTTACAACGAGGACACGTACTGATAAGAAAATATAGTATAAGCAAAAATAAAAGATGCCATTACAAAGATCGCCTACTGGTACTCCTTACTCATCTCAACCAAACTTAAGCATAGATGATGACAGTGATTTCCCTGAAAGTATCAATACAAGAAAGCGAAAACATCAGAACCGTGAAAACTTCCTCGATTTTTGTGAAGAAATGAGAAACATGTTTAGTAAATTTCAACTAAGTCAAGAATCGAGGCTGGACAGTTTAAATAAAGCAATTGAAGATTTAACATTAAATAATACTAGATTAATTGAGAGCAACGTGGAGATCGAAAAATTACTAAATGAAAGCAAAGAACGTCAGGAAAAACTTAAGGAAAGAATTCAAGTTTTAGAAGTTGAATGTGTAAACGCTTATAAAAAAATTGATTCATTGGAAGACCAAATTATTCACTTACAGAAAAACAATTTAAAGAAATACATAGAATTGAGAAATATACCAAAAATGGAAAATGAAAACCTAAATGATATTGTGACAAACGTATTTAAAAAAGTAGAGATCAAAATTAATAAAGATGACATTAAGCAAGTGTATCGTAGTAATAGGGGAAATGCTCCAATTACCGTCAAAGTTAAGGATTTCAACCAAAAGATCAATATCTTAAAAGCTTTTAAATCATATAACTTGAAAAACAAAGATAATAAATTGAATTGTGCCAATATTGGTATGGGGATGCCGTCACAACTTATTTATATATCTGAGAAACTGCCAGCTAAAACTAAACTTCTATTATCCTTAGCAAAACAACTAGTTTCTGATAATTTATACACGTACTGTTGGATATCTAAAGGAAAAGTAATGCTACGCAAAGCAAGCGGTCTGCCTAGCATAATTATTAATAGCATTAAGGATATTGAGCATCTAAAAAATATTACTCAAGAAAAGTGACTATTTAGTTTAAAGTGTAAACATTTACAATCAAAAGCGTTCGTGCATTGTATATTGAATTGTAGACTTTGTTTTTCTTTTCTTTTCCCACTATTTGTAGTTCAAATTAGCTTAAGATTATTGATTACATATCGCAATATATACATTTATCTAAATATCAATTTATATATCAATATTTATAAATTTTACGTATTAATATTTTTTGCTACTTATCATATCAACGTATTATATATATTACTCAAACTATTTGCATTAGTATCAATTTTGTTAAGTCGCATAAATAAATTCTCCTGTAGCTTACTTCAATTCAAATTTTCAGTATATTCACTGACCAATGTCATCTCTTGGATATATCGTTCTTTCTACTTCATACTATTCAACAATAGTTTTAAAAATGGTGACTGATATACAACATATAACAACTGATATTGACGTAAATGTCAATGTTGGTGATTCGTTCCTTGTAGATGACATTGACGAATGCAGAGATATACTGATTCAAGCTGCTGGAGATTTCAACATAATAACTCAAAATATTAGAAGCATTTCTCGTAATATTGATGAATTTATTATACACCTAGCTAGATTAAAAACCAAAATCCACATAATAATACTAACCGAATGTTGGCTTCCTAATCTTAATAACCTACCTATTATTCCAAACTATACCCCTTATGCATCTACTAACCACATCAATAAAAATAGCGGAGTTGTTGTATATGTTTGCCATAATTTAAATGTTTCTGTTCATGAACCAAAAATGATAGATGCAGACAGTTTGGTTATTAAAATTAACGAACGATTTACTATAATAGCTATTTATAGGTCACCTAGAATATACAACATTGATAACTTTTTACAATCACTTAATGATATACTAGTTAAACTCAAACAAGTAAAAACTTTAATTTTAACAGGAGATCTTAATATTGATATCAGAGAAGATAGCTCAGACCCGAGGTCTTCAGACTACCTTAATCTCTTATCATCACATAGCCTATTGCCATGTCACGTGTATCCCACCCGTGGCTCATCCTGCCTAGACCACTGTTTCTTAAAAATTGGTAATAGAACAACATCTTTAATACATAATTCAAGCATCACTGATCATTGCTCTGTTATAATATCATTAAATAATCATGTTATTAATTATAATAAATATAGATTAATAAAAAAAATTGACTATAAAAAGGCCGTCGCTGATTTAGGTCAAGTAAGTTGGTCGGATATTTATAAATGTAACGATCCTGAAACAGCAACTAATTGTCTTATTGAATCACTATTATCACGTATCACAAAACATACAATATCACAGAGAGTTTCAAATAGAAAATCAATAAGTAAGCCCTGGATAACACCAGGCTTGTTAAGATGTATTAAATGGAGAGATAAATTGCACCAAAAACTAAAAAGAGATCCGGACAACTTAACATTACGCGTTACCTATAGAAATTATCGAAACTATTGTAATAAACTGCTACATGATATTAAAGCTAAACACGAAAATTCAGAATTACTTAAAAATAAAAATAACATGAAAGGCACTTGGAAAGTAATACGCCAGATTTGTCAAATGGATAATCATAAAAATCCGTCTACAGAACTACTCAATATAAAAAATACTCCTGATATGTCGGTCAACTATGTGAACAATTATTTTGCTGGTGTGGGCAAAACATGTGCTGAAAAAATACTGTCACATATTAATACTACTGAATCTGAATTAGCAAAAAACTTAAGAAATAACAGCAGTCCCTCAGGATCTTTAGTTCTATTACCGACTAATCCCACTGAAATAAAAAAAATCATATTGAATCTTAAATCAACCTCATCTACTGGATGGGATGGTATATCGTCTGCATTTCTTAAAATGGGTGTTGATTTCCTAGTTGGTCCAATCTCACATATTTGCAATTTATCCCTTACCACTGGAATATTTCCAAAGCCATTAAAAAAATCGATTGTTACACCAATTCATAAATCTGGGGATAGAAACAGTGTAAATAACTACCGACCAATTTCACTTTTGCCGGTTCTCGCAAAAATATTGGAAAAAATTATAAACTATAGATTAACTGGTTACCTTAATCAAAATCACTTCTTCTCATCCAATCAGTTTGGTTTTAGAGAAAAATTGTCTACCACAGATGCAATTGAGAATTTAACTGTACATATAGCAAATGAACTTGACAAAAAAAACAAATGTCTTGCAATATTCCTAGACCTGTCGAAGGCTTTTGACACTGTTTCTATTCCCATCTTAATTCGTAAACTGGAGAATGCAGGTGTGCGTGGTATTCCACTTCAACTTTTTCGATCATACCTAACCGACAGAAAACAAGCAGTTCGTATTGATAATTACTATAGCCAATTCACTGACATTAACTTTGGTGTACCTCAAGGCTCTGTCCTCGGACCAACATTATTTCTAGTTTACCTAAATGACCTAACACAAACAAAATTACAAAATGGAAAACTAATTTCTTTTGCAGACGATACCGTGCTAATTTTTGACGCAAAAACTTGGTCGGAAGTAAAAAAGCATAGTGAGATTGGGCTTAAATGCGTATCTGATTTACTTAGAAACAACGTTCTTTCTCTGAATATGGAAAAAACAAAATTCATGACCTTTAGTATTTGCAATAATAAACAACCTATAAATTTTAATATTAAAATTCATACATGTAACGATAATTTTACTTGTAATTGTTGTTCTCTAGAAAACGTACAATCTATTAAATATTTGGGTGTAACTATCGATCAAAATATGAATTGGAAAAATCAAATTGAGATGGTAACTATAAGGATAAGAAAACTGATATGTATACTAAAGAAATTAAAACGCATTAATGATAAACAAACTCTTAAAATAATATATTTTTCACTATGTCAGTCTGTTTTAACGTATGGAATATCTGCCTGGGGGGGTGCTAAAAAAACGCATTTGATTAAAGTTGAGCGTGCACAAAGAGCTGTAATAAAAGTAATTAACTCTAAACCATTTCGTTATCCAACACAAAAATTATTTGAGGAATTCTCAGTGCTTACAGTTCGTCAACTGTTTATAAAATCTGTACTACTCAGGCAACATAAAACCATTCCACCTTGTATAATCTCAAAAAGGCGTATGGCCACCGTCTATGCAATACCGAAATTTAGAACATCTTTTGCTCAATCATTTTTAACCTATCTCGGACCTTACTTATACAATAAAATAAGTATTATTCTACCAACATTAAGGGAAAAAAGTAACTATGTTTGTCGAAAACTTCTAACTGAATACTTGCTAACAATGAATTACGAGGAAACTGAAAATTTTATGCGACTGTGCAAATAAATATTTATTTATGTACATGTTTTGAAATATACACATCTTAAAATCTTATCTATATAATATATTAAGCAAGACAATTTGGCACTCATTTTTGTAATATACGTGTACTTTATATCTATTAAAAAGAAACCAAAAAAAAAAAAATATATTACACATTATTATAAGCTCATGTCTATTATTTATTGTGTAACTTAGCCAGCTATTAAATTCTATCCGATCGTATATCTATATTATATGTATTTATATACTTATGTATGTATTTATTTTTTAGATATAAAATACTTTTATTTTTAATTACGTGATCATTTATTAGTGTAAAAATAAGATATCTGTTTTCTTTGCATATACTATGTATACAATAACACAATGCCGATAGCAGGCCAGAAATGTCTGAGCTATCGTGTGCGCGTGCGCAGTGGCGTGAGCGTGTCAACATCTAATGGTTGGTGTCTGCGGTGATACTGCACTGCCGCTATACAGTTAAAACTAGTGCGGAGTGTAGTTGTCATTGCTTACCTGTTACAATTGAACATTATTGACGATTGATGATGGTACTTTTTGTTAAAACTTTAAGCTAAGTTTAATTTGTAACAGAGCCTTAATTGTTATGCCAAATAAAAGATTATTTATTTATTTATTTATTTATATCATTTTTTAAAACACAATTTGCAGTCAAGTATCTATACACTTGAAAACTCCTTTTGTGATTGGTAAGGCGGGAAATTTGACTCAAACATTTCAATAATAATAATTTTTTTAAGAAAATAATAATTTTATATACGAAATTGTAATCGTTTAAAATTATTGTAATTTTTTCAAGATTGTGCGCTTAGGATTGAGGATTAAAAAGTCATGAGATTATGGTACATGTACAATAATTATTGTACGTCTGCTGACACTGCAATGTTTGTAACTGTCGTATACCAGTTTGTAGGGTAATGTAACCGATTAACTTATGAATTTAACATTATCATTTTATCACACGAATAGCAATGCACCATTAACATCGTTGATTTTTATACTCGTTGGTTATCTTTCCATCGTGAGATCTATGCTCGTTTGCTCTCCTATGACATAAAAAATAATATTAGTATAGACGATGGGAAAAATGTGGCAGACGACAGCACGCCAAAATGTTTCATGTAATATAAACATTGTGCGCGTCAAATTCCAGACTTAGACCGACGCACTCCGTGCGGCGAGATAATGTCTCTGAAACAAAGACTTTTATATAATAACGTACTAAACAAGTCATGCGCCACGCCACTTATGTGCCTCTAAAATGTAGTCCACGGACTATACCGACGTTAGGGCTTGTTGAATAAAACGCGTAAGAGCCATAAAATTCCGGTTACGTCCTTTTATTCGCAAATATTATACGATATTATGCGCTGAAGCGCTGCTTAATATTGACTTTAATTGGACAATATATTATTATTTCAGCGCTGCAGCGAGTGTTAACGAAATGGAATGGAATTTTTTGTTAGCGTAGCTTCTCTAGTTCATAGTACGTTAAACTCTCTGCTCTATAAGGAAGTTGTTATTAATATTTTCAATAGAAGTCGTAAAAGGAGGTGAGCAATTCGTCAGAATATTTTTTGTGTATGTTCACTGATTATTTGAACCAATTTGGAAGATTATTTTTTTGTTCCAAAGGATATACTGGTCAGGAATGCAATATCGCTCATAAAAACGATATTAAGACATCGATTTTTTCTAAAGTAAAAACATCGATGTTGAAAATATCGAAGTTTATGAACGATACATCAATTTGGATTGTTTTCTATATTTTTAACTTCCCGCTACGTATGTAGATATAAAGGCGCGGCTACATATATCGGGCTACGGCGAAGGTTCGCGCTAGCACGAACTATGTCGCGACACCTGCTTACGTCATAATGACGTCGTGTTATCACTGGTCACCAAACCACGGCCGGCAGGTTATATTTGTGCGGCCTGCTTGTGATAATTGTGCGGCACACGACAAATCAAACAAGAATATTGAATCATTCCTTAAAATATTTTCTCCTCAAATTCTTAATTCATTATCATTCGTTCCTTAAATTCTTTCATTTTATGCTACTGTATACTGTATTTCATTCGCCCATTAAGATTACAAACTTATGATACAGCTTCATAAACATGAAGGTCACATCGTCGTAAATTATTTTTTTTCTACCATAAAACAAAATAAAATAACATAAACATATTACGTCGATACACTAGATCAATATCAAAATACGGCTTATACATGAAATTACCTAAACGTATGTACACGGATAAATTCTAATTTGTTATTATTATTATTGTTTAACCTAATTATATTATAGTTTCTTTGTCGTGAGTCGCATAAATATCACGTGCGGACCGCAGTTTGATGCCCACTGCAGTGTCGCGTCTAGCCCCTTCGCGAAGCAGTTCGTGACATCGCGATAGCACGAACCTTCGCCGTAGCCCGATATATGTAGCCATAAGGAAGTTACCGATTTTGCCCGATTTTCGAAAATCGAGTTTTCACCAGATCTTCACGTTTTGAGGTCCTAAGAACTTTTTTTAACTATTTTCATGATGACGTTAGTATGTCTGTATGTATGTACATATATACGCGTGTGTGTATTTATATGAGCATGTAAACATCGTATAATTTTTGAACCGCTTAATCGATCGAAACGCGGTTGATGGCATTTGATTGATTCTATTTAACATAGACTTCCTGAAAATTTGAACCGATTTACCCCAGGAGAGAGTGAAAAATTTTGAAAAAACCTCAAAAAAAATTTTGGCGAAACAGTATTTGTTTAATATAATTTTCAGATTAATATACCGATCGAGTATAAAATCTAATCAGCGCAGCATTGCAACATAATCGATGTTCGGGAGTTACCGTTGACGAAAATGTTTGAAAAAGTTTTTTCGACATAACTTCAAGATTTTTTTAACTAATAATTTTTCGACACTACAATATTTTAGTACTTAAGAAACTACGTCAAATGCAGTTTCAAAAATCGAAAGAAGTTTTTAAAAGTGTCAGCTTTTTAAACATTAATTTTTAGTTGTTTTTAGTTAATTTACTTAATATGTTTAAAATAAGTTTTAGAAAAATATACGAATTGATTTAAAAATCATGTCAGATTTTCTCCTTAATAAACTGCGTCAAATTCCGTTAGGTCAAATAAAAATCGTTAATTAGATCAAAATCAGTGAATTTTTTCGGATTTTATCCATGACGAAAATGTTTGAAAAAAGTGTTTGATATCATTGCTTCGCAATTTTCAACTTATTGATTATGTAGCTATACTTTAGATATGAAAAATTTAGTTAGTGCCTTTAGACAGATCAAAATTGATCATCGTTTCCAAAATATATTTATTTATTTATTTAAATACTTTATTGCACATAATGGTACAAAGGCGTAACTTAATGCTATTAAGCATTTTCTCACAGTTTGCATTCCGTAATGCTGAGAGAAAAAACTTGGGTAGTGCATAATAAATTAATTATGAGCTATTAATAAAACTTAACACTAGATACTATTTTATCATAACTAACCTATTATTAAGAATATTCTACAATAGTCATATAAACATTTTAAGAACCTCAGTATAAATAATACAAACAATTAATACTATAAATAAATATAGGTTGACTACTTACATAGAGAAATATACATACATCAATACTCAATAGTAAATTATAGATACATGTTCATAATATTTAATTACATAAATATAATATAAAATACACACATATACAATAATTAAGAATTCTGACGTTTTAAAAAGTGATCATATACCGCAGTTTTAAAAATTGATAGTGTTGATGATTCACGCATCTTAGAGGGAAGATCATTCCATAATCTTATCGCAGTAACAGTGAAGGAATTAAAATATGTTGCCGTATTGTGGTCCGGATACATCAGCGTACTTGAGTGAAATGACCGCTGAAGCCTACCCTGATTTGAAATGTATGCAAAACGTTCTTTTAGATATACTGGAAATGATGGATTCTTCAGAATGTTAAATAAACATGATAAAACGTGAATGTCACGCCGAAAACGTATATTCAGCCACTTCAATTCCGACCGAAAATGAGTGACATGGTCATATTTACGCAGTCCGAAAATATATCGTATGCATAAATTAAGCAGCCGATCAAGTTTATTTAACAATTCATCGGTTATATCAGTGTAACAAATATCCGCGTAATCAAGGATAGGCAAAAACAGTGCATTAACTAGTGTAATTTTAGTTTTTAAAGGTAGAAAGTTTTGTAGACGTTTTAGTGCATGTATAGATGCAAAAATTTACGACTAAGTTCACTTACTTGAAGCGACCACGATAAGCTGTTGGTCATATAAATACCTAAGTTTTTTACGGACGTACGGTAGGAGAGACTTTTACCGTTGAGAGTAGAGAGTATATACAGTTTTTCAAAAGTTATATTATTATACTATCATTTTTAAGTAGTAAGTTTTTACCGTTTTGAGCTTAAAATACCTCAATTTAGAGGGAAGTTTCAGAAATTGCCTGCAGGGTCAACCATTTACAGATTTCTTATCATATTTTATATTTACTTCAGTGATGTAGTGATCCATAAACGGCAGAAAGTGATTGCTTCGTTTTGCGTGCGTTAGCATTGACACAGCAAACGAGACGCTAAAAATCTAGGCTTGTAGGAGAAAGATATCTGTTCATATGTGTAGCAAGTTGATACTTGTAGCAAAATATTGTTCATAAACCATGTATCGTCAATATTTGAGAATTCAATATCGATGTTAAAACATCGATGCTTATGAACGATTTACGATATATCGATGTTTTAAAACAATCGTTGTATCGTTTGCATCCCTATTACCTGTTGCACTATTTCGGAGATACAGGAAATAAGATGTCGGCTGTTTGCAGTCTTACCGAGATTAAATTATATCGTCGTTTGTTTGCAGCTTTATTTATTTATTTTATTTATTTACCCTTTATTGTACATAAAAAATGACATAAGAGAAAATAACAAACAAAACAGTAGTAGCTAATATTATAAAAGCGAACTAATCTACTAAACGATCATCATGAAACTTTGTACACATAATCTTGAAAGTATTTGAAGCAACATAGAATACCTTTTATTTAAAAAATGTGAGGGAAGCTGCGGGTAAAAACTAGTTTCTAATAAAAGACATCTTAGAGCTCACTCTAGATAGTAAATTACAATGTAAAAAGGTAACAGGTAGATTACGCTTAAATCACAATCTCACTAAGATTGTGGTTAGAGTGTGGCTGCGTTTAGATCCGGTAATAATTCTAAAGATGTCGACTCCTTAAAAGGTTTTTTTATATCATAAGATAGTAAAGAAACATGCTTTCCTGTTGGAAAGACAAACCATCGCCTATGGATACCAAAGATGTTAATGGCCGATGCTATCCGTGTGGCGGGATGGGGATGCCACATGCATAAGCCTGCCTTACCCTCCAAATAGATACACGAAAATTACTAAGGGGCCGTTCATAAAATACGTCACACTAAAGTTAGCTTTTTTTGACCCCCCCATTGTCACGCTGTGTCACATTTTTTGTGACCCCCCTAGAAATATTTCGTCACAAAAACTAAGACGCCCCCCCCCCCCTGCTGAGTATGATAAATTCTAAATGATAGTACACAAATTCTGAAAATTAAAAATATTTATTTAGTAATATTATAATAACATTACGCGCAGGGTACGTGGAAACGTTACTGTCTCAAGTATTGGAAAAACAAAGAAACCCGTTGTGACGGATCGCAACGCTGCTAGAGTCGCGCCACAGAGCTAGTGCTCATGTCAAAAAATAATAAACGGCGAACGTCACGTTGCCGTATACCCCCCGTCCCCCCTTGTCACATCTTGTCACACTCAGGCAGACCCCCCCCCCCCCCCCTCCCCTTGTATGCGAACGTATTTTATGAACGGCCCCTAAACAAGTGAAATTAATTAAATTTGCTATTATCCGCGAACTGTTCTATGTATCCTTCGCGATGGTACTGAAAAGAAAGACGTCGGTTTAAGGAATGGATAAGACTCACCGATGGTCCGGACAAAAAGAAGACCCCAGTGGCACCACTGACCCCAGTGGACAATTATCCACCCTCATCCACCACACTTTTACACCCACGTCCACTCCGGCACCAATCACAAAAGCACACATTTTACGTACGCACTCAACGCACGTTTCACTTCGAAGCCGAAGCATCTTCAGAAGAAACGAACACTACCTCACTCTACGCGAGTGTAAGTAATATTACTTAATAGTTTAATAATGATTTTCCGCAAAGTAACGCCTGAATCAATAAACTATCGAAAATTACTAGCATTGACGCGATGGCGGCTGGATTAAGTAAGGCGGTGATACCAAATATCCCCGGACGAGATGTTGGGGAACTCTACTACATAGTTGTCACGACACAGTAGTAACACGTCGACTTTTACGATCTGCCTGGCAGAACGGCAGGCGGTCTATTCTTCAAAGGAGCACGGACCAACACGAGGGAAAGCTTGTAAAAGTTTATTTGTATAAACATGTTTAGATTTTATTTTTGTGTTTCAGCGTGTTTGGAAAAACTTTGAAAACAACAAAGAAAATTTTTCGATAAGCAGGGATTGAACCTGCGACATTCCCTCAAGCCGGGCGCTCTACCATTAAGCTAGTGTCGACAGGCTCAAAGTCCCTACGTGTTTAAGCCCTGCGGGTCGAAAATTATCTTTGTTCTTTTTAAAATTCTTGAATTTACATTTTATAGGTGCTGGGGATTTCTGCGTATAAATTATTTTATCCGAAGTCTAGACAATGGTTGATAAGAATTACTCGTACGATCCGGTCGCCACCAACAATCATGAGGAAAAAAAAGTGGAGGCAGGACAGCTTTGGCGGCAGTACATCATCGCAGGCATTGGTAAGTTAAAGTTTAGATTATTATAGGGTTACCATATAAAGTAAATGCACCAGTAGTGGACAAGGAACCAGTCATAAACAAATAAAACAAATGTTGTGGTAAGTTTTCATTTATTGGCGACATTTTTACATAGACACTGGTCATTGAGCTACTAAAGTTTGCTATTAGAATCACTTCCGATTCATTGAAACAAAATTGGCGCGAAGTGGGTATACCGTCTTAGTGTTTTAAAAAATATGTTAGCGTCTTTTGTTGCAAAAATCGTTAGTAAAGTAGAAAGTTTCCCTATCAATTTAATATTGCTTTATTTTTAAGTCGAATGTTTTTAGTCGTTGGGTTTGTATGGAAATTACACGAGAGAACACCGTATTCTAACATCATATAGATTTTATTTCACAATATTTTGCTAGTGTTTATTACTAGGAAATTCAATTTGAATGTTGTAAAAATTATCAAATTTCCATACTTATAATTTTTATTATGTATGTATCCAGGTTCTGAATTAACTAGTAGACAGTGTTCAAATAATAATTGTCGATAAAAAGCGAGAGACGCCTTTTACTAACTACTTTAATCTAATTCAAATAAATATTTAGATATCAAAACTAGCAATAATTGTTAGGTACTTTAATTTCAATATCAATTTCAAGACATATGAAATATCTATAATGTAAAGCGAAATTAGATCAATAATAAAACTGCGTTATTCTATTCTTAATTCATATTCAACGCTAAGTAATGACTATAGTATAATCCATTTCTGTATGTCTATAATAATAGGGTTTCATTTCGTACATAACTGGTTAAAATAAATGAAGTTTTTATTTGGTTATTGAATTGAAATTTAAGTAATAATTATAATCTTTTAATTTATAAATAATATTTTTTTAATATGTTTTTTCTATTCTTAGTTATATTTGAAAGAAATTAAATGACTTGACTGTGACGTCGCACTGACTGTCAGACGATAGCTCAGACCTCAGTTACTATCTGATATTCGTGGTGTATGGACGTTTCCGTTTAACTTGGAACCGAAAAAAACCTTAGATTTATGGGGACATTCTGTTAGAATCATTGCTTCAGTAATGAATGTTATTGCACCATATTTAGCTGTAATATTTAATTGTTCCGTAACACTTGGTGTTTTTCAAGACTTAATGAAATTCAGCAAAGTTATTCCAGTTTTCAAGTCTGGCACTAAATGTGATCCCTCTAATTTTCGGCCTATCTCGGTTTTGCCAATCCTAAGTAAAATATTTGAAAAAATTATATTAGACCAAATGTTTAGATATTTTGATAAATTTAGATTATTTCACAATAAACAATTCGGTTTTACGAAGGGTCGCTCAACTATTGATGCTGGTGTCGAATTACTCAAAAACGTTTATGAAGCCTGGGAGAATTCGCAGGATGCACTTGGAGTGTTCTGTGATTTGTCTAAGGCATTTGACTGTGTCGATTATAACATTTTAAGCAGGAAGTTACACCATTATGGAGTTCGAAATAAAGCTCTCGATCTTCTGGTTTCTTACTTCAATGAAAGAATTCAGAGGGTTGATATTAATGGAAAAAGGTCTCCCGGTGCTGTTGTAACCATGGGTGTCCCGCAGGGCTCCATACTTGGTCCATTTCTGTTTCTGATATACATAAATGACTTGCCTTACTATGTAGGGGATAAGCATGGAATCGTACTGTTTGCGGATGACACTTCACATTTATTCAAAGTAAAAAGACAAATTGGTAAGTATGACGAAGTAAATAATGCGATTTCAAAAGTTGTACACTGGTTCAGTACGAACAATCTTTTATTAAATGATAACAAAACTGTGTTAAATTTTCATTGCCTAATGTAAGGCATGTAGATACCAGCGTACAACTGGATGGAAACAACCTGGATCTGGTAGATTCCACTGTGTTTTTAGGTATTACTTTAGATAAGAAATTACAATGGGGACTGCACATTAATAATTTAGCAAATATACTTAGTTCAGCAGCTTATGCAGTTAAAAAATGAGACAGTTAACTGATGTCGACACAGCAAGAATTGTATACTTTAGTTACTTCCACAGCATTATGTCATATGGAATTCTTCTCTGGGGAAATTCTGCTGAAGTAAATACTATATTTGTATTGCAGAAAAGAGCTATAGGGCAATTTACAATCTTAGCCCGAGGGTTTCCCTGAGAGAAAAATTCAAAGAAATCAATATTCTAACTGTTATATTCCAATATATCTGGATCTGGTAGATTCCACTGTGTTTTTAGGTATTACTTTAGATAAGAAATTACAATGGGGACTGCACATTAATAATTTAGCAAATAGACTTAGTTCAGCAGCTTATGCAGTTAAAAAAATGTGACAGTTAACTGATGTCGACACAGCAAGAATTGTATACTTTAGTTACTTCCACAGCATTATGTCATATGGAATTCTTCTCTGGGGAAATTCTGCTGAAATAAATACTATATTTGTATTGCAGAAAAGAGCTATTATGGCAATTTACAATCTTAGCTCGAGGGTTTCCCTGAGAGAAAAATTCAAAGAAATCAATATTCTAACTGTTATATCCCAATATATATTTGAGAACTTGATGTACGTTCGTAAAAATATTTGCTTTTTTAAAAAAAATGGCGACGTACACTCACTTAATACAAGGAGCAAAAACAATCTTGTTGTGCATGCATCTCGTCTCCACAGAATAAGTAACTCTTTTATGGGGCAATGTATACGCTTTTACAATAAACTTCCCGAAACTATAAGAGATCTACCAGTCAATAAATTTAAAAAATGTTTTAAAACAAAACTGTGTAAAAAGGATATTATAAAATCTCATTATTTAGAAGATTAAGATTATTTAGAAGACAAAAAAGTCTGGGATTAATTGCTCCTCATACCGATCTCATATATATTTTTTGTAATATTGTGATAATGTAAAAAATCAATGATATGAAAAAAAGACAAGCCCGCTGAGTTTCTTCCGCCGGATCTTCTCAGCGTGTGGCCGTGTTTCCGATCCGGTAGTAGTTTTTAAAAAAATATGTTGACGTGTCAAAATAACTTGTAAAAAGTTTTACTGAATAAAGTACTTCTGATTTCTGATCTCTGATTTCTGAACTGTGTTCATACATGCTGTAAATAAAGTAGTTTCATCATAACCTATCAGAAGACACAACAATTAATATTTTATACTTTTTTTTCGTCAGCACTTGGTAAAACTCCAGTTGTAATTATGTTAAAATGCACTTAAACTGTTTCACAAAACACTTTTTACTTAGTTTATACTCGTCCAAGGTCCAAGAAAAGCTCGGTTCCCAAGATATGGGTATGTGAAAAACCGAGCAAAGCTCGGTCAACCAGGTACAGAAAAAAAATTATATATTCTATAGGAATCGATTTATCAAGGTTCGAGGTCCAAGAAAAGATCGGTTCCAAAAATATGTGAAAACCGAGCAAAGCTCGGTCAACCAGCACATTTACTCTTCCACAAAACACTTTTTACTTAATTTATATCTACGGCATCTTCAAGGCTGTAAAAAGCGATACCAGTTGGCAATATAAACAATCCTGGTAAAACTCCAGCTGTTGTAATTATGTTAAAATGCACTTATACTCTTTTACAAAACGCTTTTTACTTAGTTTATATCTATGGAATCTTCAAGGCTGTAAAAAGCAATACCAGTTGGCAATATAAACAGTATTATAATAAATAAAAAGTGTTTTGTGAAACAGTATAAGTGCATTTTAACATAATCACAACTGGAGTTTTACCAAGTGCTGACGAAAAAAGTATAAAATATTAATTGTTATGTCCTCTGGTCACGATAGGTTATAATGAAACCACTTTATTTATAGTAACTATGAATATAGTTGAACGGGAACGTCCGTACACCACGAATGACAGTAACTGAGGTCTAAGGTCTGAGCTATCGCCAGATGGTCAGTGCGGCGCCACAGTTGATCGACGTCACACTATATTTATTGTATTTATATCACATTAATGAATTAAAACAAAGTAATTAAAATTATAAAATTTAAAAGCTAGGATGCTGCTTAAAACCTATCCAGGAGGCTTAGATAAAGTAATTCCACTTCGTAGTTAAACGATATCTAATTTCGTCATCGTTTCTGGATTTAACGATATCGATGACGATTGACCACGTGATTTAGCGCGGCTTATGTCATTCCTAAACATTTTATTCTATTGTAGCATTGTTATCGACTTTATGTTACTTTGTTTAAGCCCCCAGGATAGCCCAGGACACTACCATAATTAGAACATGTCTCGAGAAAACAAAACAGTGGGCAAATCCAGATTATTAGACATATAATAAATAAATATACTTTTATTTCACTTCAAACATTTATTATGTGCATAATATAGTAAATAATTGCAGAATATTAAATTTTGAAGATGCTGTAAAAAGCGAATCCGGGTAGTCAAATTACCAATATACAAATACCGGTTGTGAGTAACCACAAACAAGTATCGTTTGTGGCCATTTAGGATAAACATCAATAAAAATTAGTAAAACCAATTTGAGTAAGATAATCTATTTCGGCATACAAGCACCTTAATTTCGTAAGTGTAGGTATTATTTCGTAAAAGTATGTTTGTATGTTCAATATTGGTCGACGATGTTTTCGGGAACTAAAAATAATAATCGCGATCATTCTTTTTGTATTAAATCAGTTATGTTTCAACTACGAGAACGGTCTAAGTTTCATTAAAATCCGTTCTGTTGTTTTTGAGATATATACGTCAATTTAATTTTTAAATTCAATTATTTGTGCATTAATTCAAATTTTAAGCAGCTAAAAATAGTATTAAAATGGCCAATACCGGTTCTTCCATTATATATGTTTGAAGTATGATAAAAGTACAAGTGTATTATTTATTATATTTACCTAATAATAATGGAATTTCACAAGTGGCAATATGAAAGTATAAAATATAAAGTTTAGATAATTTACTGCACACACATAACATTTGTTGATCCGAGCGCCTTTTAAATAATAGATCAACTTTTAATAGACATTTCCTAAAAAAAGGCGAATGCAAAATACTTACATCGTAACTACTAATTAGGTGGTAGAATTCTGCAAGGTTTTGCCCTGTTTTGTTACTTGTTTCGCTGTCATGTTTCGGTTTGAAGGGTTGCCGGCAAACTTGTGCATGTGTAATACCATATTCTTGCAAATAAAATATTCATTAATTCATGGGAAATTCCAACCATGCCTCATCTTTAGTCTAGACGATATCTCTTTTCATCAAGAGAAGCATCTGCTTATTTGCTATCCAATGATAAAACAATATATTATTAAACATAGTAACTGTTGTTTAATGAGTTATATGTTATTGGTTAATTGTAGCGATCAAAGGGTTATCAACGCTATAGAGTTTAAGTAAATATACATGATTTTTAGTTTAATTTACATTGGAACAAAAGAAACCATAAATACAATATTAAATTTAAAGTTAATATTTTTTTAACTATATACTACATTCTTTGTCGTCAGCACTTGTTCAAACTTTATTTAAATAAAAACTTTTGACTATAGCTGTTGTAAATACTCTGGGGTCGATTCACATAACCTCATTCACTATTGTCGGAGCGTTTGGGGCTCTTACATATTATGTAACCTCATAGTGTACGACTCGCGACGCGACGTTTTTTTATGGAAGAAGGGACACATGAGCAGGAGGTGCACTTGATGTTAAGTGATCACCGCCGCCCATGGACATCCACAATACCAGAGTTGCAGTTGCGTTGCCAACCTATTAAAAATGAATAAGCTCTATTTTTGTAGGCCCCCAAAGCGTGTCAGTTCGAAAAACTTCTGCCAGTAATTGATTCCACATAAAAGTAGGTTGAGGCAAAAAGTACCGGGAGAACCGCACGGTTATGGATTTTCAGACATCGAGATGGTGAGGGTGGAACTTCAAATTTTGATGCGAAGTCCGATGATGGAATTCAGCAGGAGGAATTATACAAACAACTTGTCGGAACACGCTCCATTATATAGGAGATAAAAGATGCAGAGCAAACCTACATATCTGCGTAATGCCAAACACTTTAGCCGTTTTGAAATAACCGCTGTACATTTCTAATAAGCGTTGTATCATGTTTGTGTGACGTTTTGTTATATGAATGGGGGGGGGGGGGGGGGGGGCTGATGCACATATGATAATGATGATGATGCTTATAATCTCAGTATTTTGAATGTCTTAATTCTATGCATCAATTGTAAATACCTAAATACTATATAGTCAACAGTTTTAAATACCCTGATTCTACATAATCAAAGTTGTAGATACCCTGGTGTAATATATAATTATGTTTACGTAAATGAATCCTGTTGGATAATCAATTTTAATTTATTAAAAAAACCCTGCAGTCCCCTGAATCATAAATTTTTTTAGTGAATCCCACGGGAACAACTTATGGTTCCGGGATAAAAAGTATCTTATGTGCTATTGTAGGTCATCGTCTACCTGTGTAATAAATTTCTTCCAAATCGGTCCAGCCATTTTTGCGTGTTTGAGTAACAAACATTCATACATCGCACCATCCGAACTTTCGCATTTATGACAAGCTGCGCCCTGAATCCCTGCATTATAACAGTTTTTTACGAACCCTACGATTTTTTGGTTTACAATAAATATTACATGAGATTATTTTCAACCGGTTTAAAAGAAAATCACAATAAAAGGTTTGAACAAAAAAAATCCCTGTATAAATGCTAATATACTTCTATTGACTGCCCCGTTGGTCAAGTGGTTAGCGACCCTGATTACGCAATCGACGAGGCTCGGGTTCGATCAATGACGGGGACAAGCATTTATGTGATGAGTATAAATGTTTGTATTTTCGGGTTTGGGTGTTTATTGGAACGAAGTTCCTTACGGCAGGCTTGGAGGGGATAGGGATTTTGCTGCGCGACCGAACTGAAAAAAATGTGATAGTAAAACCGTAAGAAAAATGCGTGGAATAAAAGCGTTAAATGAGACGTGTGCAGGCGCGACAGTCGCGTACACAAGCGAGTAGTGCCGTTTAGCCGAAGGAAGTTCGTTCCTACCTGGTGTCCCGCGACACCACATCATTTTTTTTTATATATATATTCCAGTATTTATATATCGTACACCTGGTGCAATAATGTCATAAATAACAAATTACGGGAATCTCGCGCAACTGACCAATTAAAACGTTCTCGCACTAGGCGCTTACACAAACCCGCCAAAACCACAACGACATTTACGCCCTCTGTGGGCCGGCTTGGGAATTACTTTTATGATATTGTTGCACCGGATTTAGACGCATGTTTGACACTATTTCTGATCACAAACTCATTTAGACAATTTTTGCAATTGTGACGTTGTTGTACCCGATGTACGATATGTATTTCCGTGTATTAGTATCGTTGACTAACACCCATAACACAAGCAAATAATTTGCTTACTTTGGGGTTAGATCAGTAAGTGTAATTTGTCCCGTAAATTTATTATTTATATATTATATTCTATTTACTAGGTTAGGTTAGTTCTGCATTGTTTCGTCCGGGTCTGGTACCACCGCCTTACCTATTTCTGCCGCAATAGCGTCAGTGCTTGTTGCTGTTGTGTTTCGGTTTGGAGGGAAAGATAGCCGGTAAACTTATGCATATAGCAAACAAGATAGCAACGTACCATTAACATCTTTGGTGTCTATGGGCGATGGTTGACTCTTTCTGTCGGGAGACCATCTGCTTGTTTGCTATTTTATGATATCAATATTTTATTTTTAAAACGTTACAAATAGAATTCACATTTTGAATCTCTTTATATTTAAACTAGCTGCGGCGTGCAGCCCGTTGCATTATAAAAGTTTTTGGTGAATCCCGCGGGATCGCTTAAGTTTAACGGGATTTTAAGTAGCCTAAGTGCTATTCCGCTCATCTTCTACCTGTGTACTAAATTTCATTGAAATCCGTTTACAAGATTTTGCGTGATTGAGTTACAAACATCCATCCAAACATCCATCCATCCAAATATCCATCCATTAAAACGTCCAAACTTTCGCATTCATAATATTTTAATATAGATTACTAGATTTGTTTTTATGGTAAGAAGATTAAAATAAGTAGGAGACATATATTTAATTTAAGCGAATTAAAAGTGCAGCACGCGGCTTCCATCCTACTGTGTCTTGGAAACATGACCCTGTCTTTATGAAAATTTATATAGGACCAAATCAAATATAAACAAATTAGGACTAAAAAAGCATACTTCCGTACTTTTCCAAACAAAAAAGAATGTTGCGTAAAATTATGATAAAACCGATTTAAAAATCCCGTTTTTTTTTTTATATTATAAGATAGCAAACAAGCAGATGGGTCTCCTGATGGAAAGAGTCAACCATCGCCTATAGACACCAAAGATGTTAATGGTGCGTTGCTATCTTGTGGCGAGGTCTAATGCCACATGCATAAGTTTACCGGCTACCTTACCCTCCAAACCGGAACACGACAGCAACAAGCACTGACGCTATTGCGGCAGGAATAGGTAAGGCGGTGGTACCAGACCCGGACGAGACAATGCAGAACTCTAACACCTAGTAGCCACGATGTTAGTGACTCGATAGCCAATCGGTCGCCTTTTACGACCTGCCTGGCAGAACGGCAGTTGGCCTATTCTTCAAAGGAGGCCGGGACCAACACGGCGAAAAATTTCTAAAAACCCATTTTTTTTAGCGAACATTGCGATCGTGTCCTTGGGATACATTATGGGATGGACTTCACCAATTAGTCCGCTTCTCACAAATGAAAACAGAACAAGCGAATCACCTCTCTACAAAGTAGCAACGAGTGACGAAATCGCCTGGATGGGATCCATTTTGAACATCGGTGCTATATTCAGTGAGTAAATTTATTATTTTTTCACAAGATAGAAAACAAACTGACAGAATACACCAATTTTTTAATGATTGAATCCCACGTTGCGACAGGAAGTCGCAACGCGGGATTCAATCATTAAAAAATTCAATTATTAAAAAAATAATCATTGAAAAAAAGTAAAGCGGTGGTGCCAAACTTGGGAGTCTTTCGCTTGACACTCGTACATGGCAATTGATCATCACTCATCGATGAAGTAATATAACCATCACCATAGATATCAAAGATGTTTATGCTACGTTGCCGTCAGTGTGGCGAGACTTTCATAACACGTATGCATACAATACAATACAATACAATACAATACAATACAATACAATACAATACAATACAATACAATACAATACAATACAATACAATACAATACAATACAATACAATACAATACAATACAATACAATACAATACAATACAATACAATACAATACAATACAATACAATACAATACAATAACTCTTTATTGTGCACCAAAATATATGACAACATAAAAGTAAAATACAGTTTCGTACTATGAAAGATTCACAAAGGCGGTCTTATCACTAAAAAGCGATAAGACACCAAACAAGCAAAGGAGTCTCCTGATGGAAAGAGAAACCTTAGTCTATAGACATCAAAGATGCAGGTGCGTTGCTATTTTGTAGCGGGGTCTAATGCCACATGTATAATTTTTTTGGAAAATAAATACCTTACCAAATCGGAACGTGACAGTAACTAGCACTAACCTGGGCGAGACAATGGAGAACTCTACCACCTACCTACCTACTTGCCACAATGTTAGTGACTTGTACAGCCAATCAATCGCCTTATACGAACTGCCTAGCAGAACGGCAGTTGGCCTATTCTAGGAGGATCAAAGGAGTCCGGACCAACACGGGGGAATATTGTCTATGAATATAACGACGCCGATAACCATTGACCACGCGATTTAACGCGGCTTATGTCAACCCTAAACATTATATTATTTTCCACTTTGTTATCGTTTTTATGTTGCAACTTTGTCTAAGCTCCAGATTATATACATGTAATTAGTCACGTCATTAAAGGGGAAACAAGAAATAGCAATGCTGCGTTGCGGAATACCTGGCGGCGTTATTAAAAATAATAATATCTGATTTCTATTATGATAAGAACCGATTTTCGTTTGTTCCTCGATGCATGGTAGGAGTAGGACGAAAGAGATGAATGGTTTTTGAATTAGTTAGGACTATATAATAATGCACTTTTGATGGGTCGACAACTTTATAGTTTTTTTTTATATCATAAGATAGCAAACAAGCCGATGGGTCTCCCGATGTAAAGAGTAAACCAATGCCTATATCCACCACAGATATTAATGATGTGCTAAATTGTGGCGAGTTCTAATGCCACATGCATAAGTTTACCGATTACCTTACCCTCCAAACCGAAACACGACAGTGACAAGCAAAGACGATATCACGGCAGGAATTATATTGCCGAAAAGTCCTCGCGACACGACAATACAAAGCATTGATGATATTACAGCTAAAAATGTATTTAATTTTGTTACTTTGTGTACTTGGGTCCCACATGTACAAAGTGTATGCACCAAAATAAGCCGTTTTGTTTATGTTTTATATAGAATAAGAAAGATAATAGATAAAAATACAGCCTTGTTAGCCTATTATGGTTATGTAGAATCTATTTTAAGATATGGACTTATTATTTGGGGAAACTGTACTGAAATATCCAAAGCTTTCATTATTCAGAAACGTTGTATTCGTGCTATCTCCGGTGCTGCTCCTCTTGATTCATGTAAACCTTTATTTAAGGACTTGAATATACTTACCCTACCGTGTTTGTATGTCTTTGAATCCGTCTGCTTTGTGAAAAAAAATTATCAGGAATTTAAGACGGCAAAAGAGGTTTATAACTTTAGTCGTAGATACTCAAATAAATTATTTATGCCGCCTTGTAAAACAGCACTTTTTAATAAAAATTGTAGCCAAATGATAATAAAGATATACAATAAACTTCCTGAAAGTTACAAAAGTTTACCATTGACTAAATTTAAAAAAACGGTCTATAATTATTTATGTGACAAATGTTTTTACTGTATAAAAGATTACTTTGACGATAAATCTTAATATTGATAATTTATAATAAATAATATTATTAAAGTCACTTATGAAATTGTAATATTAAACTTCTTAATAATATATTTATGACGTATATTATTATTATTTATTTATTTATTTTAATTGAAATTGTTAATAATTTAAATCTAATTCATTTTGGTTTTCTTTTGACACATTCATTTTAATTTAATTTTAACTTATTTAATTTTTTATAAGTATTAAAATGCATTTTGTTTATTTTTAGAAAGTTATATAGGTATATATGTGTTTTTCAACCTTCCTTTTTTTAATTCATTTAAATTTTATCCTGATAGGCTTAATATATTATTTATAATTTTGTAGAAAAATGTATGATGTAGATGATGTAATAAGATTTTGCACGCCATTTATTTGGTAAAACAGGCTTAAGTTACTGTATTTAGAAACAACATCGCATGTATACCCTGATTTATGCAAAATAAATAAGTTTGAAGTTTGAAGTTTGAAGTTTGAAGTTATTTACTGGTTGGTACCTCGGTAAGACCAAGGTACCACCAACTTAATAACTAAGTTTAATACTTTTTTTGTGACGTAATTGCATCAATCATTGGTATTGCCATGTGACAAAGATTATCCCTTAAATTCCAATAATGTAAAACATACCATCGTATTACAAGTCGTTGAGTTGTTTGGTTGTCTACCAGCGTTCAATATCCTAACCTTTTTATGCTGTCAATTCGCCCATATTTGTTACCACTACCTTATCTTTTACATAAATGCCAGTGCTTGTCAGGTAGGGAGGGTAAGGTCAATGCCAGATGAGCCCATAAGCAAATTAAGCAATTGCTTAAGGCAACAAACACAGCATAAAACAAAACGAAATAGTATTAAATAGTAGTTTGCGCGCTGTCAAATACGTCCCCCAATTTTCTCAGTCGCACCGCTTTGAGCTGTGGTCAACTCGATACCTCGATACTAGCTAGTTCATTTGTTTTTTCATTCATTACACTACGCGTTGCGGTTATTTACAGGTCCTTTCATAGCGGGATTCCTGGCATCAAGGATTGGCAGAAAATGGGCTTTGCTCAGTGCTACTGTGCCGTTATTCCTGGGATGGACTCTTGTAGGTATCGCTGGGAAAATTGAGATGTTATGGGCCGGCAGATTCTTTTGGGGGATTGGCGCAGGGTGGATTTTCACTATATCACCAATGTATTGTGCTGAAATCGCCACGGTAAGTCAATTATTGATTTTTTTTTGGGTTTCGTACATAAAGGTTAAAACGGGACTCTATTACTAAGACTCCGATGTCCGTCCGTTCGTCTGTCTGTCCGTCTGTTACCAGGCTGTATCTCATGAACCGTGATAGTTGGACAGTTGAAATTTTTAAAGATGATGTATTTCCGTTGCTGCTTTAACAACAAATACTGAAATATAACAAAATAAATATTTAAGGGGGGGCTCCCATACTACAAACGTGATTTCTTTTAAAAAAACTATGTTAATAACGACAACTGGTAGACGTTTGAAATATACACACAATATTTAGTTTATTCATTTTTAAAATTACAATTTTAAAAATGAATAAACTAAAAATTACAATTAAATTTGAATCCTAAAAATAAATATTTAAGGAAGGGGCTCCCATTCACAACAAACGTGATTTTTGGGCGTTTTATAGATGATGGCACGGAACCCCTAGTGCGCGGGTCCGACTCGCATTTGACCGGGTTTTTAAAATATAAGCCGAAACAAAACGAATTCATCCGAATACTGAATTGGTAAAATAAACGCACATATTACTCAACAAAAAAAATATTATATGTACCCAAAACAATAATTAATATTTTTTGTGATAGCACTAAAAATAATCGAATAGCAACTACCGCTACTAATAAATATATTAAGTTATTATGTGTCTTGCAATAATTAAACAATTATATGATAATTGCAAATTGCAAGATACGTGATAACCACACGGTTTGTTTTAAAGTTAGATAGTGATTGTGATATAAATCTATAGATATTATAAAACAAAATGCCCTGCCACAATCGTCTCTCTGTTCGCGATAAGCTCAAAAACTACTGAACGGTACATGCGATTTTCATAAAATTTAGTTCATGTATTTATATTATTTACGCTGAAAAAAGTAATTTCATTAAAAAAATTGGAACAAAAAACTTTTTTAAAAACCTATTTGAAGGTAATACGTACGAAGAAAACTTTCCATACTCTAAACATATGAAAAAATTCTACTTTTTGAGCAAATTTTAAAAAAATACCAGTTTTTTGTTTTTGTTTTGTAGACGGAAAGCCGCGGTGCTTTGGGCTCTTTCATCCTTCTGTTCATGACATTCGGGTACCTCTTGGTGTATGTTGTGGGACCTTACTTCTCATACAACGTGGTGACTTTCATCGGCGCGGGGCTGGTGGCTTCTTTTGTGCTACTCTTCTTCTTCATGCCGGATTCGCCGACGTATTATATGTATAAAGGTTAGTGCTTGTTTCTGTATAATTTATTGCTTTAATTTTTATGCGAGAATCTTAAGATTAATATATATATATATATATATATATATATATATATATATATATATATATATATATATATATATATATATATATATATATATATATTTTCCGTGTTGGTCCCGGGCTTTTTTGAAGAATAGGCCAACTGCTGTTCTATGCAAGTCGTAAAAGGCGACCGATTGGCTACACGAGTCACTTACCATCGTGACTACTAGGTGGTAGAGTTCTGCATTATCTCGGCCGGGTCAGGTACCTCACCCATTTCTGCCGCAATAGCGTCAGTGCTTGTCACTGTCGTGTTCCGGTTTGGAGGGTAAAATAACAGGGTATTGTCACTGTAATGTTCCGGTTTAAAGGGTAAGGTAGCCGATAAACTCATGCATATGGCATATATAAATCTCGCCATAAGATAAGAACGCACCATTAACAACACGTTTGCCACAGTATACTGGAGACTAACAGTAGTCAATCTACATACATGTGATATTCGAGCAACGCACACATAGACACCTCTCACGGACGCGATTTCTCGGAATGGTTCAAAACAGTTTGTTCCGAACCATTCCGAGATATCGCATCCGTGAGAGGTGATTACCCATTCCCAACAAATTAACCGATTTTGAGCCAATTAACGGTATTTGAGTCATTTTTTAAGGACAAAAGCTAATAAGATTTTTAAATCAATCGGAGTGTTAGCCTGTAAGTTATTTCAAAAATATTAAGTAAGTTTGCTAAAAATAACGTAACTTTAATATTTGAAAACCTGTAACTTTTGAAAATTAGATTCGATTCTGATTTTCGAAACCGTATTTGACATAGTTTCTTTAGTACTAAAGTATCGTAGAATACCAAGAAATTATTGGTTAAAAATTTCGAAGTTGTGTCAAAATGTGTTAATGACCCAAATATTCCCAGTTACCTTAAATCTAAATTCTGCTTTCAGTGTAGCACTCATGATCGTTCCCTCCGTTCTGATAATGATCTTTCTCTTTACATCCCTTTCTCTCGAACGGATTTTCTTTATAAATCTTTCTTTATTCAAGCAGTTAAGCTCTGGAATTCTCTTCCACTTGACGTTAGGAGGTCCTCTTCTAAGTGGTCTTTCAAGCGCGCTTTGACGACCCATTATCTTAACACTTAGCTTTCGGTGTTATCAACAAAATATCTAAGAGAAATTGAAATTATCTACAGACAGACATTATTAATTACTTTTGTTATACTTACTTGCTTAGTTAAATATTTTGTTAATTATATATGCCATGTATGTATATGTATAGTCTATTATGTGTTTATTAATATATGTTTATGTAAATATGTTATATGTATCTATTTATATTTTCTATTTCCTAGTAATTATTATATTTTTTGTTCCGTTTAGCCCATCATACTGTTTCCTATTTCCATTTAAAATATTTATTTACACCCCCCAATTGAAAATTTTCTGCTCCACTTGCTGGTTGACTGGCAGAGAATGCCTTTATGGCATTAAGTTTAACCATTGTACAATTTTAGTGCATAAAAGTAAATAAATAAATAAATAAAAATAAAAAACACTTTTTTCTAAATTTTTCGTCAACGATTTCTCCCGAACTGATAAACCGATTTTGATGCAATTTATACATTGGACGCAGTTTATTGAGGAATATAGAGGATTCGATTTTGTACTCAATCGGTACGTTAATGTGGGAATTATGTTAAAAAATACTGTTTCACCAAAATATTTTTCTTAGGACCTCAAAACGTGGAGATCTGTTGAAAACTTGATTTTCGAAAATCGAGACAAAATCAGTAAATTCCAAATCTACTAGATAATTCATCTATATTCATTAATATAATAATAATAGTATTATCGCGTAAGTCTAATGAATATAGCTTATGTAATGTTAATTTTTATGAATGTAATATATTTCTCATGCATCAGGTGCCGTAGTTGACTACATGAGGTCTCGGGTTCGATTCCTGTGTCGGGCAATTCAAAAATGTGTTTTGTCAGTTTTCTGATAAATACAACGTTTCCCCGGGATTGAAAAGTGGTTGGCGATAGGCTTGCCACCTATCACATTGTAGGACTGAGTATCTTCGGCTAATCGTGGGTGCACTTGTTGTACCTTTGCCTACCTCTTCGGGGATACAGGCGTGAAGATATTTTTTTATTTCTCATGCATATTATTTAGAAATATTAGGGTTTTGCAGTCCTCTGCAATGTTAACTTTAACTGTGCTAGACTTGCCGTTCGCGTAATTGTCTTAAAAACGGTTAAAAAGTTTCAGCTTCACGTATTAATGGCGTTTAATACATGAATCGAACATATTATCGATTCTGAATCGCCTCTGAAAATTTGGTCGGACCTTTAAAAGTAACCTTTAAAAGTAACTTCAATATCAAGTTATAATAACTAAGTGGATACCTGTAGGGCTACTCTTGAAAACCGATTTCAATTTTAAATGAATATTTAATGAATTTTGAAGTATTTCGTACTCTGGACAACTATATTCAATTATTGGGTTCGGCGACAGCGCCACACGGATTTCGAATTTTTTTGGAACTACTCATTAATGCTTTTATTCGTTATTTTGTTTAAAACGGTACTTAAAATTTACACTTACAACACTAATAATTATGTCGTTACTATACTGAATCAATGTGGGCAATATTGGTTTCAAGAGTCCCGTTTTTTGACGATATTTCAAATTTATTGTTTTTATCAATATTGGTTTAAGATTTATATTGTTTTCAAGAGTAGGCCTGCTGTTATTGATTTAAATTAGCTTACCATCAGGCGAGATCGTGGTCAAGCGCTTCCCTATCGATAATAAAAAAATGTGATCCATTTAAATTTAATACTGTATGAACTTAAATGCTGTTATCCTGAGTAAATAAATAAAAAATAAAAAAACAAAACCCTGTCTATAGATATTGTTAGTATGATATATCAGTATTTATAGATGTTTTTGAAGTTCCATCCTCACGATCTCGATGTCTGGAAATCCAGCTAGGTATTGTTATATATATATATATATATATATATATATATATATATATATATATATATATATATATATATATATATATATATATATATATATATATATATATATATATATAACAATACCTAGCTAATATATATATATATATATATTTTTTTTTTTTTCTGCTCCGGACACCGTACGAAATAGACGCGTCACAAGTTATTTTCTATTTAAAATAAAAAATAAAACATAGATATAATGATTCGTTCGCCAACTGGAAGTGACCGTAGTATTGGGCTCGGTGGCTCTCAACCGAACTTAGTGAGTGAAGACTCATTACAAGACTTTTCTGATTATCAACGAATCTCTATGCGGTGTAAAAGAAAACAAATAGACTGTGATAGTGAAATCAAGGAAGAACTCTCTGATATAAAGAAACAACTGTCAGCATTAATGCAGATGATGACGCTTCAAACTGAAAAACAGAATGAGTTTACTGATAAAATAATTGTTGTCAAAGAAGAAATAAGTGAAATAAAAGACATGGTAAATAAAATTAAAGAAAAACAGATTTTGATGCAGTCTGATATGTGTAATTTAAAAACAAAAAGCGTTGAAACAGACACGTCAATTCGAAACCTTGAGTCTGATATCGCTTACCTGAAAACAACAGTTCACTCATTTTCTTCAACTGCTTCGCTAGAATCTATAGTGTCAGAAATAAAAGATCGAGACGAAAGAAGCAAAAACCTCATAATTATTGGAATTCCGGAACAAAATATTGATAACATTAAAGACAGAAAAAATGCTGATAAAAAGGAAGTTCTACAAATAACAAAACAAATTCACCCAGAATGTCCAGAACCTGAGTATGTAACCAGACTTGGGAAATATGACTTGAATAAAAACCGTCCAATAAAGGTGTCTTATAATTCACAACAAATACCTAAAATTTTATTACGGAAAAGAAACAATTTAAAATCGGAAACTATCAAACTACTTTCCGATCAAACACCTCAACAACAAGCTTTTATGAAGGAATTAAAAGACGAACTGAGACAACGAGGTGATAAAGGTGAAAAAAATCTTACTATAAAATATGTTAAAGGTATACCAAAAATTGTAAAACTACTTCCAAAAAACTAAATTTAACACAAGAGAACGACCAAAAGGGGTATAATAACGAAACCAATATAACTTATCAAATTGTGAACAAGTATAAAGAGATAAAAACTAGTAAACATTCACTAAAATTTTTGTATGCAAATGTGCGCAGCATTGTAAAACCTGGCAAACTTGATGAACTGAAATGTGTGATTAAGTTGTTCTCGAGCATGCTCCATGTTATTATTCTAACTGAAACATGGATCAAAAATGACAGTGAAGCAAAAAGGCTTCAAATTCCAGGATATCACCACTACTATAGTTTTAGGAACAAACATAGAGGGGGTGGAGTGTCGATTTACATTCATAAAAACTTAAAGCATTACGAAATTGAAAACCAATGTTGTCTTGACAACCATTACTTATGGGTGCATATTGAAAATTATTCTTTAGATATAGGTGCAATCTATAGAAAACCAGATTTGACCCACATTAATAGCTTTCTCGATACTTATTCAATACAATTAAATAATACAAAAAGAGGAATAGCTTTTGGTGATTATAATATAAATTTACTTTGTGAAGAACGTCCTACCATTCAATATAACGAAATTATTCAAGAATCTGCTTTTAAAATAATCAACAAAGTTGATGAAAATCATTGTACGCGAGAGACTGAAAAAGTAAAAACTATAATAGATCACGTATGCTCCAACTTAAAGGAAAACAATTTTCACATTGCTATCATTAACAGTACTTTATCCGATCACAAACAAATATACGTTGAAATAAAAAAATATAAACCTGTTCCACGTAAAAAAATTTACTACGAAGTTATTAACTATGAACTGTTATATAATAATATGACAAATAATCAAAGAAGAAACCAGAAAAATTCATATGAGTTGTTGGAAGAAAGAATAAAATCTAGTATTGAAAGAAGCAAAACAGTTAAAACCAAAATCATAAATCCCCCTAAACAGGATTGGATAAATAAAGAAATAATAGAAGCAATTAATATTAGAAATGTACTATGGAGACTACACAAAAACAACCCAGAAGATAAAATAAAAGAAGAAAATTTCAAAAAGAAAAGAAATGAAGTATTCTTTAAAATACAAGAAGCAAAAAGTAAATATTATTTAAAAACATTTAACGATTCTAAGAAGAAACCAAATAAAATGTGGAGACTTATAAATAATTTATCACATAACAAAATAAAAGAAAACTCACCGCCACCTAAGCTGAAAACTAAGGAGGGATATACGACCGACGTTAAGGCTATATGTGAAAACTTTAATAGCTATTTTGCTGAAATTGGATCGATTTTAGCGAACCAAGTTCCACCAAATCTTTGTGATTCGAGTACAAGTGCAACTACATGTGACACAGGTAATACCTCTAAAGTATTAAATCGATTAACACCAACAAATCTAAAAGAAATAAAAACCATTATCAACAATTTAAATTCAAACACAAGTACTGGAATTGATGGTATAAACACTAAATCTATAAAATGTATAAAAAATGTAATACTTTGTGAACTTACTAATTGTATAAACAAGTGTCTTAAATGTG
Organism: Apodemia mormo; assembly: GCA_036924255.1. Classification (NCBI taxonomy): domain Eukaryota; kingdom Metazoa; phylum Arthropoda; class Insecta; order Lepidoptera; family Riodinidae; genus Apodemia; species Apodemia mormo. The sequence goes on from JAUPFN010000023.1 coordinate 4,837,700, forward strand.
GAGTTTTTCCAGACTCATTGAAACTCGCTAAAGTCACACCTATATACAAGTCAGGAGATAAATCAGATCCTGGAAACTACCGTCCTATATCGGTCTTACCAACAGTGTCAAAGATCTTTGAAAAAGTAGTTTATAAGAGACTTGAGACATTTTTGAGATCTAAAAACTTCCTTTATAATAAGCAATATGGCTTTAGACCGAAATCTAATACACTATCAGCTACGGTGGATAGTAACTAAATTAAAGATAAGTATTGATAAAAAAAAGGTAGCTGTAGGAGTTTTTATAGATTTAAAAAAGGCCTTTGACACTGTTAGTCACGATTTGCTCCTTCAAAAATTAAATCACATTGGCATAAGTGGTTCAGCACTAGAGATATTTAAATCATACCTTCAAAATCGTCAACAAGTAGTAAAAATTGGTAAAACACAGAGCAGCCCTAGAACAGTAACGTACGGAGTTCCTCAAGGTTCAATCTTAGGGCCATTACTGTTTCTTGTGTATATAAATGGTATTAAAGATATTGGTCTCAAAGGTGACATAACATTGTGTGCCGATGACACCAGTTTATTTTACTTTGGAGACACAATTGATTCGGTAATAGCTGATGCACAATACGACCTAAATCTTTTAAATTCTTGGTTTCAGTCTAACCTTTTAACTATTAATACATCAAAAACAAATTACATAATCTTTGCCGCTAGAAACAAAAAAATATCACAATTTAAACCTCTAACAATAAATAACCATGCTATTAATAGAGTACAAAATGAAAAATACCTTGGGTTAATCCTAGATAGTAGTTTGTCGTGGAATATGCACCTAGACAAAGTCAAATCGAAACTTACATCGCTTACGGGAGCATTGAAAGGAATAGTAAGATGCCTCCCGAAACAAGTTCGATACACCATATATAACTGCCTCATAAAACCTCACATCGATTACCTCATTGAAGTCTGGGGAACAGCTGCTAAGACCAACATAAAAAAACTTCAAATTGCTCAGAATAAATTGATTAAAAGATTGTTTAACTACGATTTCCTAACGCCTACATTGAAAATATATAGTGAAACAAAAATAATGAATATAAATCAATCGTATATGTATAATAGTTGTATATTAAATCGTAAAATTTTACATAAGGAAATACACACTCAAATTAATTTCACTAAAAAATATCAAGTGCAAAAAATTAAATTAAGAAATGCTAATCACCTAATATTACACATGCCTCGCACAAATTATGGAAAAAAGAATATTTTATACGAAGGTGCAAAAATGTATAATAATTTACCAAACATTGTCAAAAATACTAAATGTCTCAAAACATTTAAAACGTTACTAAAAAATCATATCATTAACATTTTTTAGTTTATTTATAAATATAATTTTTTTTCGGTGTATTAATATTAGTATAGTAATATAAATTTATCATTATGTATATGAATATGTATGTATGTGTACGTATGTGTGTGTGTATGTATATATATATATATATATATATATATATATATATATATATATATATATATATATATATATATATATGTGTGTGTGTGTGTGTGTGTGTGTGTCTGAGTGTCTTAAAAATGTATATTGAACATACACTAAAAATAATTTAAATCTACAACATAAAATAATGACTTGTATATTATACTCATATAACACATTATGAACAATATAAATATTAAAACACTATTAATATTTAAAAATAAACAAATAAAATAAATTCGTTTTTCCATAAATCAATAAAATACCTGTGTCACATCTAGTGAATTGCATCTATGTAAGCTGCCGTTGAACGGCCTTTTGTTAGTTGTTACTTGTTACTATCGTACCTTTTATAAACAATGTTATTTTGAGTTACCCACTGTTAACCAACATTTTACTACTTAAATGTTAATTTGTAATGATTTTGTACGTTTTGTCCGAAGTGAAACATGTGCTTTGTCAAAATATGTTAAAATTTCTCAAATCAAGTGAATTTAATTCTTATGAGAAATAAATGTTCTTTAAACCTATATATATATATATATATATATATATATATATATATATATATATATATATATATATATATATATATATATATATATATATATATATATATACATATATATATATATATATATATATATATATATATATATATATATATATATAAAAAATCAAATGCTGTTCATTAGTCTCGCTAAAACTCGAGAACAGCTGAACTGATTTGGCTAATTTTGGTTTTGAATTAATTGTTAACGTCCAGGGAAGGTTTAAAAGGTGAGAAAATATAGAAAAAAATAAGAGTAATTAAAAGGCAGAACAACGTTTGCCGGGTCAGCTAGTCCTGAATAAATAAAAAAAAAACAAAACCCTGTATGTAGATATTGTTAGTATAGATATATCAGTATTTATAGATGTTTTTGAAGTTCCAATCCTCACGATCTCGATGTCTGGAAATTCACAACTGTGCGATTCTTCCGAAACTTTTTGCCTCGCACTACTCTGTTGTGGAATCAATTACCGACAGTGGTGTTTTCGAATAGATACGACATAGGGGCCTTCAAGAAAAGAGCTTACTCATTCTCAAAGGCCAGCAATGCAAGTGCAAGATCTCTGGCATTGTGGATGTCCATGGGCGGCGGTGAACACTTATCATCAGGTGCACCTCCTGCTTGTTTGTCCCCTCTTCTATAAAAAAAATGTTTTTCTATGTGTTTGTGTCTTTGAATAATATGGGTGATACTACAATTAGATAATTAGCTTACATTGTAGCCCCAATGTAAGCTAATTATCTAATTGTAGTATCAATTTATCTAATCTCTAATTGTAGGTCAATTTGTACAATTTTTACAGCGTTATTTATTTATGTAATGAAGGAAAAGGGTGACATTTTAAAACGGAGGACGTTTATATTTTTTTCTAGAAATTAAAGAAGTATCCTCATTTTTGTAGGTGACAGAGAAAATGCTATCAAAAGCTTAATGCAGATCCGTGGTCGATCCCGCGCTGGCGTTGAAGAGGAGATAGCTATCATTGAGGCAGACGTCAAAGCTTCTTTGGAGAGGTCTGCTACTGTAAGTACTAAAACATCCTATATTTTTCTGTTAGCTTAAGCTCATTTCAAAAAATTCCCTAAACATTCTACTTTTCTTGTACCAGCTGCCTGGCCTTAGGACAGTTTGTAAAAGGTAAGCAAAGACATTTCTGGCATACAGCAAATCATGATTGCTATGCGATAAACTTTTCCAACGACTTGCTTAGATTTTCTATGATGTGATTTTAATGTTAGTTATAGAAATATAAATCTAAGTTAAAAACTAAGGTGGATAATGACGACATGTCTCACTTTTTGAACTTAAAACTAAAAATTTTAATTATAAACTTAAGTGGATGAAGGAGATATGTCGCATTTTTGAGCTATAGAATTAAAACATTTAAATTAAAAACTTAAGTGCGTGGGATATATGTCATATTTAAGATACAAAATCAAAAATTTAAATGAAAGACTTAAGTGGATGAGGGTGATATATCCCATTTTTGAATTATAGAATTAAAAAAAATAATTAACGAGTTAAGTAGAAACTTAATTGATTTATGTATTTTTTTCGGTTATATTAGTTATGTATACAATTTAAATTAAAGACTTAAGTGGATGAAGGTGATATGTCTCATTTTTTGACCTTTCGAATTAAACATTTAAATTAAAGATTTAAGTTGATGAAGGTGTTATGTCTCATTTTTTAAATTAAAAAATTAATGTATATGTCTGATTTTTGAGCTATCGAATTAAAAAATAACTAAAAACTTAAATAGGTGAGGGAGGTATATCTACTTTTTTAGAATTAAAACTAAATTAAGTAGATAAAGTTCATATGTCTCATTTTTGAGCTACAGATGTTAAAAAAATTAATCAAAAACAAAGTGAAAAAAGAAGGTGTACAATTTTGGATTTATAGAATTAAGAAATTAAATTAAAGACGTAAGGAGATGGTGAAGGGAATTAACTATTTAAATTAAAAACTTTATTTACTTAACTTTTTAAGTTAATGAGGGGCATGTATGGGTTGTAATTAATTTTTTTTTCAAGCTTCAACGTATGTACAATTTATATTTTATAATCGTAATAGAATGACAGTTTTTTTTGTTTTTGTTATAGATAAGCTGTAATAATTTAAACTTTTTATTTAATTTTAATTGATTCTTTCACATATTATTATTCAGAAATCAGAAATCAGTAATACTTTATTCAATAAAATAATAAATATATTATTATAATGTTGCCTTGTTTCGTTATAAGTCGTCTTTGTGAGTGTAATAATGATATTATTTTGACATTGAAATTTATATATCAACAATTGATATTTAACAAAACCTTTCAAAATTTGATTTTGTAAATGTAATCTCTTGAATGATAGTTAAGGAGTTGATATCGAATATTAAGGAATATATCAAACATTATTTTTTTGCAATTAAAGATTAAAAAGTAATGTAATTAAGTGTAGCTTCTAAACAGAATACTATATAAAATTTCTTAATCTGAATCTAACACTAAAATTAATTTAAATGACAATATTATCACTGTGATGTTATTAAAAAAAAAAAATTCTGATACGTCAACATATATTTTTAAAAACTACTACCGGATCGGAAACGTGGCCACTATTAGCTATTATTATGAACAATAATTTATTGTCCAAAATAGTCTAAACGATATTTAAATTCATCATTGTCGCCGACAGTAAGATACAGACTAACCACGTGATTGTAGTAGGGGAGCCCAAGAGGGGATTTTGGTATTTACTCGAGCGCGTCAAATTAACACAGGGGAGATACCTCGCATAATTTTGAGGCTCTCCACTCAATATAAGCCATTTCTATAGAGGGGGGTAACTAGGACAGAAAAAAAAACAAAATTAAGACTACTTCGGCTTGTGAAAATTGTCAGATTATATTTTTTTCGTTATTCTTATATCATTTCCTATATAATAAAGGAGAATTCAGACGCGTTCGAGAATGTCAAAACAACGTTTTCTCTGCAACTTTGTGACCATCCCACTCCCTTACGCTAGACTTGAATCGGCAGATTTTCCAAATTTTAGGTGGAAATTACCCTGCCATACCTTCATCTGACGGGATTTAGTGTTACCATGGCACAGATTTTTTTAAAACATTTTTTTACCTGTAGTTTTTTTCCCCACCACTGAAATGAAAAAAATTATATAACCTTTTATTTTTTCTATAATTTAATCTACAAAATCCAATAGGTCCCTACGACGCTCGAGTAACTACCCATTTAGTATCTTGGGCTCCCTACTATTGAGCGCGGCTTATGTTAATACATTCTTTTACCTCCGTTTTCGTTTTTAGGATTCCGAAGTAAACGAGGAACCTTTATAGTTTTGCTATGTCCGTCCGTCCGTCCGTCTGTCCGCACGATTGCTCAGAGATCCTTAGTGCTAGAAATCTGTAATTTGGCATGAAATACATATTATTAGTCACGGCAACAAAGTAGTAATATAAAATCTTGAGAAATATGTTTTAAGGTAGCTCATCTACATGTGAAGTGGAGATTTTAATTTTTTTCTAGTGTACCCCAAAGTGTGGGGTATCTTTAAATGGGTTTTGAAATATGTTTTAAGGTAGCTCATCTACATGTAAGTGGGGATTTTAATTTTTTTCTAGTGTACCCCAAAGTGTGGGGTATCTTTAAATGGGTTTTTAAAAAATCTTGTGAAAACAATGATAAAAGGACTCGTTAAATATTAAGCTTTAAAAAGCAAATTTTTTTAGAGTCTATTATCTCCTGTCTCTCTACCAGCGAAACGGTTGGTTTTGGTGGTGAAAAAAATCACAATAGCAGTAAAAGGAAAACTATCACGGCTCTAAAGGCTTTACAAGTTTTTGGATAATAGTCGACCAACTTATAAAATGTACTTGTAGAAGTTTTCAATGGCGGTAAACCTGTGGTGCGGATATATCCGTCATTGACGTTAAATAGGTTAAATTTTCATAGTACGAAACATTAAAAGCCCTCTTCTTTGACCGCATTGTGATGGGCAACTTCGGAACCCTACATTGCGCGTGGCCCGACACGCATTTTATTACATTGTAACTTTGTCTTACTCCCCGTGTCCTTTAGGTGATAAGAATTAAGATCACCAAACTGTATATTATACAGTGAGTAGCAAGAATTCTGCCTAATCGTCAAATGCATTATTAGATAGCTTAAAGACGTACCTTTGAAGACGTACGCGCTTTCAGGTCTAGCCGTGAACATTAAAGAATGATGGGATATGGTAGGGGTTTAAAATATTTCTTAAATTTTCGGGAAATTAAAATATAAATACAAACATTTAAAATACATTTCGTAGCGTTTATGCTTTTAACATTTTGCTGTCTCCTGCTAAAAAGGGAGGGAAACTTCCTATATACTTCTGATTAATTTCGTTACGGGATCCAAGACAGCTTAACTTTTCCCCAGGGCACCCTGAACTCGCAACTCAGAGGTTATCAGGAAGGTTGCCGCTGTTGATTCTGGTTTACAGAAGTTACAGTAGTAGGAACGAGAGGTAGGCCCATTACCTTTTAAAAACATTTAAAATTAGCATAATATTTTTATTTTCATTAATAAAATTATTTTATTCTTTTTTTTGTATAATACCATCGACCAACCTTTATAAACAGGGTTTTTTCGGGTTAAGCAGGGTTTATGAAATATTTTTTTTCCTTCTTTTTGATTGTGTTCTTCGATCGATTAATAAAATGTAGTAATTATTTGACAGTTAGGAGACCTGTTTCGTGGCAGTAACTTCAAGGCATTTTACATCTCCAACACGCTGCTCTTCTTCCAACAATTCTGCGGCATTAACGCTGTGCTCTACTACATGACAGACATCTTCAGAACTTCAGGTCTAGACATCGCCGATATAGCTACCATCATTATTGGTGCTGTGCAGGTAATTGTGATCTTTAAAATATTGCTATTCTGTATCTGTCTTAAAAAGATAACGAGCCAAAACACGTACATATATAACATTGACCTGAGTGCTAAGTGTGAGTTTTTCTTTTCGCATTCGATCGTGAGCGCGTTTCGAGTTTACTAGGAATTTGTATGTGATTTGTACAGCGCCACCTAGTGGTAAACTGGTTTCTCACGTTTACCACTAGGTGGCGCTATACAAATCACATACAAATTCCTAGTAAGCTCCAAACGCGCTCACGATCGAATGCGAAAAGAAAAATTCACACTTAGCACTCTGATGCAGTTAAATAATCAAAGCTGATATTTAAGCGTATAGACTCGTTGTTTTAATTGTAGGAAAACCAAAGATTCTCAATGGGTATTTACTTGAACTTTGTAGGGACCTTTTAGATTTTCAAGATTGAATGATAGGAAAAATAAAAGGTTGTACAATGTTTTTCATTTCAATGACGTAGAAAAAATCTGCAGAAAAAAATTATAAAAATCATGTCACTACATGCAAACACTAAATCGCGTAAGGTTAAGGTATGTTGGGTTAATTGCAAGATAAAATTTAGAAAATCTGGCGATTCATGTAGCCTAAGGGAGGGTCATAGATTTGCAAAATAAAAGGAAAACGTTGTCTCGATATTCTCAAGCACGTCTGATTTTTTTTGATTAAGGGATCTGTTGTGAAATATTACGCTTTAAATTGTAAATTTTGGTTACTTACAGTCAAGTATCACCCCTCCTTTACGAGCTAAATGGTTATTTCTAGATATGTGTAAAAAATGATGTGGTGTCGCGGGACACCAGGTAGGAACGAACTTCCTTCGGCTAAACGGCACTACTCGCTTGTGTACGCGACTGTCGCGCCTGCGCACGTCTCATTTAACGCTTTTATTCCACGCATTTTTCTTACGGTTTTACTATCACATTTTTTTCAGTTCGGTCGCGCAGCAAAATCCCTATCCCCTCCAAGCCTGCCGTAAGGAACTTCGTTCCAAAAATCATGGTAGTAGTTTATAAAACGAAGTTAAAAGGAAAACAAGTTTTGCAAGTAATAGTCGATAAGCTTACAAAAAGTACTTGAAAATAAAAGTGGATAGTTTCGTCATTGTCGTTGAAATTAAATGTTCACAGTATTAAACAATGGGAAAGGCCTCTTCTTAGTCATAATCCGCACATTCGCACTTACGCACGTCCGTACAAACGTACATCCACACATCCGCATTGCATCAAAACATCCAAACATTCTAACATCCAAGCGTACAAACTTTCACAATAATAATACGTATATATAGTGTATAGTGTTGGTTATTCTAATAGCTATCAATACTATGAGTTAGTGTTTACAGTCAGTCGTATTTTCCTTGCATATACAGATGGCAGCATCATTCGTCACGGCGTTCACAGTAGACCGACTTGGGAGACGGTTATTGCTACTGATATCCACAGCTGGCACTGCTATTGGACTTGTAAGTAATATCACATTACCGCAAAGGCCGCGAAATAGGTAATTTCAGGTCAAATATAGGTTTGAAGGCCTAGCCGCAGGCGAGGATGTCAATGATAAAACATGCAATTGCAATTTCTGTAGAGGCATATATATATATATATATATATATATATATATATATATATATATATATATATATATATATATATATATATATATATTGCTTTTCTCAAAAAAAATCCAAGGAAATAAAAAGCCTTTTTATGAAATAAATTTAATTTACCTTATCCCCGTTTTGGTCTCGGCCTCCTTTGAAGAATAGGCCAACTGCCGTTCTGCCAGGCAGATCGTAAAAAGCGACCAATTGGCTAAGCGAGCCACTACCATCGTGGCTACTAGGTGTTAGAGTTCTGCATTGTCTCGTCCGGGTCTGGTACCACCGCCTTACCTATTCCTGCCGCAATAGCGTCAGTGCTTGTCGCTGTCGTGTTCCGGTTTGGAGGGTAAAATAGCCGGTAAACTTATGCATGTGGCTTTACACCTAGCCACAAGACAGCAACGCACCATTAACACTTTTAGTGTCTATAGGCGATGATTGACTCTTTCCATCAGGAGACCCATTTGCTTGTTTGCTATCTTATGATATAAAAAAAAAACCTATTTAATTTTTGACGTCGCTGAATGTTTCCCATGCTAATTACGCTTGTAATCTTAAATATGGTGGATTGCAGTCAATATCCATTTCCCTTTTATTTATATCTACAAATAAATAATATTGGAGTGTCTGTTTGTAAAATTAAGATAACCGCTATTTACTAAATGCATGTGGATGTACTTTTACTTACAAATGAAGCGGCGTAGTCAATCACGTGAATTAGCATAGCAAACGTGTGACAGCCGAGGCGGCCCGAATATGCGCGATTGTGCCCGAACGCACCGCTTGGAAGCATATAAAAGCCGACGGAGCAGCCATCAATTCATTCCGTAGCTAGCGGTCTAGCTTGAGAGACGGCCGATGCTATCCTCAAGTGAATACCGAAGTGGGTACGAGACGAGAAAGCCTATGCTGTCCGTCTTTAAGCTCACGTTAGTGAAAGATATTGTATGCACATACGTAGCTAGGTATTTGTATAGACTAAGACCTATACTGTTTTGTAAGTTTAATCAATAAATAACTGCAACCCATCAGTTGTCTTAGTCACCTCGTTACCTTCCATGGTACATTGTGGCGCCCAACGTGGGGCGGCGTATATATGACACATACTTATTTTACTAAATGCGTATGATACGCGGTACATATACCTCATTTTTGACTCTGAAATGACTGGACTGATTTTGACGGGACTTTCACTGGCAGATAGCTAATATAATAAGGAGTAACTTAGTCTACTTTAATTTTAGAAAATTTTCCACGTGGGCGAAGTCACGGACACAGCTTGTTTATTATAATTAAAATAAGAATGTCTAGACGAAATTCTTGCTTTACCCAAAAAGTATTTACGCTACGTTTCTACTGCCAAACTATTTTTTCCGCGGCAAAAGGTAGACGTAAAACTAAAAAAATGTATTTTCAGTTTTCTGATTAACACAATGTTGCCCGGGATTGGAAAGTGCCCGGTTGGCGATAGGCTTGCCACCTATTACATTTGTGGGACCAAGTATTTTCGGCTAATCGTGGATGCACTTGTGGTACCTCTGCCTACTCCTTCGGGGATACGGGCATGAAGACACTTTTTTTAAAGTGGTAATTGCATCTGAGCAATGTAACGCAACAAGTCATATGAATATTGTTTTATGTCTTATTTTTTAATGTAGTTTTATGTCGTAAATCTGTAATGTACAGGGTACAGGGTTACTTTTAAAGGTCCGGCTAAATCCGGAATTTTCAGAATCTATATGTTCGATTTATGTGATAAAAAAAGTTTAAAAAATTCAAAATTTCATTTTTATCCGACACAGAAAACACAACGCATGGATATAATTTCAATTACGCAAAAAGTCGAGCACAGCTCGTGTTGTCCCCCGCACACCGCACACACCGCCCGGCGGCCCATTCACACGACTCGGTGCATCCAATTCTTGACTTTAGTGAGACATTTTGAAACAAATATTTTTATATTACCTTGCAATATCTTTACAAAAATAATTAAAACGCACTTTCAATTCAATATTTACTTCTTAATTTTAAAATTTGGCCGGTCCTTTAAAAATAACTCTGTATAATGTGTAATGACCGAATTGTTTGTTGAATTCATTGTTTTCCTCTAATATAAAAATATATTTTCAGGCAATGCTCGGCACCTTCTTCGTCCTTAAAGATAACGGCAGTCCCATAATCGAGAGCATCAGTTTTCTGCCAATATTTGCGTTGATTCTTTTCATCGTCACGTATTGCTGGGGCATCGGACCGTTGGCTTGGGCAATTTTAAGTGAACTCTTCCCTGTTGAAGTTAAAACTGTGGCTTCTCCCATTGCCACTGCGTTTACTTGGGCTATGTCATTTGTTGTCACCAAGTAAGTATTTTTAAGAAGTAAGTATTAAAAAATAAGTTTTTTTTATATCATAAGATAGCGAACAAGCAGATGAATCTCCTAATGGATGCTCTAGAAAATAGTTTTAATATCATTTTTCAAAGAATCAACTCATTCTAATTAACCACAAATCTGCAGTTTTCATAATATTTGATGAAAACTGCAGATTTGTGGTTAATTAGTTACAAAAATAAGAAGTGTCATTATTATGGAAAATTGAAAAGTGCGATGCGCACATAATGGCTCATATTTTCAGAGGCTTTTTTTGACATCTAAACTATGAAGCCTGTTTCCAAGACGAAATGTTTTTTGAAACGCCCTATATACATATACATATATACCCACATATATATATATATATATATATATATATATATATATATATATATATATATATATATATATATATATATATATATATGTGGGTATATCATCAGCTAATCATGGATGCACTATTTTTACCTCTGCCTACGTCGGGAATACGGAGATGAATGTACTTCGTCGTGCTAAATATACTTATTTTTTCCAGATTTTTCCCAACTTTAGCTGCACAGATAGGCATGTATCTTGGATTCTTCATCTTCTGCGGATGCTGTGTGGCGGCTTTCTTCTTCACGTTGTTTGTGGTACCCGAGACCAAGGGCAAGACCCTTCAAGAAATACAGGAGATACTCGGTGCAGGGTAAAAAAGTTTGAATTAATACGTACATACTTCCATCCATACTTTCTACTATTATCCATAGCAATTTTGACTTCGCTGATAGCGATATTATAAACTTGAAAGTCTGTCTGTCTGACTGTCAAAATCTTCATTTGTTTTTTTTTTATATCATAAGATAGCAAACAAGCAGATGGGCCTCCTGATGGAGTCAACCATCGCCTATAGACACCAAAGATGTTAATGGTGCTTTGCTATCTTGTGGCGAGGTCTAATGCCACATGCATAAGTTTACCGGCTACCTTACACTCCAAACCGGAACACGACAGTGACAAGCACTGACGCTATCGTGTTGTTAAGTTGTTAGAAATATCCGTGGATCACTGACGTCATGAAAATAGATAATTGAATGTCATTTATTTATTTTTACTCTATTTTATAAGATAGCAAAGAAGCAGATGGTTGTCCCGATGGAAAGAGATAACAATCGTACATGGACACCAAAACGTTAAGACCTGTATACTTTATAAAGAAGAGCTTGCTAGGACATTGTAAGAAAAATCCAAAAACTCTAATGTTAATGTCAAAATTATGTCTCAAGTTCACAGTCCAAGGTAAACAATTAGTTCAGAAATCGGAAATCAGAAGTATTTTATTCAATAAACCTTTTTACAAGAGTTATTTTGACGCATCAATTTTTTTTAACTACTATAGGATCGGAAACTCGGTCACACACTGAGTAGATCCGGCGAAAAAAACTCAGCAGGCTTGTCTTTTTTATGTATATATTTTTTAAGCAAGATTACATAATGAATAATTTGTAAGTATGTAATTGTTACAATAATAATAATAAAGATTGCTTTTTGCTCTTTTTATATCATAAGATAGCAAACAAGCAGATAGGTCTCGTGATTCAAAGAGCCAACCATCGCCTATAGACACCAAGGATGTTAATGGTGCGTTGCTATATTGTGGCGAGGTCTAATGCCACATGCATAAGATTACTGGCTACATTACCCCTCAAACCGGAACACGTCAGCACTGACGCTATTGTGACAGGAATAGGAAAAGCAGATCCAGATGAGACAATGCAGAACTCTACCACCTAGTAGCCACGATGGTAGAGGAGGATGATGCTGATATGAGGAGCAGTTCTGCCCTGCCAATTTAGTCGGCCGTAAGTGCATGTTGGGTGCAATAGAGAAAATCGCACCAAAAAATTTGCAAAAATTTAGTAAGATCAACATTTTATTCCATGTCCTTTAAAGATTTTTTGTAGCGTCCAAAATAAAGTTGCAATTTTTTTGGGCGTGATTTTCTCTATTGCACCCAACATTCACTTACGGTCGACAAAATTAGCAGGGCAGAGTTATTCCCATGCTTTATCGTCATCAAGATATTCAGATATTTTATAGTACCCTGTTTTACATAGTTTTGTTTTAACTTAATCTTTAGTTTATTAACTGATAAATCTCTATTAGCACCAGGAAGCTTATTTTTTAAGTATTTTTAATTTTTAATATTTCAATTCTAATTGTGATTGATAGTCGTATTTAAATTTATTTAATTTTATAGTGATATTATATAAAAAAACTCGTACATTCACTTATGTTTTCCTCAATTGTGTGGAAAAACCTATGCGCATAAAGTGTCAACCCTTCAGTTGACATATTTACAATGATAATATTATTGATGGCAATAGGTACATATTTACAGGCTCTCAAATTATAAAATGTTAAATCATGACAGATATTATTTTGTTTTTATTTATAAGTTGTATTTGCCCTGAAGATGCTTATTTAGAAGCGAAACTGTGTATGTATTAATTTATTGTGAAACAGTACAAGTGTTTTAATATAAAATATTGAATGAAAAGGGAGTTTCACCAAGTGCCGACGACAAAGAGTGTAGGATATAATAGCAGTAAAACTACAAATAACTGAATTCCCATTTCTTGTATTTCCGAAACTCTACATCAGATTTTTACTAAATTACAATGACATCAACTGGGAAGTATAAACCCATTGAAACAAAAAAAAAAACAATTTTTCAAATCGTTTCAGGTGTTTTCTATAAAAATAGAAAACTTCCTTCTTTATGGGAAGTCCGTCGAAAGACGGCTATTTTATTAATGAAAAACCATAAATTATCGCATGTTAATACCTTATATAATCGCAATTGTTCTCTTTTACAAACTGACGGTTAAAGGGCAAATAGTCTATTTCTTAAAAGGATTCTTGACCAACACCAGAGAACTTAGTCCTATATATTTCACTAACAATAGCCCTTAATCTGTAGGAGTTTTAATTTGATCTATTTTTTTTCAGGAAGCATAGATCTGAAAAGGCCTAAGTTCCCAATTAAAGAGGCAAATTTATAGAAGATATTCATAAACATAGAGCATTTTTTCAAAGATATACATCAGAGAACACCACAATATACCGGTCATCATTAGGTTACTCTTTTAGGTTACTCTATACAGTAAGTAAAAAATCCTGTACGATTGTCAAAGGCAGTGTTGCCAGCCTCAAATTTCAAAGATTAGAATTTGAAGTTGTAATAACCGAAACAAAGCAATTATAAAACAGAACGCAGTAATACCTACAGTAGCAGTATCTTAATTACATGTAAATTAAATTTAAGTAATAATTACAATTATATTTTATAATTATTTCTAGCTAACCTGCGAAGCTTCGCTTGCGAGTAACTTAACATATTTATCATACAAACTATCATCCTTTATTTCAGCACTTTAGGGGTTGATTTTGAAAAAAGCCTATATATCCGTGCTAAATTTCATAAAATTGGTCTATCTATTTAGCCGTAAAAGAGTAATAGACAGATAGACACCCAGATTGACAGACTTTTACATTTATAGTATTAGTGCCTACTTATTGGTATTTGAATAAAATTATGTAAGTTTAGTCAGAGTAATTAAAATATAAAACCTAAGACACTGCTTAAAAACTATCCAAGATTAGGATACTACAAAAACCATTATATGTCTTAGGAAAACAACGGTTGGCAACTCTATTCAAAGACACCATTTGGAAGCTAATGCGATCTAAGATGTGCCATTATTTTCTGGATATTGATGTATAATTTTTTGCGCTTAATATAATTAATCTCAAATAATATTTTATATATTAGCTCTAGCAATACAAAGTGTGACACATGTGGAACGTTATCTTGGTAAATATGCTGCTACATATACGTTGCCATGGCTGATGCTACGTAGTGTTGCTAAGTTTAAAATAATCGCAAAATATTAGGAAAATTGAAGACAAAACATGAGCATTTTATAATACCCTAATATTTTTATAGATTGATTTATAATATTCTCCTAACTACATGTAGGACAGGTTTTGGTACTAACTATATAGGGAAACTTTAGTAATTGTTTATATCGAGTTTAATAACTTATTGATCACCAGTGTAACCAAATTATATGAAAACAGACAGTCATAAGGACTCCTAACAGATGCGTAAACTTAACACTAAGGTCGTTTTTAAATTTGTAAATTGAAATTATACCAATACTCTGATTTTCACATCAATAATTTTAAGCTATAATTATTCAAGGTGTCTTTTATATGATACGAATGCTGCAAATAGTTTGTTCAGAATGAGCAGTAGAAATAATTACAATAGTTTTTAAAGTGAGTTATATTGTATTCCAAAAGTCTATAAAATTTTATTAATTTGGACACACTAATTTTTTAGTAGATAAAATTTTATCCATTTACCTAAGTAATTATTCTTCGCTTAAACCATCAAAGTTCTTACCACTGAATCATTTTGATAGTCCTGTAAGTATGATGGGAAATGTTATCATCACCTGTTTAATAGTACCTACCGAGTATGCGCGATCGATCTGGTTCATAGCTACATAGGGCACGGTAATGTTATTGACCAGTATTCTATCTTCATACAAACGGGTGGAACGCGAGTTATACCTACGCGCTCGGAGTTCGGCATGCACTCGATATACAACAGATTGAGGGTTGCGCCGCAGTGACGAACGGCCGATGTGACAGCACAGGCAAATGTAGTTAAAATATTGAAGGTGGGTAGCCCTATCGCATTTTACGTACAGCACGGCGCGACCGGCTGTAGTACAATCCACATGAATAGGCTGTAGGTATTTATTTCAAGGACAGGGCCGACTCAAAATACTGGTAGATAACATTACCGTGCTTAGGGTGACCTTACATTTTGCGACGTCATTGATACAACTAAGAGTCCCCACAACTCAACGAGTATTTATTATTTCTGTTTTAATTAAAGTTTTATTAATTTTTATATAATAATAGAGTTGGGGTATTTCAGCTTTTGTATCAAGTAAAAGACATTATGTATACATTTTTAAACAGTTTATTAATTAACATATGATGGTCTGCCCAAGCATTATAAAAATATCAATATTTGTACCTTGTATTAGACAGAGCGTTACTCGTTGGCGCAACACGTCTGATGTCACAAGCATGTCGCGCATTTTGATAACGCGAACTCATAACTTTTTCCTATACCAGAAATCACTCAACGTCAATACAAGTTGTCACTTAAAAATTTGAAAAACCTATTTAATCCACAGAAGATGGTTTTCTGAGAGATTTTTTTTCATCTTGAATTATTTATGTTTTTCTTATCTACCGAATAGACTTAAAAATACTCTGGAATTCGCAAAATGTGTTTAGACGTTGACACGCTCTTAGTATGTAAAGGCTCTAATACATAGTAAGACTAAATTTACAATAGATAAAACTCTACAGATAGCGCTTAATAAAACGTGAAATGAACGTATTTGTAAGAGTGAGAAAGAAAGGGACATTATTTGTGTGTCCGTGCGTGTGTGTGTGCGTAAGAGAGAGAGAGAGAGAAAGAGTGTGAGAGAGAGAGTAGTATGTCAACGGGGAAGCCGTTAAGAAGTTTGTGATTCACGTAAATATATCGCTTAAAATTTGTCAGTGTTTTTGCTCTGTATAAAGTTCTCCTTATATTACACGACGACGTAAAATGGTTTATCTGACGAATAACTCTATGCGTATCTGTATTTGTTAGATATTCATAAACTATTTAAGTCCATGCTGATTCTAAGAGATTACTTTATGTTTCAGTTGATAGTAATAATTAGTTAAGTTAGGTTTTAGAATCAAATGATTTTTTACATGGGTGCAAATAACACTGCGTATATTCAAACACAAACTAGTAATTCTCGTTAAGTTCGATGTTCAATTTGCCACATGGATGACGGAACTGCTTATTTTTTCTCAGTACATAGAGTTTACTTTTAGATGAGGTTACGGATATTCGAATGTATAAATTAGTAGTAATGAAATTCGAATGAGTTGTAAGGTTATTCGAATAATTAGAATGACTTTTATAATCGAATTATTCGAATAATGTCATTCATAATTGCCCATGTGTACTACAGTTATTCATAACTTATAATTAATTAAAACAGAGTTAAATCCATTTATAATAAAAAAACCTTTTCGAGGAGAAACGATACTAGAAAAAAAATTATTAAAAAAAACTTTGTTCAAGATAGCGCGTTTCCAATTTACTCATATTTAGACAGATGAGAAATTTATTGAGCTTATTTAATGACTTTTTTTCGTTTATTTTACTCTAAATTAACTTTTAAAAATTGCAAAATTATATTTTACTAAGTAATTACTAGTATACAAACTAAGTAGTACTGTGTTCCTTTTTATATCATAAGCAAACGACTGATGAAAGATACAACCATCGCCTTTAGATACCATAGATGTTAATGGTGTGTTGCTAAATTAATCTTCTGTAAATTAGCAGTAGTATGTCAATAAAAAGTACTGTGTACTTTTTTATATCAGATAGCAAACAAGCAGATGGCTCTCCTGATAGAAAGAGACAAACATCGCCTATCCTTGTGGTGGGATCTCAGTGTAACATGTATAAGCTTATTGGCTACCTTACCCTTCAAACTGGAACATGACAGTGACATTGAAGAATTGTCAATCTGAGGTGAGTAAATAATAGGATGAGATTTTTTTATTTTAGATGCTTTTGAAATCTTTAAATACGGAATCACAGTTTTTGCGCTTTATTTTACCGCTACCCACATTCGACATAATACATTCGCATAAATAGAATCGAGTTCCTGGCTCGAGTACCGGAATCGAGTCCGGTGTACTCGAATCAAAATAAATTGGTGTTCGAGTAGGCGAGTTCCAAAGCAGAAATCGAGTCTGACTCGCGTCAAACATTGCTAAATCCTAGAAAATTTTCGAACGCTTCACATTAAGAATCACAAAATTTAATTGATACACTCCAGGCATATAAAAATTAGATGGCAAATAGTTGCAGTAATTATTATTAATTCATTTATATTTTAGAGTACTAGCTTACAGGCTTCTCCCGCCCTCTTGCTGATTTTATTGAAGTTAAAAAAATTACGTGTTCTCACTGACATATAGACCGACAGACAGAAAAAAAGTAAAAATTGAATACTACAGATTTATATAGTTCTTAAGTCTTTACTATGTGTAAAATAAAAGTTTATTGTTTTTGTTGTTGATTAAACGATTTGATAGCGACATTTATAAAGAGTACAAGTTACTTTTTATCGGCTTGAGGAAAAAGAAGTTATGTTTTTGGATTCTGCGAAGGAAGTCCCAGTTCGAAGTCATTGCTTTTGCATGTTATATCCATTGATATAAAAAGGGAAGATACGTTATCTAGTCACAGCGCCTGGTCCTATAAAACTAGGTCCGTGGACACAGTGACAATTGATGACAATCACGCGCGGGACCTCATATCATACACTTATATTTTCCAACTGTTTTTACCATTAAACACGCATCAAAATACCTTCTTGTATATTCAGCCAGTATTATAATCACTCAAGGAAAACAATAAGACACACGGATTACTTTCCATTCGTAAGTACGGCTAAAAAAATTTCTTTGAAAATAAGATTAAATTATTGTTTAGTTCGCTATGTTTGTGAGAGTGAGATAGTATAATATAAAAGTAAACGAGAGAAACGTAGTCTGCTTCGTTCGCCACATTACTTTGCGTTCGACTGACCGAGCTTAGGTTTAGCAATGGCGATGTTAGAGCGTAACATATCTTCCCTTTTCATATCAATCGTTACATCAATGATATTATGAAATGTTGTTTGTACATATTTGGTGGTTATTATATGTGTATTTTTAATAAACGTTTTGTTTTTCCATAACCGGTGTTTTCTTTGAATATAAATAAATATCATCACAACTGTTCCCTTGTCAGGTAGGCAGAGTTGTTCCGGTTACGATGATTCAAAGGTTTGTCATTTGACGACATGGATGATAACCATATCAGGTTTTTCAATTCGGTGTATAAAAATTGTACGTGGTGGTAAGGGGCATAAGAGTCAATTTACCGATAGTACAAATAGTTTAATGTTGGACATTTATTTATTTAATACTTTAATGTATACAACAGAACAACAAAAAAAATTACAGCAGATATTTTTAAAATGGTACAAAAGATGAGTTTATCTTTAAAAAAAGATTTCTTACAGCCAACTCGTTAAAGTGAAATACTTGACCATAAATAGAAATGATATTAATCTCTCGAGATGAGTACGTGTTGCTTAAAAAAAAAGGAACTCGTAAGATCCAGAAGATTCATGAAAAAAACAAATTACAAATTATATTAATGTGAAATAGACAATTAATGATTTCTTAGATTGCATTTAAAAGAATTTATAGCTTGACATTCAGCAAGTCAGGGTAGCAAGTGAGTCGAATTTAAAGATAGTATTAAAAGTTATATAAATCAGTTATATAGAGCAGGAAAGTGATATAAATCAGTAAAGAATATTACGTCCTGAAGACGCTTTAAAAAGCGAAACCGGTCGATTAATTTAAAATTATTTGTCTATATTTGTAGTGAAATTAAAGTACAAGTGATTATATCCCAGTTTGGACTTATAACAATGGAATTTCACCAAGTGCCGACGATTGAAAGTGTAAAATCGATATAAACATACTCGTAGAATGAAAAGAAAGCGCAATACACTGTTAGATACTTTTTTCAACTGTTAAAAAAACGCTAAAAGTACTAATATTATAAATGTGAAAGTAACTCTGTCTGTTTGTCTGTATCTTCTTCACGCCTGAACCACTGAACCGATTTGGATAAAATTTGATACAGAGATAGTTTGAGACCTGAGAAAGGACAAAGGTTAGTTTTTATCCCGGAAATCTCACGGGAACGGGAACCGTATGTGTAAAACCCCGTTGTCTATATTTTAAACCTTTTTCCACGCGGATAAAGTCGCGGGTACAGCTACTAGTTTATAATCACTTGTTTAGAAAACGTTAAAAACGCTGTTACATACTATAGCCGCAACGTGTAGCCAACTGCATAATAAACGTTTCAGGCGACTCCCGCGGCAATGTCTCATTTTCCGCATAAAAAATAGCTTTTGTGCTTTTCCGTCATAATCTACCTCTGCGCCAAATATCATAGTGGTTTTTGTGTGATTAAGTAACAATCATCCATCCATCCATCCAAACATCCAAACTTTCGCATTTATTACATTAATATAGTTGTTAAAAAATTCTAAAAACACTGTTGAATACTTTTATAGTGAACTACTTTTTTTATTCAGTCATTAAATAAACATTAACATTATGCAGATATGTAGGTTCATTTGTATTTTCTATCGCATCTATCATTAATCCCAGCCGCTGAATTCTATCGTCAGATATTGCATCAAAATTCAAAGAAAGGGGTATTTTTGGACGGATAAAACTTAAAGACCTTCAGGATAAGTGCTGCCGGCAAATTCACTACAGGAGTTTTGGTATTGAGGATGTCCACGGACGGCAGTGATCACTTTCCAGTGCATCTTTTGCTCGTTGCTCTTTTTCAAAAAAATGAATTGCTAAAGCACTAATTGAATAGTTCGAGATTAAATCTATGAATGTTAAGTATTTACAAATTTTAAACTATTAAAGAATTATAAATTCCAGTAAAATTACTGTTCCCGAAATATAAGAAAAATATTTCTTTCCCTAATGTTTGGCCCTGAGAGATGGTTTTACTAGAATAATTCAAAAGAAATAGCTACAAAAGTTAATCTCATGTATATAGTATACTTCATTTTTTAGGGTTCCGTACCCCGAAAGGAAAAAACGAAATACTTATAGCATCATTTTGCTGTCCATTCGTCCGTCCGTTTATCAAGACCCCTTTCTCAGTAACGCGTGGAAGTATTAAGCTGAATGTTTTATCGTACTCAAATCTACTGTCCCTTGGAGCTGGGAAACAATCAAACTTCTAAGCCAATGCAATCAAAAGATACAGCCGTTTATGCCGCAAGTTTCAGCAAATTTTCGAAACTCGCAAGGGAATCAAAATCTACAGAATATATCCCGTGAACTCAGAATCTTGAAATTTGGTATGAAGCAACGTCTTATAGCACAGATAAAGGAAACATTGCGAAAGCCGTAAATTTTTAGTTATGACATATAATAAAAATATTTTAAAGGTACTTATAAGTTACTCACGCGTAGAGGTATTAAATTGAAATTCATACCAAATACTCAGTTCCATAATACCTTTAAGCTGTAACAAAATCAAAGTTTGTATGGAATCCTCGGTGCGCGAGTCCGACTCGCACTTGGCTGGTTTTTTCAAACAAATTTTTAATTTTTAAAAACTTATAATTCGCAAAATTCCATCGAGCGAAAGAGACAAAGCAGCAATATTTAAACGATAAAGTGCCACCAGTTAGAAGATAGAATTTGTTTAATATGTTATTTCACTTTATTAATCACTTATAAATTATAATCACTATAACAGAACAGCGATGTAACAGACGAAATAAAACACTGTGACAATAATAGTTACTTATAAAATATAACGGTCGTGATTTATCATGTGTTATATAACCGTGATAAAAAACAAATAACTTCACGACGTGATAGTGAAATCAAAGTAGCTATAACTCCCATCCCTTAACTAGTCCGAGATATTGTGTCCGTGAGAGGTTTTGACATCTGTATTTGTGTTATCGTTCAACGGAATAGGTTAAAATTCTTAATATAATGTAATTTGTTTGGTATTTTATTAATACCTATTACATTTGATTTGGAACTGTACAGTTCTAATTTTGATAGAGGCAATTTAAACGAATAGGGCTTAATTTGCGTGGGTCTATAAATTCTGAGTATTTTTATTGGACACATTTTCTAGTGGTAACGTTGTTTTCGGAACAGCCTCCAAGTTTGATTGAGTATTTAGATTTTTCATATTCCTTTCGGTTACTTTTCTGTAAAAAAAGAGAATTGTTTCATTAACAAAATGAATTGAAACATGAAATAAATCCCTCTCTGAATTAAAACATATTTCTAAAATCTTATTTGCTAAAATTCAAGTTTTAAAAGACAATCACAATATGAAAGCATTACGATTATTTTATTTATGGAGTGTAGAGACCCAAATTCCTAATTCACGTAACAAAACATCAATCAATTCGGAGCGCTCAGGGCTATTACACACAATACAAAGTTACATCTGAGCTTTACTGTTTCAGAGGAATATTTTAAAAGAAAACGCCAAAACAGGTGAAGTTGAGACAGCCAATCAGAGCCAATCAGCAAAAAAAAACCAATCAGAGAACTTCATTTATTTTAAAACAGTTTAGATCATTCCTTCTAAAAATATGGTAAACAGTATATGTTTTTCTAAAATATTTTTTTAACGCAAAATAACTGCAGCAAACGACTTCCCATTTTCTGTATCTCCAAAATTCTTCATCAGTAGTAGCAGTAGTAGTATTTTCATACCCGTATCCCCAAAGAGGTAGGTAGAGGTACAAAACAAGTGCACCCAGAATTAGCTGAACATACTAAGTTCCAGAATGTGATAGGAGGCAAGCCGATCGCCAACCGAGCACTCGAATCCCGGGCAACGTTGTTTTTATCAGAAAATTGTAAAAATATTAAACATTATGACCCGGGAATCGAACCCGGGACCTGATGTGTTCAACATCGACACCGGACCACAGAAGCGAGGTGATTAAGAAACTTTTCGTTTTTGAAAAATCGCTTGAATGAAACAAATACCTTACCTGCCACTTAGTATTTCCTGGATCTCCTGCAGACTCTTGCCCTTGGTCTCAGGCACTAGTAGCAGAACGAAGATGAAAGCTATGATACAGCAGCCACCGAAGATGAAGAAACCGACATAAATGCCGATGATATCAGCTATCATTGGAAAGAACCTGTGAACAAGATAGTTTGTATTTGAGTTTGGTGCCAGAAAGAAATGTGCCAATTTATTTAATTCATACTTTTTTATATCACAAAAGATAGTAAATAAGCCTAAAGGAAATAAAAATAAACAAAAAATCTGTAAACTGGTTGACCCTGCGGCCATTTTCAAACTTTCCGCTAAAATGCGATATTTTGAGTTCAAAGGACATAAAAATATGCCTAAGCAGAGTTAAAAAAATTTAAAGTTTGTTAACATTACAGTATTTTATTTTCATTTATGAAGTATCTTCACGCCCGTATCCCGAAGAGGTAGGCAGAGGTACTACCAGTGCACCCACGAATAGCCAAAGATACCTAGTTCCGTAATGTGATAAGCCTATTGCTAACCGGTCACTTATCCAACCCCGGGCAATGTTGTTTTTATCTGAAAAAACACAGTTTTGATTTGCCCAACCTGGGAAACGAACCCGATACCTCATGTCTTCAACACCGAGACCAAACGACTGCACCACAGAGGCGATGGTAATTTATTTATGAAGCTTACATAATAATATTTCAAAGGTCGATGATCGATCTCTCTAGATTGTCATTTTTTGAGAAACACAATTGCTTTCGCTCTAAAATGTTGCCTTGGCTACAAAATCGATTGGTGGAAAAATGTCGAAGTAGGTTCTAAAAACACTTTTCCAAAAAATATTGTCATTGATTTTTTACGCAGTTTTAAGGTGAAGGTGGTAGCTGGTTAGATTTTGAAATCAATCGGTATATTAGTCTGAAAGTTATTTTAAAATCTTCAAGTTAATTTATGAAAAACAACATAATGTTGTGAATAATTTAGAAAAGTGCAGAGTTAGAACGCTGGAAAAATCTAGAAATAAAATAAAGATATAGCTGCTTCTGCCGATAAACGATAGCTGCCGTCACCCAAACAGCTATGCCACAATCGACCTTCTTGCATACGGCATAAAATTTTTACAAACAATTGTAATTAAATATACACTCTCCTTTCCTTTTTTTTTTGAAAAAAAAATAGGTAGCATTTTTTGACTTTTGCCATTTAGGAAGTTTTTACGCACTTACGCACGTTGGGAACTCCAGTGACCCGGGGACCTGATATATTATAATATATATGATACGGCAGATAAGGTGGTAGCTACGCCCCTGGCTTGTAGATATATTATACCGTAAAAAAATAGGCTATATTGTGCTATTTTATCGTGTCGAATAAAATATAGAGTTTAAAGAATACCTTTGGAGTAATTTAATTTCATCGGTAAGTATTATAACTCTGTATTTCGGGGTGTAAATGCAAGTGACATTGACAATCTAAGAAATTGCCGTAAAAGAATATCCAGTTCAAATGTATGGTTTTGATTTTCGGTAAACTAAGGACGGTTATACGCTGTATTAATTTAAATTGAAAACAACTCACTTTGTGACTAGAAATCCTAGGGTCCAGTTAAAAGCTGTGGCTATAGGCGAAGCAGCTGTCTTTACTTCAATGGCAAACATTTCCCCCGTTACCGCCCAGGGTAATGGCCCTAGACCGATATTGTAGGCGATGATGAAGAACACCAAGGACAAAATTGGCATAAACTTAATTTGCTCAACCGCTGAATTATTTTGGGCGCTCAGGACAAAGAACGTACCTAGGAAAACCTAAAAACATAAAAATTTGAAGTTAGTTCTGCTATTCTTACTTAGATGATGATCAACGGAGTCCCGCAACGTTTACTCCCTCACCACCATTCCTCATGTTGCTCTCCTGATGGAAAGGGAAACCATTGTCTATAGATACATAAGATGTTGGCATTTTTATAAACTTGCTAGGAATCGTTGTAATCAATTAGTAAGAAATGCAAAGCGCTGTTACCTTCATAATGTCATTAATAATTCTTCTCCCGCCGAAGTTTGGGAACTGCTTAGCAAGTTTAACATTGTTATGTCTAGTAATGAGGATTCCCAATCCGTTTCTCCTAACGATCTTAATGATCATTTTACTTTCAGTCAAGCCCCTGATTGGGACTGTAAAAGACGTGCTATTTCCTACCTTAAATCTTTGCCTAAGGCGAATTCACATGTTTTCGATATTTCTTCGGTAACAGATGAAGATATTCGCAAAATTTTCACCAATTTAACCTCGAAAGCTGTAGGTTTTGATGGTATGGGTCGAGAAATGCTTGTATTGGTATTTGATTTTATATTACCACCTATCACTCATATTATAAATTTATCTCTGTCATCAGGTTCCTTTCCTTCTATTTGGCGCAAGGCGTTTGTTGTTCCCCTTCCAAAAGTTTCCAATCCTGTTACCCCTAATCAGTTTAGGCCTATATCAATTCTTCCATTCCTGTCTAAAATCATCGAAGCAGTTGTACACAGGCAGTTATCGACTTATACCTTTTAAAATGACATTTTAAGTCCATTTGAATCTGGCTTTCGGCCAGGCCACAGTACTACTACTGCACTCCTAAAAGTGGTTGATGATATCCGAACGGCCCTGGAAGAATCTAATCTACTTATATTAGTCCTAATTTATTTTTAAAATGCATTTAACACCGTTGATCATGATATACTTATTGCAGCTCTTGATCACCTAGGTTTTTCCCCGACTGCGCGAGATTGGTTTTCCTCTTACCTTCGGGATAGATATCAGGCCGTTCGCGTCAAAGGTGAGTTCTCTGATTGGCGTTTGCAGGAGGCTGGTGTTCCACAAGGTGGTATTCTTTCCCCACTGTTATTTTCATTTTTCATTAATTTCATAGAACCTTTTTTAAGTTGCTCTTACCATTTATACGCCGATGACTTACAATTATATATGCAAACTGATGTTGAGAATCTAGAAAGTGCTGTCGGCAGTTTCAACCTAAACCTAAAGAATGTGCTAGATTGGTCCACTAAGTTTGGTGTGACTGTTAATCCATCTAAGTGCCAAGCTATCGTCTTCGGTAGTTCAAGACGAATGGCTACAATTGCTTGGGAAAATATTTCTCCCATCACTTTTAATAACTTAGTAATACCCTTCTAGCCATCTGTTAAAAATCTTGGTCTTACTTTAGACACATCTCTTTCTTGGTCTCCACACATAACTGAAATTTGTCGAAAAGTTAATGCCATCTTGCACACTCTCTATTTTCTCCCTGTGAGTACAAAACTCTTATTAATACAAGCCATTGTGCTGCCTATTATAGATTATGCTGATGTATGCTATTCAGACCTCACTCAGTATCTACTCAATAGATTAGAGATTCTCTTTAATAACTGCATACGTTTTATTTTAATTTACGCAAATTTGATCATATTTCGTTCTTTCGTTCAAAAATTAAATGGCTACCCTTAGCTAAACGTAGAGAAGTTAGGATGCTGCGCATGTTATATTCCATTGTTAATGACCCAAATATTCCCAGTTACCTTAAATCTAAATTCTGCTTTCAGTGTAGCACTCATGATCGTTCCCTCCGTTCTGATAATGATCTTTCTCTTTACATCCCTTTCTCTCTTGAACGGATTTTCTTTACAAATCTTTCTTTATTCAAGCCGTTAAGCTCTGGAATTCTCTTCCACTTGACGTTAGGAGGTCCTCTTCTAAGTGGTCTTTCAAGCGTGCTTTGACGACCCATTGTCTTAATACTTAGCTTTCGGTGTTAATTATCAACAAAATATCTAAGAGAAATTAAAATTATCAACAGACACACATTACTGAATACTTTGTTATACTTACTTGCTTAGTTAAATATTTTGTTTATTATATGTGCTATGTATATAAATAGTCCATTATGTGTTTATTAATATATGTTTATGTAAATATGTTACATGTATATATTTCCTAGTAATTATTATATTTTTGTTCAGTTTAGCCCATCATACTGTTTCCTATTTCCATTTAAAATATTTATTTGCACCCCCTATTGAAATTTGTCTGCTCCACTTGCTGGTCGACTGGCAGAGAATGCCTTTATGGCATTAAGTTTAACCATTGTACAATTTTAGTGCATAAAAGTAAATAAATAAAAAATAAATAAATGTCAATGGTGCGTTGCTATTTGTGAGGTGGGATGACAATGCCACATACATAAATCTACCAGCCACTTACTCTCCAAACTGGAACACGACAGTGATAAAGATTGTTGCTATTGCTGCAGGAATAGGTAATGCGGTGGCACCAAATATCCAGGCGAGAGGTTGTGGAACTCTACCACACAGTAGTCATGATGGTAGTGACATGTATATTCAATCTGTCGCCTCTTACGAACTGCTTAGCAGAACGATAGTTGGTCTATTCTTCAAAGGAGCTCGGACCAACACGGGGAGAAATCGTCAACACAGGAAGTTCGTAAAAGGCAAACAATAGGCTATAACTGTCATTGCCATCGTGACTACTAGGTGGTAAAGTTCCGCAACGTCTCGCCCGGGTATATAATACCACCGCATTTCATATTCCTACTATTATTAGCGTCAATGCTTGCCACAGCCTTGATCTAGTTTGGAGAGTAAGATAGCCGGTAGACTTATGCATTTCGCATTACCTTTCCGCCACACTAATAGCCACCCATCATTAACGTATTTGGTGTCTGTACGCGATGATTTTCTTTTCCCATCAGGAAAGCCATTTGCTTGTTTGTTATAGAATTAGTAGATTTAGATAAATTACTAGGTGACAGAATTCGGCTATCTCTAATATCTATCTATCTATCTATCTATCGGTCTTTTATCGGATACACTGGAGAGTGCGCTGCGGAATTGCACGAATTAATTTCGCCATCCCCGTTTTTCTATCGATTGTCAAGGCGCACGTATACTAGGTATCGCCATATAGTGGACGTTCCACGCACTCGGACAAAGCTGTGCGACTCGATATTCTTGATCCGAACCGCAAGGGACTGGAATATGCTTCCTGAGTCTGTGTTCCCCGCCGAGTACAACCTGGAGATTTTCAAGAGAAAAGTGAAGAGGTACCTTCTAGGGAAGCGCGTTCCATCTAAGGCCGCATCTTAGCTTACCATAACGCGAGATCGTGGTCAAGCGGTTCCTTATCGATACTAAAAAAAATACTTCAGAGAGGTACAAAAAGTGCACGCAGGATTAGCTAGACACTTAGTCCCACAATGTGATAGGTGACAAGCATATCGCTACCGGACACTTATCCAATCCCGGGTAACGTATCTGGGAATCGAACCCGGGAGCTAATGTGGTCAACACCGACTACGGACCACAAGACCTTAGAGGTGATATCTAGTCTGAGTCATATATGACTGTTTTCCTGCTGTGATTGCTGCTGCAAAACACAACAGTGACAAGATTCTATTATCAGTAATTGTCACCGTCGTGTTTCGGTTTGGAGGATAGGTTAGTTGACAAATGTATGCTAGTGGCATTAAATCCAAAGGCAGATTTCTTGGGGGGTAGTCATGGAGGTCATGCCCCCCCCCCCCCCTCTACGCAGGGGTCTAGGCATCGATTTATTAAAATTAGATAAGGATTAGGGGCTATCCTAATTGACTCTCAAATATGTAACCTCCTCTGACCCGAAGGCTGGATCCGTCCTTGATTAGGTCCTTGCCAGAAGAATGACAGCGTAACATATCATTTTTGATATTTATAGGTAATGGTTAGCTCTGTCCATTTTCTTATTTGTAATGCTATGATATAAAAATAACGAGTTGTGTTGAATCATTAAATTATATTTTGTAAAATTGTCACTTACAAGTCCAATAGCAGTCCCACTGCTGGAAGTTAGAAGTAAAATGCGCCTTCCCAACCGGTCCACTACGAATGGAGTAATGCACGAAGCCAGGACCTGAAATCAAGAATGTCAAATATATAATTACATCCACACCACAGGGATTATAACAATTTTCAGTATTTTTTGTATGTAAACATCTTTCACATCGATTTCTTGCAGTATATGGGAGTGATTTCGTGAAATGCGACGGAAGGTTGTAACAGGAAGCAGATAAGCAGGCACTATTTAAATTGGCCAATAAGCGTGGTACTATTTAAAATGACCAATGAGCGTGCGCTATTTGAATTGTCTAATTAGTACGCGGTGGTAGATTTATCCATCAGATCTTACCAACCAAGGTAAGGGGGACCAACTCATATAGGGGGAACGGCTGTAACAGTGTCCAGCCTTAACCTAAAATAAAGTTTCAGAATGGCGCTGGAAAAACTATGATATAAAGTTAGCTGTTGTGGACAGAGTGAAGTACGCTCAGCACAAGTATTTAAGAGCGCTTGTGGTACTATTTGATCAGTTTACTGGAAAATTATTTAAGAGCACTTTTAAGGCTTTCTTTCTCAATTTTTATGCGACATTGACGCCATCAATATTGAATGCTTTTTGATATTCATGATTTTCTTCTTAAATTCCTAATTCATTAACTTTTTTACTTCCTTTTCTTTCATAAAGGATTTTTTTAAAATATTTTTTATTTCGAAATCATACCAAAGTCTTCACGAACCTGAATCGAATATACTAGGAGTTAAACTACTAGATAATATTACCTGGACAGCACCAACTATAATAGTAGCTGTGTCAGCTATCTTCAGACCAGATGCTTTGAATATATCAGTGAGGTAGAACAATACTGCGTTGACACCACAGAACTGCTGGAAGAACATGAGCGCGCAGCAGATGTAGAACGCCTTAAAGTTACCACCTCGAAACACATCTGCGAGCTGTAGAAAAGTTTTTAAGTTGTTAGCAAATTATTTTTAAATTAAGCAAATTATTTGCTCGTGTTATGGATGTTACCGATACTAATAAATAGAAATCTATACTAATGTTATAAATGCGAAAGTTTAGATATTTGAATGTATAGATGAATGTTTGTCGCTCAATGACTTGGACCTGGAGGCCTGAAATACAGATTTTTCCTAGTTTAGGCTCCAGTCCACTCTGTATTAATTAAATTAAATTGTAAACCATATTTTGTTATTGATTTACTCAAATTGTAGTGGTGGAAATAAATATATTTTTCATTAATTTTCATTAATCACGCCAAAACTACCGAATGGATTTGAATGAAATTTGGCACACATGTAGATTAGACTGGGCCAAAAAAACCGACTATTTTTTTTTCTATCGATACTGTGAAAATATCATTCATGATGATAAAAAAAAATTATTGTGAAAGTTTGAGTCCTTAATAATAATATTAAGGGGTGTATCGTTACGACTAATGATTTTTCAACAGTAATAGCATTTTTTACTCAAAACTTGTTAATTATTAATCTGAAAAATTTTAGCGATATGGATTCTTATAGGAAATTAAATTTCCTAAAAAAAAGTTATCTTAGTAAATTACCGTAAAACAAGCCGTTTCCTTGTAATCATGCCATAAACAAAGATTTAGTTTTTCAATTTTGCGTTTCGATTTTGGATTTTTGTAGCTACCATAAATATCAATATTTTTACAATTTAAAATACTTATTCTTAAAGGAAATTTAATACTCTAAAAAAAAGGTCTCTTAATATTTTCAATTAAATTCACTCCTTTCAAAGTTATTCGACGTTGAAGTTAAATTCAAAAGTAATTTATCGTTTTTTTCGCGTTACACGTGATTTTTTCCTCTTGATTGAAAAATTTATGACTTTAATATTGAGAATAATTTTTTTTGTTGGAAGACTAAATTTTTTTGTATAAAATCATAATTTATCAATGTATTATTTTGCTTTTTAACGATTAGTTATCGACATAAATTCATTTTCACTGCATTTAACTAACTCTAATAGTAAAAAAGTTCGGCTTCTTCATCAAAAGTTATTTATTTGTGTAGGGATATACTTTTTTCTGTAAACTTATACTTTTAAACCTCCGTTTTTAGCCCTCTTTTTGTTTTGTCCTTTTTTATGTCAATACTGTCGCAGCTTAATGTACTCCCCCTCCTCCATTACATTTGTAAATGTTCATTAGCTTATGTAATAGTAGCATTTTTGTAAATGTTTATTAGCATTATAAGTAAAAATAAAATGATTTTTTATCTCTTTTATTAATTGTATTTGTTTTGACTTCTTATTCAATTTTTTTTCTGTAAGTAAAGATATGTCACTAGTCAAATTGATAATTTATAATAACGGGATCGGATTTATTTTACTATTAGAGTTAGTTAAATGCAGTGAAAATGAATTTATGTCGATAACTAATCGTTAAAAAGCAAAATAATACATTGATAAATTATGATTTTATACAAAAAAATTTAGTCTTCCAACAAAAAAAAATTATTCTCAATATTAAAGTCATAAATTTTTCAATTAAGCGGAAAAAATCACGTGTAACGCGAAAAAAACGATAAATTACTTTTGAATTTAACTTCAACGTCGAATAACTTTGAAAGGAGTGAATTTAATTGAAAATGTTAAGAGACCTTTTTTTTAGAGCATTAAATTTCCTTTAAGAATAAGTATTTTAAATTGTAAAAATATTGATATTTATGGTAGCTACAAAAATCCAAAATCGAAACGCAAAATTGAAAAACTAAATCTTTGTTTATGGCATGATTACAAGGAAACGGCTTGTTTTACGGTAATTTACTAAGATAACTTTTTTTTAGGAAATTTAATTTCCTATAAGAATCCATATCGCTAAAATTTTTCAGATTGATAATTAACAAGTTTTGAGTAAAAAATGCGATTACTGCTGAAAAATCGTTAGTCGTAACGATACACCCCTTAATATTATTATTAAGGACTCAAACTTTCACAATAATTTTTTTTTATCATCATGAATGATATTTTCACAGTATCGATAGAAAAAAAAAATTGTCGTTTTTTTGGCCCAGTCTAATGTAGATGATGACCTGGAATAGCACGTAAGCTAATTTACTTCCCAGAATAATAAGTTAATATATTGACGGGTCCTACGTTAGTTGGCGTAACTTAAAAAATATACAATAAACGTGTTTCTTTCGTATTTTTTGCTATCATGATACGGAACCCTGAGTGCGCGAGTCCGACTCGCATTTGGCCGATTTTTTTATAAACATTATATGTAAAGTTTAACAGAATGTATGTAGGTAAAATGGATTATGTACAAATGACGTATTTCAAGTGTGTTTTATTTACGAAATAAAAAATATTTGAAAATTAATTTGAATTGCGGCCGAAAAATAGTGGTGGTATCAAAGACGAGCAAGTTATTGGGGAACTCTGTCCCAACCCAACAAAATGACCAACTTACAGACGCAGTTTTTTGTAGTGAAGTATTAACTTCCATCACAGTCAGTTCAAGTCAAACAAAGGCCCTCGACACCAGCGCGAGATCTACCACGAAGCTTCATCAGACTTTCTACTGCAGCATCTCTGTTACCTGTGCCCAGGGTTTAAGGACTTGGTAAGAGTACCGCTTTGACCCATGTTTCTTTTTGAATTATAGATAAATAAAATACAAGAATAGGTCGACTATCTTACTGCTAGGCATTTCTTAAAACTCGAGAAAGAAAAGGCTAATAATATAAACGTCATACATCAATTACAAATGGTCCAAAATAGATATATGCTCACCGTTATGCTGCTGCCCCTGGTACCCACGTAATATGGGTCTCCATAGAGAGTTAAGACTCTTTGACATGAGCACATTTTAAAGAATTGTCCAAAAATTTTAAAGAATTATCCAAAACTTACTTTCCAAAAGCAGCCGATCATCCCTACCCACTAATAGTAGCCGCGGCAAACTACATCACCGATGCAGATCCCGAAATTAGATACAGAAGGTCCCGCAATATACTAACCTATCCCGAAGTTCCTATAACGGTGGCTATCGCTGGCGGCCCTTTACAAAACACACATTTAACTCTTAACAACTCTTTTACAATATTGGTGGATAAACTATGGAATGAGCTACCTAACCATATACAAGAGTGTGAGATTGTTGGTTCTTTCAAACAGAAATTTAAACAATATTATTTCTCCAACGTATAATCCTGGAGGAGGTCTTTTGTGACGTGTAATCCTGGAGAACCTCCACGGTAAAATGATATAAACGAATAATGTAGCGCAGAGTGGCTTTTCATTTGCGAAAGTGAATCGACGGCCGGTACCAAGTCTGCACGTGTTATCTTGGAAATATGGATTTTCGTTTATTGTTTCAAACATAAGTGAATAATTGACGTAATTATAATTTATGCTTAAATACTAACTGTAGATATTTCGTAAATATTTAAGACAGCTTATTTAATACTTGGTTCGGGTCGCCTTTGAAGAACAGATCTGCCAGTCTGCTAAGCAGATTGTAAAAGGCGAATGATTGGCTATAAGTGTCACTACTATTGTACTACTAGGTGGGAGAGTTCTGCAAAGTCATGGATATTTGGTACCACGGCTTTAGGTATACCTGCCGCTACAGCGTCAATGCTTGCTATTGTCGTGTACCGGTTTGGCGGGTAGCAGTTAGACTTATGTACGTGGCATTGCCATCCTGCGACGCCATTAACACTTTTGGTATCTATAGGCCTTGATTTCTCTTAATATCAGGAGAGCCATCTACTTATTTGCTATCTTACAATAATAGACATGTTTGGCCAATCTTTTGCCTTTTAATAACTGGCTAGTAAAATGGCAGATGGTCTGTTCTTCAAGGCCTTAAAAAAACGGAAAAAAAACAAAAAAATAAACCACGAGGTCAACGTGGAGGTCATTTTCTTCTGTAGTTTTGTTAATACACTTGTACTGTTTCACAAATTACTTTAAAATTTAATTAATATCTTCAGGGCTATGAGACTTTTCTTTAAATGGTTGAATAATGATTGATAAATTATGTATTTCTTTAAAGATGCCGTAAAAGGCGAAACCGGTTGGTGATATTAATTAAATTTTAAAGTAATTTGTGAAACAGTACAAGTGTATTAATAAAATTACAAATGGAGTTTCACCAAGTGCCGACGATAAATAGCGTAAAATACTTTTTCTTCTCGTTACATTTGTTATTATTTATGATTTTTGCTTGGATTTTTTTGGTCTTATTTTTTAGAGTAACAATTTATTTCACTATGATGTATCGATTTGGGAATTTGGCTCTTTTTGTTTTGTACTATTCTTTTTTAATATTATTTTTTTAATATTATTGGTTTAATTTTTAATTGAATGTACCTGTATGTTGCATGAGTTAAGCTCTTAATCTCTAATGTACGTTTACTTGCTTTTTTATAATCTTTCTCCAACACCTGTCCTTGTACAGGTTTGGCTGGAAGAGATCTCTTAAAAAGATAAGCACACCTATGTATATAGTTTAATTTATGTAATATTTGAGTATAGATATGTCTTTCGTACATCAAGAGTTAAATAAATAAATACTACCACGGTGGCGACAGCCACTACTAACTTTGTAGAATACAAAGTTAGTAGTGGCTATCGCCGCTGATCCATTGCAAAATGCACACACTACCGCCGGTCTCATAGGCCCTTATTTTGCCCTGTGACTAGCACGGAGCTTAATGCCATTACTCCCCCCTCTCTAATGATTCGTCAAAACAACGCACGCCGAGATCCGGTCTCGCAGGAGACAAGCGTATATGTTAATTGCCCAAATTTAAATTTAAACTCTGGTTGAGTACTCTGTTCGACCCCTAATTCGGAGTGGCTGTTACGGCTCTTAAGCATCAAGTACTGGAGTCTCCAGTATTCTGTGCCTTAAGCAGCTATTGTTATTTCAAAAAAAAGTAAAACTAACAGTTTTACTTTTTTCTGAGAGTATAGAGTTCTGCAACGTTCCATTCAGGATTTGTACAAACACCTTACCTATTTCTACCGCAATAGCGTTCCGGTTTTGGGGGTGAGGTCACCGGTAAACAAGACCATGTTGAATTACCATCTCGCTATATGGATAGCGATGCAACATTGACATCTTTGGTGATTATAGGCAATAACTGTCTACTTCCATCAAGAGAGTTATCTGTGATCTAACTCCGAAGTAAGCAGATTATTTTTTCATAAGTTTTTTAACCTTATTTCGCCAATATGTGGCGTGAATATTTTGAAATTATATTTAATTATTAAATTAGGATAAGATACAAAAATTAAAATTATAAGACAACTAGTATAAAATTATCTTTCAAAAGATGATACGTGGGTGATTCAGGTGCGAAGGTATATAAAACTGTGAACGCCACACACACAGACAAGCCGACGTAGGATATGCCGTAATACGAGAGATAGGGGCCCACAAGGTAAACCAGGAGGAAGCCCAATGTGATAAACACTTGCAGGATGGAGCCGAGAGCGCCACGGCTATCTACCTGCAATAATAAAAATCTGTAAGCCGGTTGACCTTGCAGGCCATCCCCAAAACTTAGCAAAGCTAGCTAAATTGAGGTATTTTATGCTCAAAAAAGTGATCTTAGCATATATTTTTAAGCTTGAAAAGTTCGAAAACCTAAAGTTTGTAAAAATTAGGGTATTAAATTTTAATTTTCAAAAATATATATATTTTTCTGTACCGGCGTTCCTCAAGGAGGTGTTCTATTCCCTATCCTATTTTTTTTTATCAACATGATTTCTAGTATTATATCCTCCAATTTTCATGTATATGCTGATGATCTGCAATTGTACCGCCTTTTTTCTCCTCCGGATGTTATTGACGCAATCAATACTATGAATGAAGATTTTTCACGTATACATGTAGGGGCCAAGTCTTTTGGGCTTTTAGTAAATCCTACAAAGTCGCAGTCTTTAATTATAGATAATCGTTTTAGCGTGCAACTCTTGAAAATGTAAACATCCTTTTTTAGAGTAAGGTAACAGTATTATACCGTATAGCAAATCAGCTAAAAGTCTAAGTCTGATTATAAGCAAAGATTCCACTTGGAATGCTCAAATAGCTGAAGTTTGCAAAAAAGTTCATTTCACTTTTCATGCAATCAAATGCTTACAAAGATTTCTTCCTTTTAAGACCAATGTTATTTTAGTGCAAGCACTGATTTTACCTTTAATAGATTATGCTGATATTTGTTATCTTGAAATTACTGAAGAAGCCCTGAATAAACTCGAGCGATTACAGAATATAGGTGTTGGGTTTATTTTTGGCCTGAGAAAATTTGACCATGTTTCTAATTTTAGAGTACAGCTCAAGTGGCTTCCTATTCATGAGCGCAGGAATGCCCATGCACTATATTTTCTTTATAATGTTTTATTTAACTCAGACTTTCCTAGCTATCTTCGTGAACGCTTTAACTTTCTATATAATCTATATAATAATTCAATAAGCTGCCTGATGCTATTAGAGATTTACCAGTTAACAAATTCAAAAAATGTGTTAAAACAAAACCTTGTAAAAAAGGTTACTATAAAATATCTGAATACCTTGATGACAGGAAAGCATGGGACTAACTGCTCCTCATATCGGCAATCCTTTTTAATAATGTAACATTTAGATACTAATTAAATATTATATAATATTTATTTAAAAATGTTATGAAGAAAAGACAAGCCCGCTGAGTTTCTTCCGCCGGATCTTCTCAGCGTGTGGCCGCGTTTCCGATCCGGTAGTAGTTTAAAAAATGTTGATGCGTCAAAATAACTTGTAAAAAGTTTTATTGAATAAAGTACTTCTGATTTCTGATTTCTAATTATATTCTCCTCAAATTGTCGCTCTCAATTGCGTGGAATTTTACAATATCCTACGAACTCTCCTTTAATCTACAGTAATTCTTTCACTATCAACTCTGTTAACATTGGAATTCACTTCCTTTACACATTATGAGCAGCAAATTATTAGTCACCTTTAAAAAATCTTTAGAATTTTATTTATCGGTCTAATTTTTATATATTTTTATATATTTAGGGCAGAAAAACATTGTACGTATTATTATTAAGTAATATAAAATAAGTTTTTTTATATACCTATTGTATATATTTTCTAAACTAATAATTTGTACACGTGTATTTCTACATTTCTTTCACGCTTTCTCACTGTTTTGGGTCTGCTGGAGGAAATCTCTTACAGAAATAAGCTCGCCTTTTGTGGAGTTTTTAAGAAATAAAATGTAATTTGGCCTCTATGTGCACAATAAAGTGTTAAATAAATATATTTTAAAAACAATGATCGATTTTAATCTTTCGAAAAGCATTCACCGTATTTTTTGACCTCTAAATTATTTTACTAGTTTGTAACTAATCGTTACGTTAAAAATGTCAAAAAGTGTTAATTTTTTTTTTCAAAATGTATCGTCATTAATAAATCCAAAACGAATCAACTGATTTTAATCCGATTTAGTGCAATTGACAGTTTTTTTAGTAGAAAAGCTGACTAGATTTGTAAATAAATAGATGTTACTGTGTGTAACTGTAACTACATATTAATTTACATCGCCATATGTCGTGTCGGTTTACAAACTGTAAGTTTTGATGTTAACTTTAAAAATACATGATTA
Organism: Apodemia mormo; assembly: GCA_036924255.1. NCBI lineage: Eukaryota > Metazoa > Arthropoda > Insecta > Lepidoptera > Riodinidae > Apodemia > Apodemia mormo. Next base: position 4,874,923 of record JAUPFN010000023.1, read on the forward strand.
AGATACAAAAAGGATGACTTTGAATATCTCAATGTACGAAATGGTTGAGTTAGAAAATTTAGAGGTATGATAAGGTTGAGTTTGAAAAATAACTTACAGTTGCAATTTCAGCGGAGTACATAGGTAATATTGTAACTATAATTCCCAGAGAGAAACCCCAGCACATCCTAGCTAGGTACAGCAGCTCTATGTTGTGGGCCGTCATCACTAGGGCCCAGCCAGCGTACTTCGGCACCATCGAACTCAGCAAAGTATATTTCCTTCCTATTCTTGACACTATAAATCCACTAGCGATGGAACCTATTGACAATTGAGAACTTCTTTAGTTCGTTTCATACAGAACTTTCATTTCAGAACAGAATAGTTCGTTTCATTTTTTATTTTCTTCGATTCCTCTTGAATGGAGTGGTATTCGTTTTTCCTAAAGATATATTACCAAAAAATCTTTATTTTTGTTAAATAACTGTTTACTTTTGTTAATTAATTATTAAATTTATAATAAAAGTTTCGCGTTTTAAAATTAAAATTAAAATTTGCCGCGAAAATGCTCTGGACTGTCTGGTGTCCTAATAAAATCACACCGTAGTATCTACATTTTTTTATACCATAAGATAGCAAACAAGCAGATGGGTCTCCTAATGAAGAGAGTCAATCATCTCCTGTAGACACCAAAGATTTTAATAGTGCGTGCGTGTGGGCGAGACAATGCAGAACGTATAAAGGACGAGTTGTTGGTCGAGTGGTTAGCGACCCTGACTACGCAATCGACGGGGCTCGGGTTCGATCCCCGACGGGCACAAGCATTTGTGTGATGAGCATAAATGTTTGTATTTCGTGGTTTGGGTGTTTATAAAATATATTCTACTATTTATATATGTACTTCTATGTATAAGTATCGTTGACTAATACCCATAATACAAGCAAATAATTTGTTTACCTTGGGGTTAGATCAGTAAGTGTAATTTGTCCCGTAAATATTTATTTATTATTTATTTATTTAAATGGATTAGTGAGTTTGTGCCCATCTTTAGCACTTGATGAAATTGCATGGTAAAGATATCCCAAAAACACTCACATATCCAATCAATTCACTCATTCGTAGACATATATTCAAAAAACACATTCGTATGTAAGCGTATCATCAAAGAATTCTTACTCAATTTAGATTACAATGAAACTGAATCATTATTATCTATTGTAAAGTGACATACCTAACACAACCACAAACGTAAATTTCTATGTAGACCATAACACACGCACATACACACACGCACGCAAATACACTCAAACACACATGTACAAATAGACACAGAGACAAACTCAAACAGTCACAAAAACGCCCACACGCACTCACAAATACACAAATGCACAACACACTCTACATTACACCCTAAGTTAAAACAGTTTTTACTTTTTGTACCTACATGTACAGTGCCGAAGGTGAGAGACCTGGAGTCCTGAAATACAGGTTTTTCCTAGTTTAGGCTCCAGTCCACTCTGCACTAACGAAATGAAATTATAAACCATATTTTGTTAGGTATTGATGTATTCAAATTGTAGTGGTGGAAATAAATATATTTTTCATTTTCATTTTCAATTTGTATGGAATTTTATGAATTGGCTACGTCACGTGAGTTAGTCGCCAAATACTTCATCATAAACTGTTTGGATACGGTGGCCGGCGATGTCGCCATGGCGTCCCGGTGAGTTAGGGCCCTAACACAGAAAATAATAAATTCGAAAGAAGTCCAAAAAAGAAAAAAAAACTGACTAAGTTTTAAATAGAAACGGACCTACCAAATATAGCACCAATGTTTAACAGCGACCCCAGCCATGCTAATTCATCAGTAGTCGGCGTTGAGTGCAATGGTGATTCTCTTCCATTTGCGCTGGACAGCAGAGGATTTATAGGTGACGTCCATCCCATACAGAATCCAGTCGATAACATTGCAATGTTTGCTGAAAAGAAATGTATTAATGGTATTATCTCTCTTGTTGGTCTGGGTCCCCTTTGAACATCGAGCACACAGCCCATAGACGCCTAATGTTCGATTTTCCGATTTAAATGTATTCTGGCAACTAGCTGAGCTGAGCTGCAACATCGTGATTGGCTTACTCAAGGCCACAGTGAAAGATAGTGATGTACAGAGAATCTGATTGGTCGACACTGATTGGGTATTGGTGCATGGACATTTACATCGGAACTATAAGTCAGATGTGTTGGCAGAAGCCTGCCTGTTATTAGGGGTTTATGGGTTGTGTGGTCGGTGCCTTTGAATAATAGACCATCTACTGTTCCGCCAGGCAGTTTGTGAGAGGCGAACGATTGGCTATGCGAGTCACTTCCAATATGGTTACTAGGTGGTAGAGTTTTACCAGTGTAAGTGGGCGAGTGGCGAGCCCATCGCCAGGGTCTGGTACCAAAGCCTTACATATTTCTCATCAGCGTTTGTCACTTTAGACTTGCGGTTTATAGCCTGTGAACTTGTGGTGTTAAGACTTCGTCACAAGAATATCAACAAACTATTAACATCTTTGGTGTCTATAGGTGATGGTTTTCTTTTTACATCAAGAGAGTCATTTGCTTATTTGCAATTTTAAGATATTAAAAAAAACTAAATGTTCAGATATCTGCTTTATTTTTCTCTTTTACTATAATTTTCAGAGGAACTGTTTGCCTATGGGAGTTGTGCTGTACCAATACGACTGAAAGATATTAAAGAGATTCTTGTCATTTCTAAAAGTCAGGAATTTGTAAGCCCTCTAATGTAAATATAAAATTAAATTATAATCCTTCAACTGAAGTTGAAGCATTATAATTTAATAGCTGATAAAGAGCTATTCAACTAAACTGAACGAAGTGAAACGTGTGTAGAGCAATATGCGGAATATAAAATTCAATTGAATTGGAAAAACTAAGGTATTTGCATTTTAAATGGAAGTACCCACAACGCTTGTAAGAGTTGTGGTCTGTGATGTAGTGTTGGAACAACTAAAAGAGCGGGGATGAAATGTACACCGCTGTTATTAAAGTCGAATGATGCAGAGAACAAAGTGGATGGAGTTTAGGCGAAATTACACAAAATCATGATTTTTCGTCCGGGTGCCTGTGTTAATTATTAAATTAACACAGGCACCCGCATAGTTAATTCTGTGCTTAACCCGATGCTATTGTATGGAAGGGAGAGTTGGGTATATCAAAAAAGTATGTAAGTAGAATCAGTACTCGCCACGATTATACAATCGCTTGGGCTTGGGTTTGATTCTCGTCAAGGATAAATATTTACGTGGCGAGAATGGATGCTTGTGTTTCTTAGTTTGTATGTTTATTTAATACTAACTGTTATTCGCAATTTTGTTAGTGTGAGCGTACAAAGGGATGCAGGGTGCAGCTGGTATGCAAAAATATACATTTTAATAAATAGGATTAGACCTACAACAAGGAGGTGTGGAAAAGGGTTCCTAGCCGAGACACCTGAAGCTTTGCTTCGATTCCAAAACTCAATGGTTTGTTTCAAAATATGGTAAAAACATAAATTTTAGGAAATTTTGTTGAGTTTTTTATATAAGTGTTTTTACAGCAGAACAAGTAGGAAAGAAGGTAGTGCTAATTTTTCAATATTCCTGCCGTAATAGCGCCAGTGCTTGTCGCTGTCGTGTTCTGGTTTGGAGGGTAAGGAAGCCGGTAAACTTATGCATGTGGCATTAGACCTCGCTACAAGATAGTTGCTAACATCTTTGGTGTCTATAGGCGATGTTTGACTATTTCCATCAGGGGACACATCTGCCTATTTGCTATCTATAAAATCTATGTTATAAAAAAATATATATGACGGCGCGAGCGCCAAAGATACGAGACAGCAAAGTTGAAATTTGGAAAGAGTACATGAAAATCTATAAGACTACCCATTTTTAAAACTCTAGAAAAGGAAATTCGTGCCTACCAAATGATCGAGCTATTAGCTACGAGTCATAGCTAGAATGCTATATGGTCTGTATGACCTGACATTTAATTAAGTTATTGTTTCCTTGTTTACCCAGTGAAGTGATGTCATCTATTACAACTAAATTTTATATAACATGTTTGGTAAACGTGAAGCTTGCTTTTAGACCATTGATATAAAAATCCCAAGATACACAATTAGTGTCTCAAAAACGTCCTCCAAAAATGAGCGCACAATTTAAAACTGTGCGCTCATTTCAAATTGAATCGCGTCGGTAACGACACTGTCAATTTTATTTCTTTTTGTATATTGCTTTGTAAAAACAACTATAAATCATGCGTTTAAAGTTGTATATGCAAAGACATATGTTTTTGCCATATCTATAACTATTTAAATAAAATTAGCGACATTTCAAGTGTCTATTTTGTTTGAGACTGTGCATCTTGGGTTTTTAATATCAATGTTTTAAGGGACTGATCGACGGGCGAGCTTATACCGCGGTCTTAATGGTCTAAGAGCCCTCGACACAAAACTTATGGCCAATTGCGCTACATATAACGGCGATATTGTTATGATACACGGGCGAGTGTTACCGACGAGCCAGAAGACCGCGGTATAGGGTCGCTCGTCGATCAGGACCTTAAAGGTCCTGATCTATCGGCCATAAGTTTTGTGTCAAGTGCTCTTAGACGCCTGTCGATCAGCGACTTTAGAGCCATAAATATTTAGAATGGTTACGCAAAATATTCAATCCGAATTCTAATCTAAGAAAATTATGTCCCGAAGTAATGGGAATTCCTTTCCATGCAAGACGTTTATAGTAACGCCTAGACAAGGCATGGGTCACGCCATTTGTGTTCCACTAAATTGTAGTCCTGCACCTATGTCAGAGCTCGTTGAATGAAAGGCGTAAGCGCCATGAAATTCACGGTGGTTACGATCGTTTGGTCGCGAATATATATAAAACAAAAGTATCTTCACGCCCACATCCCCGAAGGGGTAGGCAGAGGTACAACAAGTTCACCCACGATTAGCCGAAGATACTTGGTCCCACAATGTGATAGGTGGCAAGCCTATCGCCAACCGGGCACTTTCCAATCCCGGGCAACTTTGTGTTTCTCAGAAAACTGAAAAAAAACAGTTTTTTTTTATGTGCCCGACCCGGGAATCGAACCCGGGACCTCATGTGGTCAACGCCAACGCTGGACCACTAGACCACAGAGGCGAATATATATGATACTCTATTTACTATTATAAGCTACACCGCTGCTTAATTTTCACTTTGGTTGGACTATTTATTTATTTCAGCGCTGCAATGAGTGCTAACGAATTGAAATACGAATTTTATTTAGCATAGCTTGTACTCGTAAATCATCGCGCGCCCCAATTGGGGGCAGGTAAATGGTTCCTGACCAGGGTATCCTTCGCTAGCCTTAAAACGGCTATGTCCTTGGGTGTAGTGTTGGGCGGGAACCCCTTACACTATTTGGTCTAGAGAGAGATAAGTGGTATTGACTGGGGTAGAATGGATTTAGAGGGGATAAGGATAACCTAGATAAAGGTTAGATGCCTCCCCTATATAACGCGCTTCCACGTGCAATCCGCCTCGCAGTGGGAACCTGACGGGGGGTTAAACATGCAGTGGCAATTTAGACTGGGGGGGGAGGGGCGGAAGGAGAGAAGGTGAGAATCTAATTTAGTTAAGGATGTCCCTAGAGTATAGCTTGTCTAGTACGTAGTATTATATTCTCTGTTCCCGTATTGGATCGGATCTGTAGTCTCATAGGAATTCCGCAATGTTTTAACCGGGTTTCGCCAACTAGCGCTAGAAGATAACGTTTGAATATCACATATCATATCGTTAATTCACTACGAATTAACCAATCACAAAACAGCATGAAACGCGCGCACATATCGATATTATAAGGTTTTAAATCCTTGCAATAGCGTCTTCGCATTGGCTTATCACATTCGGTTAGGGGTTTGTTCGATAAAGTAGCCGGTAAAATTGTGCAAGTGATATTACCATCCCGCCATACGGATAGCAATCCATACTATCCATACTAATATTATAAATGCGAAAGTAACTCTGTCTGTCTGTCTGTCTGTTACGCTTTCACGGCCAAACCACTGAACCCATTTGGATAAAATTTGGTACAAATATAGTTTGAGACCCAAGAAAGGACATAGGATAGTTCTTATCCCTGAAATCCCACGGGAACGGGAACTATGCGGGTTTTTATTTTAGAATTTTTTCTACGCGAACGAAGTCGCGGGCACAGCTGGTGTATTATGAAAATCTTTGGTGTCTATAGGCGATGTTTATATCGCTCCACCAGGAGAGCTTTTTATATAATTAAATAGCAAACAAGCAGATGGTGCTCCTGATAGAAAGAGAAACCGTTGCCTATAGTCATCAAAGATATTAATGGTGCGTTGCTATTAGTATGATGAGATGGCTATATCACATACATGAGTCTACCGGCTTCTTTACTCTCCAAACCGGAACACACACACACACACACACACACACACACACGTAGCAGGTCGGGACTCGAGACGTTGCGGAGCTCTTCTACCTAGTAGTCAATATGGTAATGACACTTATAGCCAATCGGTCACCTTTAACGACCTACCTGGCAGAACGGCAGTTGGTCTATTTTTCAAAGGAGCGGGAACTTTAACACGGGGGAAATCTATGTGTTTGTTTGTTATTTTGTAAAAATTGGTAAAGTGCGTTTCGGGCCACGCGCAATGTAGGGTTCTGAAGTGGCCCATCACAATAATGTCGACTAACAAGAGGTCTTGTCTAGTTTTATACTATGAATATTTAAGCTATTCAACGTCAATGATATATATCCGCACTACAAATAAGTTTTTTAGACGGTGAAACTTCTGTAAATACATTTTATAAATTGGTCGACTATTACTCAAAAACTTCTAAAGCCTTCTAAGCCGAGATAGTTTCCCTTTTAACTTCATTGTATTTATTACTACCATGTTTTTTTCCCACCCCCAAAACCTACCGTTTAGCCTGCAGAGAGGGGGGGACTCAAACAAAAATTAGCACTTACGAGTCCCTTAATTGAAAACTTGTTTTCACAAACCTACAATATTTTTTAAAAATCTATGCAACTTTACCCCACACAATGGGGTAGGTGAGAAAAAATTAACGTCCCCACTTTACATGTAGCGGGGCTACCCTTAAAAAAATTTTTTTCGAGATTCAATTTCATTTTTTCAAGATCAAGCGAAACTATAAGTGTTCCTAGTTTACTTCGGAACCCTAAAAAGGGTGGATAAAACCGTTTATAGAATGACGGTCAAGGGCTGATAAGAGAAGCGAGGTCGACTAGGTCATTAGGTCATTTGATAAGTTGATAACATCAAAGTCACAGATGAAATCTAGACGCACTAGCTCCGAATAGAAAAAATGCATTTGAACAAAAAGTTATTCAAGATTTTTTTATATCTTTGTTCTCTCTTTTTAGAGTTCCATACGTTGACAAGAGAAAGATAAGGACTTGCCATTAATTTCCATGAACAATGAAAATTATAAAATTGCATGTATTCCAACGCTGAACATATAAAAATGGCTTCGACTTTTCATAATATAAAAAATGATGTGGTGTCGCGGGACACCAGGTAGGAACGAACTTCCTTCGGCTAAACGGCACTACTCGCTTGTGTACGCGACTGTCGCGCCTGCGCACGTCTCATTTAACGCTTTTATTCCACGCACTTTTTCTTACGGTTTTACTATCACATTTTTTTCAGTTCGGTCGTGCAGCAAAATCCCTATCCCCTCCAAGCCTGCCGTAAGGAACTTCGTTCCAAAAGGTACAAAAATTTTGTCAGTGCTCTAATTTTAAATAATTTAAGAAAATAACGTCACCTTAAACAGCTTGCGGCTAATACATTATTGCTAAAATACGCTGTCAATTTACGTAAAATGTCAAATGACCTTTGGTTACAAAATATTAAATTGATTTGAGCGTTTATTTTTATTTTTCTATAATTTTAGTGTGTATCTAAAATAAAAACTAATTGTTAAAGAAATATGCCCAATTGCAATAAAAGGGCATAGCTGGATTAATATGGGAATTCTGCCCCAACGAGTCACAGTCGATTACAAAGATTTTCTACGTATTTATGTGTACTTAAAAAAATGTAAGTTTGTAAACGCAAGATTTATAAAAATGAGTTTTTAATTTTTTTTGAATTGTTCCACCATTTCTAAAAATTCAAAAAAATTCGTGAGTATAGAGGAGTATAAAAGACATTTTCTGACGAATTTTGGTGAGTGACATATTTCAAAAAGGCTGAAAAAAAAATTTTTCTTTTCTCTGTTAAAAATCGGTTTTCTATGTGAGAATCATGATCATATGATTTTTTCATGCTTTGGACTCGTAAGAATTAGGAAAAAAATCATCATTAATCAATTCCGAATTTTACTATAAAAATAAAAATACATACATACATATCTTCACGCCAGATCCCTTACGGGGTAGGCAGAGAGAACCGAGTGCCATACATCACGATCCTTGCAGGCTTGTCTCGCTTCTTCCACATTCATCACTCTCTTCATACACACACGCCGGTTGCGAAGACTCTTGACACCACCTTCGGACAGTACTCGATCAATCTGATCGTGATATGTCAGTCTTGGTCTTCCCCGGTACGTACATCCTTCCACATTCGCGTTGTACATCTGTTTTGTTAACCTTTCATCTACCATTCTTTCTACATGTCCGAACCAACGGAGCATGCCCTTTCTCATCTTTACACCGACACTTTCTTTCAAACCAACCTCTCTCTCACTTCGATATTACGAACCCGGTCCGCGAGTGTCACACCACATATTTTTCTTAGCGACCTCATCTCAACCGCGTTGATTCTACTTTCATGCCCTTTCTGACATACCCAACTCTCACTTCCATACAATAGCGTTGGGATAAGCACATGATTATGCAGGACTAGACGGGCACCCTGACTTAAAATTGTGCTATTAAGTAATCTCCCTAACGCTCCATTCACTCTGTTCCCTGCACACACTCTTCTTTCAACATCAGCGGTGTACCTCCCATCCCTGCTAAAAGCACATCCAAGATATACAAACTCATCCACTTGTTCCAGCACTACATCATCGACCACAACTCTTACATCAGTTCTGGTTGCTTCTCTTTCAAATACCAAAACTTTAGTTTTCTTCGCATTCAAATGTAAGCCCATACTCTTACAATCTTCATTCATAACTGTGACCAGTGTTTGCAGCTCAGATGGAGTTGAGCCTAAAAGTACAGCGTCATCTGCATAAAGCAGGCAGTTCACCACTAGGTCACTCGTGCGCATTCCCACATTCAATGACCTCAATCTTTGGAGACACTTATCCAGATATAGAATAAACAGACGAGCTGACAACACACAACCCTGCTTGACGCCGATATTGACATCGAACCAGGGCGATATGTTGCCGTCCACCCGCACACATGCTTTGCAATCCCAGTAAATAGATTGCAAAGCACGCAGCAGACGCCCATCTATCCCATAACTGGGTAAAATGTCCCAAAGTTTCTTTCGCACAACTCTATCAAACGCTTTCTCCAAATCCACAAAACCGCAGAAAATCTTCTGGCCGACAGCCAGATGCTTCTCTACGATGTTGCGGAGTGAGAAAACTTGATCCATACATCCTCTTCCAGATCTGAAACCCCCTTGTGCCTCCCACAACATTCCCTCGGACTTCCCTTGCATTCTCCTTTCAATGATCTTACCATACACCTTCGATGCTAAGCTGATCAAATTGATGGCCCTATATCTATTGCAGTCTATACGTGAGCCCTTGCCTTTATACAAGGGTACGATGACCGCGCGCCGCCAGTCTTCGGGTACTCTACCGGTCCTCCAACATGTATTGCAGAGGACCCAAAAAGAGTCCCAGACGGTAGGACCACCGTATTTGATCATCTCAGCAGTCACCTTATCTATTCCCGCAGCCTTTCCGTTTTTCATACTTCTTATCGCCCATACGATCTCTTGCATAGTAATGTCCTGGCACGCTTCCACCGTCTCTGAGTCACTCACTGAGTCAGAGACGGAGGCAGCGTCCTGAACAGCGTCATACATATCTCCAAAATATTCACTCCATCGTTTTAACACGCTTTCTGTGCTTGTAAGAATGTCACCATCCTTAGATTTAATCCTATTCATTCTGGAGGCTGCCGAACAACTCCTAGACTTCTTCACCTCCCTCCAAAAAAGTTCGGTGTTTGCCTCGAAGTTGCTCGCCAGTCTCTCTTCCACTTTCAAACATTCTCTTTCACGCTTTTCTTTCACTATGGTTTTGGTGGCATTCTTACAACAACGATACAATTCTTTCTTCTTGTCTTTCATACAATCATTCGCTTGCAAACATGATACATAGTCTAGCCATGCTTTCTTCTTTCTCTCAATCGCAGCTTTCACTTCATCATCCCACCATGCATCTCCTTCCATTGACTTGCACAGTTTTGCACTACCACATACTTCTTTCGCGGCTACTATCATACTATCTTTCAAAACTTTCCAACATTCGTCTACATCCAAGTCCGGTAGGTTCACTTTCGCCAACCTATCTCGAACCTGAATCTCATACATACTCCTTATACTCGGGTCTTGCAACTTTTCGCTCTTTATCCTTTCAAGCTCTCCGAATGGAACACGCTGTCGCCAATGTCGCCACTTCTTAAACAGACCCCTATATCGGCTTATTACCAAATAGTGGTCCGTTTCCAGATTGAGACCTCTGTAGGCTCGCGTATCCATTAAACAACTGCGGAGTCTACTATCAATCAAAATCAGATCTATCACACTCTTTTGGTCATTCCTTCTCCATGTATACAAATGTATGTCCTTATGAGGGAATATTGTGTTAGCCACAAGAAGATTCCTTTCCATGCATAAATCCACAATGTGCTTACCGGCGTCGTTCACTCTACTGTCACCATACGGACCAAGTACGGCATCGAAACCAGGCCGCTTAGTCCCGACCCATCCATTCAAATCACCACACAAAATGACTCTTTCATTGTCATCAACCATATCCAGAACATCCCTTACAGAATCCCAAAACTTTTCCAGGTCACTGGGCGACGAAGAGCTTACCGGTGCATATGATGCGACCAAAAAGACTCTCGTGATTCCCAGTTTGATCCGGACCCAGAGAAGTCTGGAGCCAGCCATCCCATAATCTTTCAGACCAGAGACTAAGCGTGACGATAGAAGAATACCTACTCTGGCGCCAGCATGATCGTTCTGTGACACACCAGACCACAGAGCCATCATGCCACCGGGGAGATCAGTGGTTTCACTACCTTTACGTTTAGTCTCTGTTACACACAAAACATCCAGGCATCTCTCATTCATTACATCTATCAATTCATGCATCTTATCTTCCAACCCACCTCTTACATTCCACGTGCCTATTTGGCACTCTGCTCCCCTCGACTCGCCTATTCGGGCCTGGCGTGATGGGTGGCGGCCCCCATCGCCGCATCCACCGCTTTTCGTACCGACGGGGGCGGATCGGTACGCGTCGCCTCCAGGGGACGCCCTAATCCGCACTGCGGTACTTATTCGGGCCAGAATTGCAGTCCAGTGGACTGGCAGGGGTCGCGACGAGCACGCTTCTGGCCAATGACCCCCCAAAAAATAAAAATAATTTTGAAAAAACATGTTTTTTTGAATTTCTCGAATACCGTTTGAGTTAAAGAGCTAAAAATTGGTGTGAATTATTTTCATTCGACACCAAATCGACCCCCTAAGTATGAGTCAAAAAAGCCATGGGGGCAGAATTCCCATATTAATCCGGCTATGCCCTTTATCAATTGTTATGTAGACAGTAAACAGTTGTTCTTAAGTCCGCCATTACTCGGGACGAAATGACACGGTTTTCGCTTAGTTATTTCATATGTAGTAGTAGTTTCCTTCCTCTAAGGCTCCGTACCTGAAAAGAAAAAACGGGACCCTTATAGGATCATTTTGTTGTCCGTCTGTCAAGATCCTTTTTCCCAGGAATGTAATAATTTATCAAGTTAAAATTCATATCAAATACTCTGGTCTACGGTTCCTCTTAGCTGCGATAAAAATCAAAATTGTATGTCAACGCCATCAAAAGATGCGCTCATTTATATCGTATATTTTGCGATTTTTTGCGATTTGGTCCCAGACTTCCCCGTATTGGTCCTAGGCTCCTTTAAAGAAAATACCAACTGCCGTTCTGCCAGGCAGGTCGTAAAAGGCGACCGATTGGCTATGCGAGTCACAATCATCGTGGCTACTAGGTGGTAGTAATATATATATATATATATATATATATATATATATATATATATATATATATATATATATATATATATATATATATATATATATATATATATATATATATATATATATATATATATATATATATATATATATATATAAAATATAATATTATAAGATAGCAAACAAGCATATAGCTCTCTCGATGTAAAGAGAACCCATCGTCTTTTGACACCAAAGATGTTAATGGGGCGTTGTCATGCGTGTGGTGGGATGGCGATGCCACATGCATAAGGCTACCGGCTATATTACCCTCCAAATTAGAACATGGCAATAATGAGCATTGACGCTATTGCGGCAGCAATAGATAAAGTGGTAATACCAAATAACTGGGCGAGACTTTGAACTCTACCACCTATAAGTCACGATGGTATAGACACGTATGGCCAATTGGTCGCCTCTTACGACCTGCCTCGTAGAACAGGCAGTATTCTTCAAAGGAGCCCGGACCAACACGATGGAACAATATTTTCTTTACTAATAATCCCAGTATTATTTTTTATATATAGTATTTAGCAGAACGATGTTAACTCTTCATTAAGTTATAGTCTGAGGTCACTTGCAACTGTTATGGTCAAAATTATCTAACAACAATTTACTTAACGGTTTTTAAAATATTTCAATTTTAGTATCTATTTTAATTATTCTCAAAAATGGACTTATATGTATTAGTAACTTTTGATAAATAATATATCGTTAAAAATGTGGTTTATGATTTCTTATTCAAGCTCATGACAGACTCGTGGTCTATGGAGTAGCCTATTCGACTCATATCATGTCGGACAAAAGTGTGTTATTGAGCTTTTTCGAGGTTTTTCTCGAAAATGCAAAATCTAAATAGCGGCGCGGAATCTAGCGGATTGTGTATTACCACTACTGTGCCTCAGCAGGTCACGGTTATCGCTAGAAATATTCGATAATTGTTATCAGGCCGGTAAAATGCTCAGTCGAGTTCTGCGGCAAAATGCGACGATGGTACAATCACCACATATCTCGCCTTTCGACAAAGCGGCTAATCGTAGTGAGCTGGAAATTCTTTAGACGTTCGGTTTACGCTGCCTACTGTGCAAGGGAATCGGGCGTGATGATATTTTATAGACTCCATGTCCTTTTCTTACGTGAACTGTTATCTTTTTCTCCGGCTGATACTTCCTGCCTCTCCTACCCAGGGTACAAATTGGAACATTCCTGTGTGCCGTCGGTGCGGTATGTGCGTATACGTCAGAGAAGGTGTCTGTTACCGGCGCCTCGGCAAACTCGAAGGTCGGAACCTGTCCATGTTCTGGCTGCACGTGGTTTGCGACGACCATCCACGTAGATACGCGTGCCTATACAGGTCCCATAGTAGGAATGCTGACGTTGACCGGTTTGTTGAGCACCTACAAATGGCTGTAGATTCCGTGCTACATTCGCTACAGACTCCCTCCGCTGAGATGAGATCTTAGGTGATTTTATTGTCTGTCACGCCGAATGGCTATGTTTGCGCACCACCGATCATGCGGGGAGGTCTGTTCACGATTTTGCCTTGGCGTATGGTCTAAACACAATTGGTAACTTCACCCACGCGAGTTCCCGATGTGGACGATCATACGCCATTCCTGTTGGACCTTCTGCTGACCTCTCATACAGGCCATTACCAGGTATCTGTGGACGTTCCACTTGGTCCATCAGATCACTTTCTGGTCCGGAGTAAAATACCAGTCTCGCTTCTATCACGGCCACACGGTCAGCATATTGGGACGAAACGCGGTCTTTCTTTGCGTCCTATCAATGGGGGCGGTTGTGCTTTAATCTGGATGATCCGAGTTTCATTGCTGACTCTATCGCTGATGTGGTGATGCAGGGCATGGAACTTTTTCATTCCGTTTCCTGCGGTACCAATTGGTGATAAGTCTCAGCCTTGGTTTGATCGCTCCTGCAACACGGCTTCACGCCTAAAGCAGGAATGCTACTGAGCTTGGGTTGCAGCGTCGGCATATTGCGATGAAGAAACCAGCGCGTTACGTAAGGAATACAATTACGCCTCAAGGTACTTTAAATGAGCTATCCCCAAGGCAAAATCTGATCACATAGGCAGAATTGGTGGAAAATTAGTTCGTCTTCCTTCGGAACCCCTGCGTTCTGGTTTCACGTCAAGGCTGTCTTAGGGAATTTCTCACAGCCTTCTCTTCCATCGTTGCTCGGAGATGATGACACTTTGCCCCTACCGCAAAGGAGAAGGCCCTTCTCCTGGGCTCCCTTTTCGGTGCCAACTCTACTCTGGATGACCAAGGAAATGCACCGCCTACCACCCCGCAGTGCTATACAGTTCTATGACGGATTAAAAATTCCTGCAGTCTTCTGTGCATAGAGCACTTTTTTCTTTGAACGTCCATAAGTCGACTGGGCTAGATGGCATCCCTCCAATTGTGCTTAAAGTGTATGCTTCAGAGTTGGCGCCAGTATTAACACGTCTATTCCGGCTCTCCTACATGTCTGGCGTGGTACCGAATTCATGGGAGACAGCTTTAGTGCATCCCATCCCTAAAAAAGGAGATCGCTCTAATCCGTCTTAATATCGGCCAATAGCCACAACCTTCTTGTTCTTTAAAATTATGGAGACAATCATCAACTCTCAGCTCCTCAAGTATTTTTTTCATTTATTTTAGAAGAGCACCAGCTGACTAGCAGCCGTCAGTACGGTTTCCATCATGGCCGCTCAGCTGGTTATCTCCTAGTATACCTAACACATCGATGGGCGTAAGCAGTTGAATCCAAGAGGGAGGCATTGGCAGTTAATTTGGACATAGCAAAGGCCTTTGATCGGGTAGACAGACAATAATTAAAAAAAATATATTATTTTGGTATTTGTACCTACCGTGTATACATCCATATGCATTTAGTAAGAAGCAGCTATTTTCATATTACAGACACTCCAATTTTATTTATTTGTATGTATAGATTAATACTAGCTATGCCCGCGACTTACTCCGCGTGGATTTTTTTTAAACAAAAGTATTCTAACGTACCGTTTATAACATTAGCGATTTGCCAGTAAAAGTCCAAATCGGTCCAACTGTTTCAGAGTTAGCCGGAATAAACAGACAGACAAAAATTTCAAAAAAAAATATTTTGGTATTTGTACTGTGTATACATTCATATACATTTAGTAAGAAGCAGTTCTTTTCATAATAATAAATAAAATTGGATTGTCTGTTTGTATTACAAATCCAATCCAATTTTATTTATTTGTATAGATGTATAGATTCTTGATTGAACTGAAAATACATTTTAATAATCTATATTAATATTACAAAAGCGAAAATTTGAATGTTTGGATGATTTGTTCCGTATTCGCCCTAACTTTTTGTCCCTAATTCCATAAATTTCCGTATTTGCCTAACATACGAAATATTTCCTGTTTCGCCCTACATTATATCAGGTCCTAAAAGTACCGTTTACAAATACACAAATTTTTCAAGAACTTCGTCACTTCTGAAACATAAGATTTCCTTCGTGTAAGAAAATAATCAAGTAGGTATACATATAAAACAATTAACTGAGATTACATAATAAAAATGTCACAAAACTGTTAAATCAAATGGAAAAATTATCCTTTTAGGAAAGGACAAATACACAAATTTTTCAAGAACGTCGTCACTTCCTAAACATAAGATTTCCTTCGTGTAATAAAATAATCAAGTAGGTATACATACAAAACAATTAATTGAGATTACATAATAAAAATGTCACAAAACTGTTAAATCAAATGGAAAAATTAAAGCGTAATAAAAAAATAAAAAACGTATAGAATATAAATCTAAAAATGTAAAAGGAAGTTTTTTCAGTTTTCTGAGAAACACAAAGTTGCCCGGGATTGGAAAGTGCCCGGTTGGCGATAGGCTTGCCACCTATCACATTTGTGGGACCAAGTATCTTCGGCTAATCGTGGGTGCACTTGTTGTACTTCTGCCTACTACCCTTCGGGGATATGGGAGTGAAGATACATTTTTTTTTAATTTTTCATTTTGTTTCCAGTTTCGCATTATTTACCTGCTATAAACAATGACATTTTTGTTTCTGACCTTACTTAAAATTGTTAATAAAAACGAACGAGGCAAAACAAGCATAAAATCTGGGGCGAATCAGAACGAAATTGTAATAATAAGAAGAAAATAATTTTTTAGATTTTTTTTTAGGAAAATAATATTTACAAAAATATTAATTGTATAAATCTTGTATATTTTAATCACTACATTTCTCATTTTGATTCAATGAATGGTTTTAGATATATAGATTATTATGTTTTTATGTTAAAAAAAAAACAAATTAATTTATATGACATACCAAACACGGCAAACACATATTGTCGCCATAATTGTCCTGCCTCCATCCTGAACTCTTAGTAATTGACTGCTCTTAAGATCTATCTGACGTACAGGCAATTTATCAGACACATATGACGCTGCGATTACGTTTCAATCTGTACTTATCAATAAATCAGTTTAAATTATAGGTATGTCTAAGGTTATACCAATAAAACTCAATTTGTACTAGTTTTCTGTTTGACGTGTTGGTTCCGGGCTCCTTTGAAGAATTGACCAACTGCCGTTCTGCCAGGCATGTCGTAAAAGGCGACCGATTGGCTATGCAAGTCACTAACATCGTGGCTACTAGGTGTTAGAGTTCTGCATTGTCTCGCCCGGGTCTGCTACCACCGCCTTACCTGTTCCTGCCGCAATAGCGTCAGTGCTTGTCACTGTCGTGTTCCGGTTTGGAGGGTAAGGTAGCCGGTAGCGAAAAGAATATCTAATGGAAGCGAGAAATCAAAGAAATCTATAAGCCCTGAAAGAAAAAAGCCACAAGGAAACAAACAATTTATTGTACCGCCAAAGGAATCGTGGCCTAAATTGTCAGATGAAGAGATAGAAAAAGCATACCAGAGAAAAATGGAAATTTTACAACAACTGTCTTTAACGCACAACTTAAAAAAGGACATTGGCACTGAAATATTAAACAAAGCAGACTCTCTTTATCAAATGACAGTAGAAGCAATAGAAAAAGCTAAAGAAATAGAACAAAAATACAGAGTAGAAAATGATAGAATAAATAAACAAGACGAAAACAAGGAAACAACAGAACAGGAACAGAAAGAAATTGATAGAGAAAATCTTATTTATTATTTATCAGCAAAACTTTTTGAAGAAGAAAAGGAAAGAAAGGAAAGTATACTCCCCCATACGCCATACAGAAAATATCTAAAGACGGTTATTACCGGTCCAAACGATACAGTACAAATAGACAATATTCAGAAACTAAATACAGCACTAACAGAACTCATAGATGAACAAACAAATATAAAAGAAAACATAAGAGAATAAATGAAAGAATTTAGTGGTAAATTATTCAGTATATGCAGTGATGCTTACCAAACAATTAACCAATTAATGTATGACGAATATGGGGAAGAGTATTGTCTGAGGATGCCACTGCGCGAAAAAAGAGAAGGACTGTTTTTCGTGAAAATTATAGAAGAAAATACAAATATCATGATAAAAAATAATGAAGAAAACGAAAAGTGGAAACAAAAAATTGAAAAAATCAAAAACACACAGAAGAGCTCTTAAAGAAAATCCAAATAAGCCAAACATAACAAAGTGAGGAGAATACGAAAACGACACAGAAAAATAATAAAGAAATAGAAGATATTAAAATAATTATACAAGAGAGTCAGCAAAAACAAAAGGAAGAAACCAATAAAATACTTGAGAAGAATAATAAACTAATGGAAAAATTGGATAAGATAATGAAGTTGAATCAGCGAAAACAAAATGAAGAAAGTATAAAAATTATAGAGAAAAACGGCAAAGATATAGAAAAATTGAAAATAATAATACAAGAAAACCAACAAAAACAGAAGACAGAAACAAATAAAATAATTGAACAAAATAATCAAGTATTAAAAAAAATAGAGAAGAAAACAGAACAAAGTCAAGGAAAACAAAATGAACAAATATTAAAAAATATTACAGAAAACAATAGGAAATTAGAAGAACTTAGAAAATTTGTTTCGGAAAATGCTGAAATATAGAAAGACAAATCGTACGCGAGTGTAGTAGTGGCGCACAATGGTAAGAAAATCCCAGAGCGAGCTGCACTACACTCGGTAGTTATAACTTCAAAGAAATAAATGGATACAGGGCAAGACATATTGGACATGGTAAGGAAAACAATAAGAGCAAAGGAAGAGGGCATCAAAGTAGAGAGCATGCGAAAAGTTAAAGATAGAAAAATTATAATAAGCTGTAAAACGGAAGAAGAAAAGACATAAAAGAAAGGTTGAAGAAGGCAGAAGATAGACTCCACATGGAAGATGCAGTGAACAAGTGCCCACTTGTGGTCCTCAAAAATGTGCTCGAAAGCAACACAGACTCGGATATAACGGCAGCTCTGCAGAAGCAAAATAAGCACATTTTTGAGGGCCTGAGTGAGGAAGACTGCTCAGTGAAAATCATTTTCAGGAAAAAGACCAGGAACCCCCAAGTGAGCCACATAGTGACCAGAGTCGCTCCAACGCTATGGCGGCGTATGATTGACTCTGGCCACTTACACATAGACCTGCAAAGAGTGAGAGTGGAAGACCAATCTCCACTCATACAGTGCTCTATGTGCCTCGGCTACGGACATAGCAAAAAATTATGCAAAGAAACCGTACCGAGGTGTAGCCACTATGGGGTCCCCACGTGATGGCTAAATGTGGAGAGTGGTTGTCGAGCGCGCCACCCAAGTGCACCAACTGCTCCCAAGTAAAACTGGAGAAAATAAACCACAACGCCTTCAGCGCACATTCCCCGATCAGAAGCAAGTGGGAATCGCTAGCCAGAGCCACAATCGCCTATGGCTAGCGATGTCCCTTTTTCATTAGTAATAGTAAAATAAAAGTGAATAGAAAATAAACAAAGTACATAAACGGGAAGCAGACCAACTATGTTGGAATTTATATTTAAATAATATAAAATTCAGCATACGAGGTTTGAGTTTGAACAAAGATAAAACGCACACACACACACACACACACATTTTAATATAAAAAATATGCATATAGATATACATCATTATGTATAAATGCACATATAAAAAAGCACACAAACTAAAAATAGTAACTAAAAACTAAGCAGTTTTAAAAGAATAATAATTATATGTGTAATTGCATAATAAATGTAATTAATATATATTGCAAATAATCCTCCCACTATCAAACTCTGTAGAAAATAATTAAATGATGAATATTAACGAGAACAACGCTATTAATTTGGAAAGAGGGACATTGTTAGCTAATATAAGAGAATTATGAATAAAATTATTAACAAATATAGAAAGAGATTAAATGTATTAATAAAGAAAGAAATAAATTGAGACAAAAACAACAAGTGAAATATGTGAAATGATATGTTTTAAATGTAGATAAAGTATTGGAAAATAAATAAAACATCAAATATTATGTAAATAAATTGTTATTGACATACAATAAAATAGAAGAATAAATAATAGTAAAAACTCAAAAAACTATGTATTGTATTAATATTAAGATAAATAACGGCTCTGATATGTTAAGTTAGAGGAACTAGAAATAAGTTTATTGCAGAACTGGACAGTAAACTCCCCCAGGGGGCGGGTTTACCCTCCTGGGGAAACCTATAAAAAAATGTAGCCGGTAAACTTATGCATGTGGCATTTGACCTCGCTACAAGATAGCAACGCACCATTAACACATTTGGTGTCTATATGTGATGGTTGACTCTTTCCATCAGGAGACCCATCTGCTTGTTTGCTATCTTATGATATATAAAAAAAGATTTCTTTGGTTTAGTTCAGTGGTTCTTAACCGGTCGTTCGCGGATCACTGGTGGTCCTTGGAAGCATCCGAATGACTCCTCTGGTGGTATTTTACTTATAGCTATAGAACAAACCCTTATTAATTTTTTATATGAATTTAATTTTTTTTATTTTTTAAAATTTTTTAGTTTATCTATACATATAATAAAATTGTAGGAAAGTCAAAACTGCACATTGAATATTTTTTTAAAAGAATATTTGGGGCGTGATCTACAATCGATATCGAAGCCAAAAATATAGTTTTTAGAATTTTTGTCTGTTTGACTGTTTGTTTGTATGTTTGTCCGGTGTAAATTCAATAAGTACTGCATGGATTTAATTCAAATTTTGCATGAATATTACTAACAGGTCGAATCAACATATAGGCTACATATTATCACGCTATCACCTACGGGGGAGGAGCAGTGCGGAGTAAACGAAGTCCGCGCGGACGAAGTCGCGAGCAACAGCTAGTCATAAATAAAACAACATAAATTTACAATTTTTCAACATCCTTAAACCTCGTTGTAGGTTTGTGTGGATGTTGCACACTACACAAATTAAGCTTTGGTTTTTTAGCGAAGCTACATTCATATTATAATAACTCGTATGAATTGAAATAAACTATAATATTACCCCAAAACAAGAAGGACCATGGCAAGACAGATATTTTATTAAGTTTTTTTTTATATAATTTATTATCATAGCATACGATCAGATGTCTCTCCAGAGAAAACATCAGATATACACACCAAAGATGTCAATGGTGCGTTGCTATCGAAGTGGCGGAGTTAGAATGCAACACGCATAAATTTACCAGCTATACTTTATCTTCTAAACTGGAACAAGACAATGTAAAGCATTGGTGCTATTGCGGCAGGATCAGGTAAGGCGGTGGTACCATATAGTCGGGCGAGTATATTTTTATTACTAGATGAAAACCCGGCTTCGCTCGGAAGTCTCTTAATACACAATCTTATATTATTATACTAACTCAAATAGTAGACATTAAAAACTAGCAACACTGTAGTGACGTCTTCTTTCAACTATTACGTTGGTTAAATAAAGACAACACTATAGTGTTGCTATTTTTCAATTTCTACTCTTTTACGAAAGAAGAGTAATAAGTTTTATGATAATCTGCGCTCCGTTCTACGATACTTTAATAAATGCTAACGCCATCTACACCACATATTTATTAGTCTAGTCAACAGGTTCAAAAACGTGTTAAATAGAGATAAAGCTCCTAAAAATATGTGCCATAGCTCATTCGATTCGGAATGACGTCTAGAAAAATGTTTTTTTAAGGGTATGTTATCACATAAAAAATTGCGATTGTTAGTAACAAAATAAGATAAAAAAAGGTATTTAGTTTTTCGTTAATAAGTTTTAAAATAATGATATTTAAGGAATTTTGAAAAAATATTCTGAAAGAGGAGAAAATTTACAATTTCAAAAAAAGTCCTGACTCCCGGAACCCTATCTATATTATTTATAATTTTTTTAACGCTGGAAATAGGGCTCCGCGAGGACGTTACGGGATAGGTGCGCCGCCAAAAAGCCGGTATATCACCTAAAATATTTTTTTTAATATTAAATTAATGAATTCTTTTCGAATGTAGGAAAATCACTGGCAGAAGATATGAAATCTAATAATAATATGCAGGACTATAATCCATCTTTGTATCTTCCAAATCCCAATTTGTCATCTTTTGTACTGCTGGACACTAGTTCCACGGAAGTTCAACAAACAATTATGAACCTTAATTCTAATAGCGCGACAGGATATGACAACATTCCCACAAAATTTTTGAAGCTTAGTAAAACTATTCTTATTCTTATAATAGTATATCTAGCAAATTTGTGTTTTAATCATGGTATTTTTCCAATGGCACTTAAACAATCCCTTATTACACCTATATATAAGAGTGGTGATAGAGACAATATAAACAATTACAGACCAATCTCGGTACTTTCTTCATTATCTAAAGTACTGGAAAAGTTACTGAATAAGAGAATATTATCCTACCTAGAAAAATATAACATTTTATCAAATACACAATATGGATTTAGAAAGAACTTATCTACTGAAGATGCTGCTTTGACACTTAGTAATCAAATAATTAACAATCTAGATAAAGGTGACAAATGCTTAACAGTTTTTCTAGACTTAAAAAAAGCGTTTGACACCGTGTCTATTCCCACTCTTTTCTTACTTAACAAACCGCACACAACGTGTAAAGATAGGAAGTTACATCAGTGAAATAGCAGAAATATCCTACGGAGTACCACAGGGAATTGTTTTGGGACCTACTCTCTTTTTAATATACATAAACGACCTTTGTAACCTGAAAATAGAAACCGGCAACATCTTCTCCTACGCTGACGATACCGCTGTGGTTTTCTATGGCAAAACATGGATGGACGTCTTTACTTACGCAGAAAATGGATTAGCAAAGATAAATGCCTGGCTAAAATCAAATCTCCTCACGTTGAATACTTCCAAAACAAACTTTATTTGCTTTTCAATATACAACAGTACCCAACCTAGTTCTAATCTTGTAATTAAGATTCATAATTGTGGGAGCTCTCAAAATACTTCATGTTGCTGTCCCGCAATAGATAAGGTTGATAAAGTCAAGTATTTGGGAATTTATATTGATCAAAGAATGTCATGGCATCCTCATCTTCAATTAATCAGTAAAAGAGTAAGAAAATTAATATATATTTTTAAAACGTTAAGACATGTATGTACAAAACAGTTAATAAAACAAATCTACACCGCACTGGCACAATCTATTTTAACATATTGTATTACTGTATGGGGTGGAGCATTGAAATATAAATTTTTGGAATTAGAGAGAGCTCAGAGAGCATTACTCAAAGTGATGTTTTTCAAACCACCCAGATATCCCACAATTGAACTATACAAATCTACTAACCTTTTATCTGTTCGAAAACTATATGTTTTATTAACTGTATTGCGACTGCATATAAATTTAAAATTTGATTCTGAATTGCTTGCAAAAAGAAGAGTTAATGAGGTTGCTCCTATCCCTTACACTAAAACAGCTTTTGCCAGTAATCAATATTGTAAAAAATCTGCTATTCTCTATAATAAAATAAATAGGCATCTACATATCTACATAACTAATAAATATAAATGCAAAATAAAAGTAACAGAGTGGCTAAAAGGACTCCATTATGAGGAAGTGGAATCTTTAGTGAGATATACTAACGTTGTCTAAACCATTATGTGCAAGCACAAATACATTCACATTTACACGCACACATCCACATGCTTACGCGCGCACACACATACACACACACATACATAACGAACGCACACACACACATACACACACACACACACACACACACATACACACACAAACACTCCACACAAACACAAATGCGTATACATATATATTTATTTTTAAATTTGAATATAATTAGAAAATTTTGTGTGTAATAAATGTAATACTAAATTTTGATCATGCAAGTTGCAACAATAATTTCAATGTGTAACTATTAATATAAATTAATTTTATAAATTTATCTATAATACGCGCTATGTATTGAAGAGCGGGGTCTCCTAATACAGGCATTTCATGCTTAAAAGGAGTGCCCCAGCCACAGCTCAAAATGTAATTAGATATTTAAGGTATGAAATAAACCATTATTATTTATATTATTATTATTATTAAATAACAATTTAAAAATTTGAATAAATTATAGTGTAATCTTGACACTTGAACGAAAAAAACCTCGGTGAAAAAAAAGTTTTTTGTCAATTTTTCAAAAAGTTACACCATTGTTAATTAACAAATTTTTTTCCAATCTCTGTTTTTTATAAATTACGGTATAAAAGTTTAAATAATTGGGTCTATAAATTTTTCGCTTCGTGGAGCTCTTTTTGTTTAGGTACTTAATAAGGTTATGCAAAAAAAAATTATTAAAGTTAATTATTTTGTTAATTACAATTTTTTCAAACTAACTAAAAATGAAATTTCTAAAATATGTTATCATATTTTTTTTTTCTAATATATTATTATTGCTGTTTTCGCATCTGATATAGGTATTAATTAACATTGGAAAAAAATTTTTACGTCATTTGTTAAAAAATTGTTTATAAACAAATAGACTATTTTGGGATTTAAAAAAAATTTTTTACTATCTTATAGAATAAGTAAAATGATGATTTTTTAAAAAAAATTTTTTCTTAAATATTTTTTTTTATTGTTTATAATCGTTTTTTTATATTTCAATTGTTTAAATAATTAGTTAAGAAATTATTTTATTCTTAAAAATCATCATTGACCCTTCTCAATGGAATAACAGAGAAACCACAAGCCACATGTTGAAAGTGTTTGCAAAAAATTAACCAATTTGCTTATGCTTTGTATATGCTCTCAAAAATAATCAACTATTCTACTGTATTAATTGCGTATCAATCTTATGTGGTTTCAGCTTTAAGGTACGGTATAATCTTTTGGGGTAACTCCACACATAAAGAATCTGCATTTATTGCTCAAAAAAGATGTATTAGAAGTATATTTAAATTAACTAAATTAGAAAGTTGTAAACCAGTATTTTTACGCCATAGACTGTTAACTTTGCCATGTATTTATATTTATGAAACTGTTATATTTGTTAAAGCCAACTTACATCTATTTCAAAAATTAAAAAGTAATCGTTGCCATGACAATTTAATAACCCTGCCACATAAGACAGCCTTATTTTGAAAAAATATATGTGGAATGGCAACAAAAATATATAACAAATTACCCAAAAAAATTAAGCAAATTGAATGCATCAACTCATTTAAAAACGAAAAAAATTATGTGGTGTCGCGGGACACCAGGTAGGAACGAACTTCCTTCGGCTAAACGGCACTACTCGCTTGTGTACGCGACTGTCGCGCATGCGCACGTCTCATTTAACGCTTTTATTCCACGCATTTTTCTTACGGTTTTACTATCACATTTTTTTCAGTTTGGTCGCGCAGCAAAATCCCTATCCCCTCCAAGCCTGCCGTAAGGAACTTCGTTCCAATAAAAAATCTTCTTTATAATAAGGTATACTACGATGTAAATGAATATTTAAATGATAAATTCAAATGATTGTAATTCTTGTATGAAAATTATGAATTATATACCTCTATTACAAATAACAGTTTATATGTATATTATTAAAAATAACTTATTACAGTGGAATTTCTATAACTCGAATGTCAGGGGAAATGCAAAAAAATTCGAGTTAACGAGTTTTCGACTTAGCAAGAACTTCGAGATACATATGACTTAACTGCTAAAATTTTGACTTACAGAGGCGCGATTTCTAAGTGTATTTTTCGATTTGTAGAGTGACAATTCAACTTAAGTTTTATAGTATGTATATATATTTTTACATATTAATACAAATTACATATTAATGAAGTAGTACACTGTACACTAAAAAAAATCCGTTATCTTCTTTTGATTTAAACTATTTGCAGATTTTTTATCAATTATTTTTTCAAGCTCAAACAATGAACCGAATACATGATCCTCGATATCATCACATCTTTCAACATAAGTTCGTAGTGTTGATTGCAGCTCTGGCTTCTTTATTTGTTATTGGGGGTTCAAAACCCGGTGAGTAAGCATTCTTCTACATCAGGAAACTCAGCTAGACGCCGTCTTTTGCTAGATAAATTGCCACTTGATTCATACCTTTGCAATATTTCGGCTTCATTGTTAATTATTGTAGACAAAGTATTTAACACGTTTTTGAACTTGTTGACTAGACTATATAACCTTTAAAGGAATATGACCGATTTGTCTGTCAATATGGTTAGAATCTTTAATCACTATTTTGACAAAATACTCGACAATCCGAATTTTGTAGTAAATGTTGTCGACTCAAAAATTTTTTTACGCTTTATAATTTAGGTAAGGTTTCGATTGAGTCTACCGTAACCCTTGACGAAATTATTAATATAGATTAGGTATTATAAATAATTATGTGCTTATTCCAACGTTATTGTATGGAAGTGAGAGTGGGGTATGTAAGAAATAGCATGAAAGTAGAATCAACGCGGTCGAGATGAGAGATTAACGAAAAATATGTGGCATAACACTCGCGGACCGAGTTCGTAATGTTCAAGTGAGAGAGAGGTTAAGCTTGAAATAAAGTGTCGGTGCAAAGATGAGAAAGTGCATGCTGCATTGGTTCGGACATGTAGGAAGAATGGTGGATGAAAGGTTAACAAAACAGATATATAATGCGAATGTGGAAGGATGTAGGTACCGGGGAAGACTAAAACTGACGTACTATAATCAGATTGATCGAGTACTGTCCGAAATTGGCATCCAGAGTCTTCGCAACCGGCTTGTTTGTATAAAAAGGGTAATGAATGTGTAGGTAGCGAGACAAGTCTGCAAGGGACCTTGATGTATGGCACTTGGTTGTCTCTGCCTTCCCCGTAAGGAATCTGGGGACACATTAATTAACAAAAACTGCGCACACTATCTGACATACATCACTATATACACACATATATTATCCTGTTTATGGCAAAAATCTGTTGTCAATTTTTTTTCGACCAAAAGGCGATCGCTAGTATTTTTAGAAACGCATAAGACCGCATAAGATAGACCCATTGCCCTATTAGGTCGTTTTTAATTAATAGGGTCAATTCAATAATCAAGTGCAATCGATTCATCTCAATGCAGTATTTTTGTACAAATTGAAAAAAAAAAGTGTTTTTTTTTCTACCAACCTCCGAAAAGAGGGGTTTAATTCGGCTAAGTATATTTTTTATGTTTGTTACTTCAAATCTCTTTTATTTATTGGCCAAAATCCAAGGTTGGACTGGGATGGAACGGTCCGGGTGGCACTCTACAAGGCCGAGGTCTGAAACAGCATAATAGATGAGATCATGAGATGCGAGCGTCAGGACCGCGGGTGTATTTTTTAGAATAGGTTAGTTTTACTGTAGATATTTGGTATCTTCTGTGTACCTTTACGTACCTCTCTTGAAAATTTGTCTACCTCTGCGCAAACTGAGATATTTATAAATTTTAATGCATCCGCCAATCTGACGTCAGGATGACGATGAGATACTATTATAAGACTCATTTTCATTAGTCGATAGCTCGGTATCGGGCTTTGAGTATATATTTATTTATTAACAAAATCCACAGCGCTTAAATTACATGGATAGAATTTGGATAGCTATACATGAACATTAGTATTTTACAGCCAATTTCGGATTTACATTTTATAAACCAAACTGAATGCACGTTACTGATGATAAAAATAATACTAAATTGTACTTATATTATAACAGTAAAAAAGAAAAACAGTGAATTTAAGCTATATTAAAGGTAAGTATATATAATTATACCTACTCGTTATAGTATGAGTGTGTGTGCGTGTGTATGTCTCTGCGTGTATATTCGTATATAAACCTCAATATCTATGGTATCGGGATATATCGTGGTGAGGCCCCAAATACGTATCAACGACTGATGATAACGGCATTTGTATAACTTTTTCCCATGTGTCCGGGATCGTTTAAGTAAAACATGGATAGAAATATACCATTGTGTTGCACAGTTTCTCACTAGCCACGGTAGTTTTAAAGCTAAATTATTCTCGTTTAAATTAGTAGTTCCTTCTCCTTTTTGCGAGTGCTCTACATTAAATTGTAAATATGAACAAACTGCACATCACATTCTTTGGGAGTGTAATCTTTGGCAAAACGAACGTCGTCAAATACTTGATAGTATCCAATGTATATCCGGTGTAATATTACTCCGGCCTTGTGGGTACACGTGGAAACTTCCGTGCCTTCAAGCGATTTTGTCATACTTACTACTGGAAGAAAAATTAAGTTGGCCATTCTGGTAGGGCCCTAATTTCCAAACATCCGTGGTGCAATAGCAATCAGGATTAACCTGATTGTAAAAGTCTTATTTCGTAAATTTTTTATGCTTTTAAAATTTTGCTGTCTCCTGCCAGTAAGGAGAGAAACAGGATGTATTTTCCTACTCCTCCTATATACTTCTGATTAATTTCGTTGCGGGATCCAAGACAGCTTAGCTTTTCCCCAGGGCACCCTGAGCTCGCAACTCAGAGGTTATCAGGACGGTTGCCACTGTTGATTCTGGTTTACAGAAGTTACAGTGGTAGGAACGAGAGGTAAGCCCATTGATGAAAACGTATTGTAAATATTTAACTTAGCGGCTTCTTATATCGGCCTACGGTAAAGATTCGTGTTATTGCGATGTGTGTCGCGAACTACATCGTGATAACTGCTTACGTCATAATACTTGTATCAGTGATATTAACTGGGGCCCGCAACTTCTTACATCTTACGCACACAAAGAAGACAATACATTTAAAAACAACAAAGAAAAATATCGAAACGCGGGATTTGAACCTGCGACCATCTCCTAAATCCGGGAGATGGTCGCAGGTTCAAATCCCACGTGTCGATATTTTTCTTTGTTGTTTTTAAGGTTTTTTCATTTTCCCAAGCACGGGGTGAGTGCTATAACACAAAAATGACAATACATTTTTAAGTATGTTGTGGATTGAAAATACTTCGCAACCGCACAATTGTAAGCGACGGCGGGCCGCGTGCTGCCCGCGGGCCGTGCGTTGAACAGCTCTGACGTCCACCATAACAGCTTTTTTTGCTAATTTAAATATATTGTACACTAGCAGCAGCGTGCTGCCAACTGCATTATAAAAGTTTTTGGCAAGTCCCGCGGAATCTATCTGATTTTTCCGAGATAAAATCAACTTTCTTTAAAGGATGAAAAGTATCTGAAATTTAGTATGTAAAAAATGTATATCGCGAGTAGGTTGACAAAAAGTCGTGTCAACACTATGATTCATTAAAAATTGACTTCTTATCAAAAAAACAACTTTGATACTGCATCCTCTCCTATTTGTTAAATCTTCTATCAAAATTTCACTTTTCTAACTCGTCAACCATCAATAAAACCAGTTTTTTTTGCAGATAACTATGTCATCGTGTCATCTGTATAATAGACTAGTCAAGGATGTATTTGATCTGAAGAAAATACGCTTTTTTATGTTCTAAAACTTATGCAATCCTATAGTACCCATGGATTTTTAATAGCAGTTTAGTACACTGACCTTTACTTGGCATCTCTTTCTATTTTAAGCCTTTCACTTTGATTAGTACGAGTGTGAGTATTTAATGCAGGTGTTTAGTATTAAGAGCAAAAAATACGTGAAAATAGCTGTAGATCAGTGCGAGTGATTTGTAATCTTCACGCCCGTATCCCCGAAAGGGTAGACAGAGGTACAACAAGTGCACCCACGCAGCCGAAGATACTTGGTCCCACAATGTGATAGGTGGCTAGCCTATCGCCAACCGGGCACTTTCCAATCCCGGGCAATGTTGTTTTTATCACAAAACTGAAAAAACACATTTTTAAATTGCCCGACCCAGGAATCGAACCCGGGACCTCATGTGGTCAACTCCGACACCGGACCACTAGACCACAGAGGCGATTATGATTTGTGATTAGTATAGTAAAAGTGAATAGACACTGATTACTTATCACACGCACAGAGTGCTAAGTGTGAGTTTTTCTTTTCGCATTTGGTCGTGAGCGCGTTTGCGATCGAATGCGAAAAGAAAAACTCACACTTGTCACTCTGATCAACGGCTGTCTTCACGTATTTTTAGCTTAATACTAAACACCTTCATTAAACACTCACACTCGCACTAATCAAAGTGAAAACGGGGCTTTAACGAGATCACCGGACATATTTCTGTAAAAAGTGAGTAAAAAGAAATGGCAGGACCATTTCTGGGCCCACTTGCTACAGCGTTACGATTTTGTTGCAAAAATCCTTTATTTTTCCTTTACTGTTAACCAAGGAAAATCAAAAATTAGCGCAATTTACACTGGAAAGTAGAAAAATGTATTTTTATTTTTTATTCTATCGCTAAAAAGGGGCTGACGAATCGCTCGTCGATTAAGCTGTTATATATCATAAACTAAGTAACTGCATAATTTTAATTAATTACATTTTTTCCACTAATTTTTACCTTAATTAAACTTAACTTAAAAAAATTGTCTAATTTAGTTACTCAATATTATTTAATTGACTAGATCTATCGACTTCAACATTTCTAATTTATTTTATTGGCAAAAATATTTAAGGTAATAAGTTATAGTTTTTCAATCTTTTAAACGTAGACGTTTACAACTTTTTAAACGTGGTATAAAAGTTTTTTGTTATCTGTGATAGCTGCGCTTTTTTATCGCTTGAGTATGTCCTTGTCACTAGAAAAAAACAAATAAAAATGTTAATATCTAAAAATATATATCTTACTTATTTAACTAAAAAATATAATGTAACTAAAAAAGTCTTCATGTGCGTGAGTTTTAAAATATACCTCCCATTTTTAACTTAATATCAGAAAACTGAAAATTGTTAATAAATCTGAAAGTTATATACATTGAGATTTCATTAGATCCCATTTTTTGAGGTCTTGGGAAGTAGTTCTGACAAGGATAGCAACGCACCATTAATATCTTTGGTGTCTGTAAACGATGGTTGTTTCTTTACATTAGAAGAGATAACCTTTACATCACACACCTGCTTGTTTCTTATCTTATGACATCTAAAAAAGCTTAGAAGATTCGGTTAATGAGTATGTTGAATATTTTGTTCGAAAAAACTAAATAGTCTCCTGAATGACGTTTTTTTTCGGGTGAATGATCTTTGCTTAGACTTACTAAACGCTGGTTGAAATATGATCACCTATTTTGGAAGGTCTTTATATATTTGGAGGTATGCGTATTTGCAAAAAAAGCTTTTTTAAAAATGCTGAAGTCACTAGTAACTTATATTTTAGGAATAGGGAGAAATAGTTGGGCCTAACCAAAAAATCGATATTCATAAAAATATATATAAAATCACGTCGAGGTCACCAATATTACGTTGATTAAATGACAGTCATACATCGGTTAATAAATGTGTTTATTAAACTGTAATTTTACTGGGAAATTCCTTAAGTTTATATAGTAGTAATTTACGTGTACGGTGCATGATAGAATGTGGTGCGATCATAACAGAACACGAGCGTGTTCTATCGTGCGCCATTACATATGTCACTTGATATCCTTAAATCACTCAAAACATCCATCCATCCATCCATATATCCATATCCATTATCCATATTATCCATTATCCATTATAATATTATAAATGCGAAAGTCTGTCTGTCTATCTGTCTGTTACGCTTTCTCGGCTAAACCGCTTGGCCGATTTTCATGAAATTTGGCATGGAAGTAGTTGAAGAGTAGGGGTCAAACATAGGCTCTCTGTGTCTCGAATCATTATTTATCATTTATCTTAAAAACTTTAAAAAAATTATTTCAGAAAAAAATTTATTAAAAACAAATTGTAGACAATTTAATTATTAATAACATTGCTCTCTTTAATAATCTTGATAATGTTGATAGTTTTTAAGATAAATGATAAATAATGATTCAAGACAGAGAGAGGCCGACGCAACGCATGAGTCAGAGAGAGACAGCGATACTTTAAGGTAAGCGACGCATACTTGTGAGCGTGCGAAATTAACAATTAAAAAAAGATATAAACAATGAATTTTTTTTAAATGTCTATTTACAATATTATTAACTATTGTATAGAGAATTTAAAAAAAAATATTACTTAAATATTATGTTTTTTTTAATATATTTTTCATGGGTCGAAAGTACCCAAATTTGAGATTTTTCGAACCTTTAAAAATTCATTTCTTTAAAAATATTAACTTTATCGTGAAAATTCGTAGAACCTTTTTTATTGGTATTTCAATAAAGAATATAAAAAAATTGTACGGTTGAAAAATAACAATTCCTTGCAATTGTTTAAACAATTTCGGTTTAAACAATATGGCACCGGGTTGCCCCATGGCAACATGCGTTATATGTATTATATTATATCATCAGTAGGGCAATTTGAAGAGGATTGCATAAAAAAATTGAAGTG
Source organism: Apodemia mormo (assembly GCA_036924255.1). NCBI lineage: Eukaryota > Metazoa > Arthropoda > Insecta > Lepidoptera > Riodinidae > Apodemia > Apodemia mormo. The sequence continues at coordinate 4,907,118 of JAUPFN010000023.1, forward strand.
GAATAGTTTTCGATTGTTTTTGTCAAACACTTGTACTATTTCACAAATATTTCACAACTAACCTTTAATTGTTGTGAAGCCAACCGGTTTCGCCTATTACAGCATCATCAGGGCTTTTAGTTTATAAATTCTTTGAACATGACAAACACACACGCAAGACAACAACTAATAATAGTTTTCGGTACTCATGCGCAGATTCCTCCTGGACTAATTTAAATGAAGACAATTTTGCTTCGATTTAAATGAAATAAGGATAAATCACTGCTTACTAACTAAATACATATACCTACTCTTCGCTCCGTTGGGCAAGTGGTTAGCGAATCTAACATTTGTGTGATGAGCAAAGACATATTTTGCATTTCTGGGTCGGGGTGCTTATTATGTGTGTAATAGTATTTATATATATGTATTCGTTAATTAACGCCCATAATTTAAGCAAATAATCTGCATATAGACCGGGAGATTATGACACAAAATATTAGATGATTTGTACCAGAGTGGCGGTTCTTCAAGGGTCTAATTACGTAATAACAAAAAGGAAGAAATGGTCATAGCTCTGGTACCGGCGGCCCTATAGCGTGGCCGTTTATCTACTGTGTCGGATAAATTACCAGTGTCGAACGATTTCTTCCACAAAAATTCTTGTATTTTCCGATAGTCTATAAAAAACAAGTAGCTGGTAGTATGATGCCATATTTCTCCGTGTCTTACAGCCCGCCATACCAACGCCAACACGTTAATTTAAAAAAAAAAACAGTAGCAGTCGTGGGACTGCCGATAGAAGTGAAAACGGAACTATTAAGTTGAGAGTAATTAAAACTATATGCAAAACATAGCTATAGATATACTATTATCATTAGCATGTCGGTGACGCAAACCGAGGATTTTACCCTCTACCAAAACGCTCAACGCGCCTAAAGAAGTTTTCACTTCAAAAAAATCAATCATCAAGCTAATTTTTGCACAGCTAATCATCGTCGTGTAGTCCTTCACGAAAATTACCTTGCCATACGTTTCCGATGGTTCCAATATTTGCCATACCGCCGCAAAGGAGTAAAATTTTTCTTTTCGCAAAACGATTTGTACCACCCTCAAACTTTTTAACAGTTTTCTGCATGATCATAAATAGAAGTCTGATGTTGAAACTGTTAAAAAAGTTTGAGGGTGGCTCAAACTTTTTTAACAGTTTTCTGCATGATCATAAATAGAAGTCTGATAATACCTTGCCAATGGGAGGTGGCGAATGGATAAAATAATATATTTTTTATTTCTGTCTTCGTATTTCGAGCGATTTGTATAAATCATCTAATACTTTATGTCATCATCTCTCAGTCTACTATCTTTGAGATTAGTTCAAATTGATCTTTTAATTTGTCTAGCGATATAATAATATTCCTGAATAAGATTTCTGATATAATAATATAAAAGCCTGTTTATTTGTCCGTTGTGCACATCTCCAAAGTAACTTATAATAAAAATGATTATTCTGCTTCGTGGCAAGCATTACTTGTAAGAGTAGGTACATAAAGCGTGTTATAATATTCTATACTTTCCATCGTCGGCACTTGGTTGGTGTTGGTGAAATTCTATTGTTGTTAGACACTTTAAAAAGTGAAACCGGTCGACGTATTATATTAAAAATATGTGTAAAAGTGAAATTTATGTACAAGTGCAATAGTAAAAGTGTCTAACGTGTTATAATATGTTCAGTTACTTTAAGAAATGTGCAAAATGGAAAAATGAACTTGCTCATTGTCTCTCAATTCAAAGATTAAAAAATATATTTTTTTTATTCATTCCCTCTTAAATTTTGATACATATATGATATGTGAGACACATTGATACGTGAGACACATTGGGTTGACCTTTGATATGTGAGACACATTGGGTTTCTTTTTATAATTTATGCCTTTCCCGACTTTTGCTTTCTGTAATAAAAAATATATTGAACATTAATATTTATTTTTTATTTTATTTATTAATTCAATATTTGTTACTTGGTCCAATTGTAAGATGCGGAGGTTGCAGATCCAAAAAATACAATCGTGAATTCTATCACGACCGTAAGTATGTTTAAAGTTAATATAACATAAACGAACGTCTGAACATAATTTATGCCTGAACATAATTTACGAACCGCCTGGCACATTGTCTATTCATTTCAAGGGGTCCTGGTTGTGTCAATAAATACACCTTCCTCTTGGTATCCTTCCGTGTTTTTTTTATGCCAGATATTATAGCCTTTTAAAACTTTTTTTTACCATAGTCGTAAATGGTATTTTAAAATTGGAGTTAAAAAGAGTTAATTTGTTACTATCATACGAAACTACAAAAAAATTCTCGTGTCGCGGTGTTTTTAGTTAAAAATAAAATCCTCCGAAACGGCCCGATTCTCTCGCTGAGAATCGAACAACATCTATTTTTATCCCCCTTAAATGTTAAGGATAGTCCAGTCCACCCATTTTTTATTTTTAGGTAAATATTTTTGTTTTTATTCTTTTATGATACAGCATTAAAAATACATACGACCCTACATTTTCAACCCTCTATGATCAAGCTTATTTTTTCATTCAATAATTTATAGGGCAAAACAACGTTTGCCTCAGCTAGTACTATATTCTAGCAGATCTGCCCAGCTTCCATTATATCATTCATCATACAACTCTCCCGTGTTGGTCCAAGTTTCTTTGAAGAGTAGACCATATACCGTTCTGTCTGGCGGTTTGTAAGAGGTGAACGAATTGGCTATGCGAGTTATTACTATCGTGCTACCACCGCCTTACTGCTATATCGTCACTGCTTGTCACTGTCGCATTCCGATTTAGAGGGTAAAGTAGCCGGTAAACTTATGCATGTGGCATTAGATCTTGCCACAAGATAGCAACGCACCATTAACATCTTTGGTGTCTATAGACGATGGTTGACTCTTTCCATCAGGGGACCCATCTGCTTGTTTGCTATCTTATGATATTAAAAAAAAGATCTTATGATGTTAAAATATTACATACCCGCCGCCCAATAGCTCCTGTATTTCCTGCAGATTCTTGCCCTTGGTCTCGGGCAACACAAACAACGCAAAGAAAAATGCTGCCACACAGCATGCGCAGAAGATGAAGAAACCAACATACATGCCTGCTTGTTCAGCTATCAGGGGAAAGAACCTGTACGAAGAAATAACACTATACCATACATATACATTACCATATCTACATATCTTGTTTATGTTCAATATCGCAAAAATCTTAATTAAATTTTATAAGATATTAAAGGAAGGTTTATTGAATATCTCTGCATTTAAAATATAATTTTAAGTTAATCAGATTCATGTTATATATATATATATATATATATATATATATATATATATATATACATATACATATATATATATATATATATATATATATATATATATATATATATACATATATATATATATATATATATATATATATATATATATATATATATATATATATATATATATATATAAAAATTCATGTTAAATATATAAAAGGCAAAAGTGACTGACAGGTCAGGCCAAACCCTTAGGGCTAAAAACTTGAAATTTCGCACACGTATTTCTCTTATGATGTAGGCATCCTCAAAGAAGTATTTTTGAAAATTCATCCCTGAAGGTGATAAACGTTTATATGAAACTTTTTATTCCCTGGACATATTTGCATCAAATTTCGTATGAATTGAGTACAAAAAAATAATGAATTACGTGTTTATGCGTTTTTCAAAATTCGATCCCTATGGGGGTAAAATAAGGATAGTAGCATATAAAGGAAGTTTAAATAAGTTCTAAAGTAAATATGCCGAGCCAAGCCGCGGATTACAGCTAGTATATACGATATGGTAATTGGAAGTAAAGTATCATCAAGCCCTTACGGGGTAGGCAGAGTAAACCGAATGTCTAAATACTGTCTAAATAAATCACTGGTTTATCAGTTGGGGAGATGAGTGGTGATCCCCATCGGCGCATTTTACCCACCTGTAACGATAATAATAATCGCCTCTGGTCTAGTGGTCCGGCATTGGCGTTGACCATCTGAGGACACGGGATTCGATGCCCAGGTCGGGCAACTTAAAAAAGTGTCTTTTCAGTTTTCTGATAAACATAAAGTTGCCCGGGATTGGTAAGTGCCCGTTTGGCGATGGGCTTACCAGCTATCATTTGTGGGACCAAGTATCTTCGGCTAATCGTGGGTGCACTTGTGGTACCTCTGCCTACTCCTTCAGGGATATGGGCGTGAAGATATTTTTTGTAACGATAATCGATTATTTCTAGCGATACCCGGGATTAACGGCTTTGCGTTCTCATTCGAGACGCAGGAGTGGTATAGTAACACACCATCCCACCAGACTCCGGGCTGCTATTAAGATTTTAGAATTTCGACAAAAACATCATTTTTTTAAAAATGATATTTTTTTTAGGTTTTTTAATGTACTTTTTCTTTCTTTTAATTTAACTACATTCTAATCTGCTTAATGATTCATGGTTTATATAATACTAGCGGCCCGCCCCGGCTTCGCACGAGTATAAAATATATAGCCTATGTCACTCAGTGAAAAAAAATGATTAAAATCGATCCAGTAGTTTTAATTTATTCGATAGGTTTGATTTAATCGATAGGTTGAAAAATTTCGATGCTATGTCAAAAAATATTTTATTTTTAATTTCCTTCATTGATAAATCCCAACAAATTGACCGATTTTGATTAAATTAACGGTAGGTATTTGACGCAGTTTTAAAAGAACAAAAGCTGATAATATTTTTAAGTCAATCGGTAAATTAACTTGAAAGTTATTTAAAAAAAATTAAGTAAGTTTGCTAAAAACAACGTAATTTTAATATTTGAAAAGCTATAAGTTTCGAGAATAAGATTTGATTTTGATTTTTGAAATGGCATTTGACGTAGTTTTTTTAGTACTAAAATATCGTAGAACACCAAAAAATGGTTGGTTGAAAAATTTCGAAGCTATGTCGAAAAAACGCTTTTTTCAAAATTTTTCGTCAACGATTACTCCCAAACGCATAAACCGATTTTGATGCAATTTGTGTATTAGACGTAGTTTTTTGAGGAATAGAGCTTATTTGTTTTTGTACTCAATCGGTGTATAAATCTGGAAGTTATATTAAAAAATACTGTTTCGTCAAAATTTTTTTTTGTGTTTTTTCATAACTTCTCAAAATCTCCTGGACCGAATCGGTTCAAATTTTCAGGAAATCTAAGTTGAGCGGAATACAATCGAATGTCATCAACCGCGTTTCGATCGATCTAGCCGTTCAAAAGTTATGAGATGTTTACACACAGACACACACACACACACACACATATACAGACATACTGACGTCATCGCGAAAATAGTCGGAAAAGATTCTTAGGACCTCAAAACGTGGACATCTGGTGAAAACTCGATTTTCGAAAATCGGGGTAAAATCAGTAACTTCCTTATCTACATACGTAGTGGGAAGTTAAAAACTGGTTTGCTAAATCACGTTTTTTTACATTGATTGTTAAATAACTATTTTACATAATCCTAGATCTGTTAGGCATGCCAATAAGTTGTTAATACCAAAGTGCAACACTAAATTATTCCAAAGAAATGTCTATTTTATGGCCATTAAAATTTTTAATAAAATACCAAATAATATAAAGGATCTCCCAATTAATAAATTTAAGAAGGAATTAACGAAATGGTTGTTAAATAAATGTTTTTATGATGTAAGGGAGCTTTTCCTCTAAAAAATGTATAATATTTATAAAAATCTGTCAATTTACTTCATAATTTAAAATCGAAGTATTAATTAATATTATAATGTAAAATAGATAATACATTTTGTTTAATTAAAAATTAAATTTAATCGTTAGACATACAAAGTAGTAAGTGCAAAGATAAAAGTAATTTCCGCTGTATTTTATATTATATTAACTCTTTTTTTTTAATTAATTTTTATATTGTATAAGTATCATGAAATGTAAATTTACCAATATTTAAATGCATAAATGACATGTAATTATAAATTTATATTGTTTGACAAAGTATTGCATTATATGACAGGTATTTGTAAGATTTTAATTTAGCACTGACTACTAGTTATTTCAGAATTTGGATTTTTTTTGTTTTGCTTATAAATGTATATAGGTCTTGCATTTTTAAATAAATATATAACTGTAAATTTGCATGCCATTATATGGTGAAGTAGGAAGAACTGTAAATCACTTTAATCACATCTTTTTGTACTCTTATTTCGTGCAAATAAAGAATTATTATTATTATTATTATTACAAAAATTATACGATATACCGGAAGATATTATGTAAGGAATGTGCTAACTTATTACATGATAGAATGTACTTTACTTGATCGTATAAAATTTCGAAAACAGGCTAAAAAAATCTCTAAAACAAATAATTTGTTAATACTATTTCTAATCATCCACATGATTTTTATATTGTGATATTTAGTTAAAAAAAAGAATGTACTAAATTTTGGTTTTCAGCTGAAGTCCTATATTTATATATCCGAAAATTAACACGTTTCCCAGCGGTTTTAGAATAAACCGCGCGCGCGCTGCCGACCGGCCGGTAACCCCACAACCGCTATGCCCCTGCATTTTAAATCTGTAATATCTTCGAAAATCTTCATTTAAATTACATACTGTAAACGGCCATATTGATCTACATTAAATCAACAATATATTTAAGGTATTTAATTGGAGAAGGATTAGTGCTGTATTACTTTAAATTGCTTCGAAAAAAAGCCATTATTTCTCGTAAAAAGTAAATGACAAAAAAATGCTATTGTGGGTTATCCATAAGAGATAGACATATACCATCGCGGAGTTTTATGTAGACTTTTTCAAGGTGTACAAATACTTAGTACATTATTTTGATAAATTTCGTAGGGTTTAGCCTGCGTTTGCAATGTAAGCGGAAAAAATATAATTATTTACGACATGACATCAGAAAACTCAAAAATTGCAGTATTTCTCTACAATATATTGAATGTTATTATACACATAAACCTTTCTCTTTAATCACTCTATCTATTAAAAAAAACCGCATCACAATCCGTTGTGTAGTTTTAAATATTTAAGTGTATGCTTAAGGGACATAAGGACATAGGGACAGACAGAGAAAGCAACTTTGTTTTATACTATGTAGTGGTGTATGTATATGATTCGTAAGTATATATGTATGTATATGTATGTGTATGTATGTATGTGTGTTTATGTATATGTTGCGTTTTGTGTATTGTACACCAAGTCAATAATTAACTTTGCTTATAATATTTCCTTATTACGGGTTGGCTGGAAGAAATCTCTATTACTAGAGATAAGCTCGCCCATTGTACTATTTTCTTTTATTTTTTTCTTTAAGTGATTACTGTGTACAATAAAGAATTAAATAAATAAAGAATTAAATAAATAAAGAATTAAATAAATAAACAATAACACTTTTGTCCGATACGAGGATCGCACAAGGGACCTGATAATATAATTAGTCCAGTTAAAATACAATTATCACGGACATAACACTTACCTAGATCAATTTTGATACTAATGTGGGGACATATTTGGTATGTGCTGACGCAGACGCAACTTTATATGTAACGGCAGTATGGGACCAGGGACAGCAGTATGGGGCCAGTCGTCCGCGCGCCCTCATGCGATATATACCAGTCTATGTAACTTGTAATTTGTGTGTGACATGATACAGAATATATTCTTCTTCTTCTGGTATAGGCCATAATAGTGAAAATAGCGTGTACTAGGACATGTTTATCATAACTTGTTTACAATTAAAATTGTTATTTGTTTACGCGATAAATTTAGATTTTTCTGGAACGAGGTAGAACTTTACGTAGGGTATAAATAGGGAAGTGTTGACAAATAGAGAGCAGTTTTTATAAAGCGATCGAGAGCGATACTTGAAACGACCGGTGCGAAGCGAGAAGTGTAATAGAGATTCAGTATAGTCGGTTAAGTTTAGTGTTAGTACAGCGAGTGTGACAAGTGTGTATAGTGTATTAAGTTAGCTTATCAGTGTATTTACGTATTTCATCGTAGTTTATTGTGCCTTAGTGTTGTAAATACATGGTTTAATATAAGTGGCGTTTTCTTGCAAATTACGAACCCGAAGTACGTAACACTATTATGGACTCCCTTAATCTAATAACTCATTGTAGAAAAAAATGTTTATAATTATGCATAGAATATTTCAAGAGAGATTTGAACATTAATTACTCCTGGTAAACCTCAGTTTTTGACATGTACCTTTACACGTAGGGGCCGTCGAATTATCATGTATTTTAATACGAACAGTCGAAATATCATGTCCTTTAATACGAACAGTCGAAATATCATGTCCTTTAATATGTACAGTTTTTAGTCAGACGGGTTGTCTGACCAGAAACTGTTCATATTGAAATAGTTATAAAAAAGTACACTTACATGGTAACCAAGAAAGACAGTATCCAAGAAAAGGCAGTCACAATAGGTGCAGCTATTGTCTTCACCTCAATAGGTAGCAGTTCATTCATCATCGCCCAGCCTAAAGAACCCAGACCCCAGCAAAAGACGATGATATAAATTACTAAAGCCAGGATAGGCAGAAAACTGATGCTGTCAACAACTGGACTATCAAGCTCTTGAAGGATAAAGTACATGCCGAGCAGCGCCTATGGAGATAAATTTTATTACCTGTAAACCTATTTTTTATATCATAAGATAGCAAACAAGCAAGCAGAGAAGCAGGTCTCCTGATGGAAAGAATCAACCATCGCCTGTGCAATTATTACACCATAGACGTTAATGGTGCGTTGCTATCTTGTGGCGAGGTCTAATGCCACATGCATAAGTTGCCCGCTACCTTACCCTCCAAACCGGAACACGTCAGTGTCAGGAATAGGTAAGGCGGTAGTACCAGACCCGGGCGAGACATTACAGAACTCTACCACCTAGTAGCCACGGTGGTAGAGGTGAACATCCATATCCACATACATACCTACATACATACATACAGGTCAAAATCATAACCCTCCTTTTTGCTTCGCCGTAGTCGGGTAAAAATGATCACACAAATGTCATCTATCGTAAAAATACTCTTTTATAAATACAAAATATAAAAAATGCGTACATCAATATTTATGTTAATAACAATTTTATTTTTAGCAACGCCATCTTTCGAAAATTACAAAACTAATATGGCATGTGTAAACTTTACCAATTAAATTATTACTACCAGCGCCATCTGTAAGAAAACTAATCAAATGATATCGATGCGAGTAGATTGTTTAGTAAAAGTGCGCTGGATCTTGATTAGATATAAAAATATACCTACTAGCTGCAGCATGCAGCCGCTGTATTATATAAGTTTTTGGTGAATTCCGCGAGATTACTTAATTTTTACGAGATAAAAAGTAGCCCTTGTGCTATTCCAGGTAATCATCTACCTGTGTACCAAATTTAATACAAATTCGTTCAGTAGTATTTGCGTGATTGAGTAACAAACATCCATCCAAACATCCAAACTTTTGCACTTATAATAATACTAGCTGAAGCGTGCAGCCCGCTGCATTATAAAAGTTTTTGGCGAATCCTGTGGGATCACTTGGTTTTTTCGGTCCAGGTCATCATCTACCTGTGTGCGGAATTTCATTTAAATCCGTTTTTTTGGTAGTTTTTGCGTGATTGAGTAACAAACATCCATCTAAACATCCATCCAAACATCCAAACTTTCGCTGTTATAATATTAAAATAAGATAATATAAATTAATATAGATTTAACTTAATTATTTTCTTTAAAAGAAAAACGGTTTTAAAAATTATTTCTAGATAGAAAACTCCGCAAGCCCTTACAAAGCTCTGCTTTTTGCTAGTTATTATAGTTATTTTGTACAATTAAATTCTTTAAATGTGTTTAAAGAGTGTTTTGCAAGCGGACATTAAATAATAGCATAATCTCTCTTCAAAATTAAGAGCAAGCTGTTGTTGGTGCAGCGTCTATTGCCTCTCTCGTAGGATTACCAGTGTCGTAGTTTCCCTTTGCTTTCTACACGGCAGGTCGAAAGGTGTACCGCCATCAGATGTTTGGTCAGAAACCCTTTTAAAACTGTTCTTCGGCCTTCTGCCGAGACTGATACAGCTTCTGTCCAGTATCAGGGAATGCTTATTTAGAGGCTGCATTTACTCGCCACGTCACAGGATCATTTTGTCATTTTTTTGGATTTTTGTGAAAAATCCCGTCCCATCAACCTTTTGCCTACATCCGATCCTACCGTCTGTGCATATATAGTCCTGCCGCTATTGGTCGGGGACGATTTATTTATTCAGTATTATCTCACCTAATCACCATATCTGGTGGCCATTATTTATCCGCCGCCTGTGGAATCTGTTGGTAGTGTAATATCTCTATGGTGAGGCCAAGGAAGTTACATTCTATCCGGAATGTTCACACGTGCTTCAAAATCGTTCCGAAGAGTACCTCGACATGGGTGGAGTGTGTCTCTTTCTACTAAATAAAGCGCCAATTGCCATATATAAGTGCGGCCATGCGCAGTTTGCAAATTGCTACTAAGTAATTCTACTAATTTGAGAAACAGTTTTTGCATTGCATAAGTAATTAAGTAATAATTAAAATAAGAAAATTTTAAAACTTACTGTGTTAATTACAATACATTTTATGCTAATGTATTTATGGACGTATATGAATAAAAGGGATTTAACGATTCCCGACTATATAAAAATCTACCAACAGATAGTTTTATTCACACTGGCAATTACAAGAAAGGGATCCATCCACTCTTGTCGTCATCTTGCTCAGAACATTTTTCCGCTCTGTTAAGTAAGAAACAAATTTCAACTTTATTTGTAACGAAATAAAGTATATTTTTATTTCTCAAATATTGCTTCGTAGTAATTCCAATTATATAAGTTCCTTGGTGAGGCATTACAAGTATGCTGGCAGCCATAAACATGTTTAAACGTAGAACCGTAGAATTGTATAGTCTTATTCTATGATTTGACATTGTAAAATAGAATTAGTCTTTCGATGGGCTAACACGTATGCCCAAATAAATGGAAGTTCCAGAATAAATCTTTTATTTCAATATAATAGTAAAAGTGAACGATTTCGCGTACCTCTCAAGCTGCCAAGCGGTAAAATATACGCCCAGGCGATCGATGTTCATTACGAGTGGTGAAGCCCCAGAAGAAGAGATTTCACAGTAGTATGTTGTCAAGTAAAAACAAATAATTTTGCTGCTTGAAAATGTCATCAAAATCGCTCAGCAAATAGAACAAAAATACCCGTCGCCTTTTATAGAATAGAATACCGCTTTCTAATGACAGTGACTAAGAAAAAATGCTTGTACTCACAAGTCCGATGGCAGTTCCGGAGGTGGATATGAGATACAAGACCCGCCTCCCAAGTCGATCTACCACGAAAGGTGTTACGAATGACGCTGCCACCTGTTGAGTAGATGTATATTAAAAGTGATTTGGGCCATCTTCTAAGAATTAAACTTATGGCATTACGTCAGGCAGTTTGTAAAATACAATTATCTACAAATGTCACTATCCCTATTTATCCCGGTGTTGGTCCCGGGCTCCTTTGAAGTCACTTAATAGCTCGTTGATCCTAAAATACGAGTACATATCACGACGCATGTAAATGTTATTGATCCCCTTGGAACATCCCTTTAAAGAACTGATCAACTGCCTTACTAATAGCCTTCTCGTAAAAGGCGCAACAAGCCAATACATGTCCCTAACAACTTGACTAGATGGTAGAGTTCTGCAACGTCTCGCACGGGTTTTGATATTTACCTCTTCACCTATTCCGCATTAGCATGGGCGCTTGTCGCTGTCGTGTTTCGGTTTGGAGGTTAAGTTAGCCGGTTAACTTATGCATTTGAAATTATCACTACATAGTATAAAATAAAGTCGCTTTCTTTGCTGTCCCTACGTCCCTATGTCTCTATGTCCCTATGTCCCTATGTCCCTGTGTCCCTATGTCCATATGTCCCTATATCCCTATGTCCCTATGTCCCTTTGTCCCTATGTCCCTATGACCCTATGTCCCCATGTCCCTATGTCCCTATGTCCTTATGTCCCTATGTCTCTATGTCCCTATGTCCCTATGTCCCTATGTCCCTACGTCTCTATGTCCCTATTTCGCTATGTGTGCTTAAATCTTTAAAACTGCGCAACAGATTTTGATGCGTTTTGTTAATAGATAGATTGATTCTTGAGAAAGGTTTAAGTATATAAACTTTTTCGATATTCCCACGGGAACAAAAGCTACGCGGGTCAAACCGCGGGCAGGTCTATGAAATAAGTTTTATTGTCATAGTTAACTAATAAAACAAAGTTAATTACCTGCACAGCTCCAACGATGATAGTGGCAATATCAGCAATATCATCAAGCCCCGCAGCGAGAAAAATATCCGTCATGTAAAATAGCACAGCGTTGATACCACAGAAATGTAGGAAGAAAATGAGAGCACAAGATATGTAGAATGCTTTCAAATTGATGCCGCGAAAAACGTCCGCAAACTGCAACGTAAGAATTGTAACGTAAATGGAAAAAATAATATTGTGAATAGTAACCGTTTTTAACTTCCCGCTAAGTATGTAGATGAGGAAGTTACAGATTTTGCCCCGATATTCGAAAATCGAGTTGTCACCAGAGTGCTAAGTGTGAGTTTTTCTTTTCGCATTCGGTCGTGAACGCGTTTCGAGTTTACTAGGAATTTGTATGTGATTTGTACAGCGCCACCTAGTGGTAAACTGGTTTCTCACGTTTACCACTAGGTGGCGCTGTACAAATCACATACAAATTCCTAGTAAACTCCAAACGCGCTCACGATCGAATGCGAAAAGGAAAACTCACACTTAGCACTCAGATCTCCTCGTTTCGTGGAGGAACATTTTCCGACTCTTTTCACGATGATGTCAGTATGTCTGTATGTATGTATGTGTGTGTGTGGGCGTGTGTGCATATGTGTGTATGTACACAACTTAGGTATAACTTTTGAACGGCTAAACCGATTAAAATGTGGTTGATGGCATTCGATTGGATTCCACTCAAATTAATTAGACTTCTTGAAAATTTGAACTAAGTCGGTCCAGGAGATTTTGAGGATTTAAAAAAAAGTCAAAAAATTTCGGCGAAACAGTAATTTTTTAATATAACTTCCAGATTAAGGTACCGATTGAATACAAAAACTAATCAGCTCTATATTTTAAAAAACTACGTTTAATGTATAAATTGCATCAAAATCGGTGCATCCGTTTGGGAGTAATCGTTGACAAAAAAATTTGAAAAAAGTATTTTTCCGACATAACTTCGAAATTTTTCAACCAATCATTTTTTGGTATTCTACGATATCTTAGTATTAAAAAACTACGTCGAATGTCGTTTCAAAAATTAAAATCGAATCTAATTTTCAAAAGTCACAACTTTTCAAATGTTAAAATTACGTTGTTTTTAGCAAACTTAATATTTTTGAAATAACTTTCAGGCTAAACACAACTTAAAAATCAGCCCTTTTCCTTCCGCCCCAGCTTCAAATACCGTTAATTGGGTCAAAATCGGTCAATTTGTTTGGTATTTATCAATGCTAAAAATTTTTGAAAAAAAATGTTTTTGACATTGCTTCGACATTTTTCAATCTATCGATTATTTAGCTAAATCAATATTTAAGATCTAAACAATTGAGTTTAATACCATTCAAAAGATCAAAATCGACCATCGTTTCCAAAATATTGAGCTTTTCAAAAATCAATTTTCCGCCATTTTTGACATAAAATCTATTCTTATAGTTTTTACTATTTTCAGCCTAAAATAATCAATTTAACGGGAAGTTTCAGGGACAGCCTGTAGGGTTAACCGATCACAGTTTTTTTTATCATAATAATATATAATAAATATTGCTGAACGAATTACACGAATTGATCTAACCTCAAAGTAAGAAAATCATTTGCTTGAGTTATGGGTAAGTCAACGATACCAATATTTAGAAATACATATATAAATACTGTTACATACATAATAAACACCCAAATCCAGAAATACAAACGCCTATGCTCATCACACAAATGTTTGTCCCTGTTAGGAATCGAACCTGAGCCCCCCTCAACTCGAGTTTGGTTCGCTAACCATTCAACCAAAGGTGAGGTAACAGGACGGATTTTACTGTGATTATATACTGACATTAAAATTTCACTATAGTACGAATAAGTAAAAGATTGTTCAACGATAAATACTAGTGTGGAGTTCTTGAAAAAACCTATGAAGTGTGAGAGAAATTACAAGATGCATTTGGCGTATTTTGTGATTTATCTATGGCATTCGACAGTATTGAACTTTTTTTTTTCAGGAAATTAAAATTATTAAATATTGTTAAATTTTGCACCTTCGTTTGTATATTGCGCACCTACTATTAAATTGTTGTTTCTTTTTAAGTAAATCCTAATTTAATTTTTGAAAAATAAATTCTTAAGTGATTCAACAAATGTTTTTAGGAAATTACACTACTATAGTATTATAGACAAGACTTTTAATCTTCTGATTTGGTTATTAAATAAAAGAACCCAGAAGATTGATATCAATTAAGTAAGATCAGATGCTGTTGCTGTTATCATGGGTGTTCTACAGGGATTCATTCTTGGTCCGTTTTTGCTTTTAATATACATTCATGACTTCTTGCCTTTTTATGTTGGGATACGTATAAAATGGCATTGTTTGTAGATGATATTTCAATTTGATTCAAAGCAAAAAGACATGTTGGTGAATTTAAAATGTAAACAATGCAATTTTCAAGTTATAACTGGTTTAATGTTAACAATATTCAATTAAATTGAAATTAACCCATGTGTATTGTTCTCTGAGATCTTGCTTAGCTTTGGTGATACCGTTTTACCTATTCCTGTTGTAATAGTGATGTATTGGTTTGAAACTTAAGCATGTTGCATTACATATCACAAAGCGGATAACAACGCACCATCACCATCTTTGATGTCTAAAGGCGATGCTTATCTCTTCCCATTAGGAAAGCCGTTTGCTTGTTTGTTATCCTATGGTATAAAAATGATAAAATACACTCACAGAAGCAGTCTTCTCTAAAGAAGCGTTGACGTCAGCTTCAGTAAGACTGAGCTCAGATTCTACTCCAGCACGAGACCGTCCGCGGAGTTTCATTAAACTTTGAGCAGCGCTTTCTTTGTCACCTGCGAAGTATAATATAATGATACGATATCTATTACAGCTTTTTACCATTTATTTAAGATGCCATCTAATTTTTTGTAGCATAGTAAATGAGCAGATGACTTTTCCGATAGAGAGAGATAATCATCACCTATAGACATCGGTGGGGTAGGGTAATATTTCTACCCCCTATAGTGTAATAACATTGTTGATTATATTATATTAATTACTATTTAATACCAGATATCTCTAAGACATTATGCCAATAAGTTTACTGATTACTTCATCACCTAAATTAGAACTCAACATGGGGAAGCGCCAATTCCGACAGCGGCAAGAGTACCTGGTAAGGTGAAAAAATAGAGTGTATTTTTACATAACTCTTCCAACTTATGGTTATAATTGAAGTGAATCATACAGTTTCGTCTCCCTTTTACAAGGAGTTTGACTGAAACACAAACGTTTTCTTTTTTTATCATAAGCCTGAACTAAAACGGGTATATTTTTTTTTACATGGGATATCAAATGTGCGGCCAATTTTCCTAATGGCAAGACCACCACCGTATAATGTACAAACGCTACGTAGTAACTATTTAGTAATCTGTTACTATATGTGTGAATTTGGATGCTGAATACAAAATCGGACAAATACCGCTAAATTGGATTAAGTAAAATTAGGTGTACAGCTATATGAATTATGTAATGGTAGGATTCCATAAAAACTTAATTCATGTAAATACAGCAGTGCAGTGCAGTATACTACAGCCCGCTGTGTTTACATATGTGTGCAAATAAGCTCATATAAAAGAAACTAAAGACAGTACTCACCCTGAAGTAAGTAATACGTTGGTGTATCTGGCATAAAGAAGAAAAGAATAGCGAACGAAGAAGCAGCTATGATGCCAACAACTGAAATAACCATATATGATGCAAATGCCCCTACGACGTAAATCAGAAGGAAGCCGCAACTGAGGAACAGCTGTATGAATGATCCTAGAGCTCCGCGACTCTCAATCTGAAAAATATGAAACTTTTAGGCGGAGAACTGTAAAGTTTTTTTTTTTCAAGCAGATGGGTCTACTGATGGAAAGAGTCGACCATCGCCTATAGACACCAAAGATGTTAATGGTGCGTTGCTATCTTGTGGCGAGTTCTAATGCCACATGCATAAGTTTACCGGCTACCTTACCCTCCAAACCGGAACACGACAGCGACAAGCACTGACGCTATTGCGGCAGGAATAGCTAAGGCGGTGGTACCAGACCCGGGCGAGACAATGCAGAACTCTACCACCTAGTAGCCACGATGGTAGTGACTCGATAGCCAATCGGTCGCCTTTTACGACCTGCCTGGCAGAACGGCAGTTGACCTATTCTTCAAAGGAGGCCGGGACCAACACGGCGAAAAAAAGTGTATTACAAATTTTATTATTTATTCTTGTAGCGTTTTTAATTGCTTGAACCGCTACATAAGTATATACTTTAAAAAAATCAAATTGCACAAATGTCTATTCGAACATCATTTCAAAAAGGCTGCACCCATGTCATTGATATAAAAAACCCTAGATGCACAATCCCGAACAAAACTGACACTCAAAAGTGTCCCTAATTTCATTTAAGTAGTTATAGATATGGTAAAAACATATGTCTTTGCATATTCAACCTTAAGTGCAAGACTTATAGTTGTTTTTACAAAGCAATGTACGAAAAGTAATAAAATTGACAGTGTCGCGACCGACGCGATTCTATTTGAAATGAGCGCACAATTTAAAATTGTGCGCTCATTTTTGGAGGACGTTTTTGACACACTGATTGTGTATCTTGGGTTTTTTATATCAATGACCCATGTGGATAATTCTTTTTTGTTGTACTTGTAATGTTCAGGACAATATTTTTATGAAAAAAATTTTGAAAACTCGTAAAAAATGTAAAATTTGAGTTTAGCTATTAAAATTATAAACGAAGATTTGGTCTAATTATTTTTATTAGCGTTCGCCCTCTGGTCGAAATTCAACCATTTTTTTATATCATAAGATAGCAAACAAGCAAATGGGTCTCCTGATGGAAAGACTCAACTATCGTCTATGGATACCAAAGATGTTAATGTTGCGTTGCTATCTTGTGGCGAGGTTTAATGTCACATGCATAAGTTTACCGGCTACCTTACCCTCCAAACCGGAACACGACAGTGACTAGCGCTGACGCTATTGCGGCAGGAATAGGTAAGGCGGTGGTACCAGACCCTAGTCACGATGGTACCGTATTACCCTACTAGTAGTCACGATGGTAGCGACGCGCACAGCCACTAGGTCGCCTTTTACGACTTGCCTGGCAGAACGGAGTTGGCCTATTCTTCAAAGGAGCCCGGGACCAACACGGGGAAAACTATTCCGTTTAAGCATAGAATCATAGAATAATTCCTCTGAGCATAAAATCAATAAAGTCTCTTTAAATTTTGACCAAAGGCTTTAACCATAAATAAACTAGTATATCTCTTAGATGAAGGGAACTACTTATACTAGATATGAAATAACTAAGGGAAAACCGTGCCATTTCGTCCCTAAAAATGGCGAACTTATAAACAGCTGTTTACCGTCTACCTAACAATCGATAAAATATATTGCAATTGGGCATGTTATTTTAACAATTATTAGTCTTTATTTTAGATTTAAGGTACACACTGAAATTATAGAAAAAGACAAATAAACGCTCAAATCAATTTAATATTTTGTAAATTTGGGTTATTTGACATTAAATTTTTACTTACCTATATTGACAGCGTATTTTAGTAATGGCGTATTGGCCGCAAGCTGTTTAAGGTGACCAAAAATTTTAGATTAGATTTCTGTACTATTTCACAATGTAAACTTTAAATAGTGCCAAATTTCATATTCCTCCGTTCGCGTAATTATTGTAAAAAGAGGTTTAAACTATTTGCTTCTTACATTAATATATAGATGTCAAATAATGAGTTGATTGACAGCAGAACGATATGATATACTTCTTTTCAATTTTATGATAACTGCAATGATATTTCTTGAAAATGGAAAAATCTAGAACATCAAAACAATTACCGTTGCAATTTCAACGCAATACATGGGCGATATCGTGAATACCATGCCTAAAGCAAGACCCCAGCATACTCGGCCGGCGTAAATCATGGCTATTTGGTTGGCTAGGCCTACAAGTATCCACCCTATCAACAATGGTATTGTAAGACTCATCAGGCTCCATTTTCTACCAATTTTAGTTGCTAGAAAACCTCCAACGAAAGATCCTGTAAAACAAATAAAATTTTGCGTATAATAGTGAAGTAATGTTTAAACTACGAAACTAAATTTTAAAACTTTATTTACTCTAAAGACGTATTTTATACGTTTTACCATTATTAAAAACAATTTTTATCGACAATATATAACTCTAATAATAGCGCAGCTTATTAAAGCTTATTATTGTAATAAAAATATTTATAATATTTTCTTACATTTTTATATTAATATATTTTACCATGATCTTAATACTTACATATGGTATTAATTTTGGCTTCTTTTAATTCATATAATGAATGAGTACCTTTTTGAGGCTTTTGCTCATTGTATGAAAGTACTTATTTATTATTTACAATACATCTTACAGATTAATTTTTATTTATATTATTTCTATGTAGGTATGTATATATTTATGTTGCGAAAGAAGAACAAATAACTAAAATAATTTGAAAACTGACCGAACAATTACAAAACTTTATATTTATAATCACGGATATTTACTGTATTATTAATGAATATAGCAAATAAAACTGGGCCTAGAATAATACCCTGTAGCAATGTACCACAAGGAAATACTTTCTCAGCAAACAAGTAGATGGCAGATGATGGAAAGAGAAACCATCGCCTATAGACGCCAAAGATGTTAATGTGCGTTATTATCCGTTTGGCAGGAAGAGACGTTGCATAACTCTATCATCTAGTAGTTACGATAGTAGTGACGCGTAAGCTAATCGTTCGCCTTTTTCGAACTGCCTGACAGAATTACAGATTATCCCATGTTGGTTTTGGGCTCCTTTGAAGAATAGGCCAACTGCTGTTTTGCCAGGCAGGTCGTAAAAGGCGACCGATTGGCTCTACGACTACCATCGTGGCTACTAGGTGGTAGAGTTATGCAACGACTCTTCGCTGAGTTCTGCATTATTTCGCTCGGGTCTGGTCCCATTGCCTTATCTATTCCTACCGCAATAGCGTCAGTGCTTGTCACTGTCGTGTTCCGGTTTGGAGGGTAAGGTAGTCGGTAAATTTATGCATGTGATATAAGATCTCGCCACAAGATAGCAACGCACCATTAACACCTTTGATGTCTATAGGCGATGATTGACTCTTTCCATCAGGAGATCTGCCTTCTGGAGAATTACCATCTGCGTGTTTGCTATCTTATGATATCAAAACAAAAAAAAAATAACATCGTCGAGACCTACAATGACGCTGTCTTGTTGTGTATGGATCAGTGTCGACTGTCGATAATGGGATCGTATGGATTATAGGGGTAGTTTATTTGACGAGCTGTTTTGTTCGTTTTATTGGCATTATAAAGAAAGACTTCCGTGGAAAATTTCAAATCGTCTTACTTTAATTCGACATTACGACTTCACCGATTACTTCATGTCAATTTATATCATTTTTACCTAATATAGCACCAATATTAATAAGCGAGCCCATCCAAGCTAACTCATCACTAGTTGGAATTCGATCAAGGGGTGATTCGCTGGTTCTGTCTTCGTCTGCCAGTAGGGAGTTGATTGGTGCGGTCCATCCCATACAGTATCCTAATGATACGACTGCGATATTTGCTGAAAGTATTAATTATTTTTATTTAATATTTCGACCTAGGGGCTTTCATGAAAAGAGCATATTCCTTCTCAAAAGGTCGGCAACGTAGCTGTAAGACCTCTGGTGTTGTGGCTGTCCATGGGCGGTGGTAATTACTTAACATAAGGTGAGCCTCCTGAGGTGAGGAGAGCTCGTTTGCCCTTTTTTTCTATAAAAAAGTTGTCAAGTGCGATTCACGAGTCGGGCAATTCAGAAAATGTGTTTTACCATTTTTCTGATAAAAACGACGTTTGGAGGGTAAGGTAGACGAGCATCAAACGCATGTGGCAAAACTATTCCGCCACACCAATAGTGTCGCACTATTAAAGTCTGGAGTCAATAGGCGATGGTTATCTCTTTTCACTAGAGAAGCCATCTGCTATGATATAAAAAAAACTTCTTTCACTTCAGTACTACAAAAGCACGAGTGCTACACCAAAGATTTTCCATTGCACTCCTATATCGAACCTGCTATTATATGGGAGTGCTATTTAAACTTCACTATCGTCTGTCTTTCTGCTGACAAACCGTTTCTACTCATATGTAATGTGACATTATGATTAGGCATTAAAGTTCAATAATTTGGTTGAAATACAAGCTGTAGAAAATGTTTTCAAGTTCAATTATGTATAAATATTTTATCATAAAATGAAAAAAGGGAGATAGTGTCGGAAAAACAGCTATTAGGCGCTATTTTTAAAACATGGTGGAGCAAGCCGCAAATATACGAGGTGACAAAGTTGAAGAGAACATCAAAATCTAAAAGTATACCAAGTTTCAAAACTCCCGAAAAACTTTCCAGGTAAAACTACCAAAGGATCTTACTATTATTCGTTAGATCCCTACTGGACTAGTAACCTATATATTTTATATAATGGGTTATATTTTTTAATATATTTTACTGGAGTGCATTAAACATCAGAGCGTGAGTTGGAACATACGTTAGGTTAAGAAAATATTGCTCTCCAATCAGACTAACGGACAATAGCAGCTATAAGAAAGTAGATTTTGATTCATTAAAGTTCTGATTTTTGTAATGCGAAAGTTTGGATGTTTAGATCATCCATCTAAACATCTAAACTTTCACATTTATTGTTACTCAATCACGCAAAAACTATTGATTGGATTTGAATGAAATTTGGCACACAGATAGAAAATGACCTGAAATATAGGCTATTTTTTATCCCGGAAAAATTTGATGATCTCGCGGGATTCGCCAATAACTTTTATAATGCAGCGGGCTGCAAGCTGCAGCTAATTGCAAATAAAGAAAAAGTGAAGAAGGTACAAAATTCTGTTTTATTCCTGAGGGACACTGACTGCATTTTTAACTAAAGTATGTTAAAGATTTTTATTTTAGCGTTATTTCTGTCAGGTACTACTCAATACGAAGTATTAGAAAATGTAATATTTTTCATGTCCTTGTAATATTTTCCTGTATTGAATCATATTATAGACTGTATAATAACATCTGATAGTTTATCAATGTCATTTTTTATCGCTAATCTCTTACGGCTGTAAAATATAATTTTTATAACAACGTAATTCCGCTTATCTATTAAAAATTTACAAACACATTCTTTAAATACAGATTGTCTGGTAATAGAAAAAAAGAAAAAGAATTTTGTGTTCTGTGTTCGATTCTGATACCGGTAAAAAAATAGGTACTTTTATTTACTTATTTATTTATTTATTTATGTATAACAAAATCCACAGCTCTTAAGCTTTTTTTTTATAGAATGAAGGGGCAAACGAGCAGGAGGCTCACCTGATGGTAAGTGATTACCGCCGCCCATGGACAGGAAGAAGAAGGAGTATGCTCTTTTCTTGAAGGTGCCTAAGTCGTATCCGTTCGGAAACATCCCCGCCGGTAATTGATTCCACAGAGGAGTAGTGTGTGGTAAGAAGTGCCTAGAGAATCGCACGGTTGTGGATTTCCAGACATCGAGGTGATGAGGATGGAACTTTGAGTTTTGACGCGATGTCCGATGATAAAATTCAACAGCAGGGATCAATCCAAACAGTTCGTCGGAACACTCTCCATGATAGATGCGGTAAAAGATGCTAAGCGAACTTACATCTCTGCGTAAAGCCAAGGAGTCAAGCCGATTGGAGACAGCTTGGTCGTCAACGATTCGAACCGCTCTACGCTAAATGCGATCAAGTGGAAGAAGCTGATACTGCGGAGCTCCCGCCCAGAGATGAGAACAGTACTCCATGTGAGGGCGAATTTGCGATTTGTAAAGTTGCAAGCGATGAGCCGGCAGGAAGTACTGTCTCACTCTACTGAGCACACTGAGCTTTTTTGAGGCCAGTTTAGCCTTTTCTTCCAAATGATCACAGAACTGAACGTTGTTCGATATGTCAACGCCAAGAATTCCAATATTAGCTGAGGCTGTCAGGAGAGTGTTCTCAAAGCGAGGTGATACGACAAAGGTCGACTTTTTAGCGGTGAATGCACACAGCTGTGTCTTCCTGTAGTTGAATTGGACTAAGTTGAGTCGACCCCATTCCGAGATTTTTTCGAGCTGAGTCCAGACACTAGCTTGTCCCGATTCTCATTGACGTGGTCCCGACAAATACCGCTATGACCGGAGTACAAAGCATCACCAGTACTGTCATCTTCATAGCAATTAATGTTACTAATTCGCAACATGTCATTGATGTGCAGAATAAACAGTGCAGGCGATAGCACGCAGCCTTGCGGAACACCAGCATTGACAAATTTAAGGTCGGAGCACGCACCGTCGATTAGGACTTTGATGCTCCGATCAGCCAAAAAACTGGTGATCCACTTGCATAATTTCCCGGGAAGCCCATAAGAAGGAAGCTTTGAAAGAAGCGCTCTGTGCCATACCCTATCAAAGGCCTTCGCTATGTCTAAACTAACAGCAATGCCTCCTCCTTGGACTCAACTGCCTGCGCCCAGCGATCGACCGCGACGGAAACCGTACTGGCGGTCATTAATCAGCTGGCACTCCTCTAAATACTTCAAAAGCTGGCAGTTAATTATCTTCTTCATGATTTTGGAGAACAAGGAGGTAATGGCTATTGGCCGATAGTTTGATGGATTCGAGCGATCACCTTTTTAAGGTACAGAATGCACTAAGGCCGTCTTCCACGATTTCGGTACTACGCCAAGTGAGTAGAAGAGCTGAAACAGACGCATCAATACCGGTGTCAACTCCGGAGCACATATTTTAAGCACTATCGGAGAGATGCCATCCGGCCCAGATGACTTATAATCTATCCAAGGAAAACAATGCTTCGCGCACTGATGACTGATGGAATTTTATTTCAGGTATATTGCTATCACACTGCGGGATGGTAGGCGGTGTGTTTCCTTGGTCATCTAGAGTCGAATTAGCCGCAAAGAATGAGCCCAGGAGATCGGCCTTTTCCTTCGCGGTGTGGGCCAGAGAATCATATTCTCTGTGCAGGGATGGAAGGGACGGCTGACAAAAAATTCCTAAGGCAGCCTTGGCGAGAGACCAAAACGCACGGGTGCCCGAAGGAAGGAAAACTAATCTCTCACCAATCCTGCCAATGTGCTCCGATTTTGCCTTTGCGATGACTCTTTTGAAGGACCTCGAGGCGTTATTATACTCCTTTCTTAAGGTGCTGGTTTTTTCATCACATGATGCCGATGCAGCAGCCCAGGCCCGGTAGCACTCCTGCTTTCGGCGTACAGCCGTCTTGCACTGCGACCAAACCAAGGCTGAGACTTGCCACCGATGGGAACCGCAGAGAACGGAACGTAAAGTTCCATACCCTGTAGCACCACATCAGCGACAGAGTCCGCAACGACATCCGGATCATCCAACGAGAAGCACGTTCGCCCCCAAGGGTAGAATGCAAAAAAGGACCGCATCCTGTCCCAATCTGCCGACTTATAATGCCAAACGCGGCGGCAGCCCACAAAAGGACGCCGTGGCAGGCGCGTAAACGACACTGTTTTAAATTTTACTTACTAGAATTATTCTAACAACCAATTATGGACTCACATTTTTTAATATTTATATTGTTGAGAATTATCTAGAAACTTGAAGAGTTGAATCGCTAGAGAGATCTAGGAATAACAGAAAGAGATAGCTACTTCTATTGATAAACAAATAGCCGACCTTTACCCGAATTGTTATGCCATAATTTACCTTATCATTTATGGCATATGGGTGAAAATAACGTGCATTAGTACTTGTTTACATTAAAATAAAAACTTGTTTAGGATTAGCATTGTTTACGAGATGTTTTCAGAACATTCGCGATTGTTGTCAAACTTTACCTCGGGTATAAATAGGGAAGTGTTCATGAATAGAGGGCAGGTTTATACAGCGATCGGAAGCAATAGTACAGGTGACCAATGTGAAGAGAAGTGTTTTCGGTTAGCATAGTCGGTTAAATTTAGTGAGTGTGACTAGTGCGTATAGTGTATTTACGTATATAATTGTGTTGCTTTGTATATTTGTGTTGTAAATACACGGTTTTAATATAAGTGGCGTTTTCTTGCAAATTACGAACCCGAAGCAGGTAACAATATATAAAGTACGTCACTAAGTAGTATTGATGTGCATGTGAGTATGTGTATGTGGATATGCGCGTACTTGCGTGTGAGTGAGCATGTCTATGTACATGTGATCTGCAATGTGGTTAGAAATTATTAAATCATTATATAGGAGACAAGCAGATGACTCCTGATGAAAAAAGAAACCATCGCCTATAGGCACCAAATATGTTTTTTTTATATATCATAAGATAGCAAATAAGCAGATGATTCTCCTGATAGAAAGAGAAACCATCGCTTATAGACACCAAAGGTGTTAATAGTGCGTTGCTATCCGCGTGGCGGGATGGCAATGCCACATGTATAATTCTAGCGGCTACCTTACCCTCCAAACTGAATCACGACAACAACAAGCATTGACGCTATTGCGATAGTAATAGGTAAGGCGGTGGTACCAAATCCCCAGGCAAGTCGTTGCCTATCTACTACCTAGTATTTACGATAGTAGTACTTAACATGTATAGCCATTTGGTTTCCTTTTACGACCTGCCTGGCAGAACGCCAGTTGGCCTATTCTTCAAAGGAGCCCGGACCAACACGGAGCCCGTATCTTAAATTTTGATCTAATTATTTAATATTTTTTAATGTACGAACACTCACGCATAGATATCAAAGTTCATTGTTACAAACAACTATTTACTGAACTATTGACTAGCTAGTTAGCGCACCAATATCGCCCGCGGTGACCACATTTTTTGGATATTACTACATTAATTTCGTTGAGGTTTACTACGTAGTTAAGAAATGCTCTCTTTTCAACCGACGAAAAATGGGAGGAGATTCTTAATCCTACGCGTATATTTTTTTATGCATGTTGTTTGTTATGTTTTTTTATGTGTATAATAGTCCGACTTTGATAATTATTTTTTTATTACATTCTATATCCTGTGGATAGTCCTATTTATATTGATATAAAAAACAAAAGATGCACAGCCCCGAACAAAACTTACACTAAAAACTGTCGCTAATTTCATTGAAGTAGTTATAGATATGGCAAAAACATGTGTCTTTGCATATCCAACCTTAAGTATAAGATTTATAGTTGTTTTTACAAAGCAATGCACGAAAAGAAATAAAATTAGACAGTGTCACGACCGTGAAGATGTATTTATTATATCTGGAGGCAGCACTCTTATACCTACTTGAAACACAATTTTAAATACTGCTGTCATCTTCTGAGGTTTTACCCTCTCTTTCTAACACAAGTGTATAAAAAGAGATGGAGAGATCTCATAGACAGAGATACAATATAAATATGTGTTTCAAGTGATTAATACAAGTGCCAGCTCCATCTATACCTAATACTTCATGGTCACGACCGACGCGATTCTATTTAAAATGAACGCACAATTTTAAATTGTGCGCTCATTTTTGGAGGACGTTTTTGAGACACTGATTGTGTATCTTGGTTTTTTATATCAATGTCTATTAGCTTTTTTAAATTCCACAGATAGAGCTACGCAGGCAAGGGATTATTGTTCACTCACTGATTGTAATGTATGACGACATATAACTTTTGGTCGGTTTAATTTTGTATTAAAATATATATTATTATTATTTCTGATAAGTTGATTTCGAAACAAATAAGTGCGGATAAGTTGACTGCGAACCTTACGGAATATAGTAAACGATATATTAAGGCGAGGTATTTCGACGCGCGTCAATTCTATAGGAAATGGGTGGCGCGTTATGTTCTGAAACCGCTGAGAAACGTGTTAATATTCGAATAAATAAATATAAGATATCACCTGAAAACCAAAATTTGGCACATTCTTTTTTGTATTTACAATTAAATATCACCATATAAAAATCATGTGGAAGATTAGAAATATGATTAACAAATTATTTGTTTTAGAGATTTTTTTAACCTGTTTTCGGAATTTTATATGATCGAGTAAAGTACATTCTATCATGTACTAAGTGAGCACATTCCTTAGATAACATCTTTAGGTATATCGTGTAATTTTTGTAAAATTGTTATTCAACAATCAATACAAAAAAACGTGATTAAACAAACCAGTTTTTTCCCGTTTGTCGCGATGCCTCGCCTTAAGTCATGCCCGTGTTCATTTTACCGAGAGATAATTAAAAAGGCATTCTGAAACGTTATTTTATAACAAAATCTTCAATTTTAAAATTTTTATTTCTTGCCAGAGGCAAAAAATATTCATTTGGTGAAGCAAATGTCAAAAAAAATGTATGTGTTAAACACACGAACGTTGATTTACTTGTTTGTTATCTTATTATATAAAAAACCTTATTTGGTAAAATATGTAGGTAACTATGTTATAAAATAAAAACCTTATGCGATAAAAAATGTGTTAAAATATGTAACTATTAATATCTGTTTAAACTTATACAATACATTAGACACTTTTACTATTCCACTTGTACATCAATTTCACTTTACACAATTTTAATTATATTACTCGACCGGTTTCACTTTTTAAAGCATCTTCAGGATGTAATATACGTAACTGATTATTATTGACTGTTGTGGAATATAAACAAACGTAAATATTGATTTTAAAAGGGTAAGCTTAAATATCGCTCCCAGGTGTTGTCAGCCTTATCAATTTTGCCCAACAATGTGGGAAATTTTAATCTACAATTATATTGCACTAATTTATAACTATACTTATGGATACAAAAATGTCAATTAATGTACAAGTGGAATAGTAAAAGTGTCTAGTAACAATGGAATTTCACCAAGTGCCGACGATGGAAAGTATAGAATATATTATACAATACATATTGTTGTAAACAAATAATCTGTTTTCACTCTCTCTTAATATAAAGGAGTGAAAATTAGTAATTTTCATTTATTGTGCAGAAGATAAATAAAATTTGGTTTGGTGTTGTTTATAGTTAGTGTTTCTTTTTTATATATTATAAGATAGCAAACATGCAGATGCTCGTTTGCTATCTTTTTTTTTAATATATAAAAGAGGCTTTACTGATGAAAAGAGAAACCATTGCCTATAGACACCGAAAATGGGCAATATGGCAATACCACATGCATAAGTCTACCAGATACCTTAGCATCCAAACCGGAATACAACAATGACAAGCATTGACGCGATTACGACAGGAATAGTACCAAATTCCCGGGCGAGACGTTGCGGAACTCTACCACCTAGTGGTCACGACGGTAGTGACACGTAATAGACAATTGGTCGCCTTTTACGACCTGCCTGGCAGAACGGCAGTTGAAGGAGCCCGGACCAACACGAGCGAAAAAGAAGTAGTAGAGTAATTTTAAATAGTTCGTGGACTGAATTTAAAAAATTGATTCCCAAAGTGGTCCAAGAAGCTGGTGGATCTATGGGGTCCAGGGAAGACTCAACGGGGATCTACGTTGGTCTAACCAAAAAATAGGGGTTCATAATTTGTAAGCGGGAGTCCAAGAAAATTTATCTGATTTTGATAGTGAAGAACTAAAATAATGCCTTGAATTCACTTATCAATGTAGGCCGATAATATTATTATGAGAGGATTAGCGATGATTACATGTAAAAATTGGTGAAGTGCGTGTTGGGCCACGCGCAATGTAGGGTATCAAATTTGCCCATCACAATAATGCAGACTAAGAAGAGGGCTTTTATTATTTCATACTACGAGTATTTACATTTAAACTATTGAACGTCAAGGACAATATGTACCTGCACCACAGGTTTACCGCCTATTAAGACTTCTTTAGTACATTTTATAAGTTGGTCGACTATTACTCAAAAACTTGTGAAGTCTTCTAAGCCGTGATAGTTTTTCTATTAATTTCATTATATTTACTACTAGCTGTTGCCCACGACTTCGTCCGCGCGGACTTCGTTTACTCCGCACAGCTCCTCCCCCGTAGGTGATAGCGTGATAATATGTAGCCTATATGTTGACCCGACCTGTTAGTAATATTCATGCAAAATTTGAAGTAAATCCATGCAGTACTTTTTGAGTTTTCCCCGGACATACATACAGACAAACAGACAAAAATTCTAAAAACTATATTTTTGGCTTTGAAATCAATTGTAGATCACGCCCCAAATATTCTTTTAAAAAAATATTCAATGTACAGTTTTGACTTTCCTACGTTTTTACTTTTATTCAATTATAGATAACATGACAAAAATTAACTTGCTTATTGTAACAAACAATTATAGGTAAACACCACTTGCTTTTTTAAAAGTGACAATTGACTGTAATACTTTATATAAACATAAAATGTATATATAGACTCCTAATTAAAAACAAAAATTAATGCAGAGCTAAACCTAATCAGTTCCATGCTTTATAAACATTTTGCGGAATTTGTTAAATGAGTCAAAATAAATGTCGATAGCGTAACTATATTCATTGGCTAATTTACAGAAAAGCGGTATAGGGAATTTGCACCAGTTACAGTCCTGCGTAGAGGTGGGCAAACAGGAGTGATGGGCCCACGAGGATGACCTCTCGACACACGGAAATCTATTTTATGCAACAATTGGGGGCAGTTAATTTCATTTCTGAGTAGTTTATAAGAGAATGAAAAGTCCAAAAGCTTTCTACGGTGCTGCAATGATATCATATTAAATATCAGTGACCTATCTTTGTAGGAATTACATTTTTTTTATATTATAAGATAGCAAACAAGCAGATGGGTCTCCTGATGGAAAGAGTCAACCATCGCCTATACACATCAAAGGTGTCAATCGGGCGTTGCTATCTTGTGGCGAAGTCTTATGCCACATGCATAAGTTTACCGGCTACCTTACCCTCCAAACCGGAACATGACAGAAACAAGCACTGACGCTATTGCGGCAGGAATAGGCAAGGCGGTGGTACCAGACCCGGGCGAGACAATGCAGAACTCTACCACCTAGTAGCCACGATAGTAGTGACTTACATAGCCCAATCGGTCGCCTTTTTACGACCTGCCTGGCAGAACGGGAGTTGGTCTATTCTTCAAAGGAGCCCGGAACCAACACGGGGGAAAAAGAATTGTTTCGCTATACCACGATTATACGCCAGGTGCCATAAGAAACGCTTCTGAACTCTTTCAATCCTTAATGTGTGTGTTGCATAGTGTGGTCGCCATACTACACTGCAGTATTCTAGTTGGCTTCTGACTAGGCTGTAATAAAGACGAATCTTTGCTTTTTCACCCTTAAAAACTTTGACAGTTCGAATTAAAAATCCTAGCATTTTGGATGATTTTCGAATAGCTTGCTCAATCTGAGGTAAAAAAGTAAGTTGTCTATCGAATGCAACTCCAAGATCCTTTATTTCATCTAGACTGCGTATTTCATTCTGTCCAATATAATAAGTATAATTCATCGGATTAAGTTTACGTGTGAACTTTACATGAAAGCATTTATTACAATTTAGTAGCATACCGTTATTTGTACACCAATCATTAAGTTTATCTGAGTCACTTTGGAGCAATGAGGCATCGTGTTCTGACTTGATTTCCTTGAGAAATTTTAAGTCATCTGCGTACATAAAAGGTTCTGAGTTAGAAAAGCAAAGATCTACGTCGTTTTTGAAATGATTAAATCAAACCGGGCCCAAGTGAGACCTTTGTGGCACACCGGAAGTAATAAAATATAACCCAGATTCATATCCATTTATTACAACATAAAACGTGCGATTGACTAAATAGGATTTAACCCACTTGAGTATTGACCTAGATACACCGTAACATGATAACTTTTTAACTAACAAATCATGAGGTACTCGGTCGAACGCCTTGCTAGTCTGTATATATGACATCCACTTCGCTGTTTCTGTAAAGCTAACCAAGTTCGCCTCGGTCGATCCGAACGAACCTAAAGTGACTAATACTCAAGTACTGCTCTAGATGTCGTTGAAAATAGGGACATATTAGTGATTCAAAGATTTTAGCTAAAACTAATAAAATCGATATAGGTCTGTAATTAGAAATAATATCGTGTTTATCAGATTTAGGGACAGGGACAACTTTTGCTATCTTCCAGGCGTCGGGAAAAATTCCAGTACTTAATAATTTATTATAAATCATAAAAAGAGACAATGCTAGATGTTTGGCGCATTCCGCAACAAAATCAGATGAAATTCCGTCCGCCCCCGCTCCCTTGTGTCGATCAACAGATTTTAATTTTTAAAGAACGCATTCCTTTTCAAATTTGCGTATCATTAGAGCTTCACCGTTGTTGGTCAAATAGACAAACAGACCAAGGCATGATAATTACTCGTAGATGACTGATGATTGTAAACAGACGAAAATGTATCTGCAAACATATCTCAAATCTCAACTCCATTAGTTGTGTATTTTGTTCCGTCTGTTATACAAGACGGATATTTATTTTGCCTCCCCGCTTTGCCTTAATGAAAGACCAAAAAATTAAGGATTGTCAGAGATTTTATTCTCTATTATTATGACGTAAGCTTTATAGCAATTAGCAGCCAATTTTTCGCAACGTCTACTAAGCAAATTTAATTGTATTTGTTCATAGAGTTCCTGTATTTCTTAAACCTACGATATATATTGTATTTTTGTTTGAGAGCTTTTGTTAAACTACGGCTGAACCATATGGGATACTTTTTACTTTTTGTCTACGTTGAGGCACTAGTTCTTTAATAATATCATAAATCACCTTATAAAAAACAGATACCATTTGGTTAAGTTATTTACAAAATAAATATAGAAACATTTCCATTCAATTTACTAACGCTCGATGACTTCGTATATTGTCATAATCTGCTTTAAAAAATTTGGTTTAGATATTAAATTATTATATAAAAGACTATCATTATTGACCTAGTGAATATAAGCTATAAAGGAGGGTGAAGTTGGTTGACCATCGACAAAGCTGTATGCGATCCTGTCACTTCACAGGAAGGAAGATCAGACAGTAAAAGATCCAGAATATTACCCCAGACATTAACAATCCGATTATGTTGCACTAAACCATTAGTATCAATAAAATCTAGCAAAAGCTTTCCCAATCCATTTAAATTTAATAACTTTTACTCATCCAACAAACTCCAATTAATATTGCTTAAATTACCATTAGATTTCTCAAATAAAGCATTACAACTATCAAGAAAATTTTCAAGTAAACTCTTAGATACTGGTGGCGGTAAATAGACGACACAAAAAACTATTTGGCATACAGTTTGTGACAAGTTAACATCGACAGCTACCCAAAGTTCCTCACAAGCACTATCACGGCACACTATGCACCTAGAATTAATTTTACTGAGTACAGCAATTAATAGTCCACCACCATCTTTTTTAGAATTAAGAAAATTAATTTCTCTGTCCCTTCCATATACGATATATTGATCGCCAATTAGTTCACTGTTAGAAATACCGTCATTTACCCACGTCTAGTTAAAACAATAATATCATAATTTTCACATAACAAATTTCTATAAAACTCATGAGTTTTAGTACGCAGATCACGACAATTGTGATAGTAAATATTTAAATTATCGAATAATAATAATATCGAGACTTGACCTTTTACGACCAGGCTTGATAGAACAGCATTTGGTGTTTTTTTCAAAGGGGGCCCATACCTACACTATTTATCTTCTGTCCCTTTCTATAGCACGACATTAAAACCTATTTCAGACTGGTGCTTGTACGGGTGTCGGTACGGAAAACGTTAATTTGTAGAAAAGATGAAATTAATTAAATTTGCTACGATCTTGCTTGCTTGAAATAATAGTTCAAGGATCATAGCAAATTTAAGTAATTTTATCTTTTTTAATAATGGGTTTTCGCAAACTAACGCCTGAATGAATAAACTATGTTACTTTGTATCTTAAAATCTTACTATGCTGACGGCGTTCTCGTATGCTATAATATAAAATACTATCTATACTAATGAAAAAAAGGCGAATAAAGCTCATCACACATGGTTAAGATACTATATTGATCTTAAGATAGCCTAATATAATATATCTTAAAGTATATTTCAAAAATCGCTTACCATATAAATCCTATGAACCATCACACACGACTAAGATAATATATATTTTACCTTTAGTATCTTAAGATACAGAAATATATATTTCATATCTTAAGATATGATCTTAAGATACGATATATATTTTTCAGCATCCTAATATAAATACATAATGTTTTTATTTCGGGATATGCGCGATGGCAGTGCCTCATAATCTATAATATTAAAATGTTATAAATGCGAAAGTTGGGATGTTTGGATGGATGGATGTTGGTTATTTAATCACGCAAAAACTACTGAACGGATTTGAACGTAATTTGGCACAAAAGTAGATGATGACCTGAATAGCACATAAGCAACGTTTTATCCCGAAAAAGTAGGTGATCCCGCGGGATTCACCGAAAAAATTTATAATGTAGCGGGGAGCATCTAGTTTAATATAATAGTTACTATGTGTTCCAACTGCGAATAGGATTGCGCTTGTTATTAACTTCATATCAAAAGTGTGAAATTAGTAATGTCATCAAAAAACATCAATATATATAAAAAAGTCGTGTTAGTTATACCACTAAAGTCATATATAATAAGTCAAGAAGGATGTTTCATATTGGGGCATCTTAAGATCAAATATTATAGTATCTTAACCGTGTGAGCTTAAAGCGCTGATTAGATTTAGATCAATTTTGGCATAAAGATATTTGAAGATTATCAAACATTACGCTAACTTTTTATAAAAAAAAAACAAATTCTTAAAATGCTGAAATAGGAGATGAAATTTTTATATGAACTATATAATTATTATGTAATGTATTTTTATCAAATCAAGGCAACTCAGTAAAAAATAAATTAATTATCAATCAACATATTGACATACCGATGCCAGCGATAAGATATTGCCGCCATAATTGCCCGGCTTCCATTCTGAATGCGTGAATTAGACTGCTATTTAGATTTCTGATTGGGCTATACGTGTATTTCCTATCAGCTGTACGTCTGACATAATGCTTACAAGTTATAACTAACGTGCGATCTTTGGTAACTGTACGAGCCATTGCGTCATTACACTCGTACGTCACATTTGCCTGAGTGTGCATTTCCTAACATTATATAAATTTGTTATAATATTGAATAAACGTAGTGATAAATAGGCAATCAATCGGATTTCATTTTCCTCCCGTATATCATATATCATCAGCTGCAGGATCACCCGCCTATCAAACTATCATATATCAATTTTACATCAGTTATACCATCAGTTTATCAGTTGGAAAGAGCCTCTACATTTTTTTTTGGTCCTTCGAGCCGAACGAAGAAAAGAAAAAAATCGTATATTTGATGTGCTTTTTGAGGTTCTACATACATAAATATATACATATATTTTCACGTCACATGTTTTACGGGGTAGGCAGAGAGAACTGAGAGCCTTATGTCACGATCCTTGTTGATTTGTCTCGCTTCTTCCACATTACTTACTTTTTTCCTACAAACACGCCGGCTGCGAAGACTTGACATAACAGATAGTTTCCGATCAATCTGATCACGGTGCGTTAGCTTTGGTCTAACCCGGTTCCTACATTCTTTCACATTAAAGTATCTTCACGCCCATATCCCCGAAGAGGTAGGCAGAGGTACAACAAGTGCACCCACGATTAGCCGAAGATACTTGGTCCCACAAATGTGATAGGTGGCAAGCCTATCGCCAACCAGGCACTTTCCAATCCCGGGCAACTTTGTGTTTATCAGAAAACTGAAAAAACACTTTTTTATGTGCCCGACCTGGGAATCGAATCCCGGACGTAATGTGGTCAACGCCACCGCTGGACCACTAGACAATAGAGGCGACTTCTTTCACATTAGCGTTATCTGTTTTGTTAACCTCTCATCTACTATTCTTTCTACATGTCCGAACCAACGATGTCATTTCTTAGTTTTACACCGACACTTTTAGACCTTGTAGTCTTGGGAACATTTTTTTTTGTTTTTATTAATAATAAGCTGAATTTTTGTGAACAGATTCGTTTTGACCTGACGCCCATCTTTTCTACTTTCGAAAAATCTCGAATCGGGTACTAATAAAGTTAAGGGGCCTCGAACAATTTAATTCGGCGTAGGAAAAATATTGATCAATGACAATCATTATTTTTTTTAAATTTAATTGCTTGATTATTTTATGAAAAATACGAAAAAATTTGTCCTGCACATTCGATGGTTTTTCTGACGAGTCCGTCACTCTAAAGATGACAGTTTTAAATTGATATATTAATCAATTTAAAACAACCTAATATTAATAATTCAATGGTTACTTTGTTCTGAACGTAAAGTGGAAACTTTTGTTAGTCCTACACTGTAAAGTTTTCTTTTTTTATCTTACTTTTTTGGTTACCTTATTCGAGATTTTTCGAAGATAGAAAAGATAAACGTCTCGTCAAAATGCAGCACAAAAATTAAAGTATCTTCGCGCTCGTATCCATAAAAATGTAGGCAGAGGTACAACAAGTGCACCCACGATTAGCCGAAGATACTTGGTCTCACAATGTGATAGGTGGCTAGCCTATCGCCAACCAACTAAACCAAACCAAATATATATATATATATATATATATATATATATATATATATATATATATATATATATATATATATATATATATATATATCTAGGCGTCATCGAGGTAAAGTGCGTGCACAAAGCGCAAAGTAGCAAAGTATTCACCGTTTTACATTGTTTAGTCACATTATTGTGTAATAAATTCTAACAAACTCATCAACAGAAGCCAGGCAAGCCTGTTTGGACCGTGACACATATGGCACT